>OW388290.1:83406732-84606732 GCA_936450465.1 Gibbula magus
TGTTAGGAGAAACAAAATTGAATAAAGAACTCTTTGAAGAGAAACCCCATTTACATCACAGTTTTAAACATATTCAACAGGATTTTTCACTGACACATATTTATAAGATATTCTAAAAATTCGCAACAAACAAGAAATAATTATATGGGGTCACAGGTCATTTATTCACCTTTAACATAATTTTCAAACTTAAAAACACAACTTCATGGCAGTTGAAATAAATTAAAGTGTCACTGTGTTGGCCTATCGTGTAATCATTATGGAATACATTATCAATCTAAGAATATATAGTTGTAAAACAATTATCCTTTAATTACGCATACACATAGTGATAGGTAATGTTTCGTAATAATGTTATGATATGAGGATATAATGGCATGTGCATTATATGTCTTAATTGTTAGATAGTGAGGGCTTAGAGCATTTACAGTTTTCTGTCACGTTCGAAGAACTTGACATCCTGTGATTGATTTAAGTAATGGTTGTGATGGTCGTTGCCTTCCTTGTTTGATAGTTATTGATTCGTGTACATAGTGGTTAGATGAAGCAGTTGGAATAGGTTTAGATGGAGACCTGAATCCATGTACTGTTACTAGCAATGTTCTTGCCAACATCTTCAATTGTATGTAAGGAGTAGTTTTACATGTAGAATATCGACCTTGACATTTATGATTAGAGTATTTTCTTTGACAATGTAATTTTCCTGTTTGTGTGTCCACTGAAAGTAGGTCAACTACATTGATTCCTTAACGAGATTAAAGGCTGGATCCCTTTTCACCACGACTTACAGTCATTAAGATTTCAGTGCACATATAAATTAAGAAGTCGGTAAAACTGTGGCGTCTCAGATGGTTGCGTTAGGTTTAGATGGAACACTGTCTCATGTATTTTCACTAGCAATCACTTCACCCGCTTGCCATGATTAGCTGAGGCAGTTGGAATAGGTTTCACTGTCTCCATGAAATTGTACATGGCAGTTTTCTTGCCAACATCCTCAGTGGTATGGAAGTTTAGGTTTGAGAATATCGACCTTGAGATTCATGATTCGGCAATATTCGTCCAATGTCTAATTTTTCCGCATGTGGGTCAACTAAAGTTGCACTGAATGTAGGTCAACTGCATTGATTCATTAACGAGTCAGAGTCAAATAGATTTAAGAACTCCTGTTTTCTTTGTGCCTTACAGTGATTACGATGTCATTGTGTACTTAGAAATTGAGTAGTCTTTAAGTTGTATCCTCCAAACAAAACAGTGCTCATAAATGTTACAGAATACAGAAGCGTGGGCGAGTCAAGATGACTTAAAGAGTCTGTGGAAGTTGATATGGCATATATGATTTTAGTGATGACTTCCTGCAATTATTAATAACAAAAAGGATAATAATATTATAATAATAATGTATGTGTGTTACTTAATTAAACTTGGTTACTAAAATATTCTTACATTGTATATCCTAAAATGTTGGACAAGTTTGAACATTGGCATTCAAAATAATATGATTCAATGTACACTATTGGTGTGATCACTGGTCGTAAACGTTTACACAGACCACAAACTAAATACATAGGAACAATCAATCAAGGAAAACAATACCAGCTCAAAGTTATTTCAGGCAAAGTGTTGGAAACCGTTAGTCATTACCAAATTAATTCTGGTCTCAACGGATATAAAGGTATTTGATTACAGCAATTTATATGACAGGGTCACAGTATGTCTTCTTAACATATCAGTATCCTTTTTTGTTGCTTTAATCAATGTCTTTGTTATATCACCTCCAGGGAAAATCAATGTGTTGATATTGTCATTTTCTATTCAATTTAATGTATGTACAATTTAGGACACCACTTTCATCGACGGCCTGTATGCCTAACCTGTGAACAACCTTAACACTTTATCTGTAATATAACTTTTTCAGTATTATGTGAGCGAAATCTAGCTAACTGCATTCGAATGTCTGGCCGTCGAATTATCAATTGGCAAATTGGCAAAGTACTTGGCAAATATCTGAAAGCTGTGTCCATTTATAGCCATACAATTCACTTCTTGGGTAATTATGTTAAATTTGACATAATTGTGTGTCTTGGATACCCATCTATTCTTCGACATCGAAATGCTAATCGACACAGTTTCTGCATTTGTTTTAAGCATTTTGATCACACCGTTTGTCAAAAAATAATATTCGTTAGTCGAGGCGTGAGTGTAGTGCAGCTAATGCTTAAACTTTCGTATTAATGGTAAATAAATACATGGATAGATTTGACTGAAAACGATCGAATACTGATTATTTAATTTAACATTTAATTTGCAAAACAGTATATAAGAAACAAATTAACGTTAATGATTTAATAGGAAACGAAGAAACGTGTGAAAACTAAGTGATATTGGACTGATGGAGTAGTAAGGGCAATATCATTTTCCTATATTAGGCAGAACTTGATATTGCTGTAAAATACGTATTCTCCTATACAATGGCAAACCGTCGCTATAATGCTTTCTGTTTCTGTTTCTGAATGGTACATGCAAGTGAGCATAATTTACGATAATTGGTCATTGGATCATTACTTTCTGAACCATTATAGCATGCATCTTTAATGAATTGGAGAGGTTAACCAATAGTTAATCGGTATTGTGTTACCGTTAGAACCTAAAATATACTTTTATTTACACAGATATGAAGGACTAAATAGTTTCACACATTGACTTTATTATGAATTCAGTATTTAAACCTGGTCAAAATCTAGAGGTACAAATCCCCGTCATGGACTTACCAACCATATAAGTGATCTCGTTTAATTGATTCTTTGGTGCATTGTTTTTTCATAATAGCTCAGAGTAATCAAACGACACTGTGATTGCCCATCTCTACAAACATCACTGGTAAATGTTGACAATGAAGTACATGATCAATTGTGGGTAATGGTTCTGATCAAAGACAATATTAAAGGCAGTTGGGTGGCATGACATGGGCACAGGTGTGATCAGTGCGACAATTTTGCGAGAACAAATGAAATATACATTTTCAAAAAAAGAAGGAACTTTATTTGTGTTACTGTTATTTAATAGTTCCCATTTAGTGACATCAAATAATAAGGTTCAGCATAGTATTTCATGCGAATAAAGTTTCTTTAGTATATTTTTCTGTTTGAAAATAATGATGAATACTCCATACAGCTCTGTTTGAAGGAAAATACGCCAAGTAGCTTTGTGTGCATGACATTGATGTACCATTCCGTCAGTAGACAATATAACCAAAATGAGAATCACTTGTCTTCAATGTGTTTCACTCAACCAAACAATTCTTTCAACCGAAAAGCATGTTCTCAAATATTGATTCTGTCACAATAAAACCACCAACTGAAAGATTGAACTTGTTTCCAATCCCAGACAAAACCAACATTTGAGAAGAAAAGGTCAGCAAATTTGTGATAGAAGCATTGATCTCATGCCATTCTAGACAAGCAGTTGGAAGTTCGTTTTCATAAGAACAATATTATAGACGGAAACTTCTCCTTTATTGTGTAAACAACATTTCGCAATCTTGCAATGTGCCACACTTTTGTCTTATAAGTTCATGTCATGTTGTTGGACAATTTTGATGCGATAAATGTGGTGTGTAAAATGTGCTGCAGATATGTGTGAACTGTCGCAAAGTATGTTTAAGTATGTCAGACATAACACTTAAACGTTTATGTACAGCGATAAATCACTCTCAAATAAAGTTTGTGTTTTAACAGGGGGTAAATCTTGTCTCAAAATGATTATTCGTTCTTCCTATTCTTTCACACGCTATATATCATTATGAATTCGTTTTGTCAGTGATGCCCTGCTTGTTTACAAAATGGTCTGTAACATTGATATCCATTTACAATTCCTGACACTCATTAGGTCATTGAAAGATCTAAAAACAGTATCAATTGCCTCATATTTTCACTAAAGCATGACATATTCAGCTCCTTCAACAGGCGGGGGCATGTATTCTGTCTGAATGGTAATTGGTTTTGCCCGTTAGAAAAATAACAATAACCAGTATGAAAATACTTCACATATAAAACTCATCTCAAACGGAAGTTTAATTATGTAATTATCTGTGCTTGCTTTATTCAAATTCAATATCAGAGAACAAGAAGATTAAAGAAGTTGTTATCCAGAAAATCTTCCTGTTCTTTATGTTTACCACTTCTAAATGCCCTCAAAGACCCAAATTCATTATAAAGAAACTGACATATTTTATTGTGAATGTTCGACGTTGTCTTACACTGCTGAAATCAATACTATTTTCTCAAATGTTTATTGGTGTATACACATTTTGTAATTTTAATCTATATGATAACTAGACACTGGTACATTCTGTTAGAAACTATGCTGCTACACAATTTATCTGTATTTTGATTACTTAAGGAAAGGTGTTTTTATCGTTTGCTTCTAAAGTAACTTTCTACATAATAAGTCTAATGTTTGTTCTGGTATAGTTGTCTGTATGAAATATATTATAAAGGGGTGTCAATTCATGTACAATATATTTTTCCTTTAATTTCATCAGTGATATTTGTATCGATGCATTCAAATCGTTAATAACGTGCACCAGCAACCCAAAAGTTTGTTCAGTACGTATCTATTTAAAGACAAATATCAAGTGTACATCAAGGGTTACATTAAACACTGATAAGGTGAATATTATACAAGGGGATTATGTATTAACTCCCCCTTCTTCGTTCTCTTAGAATCTTCTATTGAGGCGTGAAATCGCAAGGATTAGCTGAGTGCCATTTGGTACTCATTTCACCTAGCTCTCAATCGAACAGTACTAAGAATGTAGCAACACTGAGGTTAATGCAACGCTATCCGTGATTGGCTGAGGCAGTTGGAATTGGTTACGATGGACCACTGTCTCCAGGGACGAACTGCTTTTTAAAAATAATAATATAAATTTGTTTAACCATATTCTTTTTAAAGGCTATCTCTTATAAATAATTACCTGCTGGATATAAAATATTTGTTTCTAACAATCCAATCGTTTCTGTAAAAGAAATTTGAATATTACCCTCACGATGATTAACTAAGGAAATCTGAAGTTTAAAGGACATGCATGAGTCACTAACCATATTATTTAGATTTAATGTTTGTTTTATAAGTTAACTATTGAGCTTATTTAGCTCAAATCTGAACAAATAGAATAAATCCAATTGATCTAAATCGGACTCAAACGTTTCATTCAGTTGGTATATCAGTGTATTAGTATTGATGTCCCGGATTAGTGGCAGAAAATATCAGTTTCATGGAATTCGATAACACTGGCTTTGGAGGCATGGTATTACCAAGGGCAGATGCTAAGTCAACCCACTATCAATTCACTATGTTAGCTTGCTGAGCAGGAAGATTGATCAATGCAAGGAGCACATCCCGTTCGCTGTATCAAAGATAAAACTAGACACTTTTTTATCTTAATTTGAAGCAGGAAGTTGTGTGTCTTCAATACTGCAATTTATAGTATGGAAAGTGTCTGAACTTGTAAGTGACCAAATCGAGCTCATGGTCGCTGGAATGGACTAATAACTTGCCTCTTGGTCTCCAAGGACTGTGTAAACAACGTTTAACTCATAGCGATGGGAGATTGGCTTGACCTTGTCCAGACTGATTCCATTCACAGTCCACCATCCTCCGGGTTGTTCCCCAGGGACAAAACTGATGGTTCCTTGTAACATGAACACGTTACTGAATGATCCTTCTCGTTGTTGCCTTAAATGGCCAAGATAAATAGCCACAAATAGCGTTAACAAGTCGTTCTCGTATTTTCCCAAGTAACAACAACTATGCTAGAATTTCATAGGAATTCACTGTGAGTATGACCTTCATTAGCATTATAAAATACACTGATGTACATTAGTAGTTTCTGAGCTTAATCAACTTTGCTGAGTGTTTTTTTCTGGCAGAACCTGAATTCCGTATTGTACTTTCTCTAAACTTCGGCACTTCTCGGAATTTCCGTAGTTTTTCCGTAGTTTTCAATGTTTTCCAAATTCAATCTCCGGAATTTATGTTTTAATAACAATGCTAGTATTTTTACAGTTGATTAAAGTATCAGCCTTGATTAAGACATAATATTAACAGCACAAGCAGGGAAAATGTTACTCAAATTATCATTAACAAGGCAGAAAAGCGCAAAGTATAAGGGGAATTGAAAGCATTGCTGAAAGCTTCCTCCGCTTCGATGACATTTTCGCGTTCAATACAAACGATCCAAATGCTCAAGTATGATGTTCTATATATTTATTTACCACAAATCGATTGGCTACTGCAATTAAATAATGTGACATTATCTTCGCATTAACTCGACAATCCATTTAAGCGAAAGGTCAGTTTACTGCTGAAAAAAGTTATACACACGTTGAAACAATTCTCATATATACAATCAATAAAAAACAATTTACATTATCACAAAAATTAAAACTCACTGAGTTGGAGGGTTGCCTGCTCGGACTAAAGCCCTGTAAATTGCTTATGGTAGTAATATACACACGTGAGTAAAAGTAAATTTACTATGCGTTAATACCTGTTTAATTTCTGCCTAAACATTTTCAAATGGGCTTCCAACTCTTTAAATATATGGATAGAGAATTACTAAAACATGCCAGTTAATATTTATTAGATGTTAACTAAATTAATGACGTTAATTTGTATCTGTCAACATTGGTTTGACTATACATATCGCCCTAATTATAATGAAAATCGGGTAGTTTTTCGAAGCTCATCTCGTGCATGAAGGAGATTCACTACAGAAATGACTTGGTTTCCGGATCACTGAAACTAACAAGATACGTCATGGAAACAAACATTTCCAGTTGGTATCCATACGGTTTCTTATGGTTTCAACTTGGTTTCCGTGAAAACTGAAACTCGATTTTGCCCCAGATCCGGATGGTATCCATCACCGTTCTTTACACACACCTCCATGTAGGATCCAGTTGGTTTCCGTGAACTGAGTTTATTGTAGGTTTCAACTTGGTTTCCGTATTCAGGTTTACTGTAGGTTTCAACTTAGTTTCCGTGTTTGATTGTTTCAACTTGGTTTCCATGAAAACTGAAACTCAGTTTTGCCCAAGATCCGGATGGTATCCATCACCGTTCTTTACACACACCTCCATGTAGGATCCAGTTGGTTTCCGTGATCTGAGTTTATTGTAGGTTTCAACTTGGTTTCCGTATTCAGGTTTACTGTAGGTTTCAACTTGGTTTCCGTGTTTGAATGTTTCAACTTGGTTTCCATGAAACTGAAACTCAGTTTTGCCCCAGATCCGGATTGTATCCATAACCGTTCTTTACACACAACTCCATGTAGGATCCAGTTGGTTTCCGTAATACTAATTTATTGTGGGTTGTTTTCATATGTAGGTTTATTGTAAGTTTCCACTTGGTTTCAGTATTTGTTTAGTTTACTGTAGGATTCCATTTGGTTTCAGTGTGTTTCAGTTTACTGTAGGTTTCAACCTGGTTTCTGTGTAGTATATTGTTAGTTTCAACTTGGTTTCCGTGTAGTTTCTTAGTTTCAACAAGGTTTCCGTGTAGTTTATTCTTGGTTTCAACCTGGTTTTTGTGTACGGAAACCAAGTTGAAACTAACTATAAACTACACGGAAACCAATTTGAAACTAACTATAAACTACACGGAAATCAAGTTGAAACCTAGTTTCAACAAGTTTCTGTGTAGTTTATTGTTAGTTTCAACTTGGTTTCCGTGTAGTTTCTTAGTTTCAACTAGGTTTCCGTGTAGTTTATTCTTGGTTTCAACCTGGTTTCCGTGTACAGAACCAAGTTGAAACTAACAATAAACTACACGGAAACTTAGTTTGTTTCCTTCGACACAATGACACTGACTTCTTGACAGAGAAATCCCATTTTGGCTTAGCACTCAATGTGGACTGGTTTGCGCCCTACAAGAGGAGGAGAGATATCTCGATAGGTGCTCTATACATGGTTGTTTTGAATTTGCCTAGAGAAGAACGTTACAAGACCGAGAACGCCATACTTGTTGGTTTGATCCCAGCAATGAAGAAGGAACCAGAGTCTCTGAACCATTTTCTGGAGCCGCTGGTTGAAGAGCTAAAGGCGCTATGGAAGGGAGTCAAGATGACAATTGGCTCTGATCCCACCATAGTGACAGTAAAAGCTGCTTTGATGTGCGCGGCTGCTGATATACCAGCTGCAAGAAAACCGTGTGGGTTCATAGGGCATTCTGCTTACCAGGGATGCTCCCACTGCACCAAACCTTTGATAAATAACTCTAATCGTGACTGTGATATTCCAAATTTAGATAAGTGGCCCCTTCGTGATAGAAAACAGCATGTTAAGTATTCAAAGATGGCAGAAGCAGCTGAAAGCGTGTCAGGCAAATACATGATTAAATCCCGTTATGGTTATAGGCATACTATGTTACTAGAATTAGAGTATTTTCACCCGTTTTATGCTATTGACCCCATGCATAATCTGTTTTAAGGGACAGCTAAGAAAATGTTTAGTTATTGGGTTGACAGCGACATTTTGTCTAAAGATGATTTATGTAAAATTACAGACCGCATCTCTTTATTGACGGTTCCCTATGAATTGGGACGAATTCCAAGGAATATTGTCTCCAATTATGGCCAAATGACAGCCAAAGAATGAAAAAATTGGGTTTTAGTGTATTCAATGTATGTTTTGAAAGGTATTCTTCCCTCGCCTCATATTAATGTCTGGCAAACATTTGTATTAGGATGCAAGCATCTTTGTAAACCTGTTGTTTCACAAAATGATGTAAATATTTCACATGGTTGTTTTGTGAAATTTGTGACTGAGGTTCGTCGTGTTTATGGTGCAGCATTTGGTACTCCTTATATGCATCTTCATTGTCATCTCAAAGAGTGTGTTCAGGCATTTGGATGTATCTATGGGTTTTGGCTCTTTTCTTTTGAGCGTTATAATGGATTACTGACTGAATATCCAACCAATAAAAAATCTGTTGAATGCCAAATGATGAGGAAATTTGAAATGTCTAGTACTGTAAACCCATTGAATGTTGATGATGTACACCGTGTCCAGTTCATGGAACTGTTGAATTTTGCTTCACCTACACATGTCCAGATTAATAATTTGTCCTGTTTTCTTGCCATTTCTTATCCATTGAATGATGTGCCAATGTCTGTTTGGAGTAATCTTTCCTCTTGTTCTTCTAAGCAATCATACAAATTATGTACCCTTTCAAATGTAAACTTATCATTTCTTGCTCAAGCATACTCTGTAATGTACAACATGGAGGTTAGGGTCAACATGCTCTCCCAGGTTGCCAAGAAGTATAAATGTATGCTCATAAACAATGAACTTTACACGACAGTGGGGTATGGGCAGAGCAGCACTCCTGATGTCATCATGGCCTCCTGGACTGATGACAAGACAACCATTACTGCTTCCACTTCCCGGCCAGGAAAGATCAACTACTTCCTGAAGCACACGCTAGAGGCAACCGAGGGTACCTTCACAGACCACATATTTGCTGTGGTTGATTGGTACAAAACATCAGAAACAAACCTCGGATATTTGCCACAACTACAATTTGGCAAAACAAACATATGAACCCTGGACCGGGTTCATTCCTACCCATCCAAAGAATCCAAACCAAGTGCGCATGGTGTGTCGAGAGGGCTGGACAAAGACCGTTCCTGGCTGTAGTTGCCCTACCTCACCATTTGTATATATGATGTAAATTTGATATGAAGCTCAAACTTGTAGTTTGTATATGTATTGTATTTGATATCAGTGCTGGATCCAGGAAATGATCGGGAGGGGGGTTACTTTTTTAAAACAAATTATCTATTAACAAAACTGACAGGTGTGTTAAAACACTCCTCTGGATCCACCACTAGATATTCCTTTTTAATTTGGCAAGAGGAATGCTGTGCACTGGGAATATACTGTTCTCTTTTATGCATTTCGTTATCTTCAAATTGTAATTATCTTTCCATGGTATTATTGTTGCACATCGACCATTTGTGTTGATGAATAAAGAACAGTGTAAAGAACTAAATGTGTATTTTCAGCGTGAAATTCAACCATATATGTGATACTGCCCAATTCTAAGTTATTTGAATGTAAAAATATAAACATTTTATTCCTGAAATTCACTGGAGCTTATCATGACTTTCCTGAGGAGATGAATCTATAATGATTCAAGTAGAAAACTCAGTTTCAGTGAACGGATACCAGATATTCAACTTTATATTCGCATTGAAACTAAATCCTCTCTAACATCTAATAACCTAGGTCAAAATAAGTAATGGAAAATACCACAAATAAAAGAATCCAAATGGATTCTAGTTGGAAACCAAGTTACTTAGTTTCAGTGAATGGAAACCAAGTGGATACTCGAATTACCCAGTTTCATGTTGGTTTCCAGGTTTCAGGAAACCAAGTCATTTCTGTAGAGATTATCCTATAAAGAGAATTTGAAAAACAATATTAAGAGTTTCTAAAGGTCTCTAATACATTTTCTCAACCTGTGTGAAGTCACCATATCTGTATACAACAAACGTTTACTAGAATAGTGGAAATACCATATTTACTCATAGTAGTAAACATTTGCACCTGCCCTTGACTTGGTGCAAATTTGCTTAGGGTAGTGCACAATCTGCTTACGGTAGTAACATTTGCATACGTGCAAATTCGTGCAATCGGCGAGATTTTCTCATGTTGCTCAGGTTAAAACAAAATAACCCAGTAACGCAGTAACGCAGTAAGTAAAGTCAATTGACTTCTTTGTAATGAATTTGTCGTTGACGTAAACAGTTGTTTAGGATAAATGGCGGACTTGATGCAAAATATGAACACAAGATAACTTTCTTAACTAAAACAAAAATCTTAAAATGTACTAATGATAAAGTAAATTTGCGTTTTAATGATTAATAGAAAATTATTTCTCTGCAGTATTTCTTGTCAACATATATAATTATACACAGATACTAACATAGGTGAGTTTTCCCCATCTATGCTTTATATCATATTCTCATAATTCCCCCAAACATATAGCTGCCATGAGGTCATAATGTAATGCGGTGCTAGTACTTTAAGTGTCGAGCAATTTAAAGTCAAAGTAGAAGAGCAAATGTAAAGGACGTCAACAGATATTAATTAAGTGTTTTATTCCATAGTTTGAACTGAGGATTCTGGATTTTTTAAAATGAATTATAAACGAATATTATCATTTATTTACAGAAATGTCTTTACTTCAGATAATGATCTGTATGAAAACATGTTTTCAAGTTCGAACCGTGATATGATAGAGAAATTGACTTGATATTCGTTCGTGAAGCACTTGTCTTCTACATGTTCATTTGAACATGACATAAGATCCTTCACATTAAAACATAATGAACGACTTAACTATCAACTATCTTACAACAACTGTCACAAGATTCTTGTCATGGGATTATTGAAATTATTCAAACTGATGTACTCATAATACAAATATATGTGTCTATTTAATTACACCTTAGAATGCCTTTCTTCCGAAAATAAAGTACACTCACGAAAAGGAAAATTAGTGTTACCAATGGCTGAATAATACACCTCAATCATCAAAAATAGTTCTAAAACTAGTGAACATGGTTCTGTTAAGCCAGGTCAGTCTATATCCATTCTAGCGTCAATCTTTAGGTATTCACAGTTAAATGACTACTCGAAGGTAGTTCAAATGATCTGACTGATGTATCAATACCTTACCACTCAGAGTTTTGAATATGGCACCATAATGGAATGGTCAACCATCTTGCTGTCTAAACTCTCAGAATCCCATCAGACAAATCTACCTCTCACACTGAAGAGTTGTCGCTTCATACCTCTCACCATTTCCAATGATTACATATAAACATTTGATAAATATACTGCTTATTTCGTCATGTAATGAGATGTTCTGCCATCTAACATAACAATGTATTGTATAAACATATATAATAAATGCAAATGTGTAAAAAGTATATGCAAACAAAACTTACTACCAGTTTTTACGGACAACCATTCTAACTATCAGTAAGCATTGAGTTAGCACTCCTGTATATATATATATACTTAACTACTTATCTTGGATGTTTTCACTCAAGCATGAACTGATCACTGCTTTATCTAATGGGAACAAAGTATTCTGTGATATAAACCTCTTGAAAAATATCAATAGTGGCTAAAACTGCGTCCATTCCTTATAAAACACCAATAATTACACAAATACGTTAAACTCACAAGACACGAGAAGGTAATCAGGTGCCTTGTACGTACCAATTTAAGTAATCTTGAACAGAAACTTAGGAATTGATTATCAAAGTAGTGATGTACCTAATTGTACTGTAATTGTTCTGTTTTGTTGTAGGTGCATTACAAAGGATATTTTAAAGGAGCAGTAGCACATTTTTCTGGTGAAATAAGTCGATGAAATGTAATTGAAAAATAATGTCACCAACAGTAAAACACCCTTCCCTCTTCAGAAAATCAAGCTAAACTATGAGTGTACATGGTTCCTTAAAGCCATGGGAAACGTTTTTTGTCATTAGAAATAAAAAAATTGTGTTCACAATAAAATGACCGCCATGCAATTTTTGCTTTATACACAACATCGTTATTACCACTACGGATAATTTGTTTGTGTAATAAGATGTTTTACCCTCTAAATTAAATATGAATGATATAAACTATCATTATAAATGGGAAATTTGAAAAAATAAAATTTGCCAAAAACGTGCTACTGCCCCTTTAAAAGCATTGATAAACTAGTTGTTTATATACTCTTTATATGTTACACACACCTCTTCTGGACGCATCGCCCAGTACATTCATGAGACCATGGTCTTATGTTCATGGGCAAAGGGAACATTGATTTGTTCACCTTGGGAGCATATATGTACATATGAACCTTTCAGTAGAATCATTGGATTATCGTTATTATATA
The DNA here is from genome assembly GCA_936450465.1 of Gibbula magus. NCBI lineage: Eukaryota > Metazoa > Mollusca > Gastropoda > Trochida > Trochidae > Gibbula > Gibbula magus. The sequence goes on from OW388290.1 coordinate 83,419,693, forward strand.
TACATATTATTTCAGATAGATACTGTTAGATAGCTGTCCACATATAGTTATATTTTTCATAATGCGTTTAAGCAAGTAAGGATTGTGAATATTGACAGTCCATGTTTGTTTTAGAATATCAGAAAGATTTAGTTTAACTTTCTGCATGTTATGACCAAGATCCTGAAAAGGACAAACACATGTCACTGTAGTTTGCAGGATAGTTATTATCTCGTTACAGGAACCAATAAAGAAAATTAAATACAATTTATGTTATTTTACATGTAATTGATAAAGCAGAGTTTGTTTCAGGAAGGATATTACTAATCTAACTGACGTCTTCATGAACTACGTATTTTACTCTCAAAGAGCATGGCGATAATTGGTATTCCTCTTGAACAAACCCTGAATCTTTGACCTTTCACATAGATCTGACTTTAATGAAATGGCTAATTATATAGACAGGACACATATTCACATATTTTATAGATAATGAAATCACCCAAATGAATTCTACAAATAAATGTATCACAGGATTATTAAAATCCACATGAGGTCGGCAAATATTGCTTAAAACAAAATTGCTTTCCCCAAATTAAAAAATCAACCAATATTGACATGATTCAATAAACTGTTCTACAGAAAGAACTTTGAAGCCAAAATCGTTTGATTTCATATTGGATCATTTTCAATCAGTACATTTCTCCAAACTCGCATTGACAAACCCAATTGCACCCCACATCAAACTTCTGTAAATATTTAATCCAAAAGGATTATGTAAGTGAATACGTATCTTTAGGTAAATAGAGTTGCTAAAGATAAGAGACATCACTGCCATGAGGTCTTTTGTGTTTTTAATACTTAAAAGTGTTGACGCATTCCAACTGAAAGAACCGAATCCCCCCTTCTAAGAATCTTCCATTTAGGTGTAAAATCTCAGAGTAAAGCTGAGCTCTATTTGGACACATTTTTTCACTATCGTCTCAATCGAACAGCACTAAGAATGTATCCAAACTGCGTTCAATACCACTTAGCGCGTGTCATGGTTAGCTGAGGCAGTTGAAATAGGTTTAGATAGAGCACTGTCTCCAGGTAATTTTACAAGCAATTTCCTTGCCAGCGTCTGCACCTAAGTTGTATGGAAGGAATAGATTGTTGGTGATGTTGGGAATATCGACCTATGGATCCGGCAATCTGGCATATTCTTTAACTGTCTAATTTTCTGTGTATCAACTTAAGTTCCACTCTTGAATGTTAGCCAACTACAGTGGCTGTTTCCCAATTCCGAATTAACTCATTTAAGGCAGGATTCCTGCCATGAATCTTTAAGCAGTAACAATTCAGTGAAAATAGCTTTTGAGGAGTCAGTGACATGTTTATTTCAAATACACAGTAGCGATGGTATTGTTTCGTTATAATGACATGAGATTAGGATATAATTCGATGGCATGTGCCTGCTATCACCTGATTGTTAATAATAGCTTAAAACGATTGCGGTTTTTCTGTCATCTTCTCAGAACTTGACATCATGTGATTGATTTAAGCAGTGGCTGCGAGGCCCGTTATATTCCTTGTCTTACAATATAACTGATTGCTTTACAATGCGTACTTTATTGTCGAGCAACATCGGATTACAACAACATATCTTGTAAATATGTTGTCAGTTCAGCGGAACTACTTTTCCCTTCATAAGCAAATAAAAAAATAATAAGTATGAGAAAGCAACGAAACATTTACGATATATAATTTTAAGACACAGTGTGATCACAACCACCAAGCCTAATGCGCTCGTCCTATCGTAACGTTGTTGTGTCACACACATCAGCTGCGAATGTGAGTTGTCTCCCTTCAACCGTCACGTCAGTCGAGACCCGCCCTGCTGTTAATCGCTACTCACTCCATATCCAGACGCTCAAATACATTCTGGTGAACAATCACAACAACGTCTTTGACTTTGACTTACCGATAGTGAGGACCATTAATATGTAACAAGAACATGGACTTGTCTAGTTTTTGCGCTCCAGTTACGTAATCGATTTCAAGATTTGAGTGTGTGAACATAACGATTTCATAACTGTTTTGTTTTTCTTTGTACTCGTGAACACACTATTTACAAAAGATTATGTTTGTGTGCGGCATTATCCACTCTTTACCGTTACACATTGTAACGTCACTGACGTGAAAGTGAACTGTATTACTACTTGCTTCAACAGAATGCCTAGACATTTTCGTTTAAATTACTCAAATCATGTTGTCTATTTATGTGTAATAGATAATATACTAATATCATTCCCTATGGATGCCGTATTTATATATGTTTGGTATTCTCATTATTACTCGCCTGAGTAAGATTCTGCAGTGTAATATTTATACTGCAATATTAAACTTGTGTAACACCGCCGCATGTATGACGTCATAATTTTTTGCGGTTATGATGTTATAATGGGAGTAACATCGTCAAAATGGTATCGGATTTAATCGGAAGTGAGATAAATACTTTCAGAGCCATGTCAGATATTTCGCTGAATTATAGATGAGCAGGTAATAAACAGAATACTAAACTTCCTTCTATTTAATGTAATTCTTATCAAACTCATGAATGATTTGGTATATAACTCGCTTCAGCTCGTTTTATACAAAATCATTTACTCGTTTAATAAAAATGGTATTAAATAGAAGGTCGTTTAGTATCCTCTATTTATTGACACCATATTGATCGGAAACTAGCACAGACGTATAGGATTTTACATGATGATTATAAATCTCTTCTTGTTTGAACATTGCGGTTGTTAATGATAACATGGTAGATATTGTACATGGTTTCGTACTGACTTGATTATTATAGAATTTAGGATTGTATAAGGTGACTCCAGACAAGGCGCAATGTGAAGCTTAATTGGCTGAAAATTAATGAATTGGCAAGTTACACGTAACAGAAAACTTAAAAATCAGGGGGCAGGATATTTCCCAGGGTAGATATTAGACATCAGGGAAGAGCTAGGTATTTAATCAACATCGTTAGCTGATTGAGCAGGGCAGCTGATCGATGTAAGGATTATTCCCATTCGCTGTACTGCTGAGAAGAATGGAAACTTTCTATCTGCATTTGACCAGGAAGTATGTCTTCAATGACTGACCCATCCTGCACATTCTTCACAGTGTTTATTTGAATAGATAAATGGCTGAATTGGGCTCATAGTCGCTTGAACTGGCTGATCACATGCTTCTTGATCTTGATGAACAGTGTAAAGAATTGTGAAAAGGTCGATGGGGGATGGTACTTAACTCGTCCAAACTTATATTATTAACAGAGCGCAAATTTCAAGATCATTATCTAAAGACAAAACTGACAGTTCCTGTAAATCATGAACACAACTCCTTCAATAACCAAATATGTGAGAGATATACCCATACTTTTCCCGAGTGTATCGAATGATACTCTACACTTTTCCCCGTGGGGCCCTTACGAGGCGGAGCCGAGTAAGGCTCCAGCGGGGAAAAGTGTAGGGTATCATTTGATACACGAGGAAAAGTATTGGTATATCTGTCTACCCCAATACGGTCGAGTGTAACCGCATACTATTTCATAATATTTCTAAACAAATACAGCTGTAAACAAGCTTGTGCATGAAACGCACAGCCTAAATACGGCCTCGTTTGTGACAACGCAGCCGAGCTGCGTTGTATGGTTACCCATGTTTGGGGCTCGAAATCTAATTGATATGGCCCAATGACGGCATTGTCAACGCAGATGCACGTGCATTTTGCTGAAATGTACAGCCGACGCTATAAACAGCATGGCTAATGTCAACTTGCCAACGTTTAGAGAAAACAGAAACTTTCAGTATGTTAAGACATGTTGCACCAAACATTAAATTACATTCTTATATAAAAAGAAAAACATAAATTTGTGATATTATTTCACGCATTATAAGAACCATATTCATTTGGTCATGAACAAATGTTCAGAGTTTCAACTGGCTTCGTGGTGTAATGGTTAGGTCGTTCGGACAGAAAGCAACAGGACACGAGTTCGATCCCAGGTTCCTTATATGTTCATTTATAATCTGACATTTTATAAAGTATCATCACTTAGAATTTGGAAATTTAGAAAATTGACTACATTGTTTCTCAGTTGTTAAAAAGTGTAGGTATATTAGAAAAGTGTTGGTATATCAGAAAAAGTATAGATTAGAAAAAGTGTAGGTGTATCAGCTAATCCACCTACACTTGTAACAAAAGAAACCATAGCAACGAGACCGGAAGTGGGGTATAAGACCCTAGATGACCAACAGCAAGAGTCGCAACAGCTGGTATGTAGTTTATAAACATTATTGGTTCCTTGGTATAATCTGTGAGAATGAGGTACAATAACGTTTGATAGAAGGTCCCGTAGTTTGACATCGATTTTTCTTATAGTTTCTCTGGCAAAGCTTAGTTTCAGTGGCTGGATTATTTCTTGTACCAAGTTGTTTGATGTGACTATGCTATCCTGTGGTTATCTTGAATGTGAATTCAAAGTGTTCATTGCTTGCAGAACTTTGCTGAAGGTAAGCTTGAGGTACATATTATATTGTCTACTCGTGATATGCTTATTGAGTGGCTATTGTATGTTCATTATGATGCAGGTACATACAGGTTTAGTTACCTGAGGTTTGATGTACTTTATTTTTAGAACAAACCACTGACAAAAGATATCTTCATTCTATCATATGCATTCATCTGATATGTCTGATTAGAGATTGGCAACATAAAACTTGTATTAAATTGAGTATGTTTTTATCGTTATGTACATCAAATTGTGATGAGGGCATCAGCTTATGATTGTTTACAGCTTCTGTGGTATATAATTTGAGATTTATTTCAATGTAGAAAAAATAACCTTTTTTATTCTGGAAAATCATTAGAAAGCTTATTTAACAGTTAATGTTAAAAGATTATTTGAAATATAGGTAACACAGTGTTTGTCGGTTTCTGTTGGTAGACATTCTTTTAATTATTTTGCCTATAACCAACACTTATTGTTAACATGTGAGGTGAAGTGATTTGAGGTTTAACGCTGCTTTCAAGATTATGTCACTCATATGATGGCTGCTAGTCTTATTGCAGGGGAAAAGCCAGCAACACCATAATGGCTATGGCTATGCGCTGAAATTCAGCTTTGCATTGCACCCGAACTGAATTCAACACCAGACCTCTTGATCCGAACCACTGTGCCATCCGAACCCCATTATATTATCTTGAATCTCGAATTAGTATTTAATTTTAGTGAATAATGTTTTTAATTGTTAGGTTGTAGCAGTTTCATTGTCTTACTTAAATCATGTAGATGATAAATTAATCAAGGAATCACAATTGATCAGAGCACAATCCCGTCTCACAAAAAGGAGGAAGCTATTTATGAAAGAGTTTTGAAGCCATTAAGTCATTAACCAGAATCAAAGTCGAGTTTCAAACATTAATTTCCTGACAAGTTACATCATCTTACATTTCAGGATGCAGTAACGTCTTTGATACACGACAGCCTCGTTGTTTGCTTCCATTGCATCGTTTGATATATCAACTCAAAGGGATTAATTTGTTGCTGCAATCACCTCCGAATCAATAACGACTCCTTTGCCTAACCTTACACAGCCATATCATTAAGATGATTCCTAAAGAACGGTTCCAGGTTTCTAGAATCAAATTAATGTTAAATTATTTGCAAAATATCAGAATACACGTCTCTGTCATTTCTACATAATGCACTTACAACACAAAACTGACATGTAAATAGTGGACAATAATTGAGTGAGATCAAGTAAAATCGAAAAGGGAAAACTGCATTTATTTCAGGTCAGTCAATAGCAGTACAGTTCACACCGGTAATAGTTATGGTTAATGTGGCACTACTGTGCATCAAGGATACATAATCATTCTTCATCATTCAATTGTTGGGTCTCTACAGTTTTATACATATATACAGTTTTACATAAGCCAACAACAGAGACTCTACAATCTAATAGACCTTTACCAAGAATATAAAACCCACGTTCAACTAAATGTACAGCTCAGTTCAAAAGCAACGTTTTCTAAGGAATGTACACTCTGTAATAAACACTGCTTTGATCACGACTCCCATGTCGTTTTACACTGCGAATCTCTAATATGCCAAAGAAATGAATTCTATTCAGCTTTACTTGATGATCTTGATGTAGATTTATATGTGCATATTGAACTCTTAGATGATGAAGATGCCCCTTCACTTTTTTGTGGTGCACACCTAGACATAGCCGGGCTCGATGCAACATCATGGCAAACCTTTTTTGCTTTATTCTCTGAAGAAATACACGGGGAATCATTTCTGAATACCATTGTTGTAAATATTGTAAATAATTATCTAATTGTAATTGATTGATGTTTATGTAATCTTCGAGTATCATTGGAGGAAATTTATTCATTCATTCATTCATCTCTTATAAAATAATATTTTTTTTATTAAAGTTGTCCTGTCAAATGCAATTTGTATAATGCATCTACATGTAGGAGAGGGTGGACCCTTATAATATGGATGATGGAGATATTTTAAGGATTCTCATCATGGTGTGACATAAGCAAATGAGTCTCCTTTATATGGGTATAACATCATCACTGCATTCAATTAAAGGCACCCCGACTGATGTGAGATAAATTAAAATAATAAGATAAATTGTGTACTATTCTAGCTCATTATATTTGTTCAAATACTACACAGATCACATTGATTGCTGAGGACCATATGGATACTGCCCATGTGTATTTAACATTTAGATATATATGGTATTAATATTCTTCTCAAACCATATAAACGTCATGGACAAGCTGCATGGTGGTTGATACACGTTTGGCTTGTCAGAGTATTTCCCTCAATAATTCACCACTTACATTAGGCAAATGAATTCCATTTCTGAAATCACATTGGACAGCGTAATAAAACGGTATCCACTTTGAAAACATCTCATCTCTTCAGGATACTTTATTAGAAGAGGCTGTGAGCACTATTATGAGATGGCTGTGAGGTGCAATAAACCATGTTGTGTATGGCATCGTCTTCTATTGTCTTCGGCACTCACGTGGGAAGATCAATGTCTATTGTTTGACGTGTGTAACAGCATAAGAGACCATTTGTAAGCCTCATAATGTATGTCAGAAGTGATAAATTGGCTCAGATGGTGTGGAATCTCAAATGAACTGGTTCTTTCTTATAGGAATATTTGAAGTCCTTGACACTCTCTATCGTCAGTATAACTTTCCGTGTGTGCCACAGTCTCCATAGTCCAACATCATCCAAATTCATTAAAACATCACTGAATCACACGTCAATGGTAGCAAAATGGCAAGACATTCATTTGTAAATCGTTGTAAGGTCTTGTGCTTAGAACAGTCTACATAGTTCATCGTCATCCACAATCAGTAAAACATTAGCAAAAATAACGTCACTGAATGACACCTCAGTGGTAGCAAACTGGCAAAAGATTCATCAGTAAATAGTCCTGCTTTAGGTCACCACATAAAAAAAGGTCTTTAAATTATGCAGATATCATGAGCTCGATATAATTTTATATATATCTTATTCATCTTTGTATCATAAATTCACGATTATAAAAATTATGCACTGTATAATTGCTAAATATCACTTTTAAGCATTCAGATGTGTGATTGTATGATTAGTTTGTTCAGTCAACAAATAAGAGATCGTCATCAATCAATATTGACTTTAGAGGAAGCCAGTAGCATATTCTAAATAGAGAAAGAATTTGCAAAATTTATTTTGTCAATTTTCCTATTTATAATGACAGTTTATGTTTACTTTAGAGGGAAATTAACCAATTATCCGTAGTGGTAATAACAATGTTGCGTATAAAGCAAAAATTACACGGCAGCCATTTTATTGTGAACATATTTTATTTTTTCGGATGACGATTCCAATGGCTTGACGTAACCATCTGTATTTTTTAAATTGATTTTCCGAAGAGAGAAGGGTGTTTTACTATTGGTGACATGTTTTTTTAAATACTTTTCATCGAATTAATTCAGCGAAAAACGTGCTAGTGCCTTCTACAATTTTAGATTTTATACTGAAACAGAATTTTCAAATAAATAAACCAATCCTGAACAATGATTCCTAACTGTCTGCTGTAACTTACTGTAAGTATTTCACGCAGAGCAACGGCATACAGTAATTGAATATGTCCTATTTCAGGTAATACTCTATATGTTAATGATCAAAACCGAGCCGGAGGTTTTGTTTGATAATGTAAGCCCGCGGCAGAGGGAAATTGGAAAGGGCCGACAGGCGCAAGTTTAGAAAGCTGATGGTGCAGGGTTCGAATCCAGGCATGCAAACCTTATATTTGTGATTTGCCAAAAATGTGATATTTTGTGATGGTATTTATTCGAAGAAGGACTTTGAATCAAAGTATTTCAAAACGTGTATGATTCCCAATCAAAATAAATTTCCGATAAATTCTAGAGTAAGCCCCGGGCTTTCCTAGAGAAAGCCTTGGCCTTCTTCAAGACAGCCCTGGGCATTCTTGGAGAACGCCCGGCAAACTGACATTATTAAAATCCACATGTGGTCATCAAATATTCTTAAACATACCTTCTTTCAAGAAATTAAACAGTCAATTAACATTGACATGATTCAATAAAATGTTCCACAGAAAGTACTTTGAAGCTAAAATCGTTTGATTTCACATTGGGTCATTTTAATTGTATCAGTATAATTGACAAACCCAATTCCACACTACACCCAACTTCTGTAAATATTTAACCCACACGGTTTACCAAAGTGTTCCTTTCCAAAAATATACTTGTAAATAAATTGGCTAAAGATAAGAGGCATCGCTGCCATCGGGTCTTATGTGTTTAGTATTTGACAGAGAAAGTGTTTACGCATTCGAACCTGAAAGAATGTAATGTCCCCTTTTAAGAATCTTAAACTTACAGAATAAACCTGAACGCCTTTTGGTTACCTTTTTTCACTATCGTCTCCCGAACAGCACTAAGAATGTATCAAAACAGCGTTCAATACCACTTAGCGCGTGTCATGGTTAGCTGAGGCAGTTGAAATAGGTTTAGATAGAGCACTGTCTCCGAGTAATTTTACAAGCAATTTCCTTGCCAGCATCTGCACTACAGTTGTATGGAAGGAATAGATTGTTGGTGACGTTGGTAATATCGACCTTTTGATCCTGCAATCTGGCATATTCTTCAACTGTCTAATTATCTGTGTATCAACTTGAGTTCCACTCAAGAATGTAAGTAAAGTGCAGTGGTTCTTTCAAATTTCAAAGTGACTTAGCTTAAGGCCGGATTCCTGTTTTCGATGAATCAAGCGATATGACTTCAGTGGACTTAAATATTGTAGAGTCAGTGAAATGGAGAATTATTTTTAGTTCACTGATATAGTAACGATGGTTTTGTTTCGTAATAATGATGAGGACATAATTTGATGGCATGTGCAGGATCGTTAAAGGCCATACTCCATACAGAGTGTCTGCGCGTTGACTTTGTGTCTCTCTTCGAGCAGCGCGTTACAGCTTTTACAAGTTGGATATTATTTTGCAGTTATCGATTTATTTCCACATATTCACAGTGATTTTACATTCATGAAATAGGTGTGATATTGATTCTGTTTCAGATTTGCAAAATGTACATATTTTAGTGTTTTTATATTTCATTTTTGCTAACAAACCATTTGCAGGTTAAGACCTATTAAGTATACTGTATTGCAATCTAATAATTTTTTGTCACTCATTAGTGAAAATAAAAGAAGCAGTCAAACACTGTTGCAAAACTTTCACTGATGTCTTCGAAGCTGTCGTAGGTTAACACACATTGAAATTACAGTGCAATATATATAGTAGCATTTACATGGTTTTTTCACAGTAGTAGTCACATCAAAGGTGTAATAGGTGTCGTTTAATTTATTAATTGAAAATTTAAATAATATCAATTAGACACAATTTTAAACTGATGTGTTAGCAGTGATGGAACTGGGATATCTGAAAGCCGAATATGTGTATCAAAGGCTTGCGCTATTATTGAATATAAATTTAGTACAAAACTGATGTTTTTCAGTGCCATCATATTCTATTTATATGCAGCCAGTATGTACAGAGAAAAGACTACAGTGACCCATTTGTCGGTTTTTCGCAAACATTTAGACTAAACATACAGAGAATAAGTTTGTATGTGTAGTATTCAAATACTGCAGTCAATTAATGGTTTAGATATTATCTGTGGATACATTGTAATGTCAAATACAAAAAAAAATATTAACTGGTTTTAGATCGAATAAATAGCAATATTTAATTCAGTCTTGGTCCTGTTGTTAAAATGTTATATCAGATGCACATAATTTTAACATTTTGAATACGATATATCATGTTTCAAGCCAGGGCAATTGTCAGTCCAGTTCAGTACTTTATTATGTCTGCTGTCATATAGTAGGTGCTTTTGTACCTCAGTGATAAATAATTCGTCATTAATTTCGACAATGTGTGTCTTTGGCATCGTAAACGACTAATATTCTTTAAAAATTTAGCAAAAATAAGTGTATTCTGGTCAATCAGAAGAGGGGGATTCCCCAGTGCGTCAGCACGCCAAGCAGCAAAAATGACTTGTTTGGCGTTCCAGAAATGTTGATGCTGACGCGCTGCTTGAATGGAGGGACATAAACATAAAATAACTAAAGCATGACGCGACGCGCAGCGCTGCTTGCGAGCTGCCTGAATGGAGTGTGGCCTTAAGATGGCTAAAAAGGATTACTGTTCTGTCTTGTTCTCAGAACTTGACATCATGTAATTGATTTAAGTAATGGCTGTGAGGCTCGTTATCTTCCTTGTCCTACAATATAATTGATTGTTTAACAAATGCGTACATGTGTTGTCGAGCAACATTTGATTACAACAAAATCTCATGTAAATATGTTACCAGTTCATTAATAATTCATTAATGTAATTCCCAGGAAACATAAAACTGATTAGTACATTATAACCATTTGCAAACCTGCAGTGTCTATAAATGATGATGCAAGGTATAAATATGTCATGAATGGTACAAGGTGTTTATTAATGTTGATTATTGACACTATATTGATTGGCGATTATTAAATCTGTATTCATTTCTGTCGTTTGCTGTCAAACTGCTTGACTCTAGCTGTTGCTAAGGATAACTAAGTATGGCACATGTGTTCTTACTGACCTGGTTATTTTAGATTTTAGGATTGTATAAGCTGACTTCAAGCAAGGCGCAATGAGAAGCTCAATCGGCTGATAATTCGATCATTACGTTACTCAATAAAGTTTCTAAGGAAAGATATTTTCCAAGGTGGATATTAAGAATCAGGTATTTATTCTACATCGTTAGCTGATTGAGTAGGGCAGTTAATAGATGCAAGGATTCTTCAGATTCGCTATACTGCTAAGGAATTGGAACGTTTTCTATCTTCATTAGGAGCAGGAAGTCGTGTGTCTTCAATGACGGACCCATCCTGCACATACTTCACAGTGTTTATCCGAGTAGATTAGTGGCCGAATCAACTCATCGTTGCTTGAACTGGGTGTTAACTTGTGTCTTGCTCTTGATAAATAATTCTGAACAGGTACTTACCTCGTCCAAAACTATCACTAAAACTGTTCACGTCATTACCTAAGAACAACACTGATGGTTCCTGTTTATCATGAACACATTATCGAGGAGTCCCCCTCCTTCAACAACTAAAGATGACCCTTAGATGACCAAGAGCAAGAGCAGCAACAGCTGATCTGTAGTTTGTCAACATAACATCAACATTTTTATTATATAACTAGTAATGAAATTTGTGATTATACAATGAAAATATAATCCATATTTGCACATAAGCAGTAGAAAGTCATATTTTCACTGCAGTGACTAACGTGTGTACTTTTCATGATTGCCTCCCTTTGGAATGAAATTATCTCCCTTTGTAAAGTGATTACCTCCCTTGCTTCACACGTCTGACGGTGAACGACTCAGTTGTGATGTTTCAGTCAATTACTGTTGACCTTTTGAGGTGTTAATATCATATTCAATATTCCATTACATTCTGAATTTCCTTCATTGTTGATTTGTTGCATAGCAGTTCATTTACTCGTGAAAAACTTGGTGAGGCGAGAGGTATGTGACAGACACAGCGAACGTCACTCGCTGCATTCTTCAATGTCTAAGGCATGTTCACTTGACGAGATGGTACTGTAAAATAGTATTGGTCTTACATTTTAAAACATTCACAACAGATTTATTTTTGTAAAACATTGTCCTGGTTTGATTGACTTATTTCAGCCGAATTATCTTCTCACTGCATTTACCGTGAACTATAGCGTGGAGTTGTTCGGATTATGACAATCAAGACTGCTCTAACCTTTCCATGTCACGTTTTTATGCAGATTAAAGTTATATAATAAATAGACTATTTCATTGTTTTTGCTGAATATCATTTCTTTCTGATCTCGTGGAGTGAGAAAGTGAAATTTTCACTCGTGGTTGCGCCACTCATGATAATATCACTTTTTCACTCCACTCGATGAGATAGACATGATATTCGGCAAAAAACAATGAAATAGTCTCTATATATTAGATCCTTGGTAAAATATACTATTAAGAAGAATTGAAAGTTGTCTAACTTCATTAGGAGCAGGAAGCCGTGTGTCTTTAATGACTGACCCATCATGCACGTACTTCACAGTGTTTATCCGAACAGAAAAGGGGTTGCATCGAGCTCATCGGAGGCTTGAACTGGCTGATAACCTGCATCTTGATCTTGATACAGATTTCTGAACTGTCATTGGGAAAAGGTACTTACTTCGTCAGAAATTATCATATTCACAGAGTGCAAATTTTCATGTCACTACCTAAGAACAACACTGATGGTTCCTGTTAATCATGAACACGTTATCCTTCCACAACTAAAGATGACCCTAGATGGTCAAGAGCAAAGGCAGCGACAGCTGATCCGTAGTTTGTCAACTTAACATAAACATTTATATTACATCCTTGTTATAATATGTGAGCACCAGTTACACTTAACTATATTTAATATAAGGTCTCGTAGTTTGACATCGATTATGCTTATAGTGTCTCTGGCAAGGGTTGGTTTCAGTGGCTGGATTCGTTCTTGAACCGATCAGTAGTGCCCTGTGCATATCTTGTTTGTGAATATTGCTGGAAATAAGCTTGAGGTAAGTATTATATGGTGTACTCGTGATATGGTTATTGTTTAAACAGTATGATGCAGGTACATATTTTAGTTACTTGAGGATTAATATACTTAATTTTTAAAATATAAGGAACCACTTACACAAGATATATTCATTCCTTCATATGCATTCAGCTGATGTGTCTGATTAGAGCTTGACAACATAAGATTTGAGGGTGAGTTATATACGTTATATTTTGATGACGGCATCAGTTTATGATTTTAACAGGTTCTGCGGTATTTAATGTGAGATTTATTTTAATGTGGACAATTTAACATATTTATTCTGGAAAATCATCAGAAAGTGTGAAAACAATATTTGAAACACAGGTAACACATCGTCACAGTGGCTGTTTGACTGTTTTAACCGTACTGCATGTCATGAGACTAAAGCTAGATTCAAATCTCTGACCTCTTGATCCAAAACCGAACACCATAATCATTGTACCAGCCCAACCTCATGTTTATCTTGAATCTCCAATTAGTCTTCAATCTAATTGAATTAGATTTTAAATTGCTTAGTACTAGCGGTTTAATTGTCTTTACTGAACACGTTTCATGGAGAAAATAAACTAATCAATCGATCACAATTGATCAGAGCACAATCCCTTCTCATTAAAAGGAGGAAGTTATTTATGAAAGAGTTTTGAAGCCGGAAGTAATTAACCAGAATCAAACTCGAGTTTCAAAATTTTAATTTTCTTACTGGTTACATCATCTTACATTTCAGGATGAAAGAACATTTTTTGAAACACGGCAGCCTCGTTTTGTGTTTACATTGTATTGTTTGATATAACAACTCAAAGAGAGCAATTTGTTGCTGTAATCACCTCTGATTTCATTATGGCTCCTTTGCCTAAGCTTATGCAGTAATATCATGTCGATGACTTCTAAAGAACGGTTCAAGTTGGAATCAAAGTAATGTTAAATCACTTGTATCATATCGTATCAGAATACAAGTGCCTGTCTTTTGTACATAAATGCGTGTATTAAACAAAACTGGCTCTTAGATCCTGGGTAATGATTATTTGGAACTGCATTGTATCTCAAGTCTATCGATACAAATAAAGTTCATACCCCAAATGTGAGTACTGGATATAAAATTATTCTGCATTAAATTGATGTGTCACATGTATGCACCAGAAGGACCATGTGCCAATTATTTCAACGGAAATAATGCACAATTTTCAATATAATTTGCTATAACCCAGCTACAAATAATAAGTGTAATGTGTAAATATATAAACTGTGATAGATTTGAGGAATGGTAGATTAACTGTCCCCTTACACAGGTATAACATTATCACTGAGGTCAATGAAGCTTCTAGGAGTGATGAGAAATAAATTTTAAAAAATAAAATAAAGTGTGTACTATTCGGGCTCATTATAGTTTTTTTTTAAATATCACATTGATGGTTCGGGACCATATCGATACGAACAATTAATTGTGCATGTTTATTTAACATATATTGTACATATTTAGTTAAATATTCTGCTCCAACCATATGAGAGTCATTGTCAAGTTGCAAGATGTTTGAGATAGGTGTGGCTTGTCAGAGTATTTCCCTCTATAATTCACCACTTACTGCCAGTCCACTCAACCCAGATCCATGAGAGAGAATATATGTTAGAAACATAATAGTCTGGTACACAGACTGCCATTGCACGTTTATGAAATATTACACTGATGAATCCCATTTCTGACTAAAATCGGTACACAGACTGCCAGAGAGAGAGAGAGAGATGTCATAAACGGGTCTGATTGTTCGTTGTGTCTTGCATAACGATCAAAAGTATACAGGAAATGAGTTGACGGAACTATTATAAATTGTGTAACGTTAAGATATAGGGAAATAAGTGTTATTGACATAACTTGAATCATGATACGTTTCCAGAAAGAACATTTCATGATTTTACTGTCCAAAAGTTCCAAAGCACATGTGGTAACTCACCAGCTTAAATATAGATACATTTGTTTATTGTTGATGCAAAGTGTGTCTGATTATCACAAACACACACAATGTGGCATAAATAGACAACTTGGCAAGTTGATTTGTTCTCGGATTTATAACAAAAGTTAAACGACTAACGACAATGGTATAACATAAACATTGTTTGAATAAGGTGACACAGAGCATACATGTTTATTGCTATGACATGATATATGAATAAATTAAAATAAAAATGATACTGATAGCTAAGTCACCAGCCATTAATAAATCACTATAGACAGGGGCGTGACTTCACAACGAAGGTTGTCCAATAATATGCTTGTTTTACATTGGTCACGCACGTGTCACCTGTCTTTCAATTAGGGTGAGTCTACGTCTGAATTGATCCCAAACTGTTATTTCAAGGTCAAATATGATAACTGATACAGCACCATGCATTTATTGCCAATGAAACAAATGAAATCACTAATTACACTGGATGTATTATTATAACCCCAGAGGACACTTTAATCAACAGAACTCACAATACAATAGAAATATGTTATATGGTTTACAGGTAATAACATAATTAAGTTATTACATTATACTCACTTGCATTCACTCAATACATGTTTTGTCTATGTAATAGATACGTGCAGTAAATGATTTCAAACATACAGAGACAAATTAAAATTGGTTATCATTCCTAAATACCACTGTAGCATTACAAGAGGGTTTCTTGAAGTCAAACAGGCTCAAAACATAACATTATTCCACACTACATCTACACTGTATCTATGATTACAATAAGTGTTCATTGACATCGCTAATAAGGTGAAAAAAGGGTCTTCTGCAATAAACCAGTGAGAATGCATTTATGCATCTTTCGCTGAATAAGGGATGCTTTCAGCTGACGCAAATGTGCATCACTCGCTAAATAAGCGCTGCTTTTAGCTGTCGCATATATGCGGCGCGGTGAGGAGCTAATTAATTTGTCGCAGATGTGCAGCCCTCCGCCTTAATGAGTTAATGCTGCATCATTAACTGAAGTTTTCAATGTCTTTAAATTTGTAAATATTTACCAAGTCTAAATTAATTTAGATCGACTGTCCTATATTATGGTTATACTATAACCTTTTATTAAAAACAAACAAACTGTTGAACTAAATTTATAATTAATACTAGTTAATGTCATGTTAGTGGCAAACATTTGTTGGGTTTTATCTTGTTTGTGTTTATTTATTTTGTAATCTGACGTCTATGTTTTTGTCAAAATCGATTGATTAAAGGTGATGTGATATGTTTATGACATGTATCTATCACTCTTCGATGAACAGTACATTCCTGCTTCGAGTGATTATACCAGTTATAATTAAGAGTCGCATAGACCCATGGAAATCGAGATTCTTACATTAGGTAAGATAACATTTAATAATCTTTGTCAATAATGGTATTATATTAATTGAATATTAGATTATTCACAATATAAGTTTTGCTAACAATTAATTCAGTTAATGTTGAGTAAATCAAACAGGACGTGACTTGTGTTTTCAATTGTGGTAAAGTCGATATCATATATTATTCTAAACTAAAAATTTGGTCTATGGGAATTTTTAAATAACTGTACCTTCATCCTTCTGATTATCTAATGTTCAATTCTGCGAGTTCCATATTTCAAATCAGCTACTGTATGAGGCTATGTGTATTGCCGCTCTGGTGAAACAGATTTTCAAAGACACGCAACCTCAAAACCCTCTACACTTCCTGAATAAGCATATATACCAAATTAAAGGCTCGTATTTTTTTACACATTCATGGGGCAGGACAAATGTCAATATCACATAATATTCTTATTTATCTTATATGTATATCATTGTTTATTATAACAAGGCATTTTGTTATTCTGGCAATGGTAGATAAATGTGATGTGATTTTAATACGTGAATTAGCAAAAGTTTCTTTAAATTATGAAGGTATCAGGAGACCGAAAATATACATTTATGACTTGTGTATCGAAGTGTCTCAAATAAAGGATGGGGCGGGATAGCGCAGTGGTTAGCACGTTCGACTTCGGATCAAGAGGTCTGTGGTTCGAGTCCCGCCAGGGGCACGGCAACTTTGTCTGCAGGAGATATCTGTTCTACACGCAGTAAGGTTTGGGTGCAATGCTACACTGAATTTCGGTGCAGTACCACCCATGGTTCGCTAGTTCCAGCCGCTGCTGGCAGGTTTCACCGCAGTGCATAGCCACATGGCATTGCGGGCTTTCTCCCTGCCATAATACTAGCACCCGCGATATAAGTAAAATACTCTTGAAAGCGGCGTAGTAGAGGCCAGTAACATTTTCAAAATAGCGAAATTATTTCAAACTACAATTGTTAGATTTTAAACTGTAGCGTTTTCGATAATCAGAATTTTCCACTAACATATCAATCCTGAACACTTTTTCTAACAATCTGCTATAAGTACTTTTAACGTTAGGCAATGATATAATTGAACGTGTCTTCTTATTTCAGGAAATTATCTGTGAATAGATATAGTGGTTTTAACATAAAAGTCATCACAGAACAAGATCAGGTCTCATGTAGTTAATATTTCACAGGGGGATTATTTACCCATTCCCACCTGCAGGAACTTGACAACCCCCTTCTTCCATTTCTATGACTCTTCCACTGAGGCTTGAACTGGCAGAGTAAAGCTTATTGCCGTTTAGTTACTTAATTTTAAATTTATATCGCGTTGAGCACGGGTTATAATTGTTATTCCCTCAAGAAAACAAATCTTTGACATTTCATTTTAGCTCTTATTGTCATGAGATTGGAAATTATATAGACAAGACCCATTTGTTCCTATATTTTATATATAGTGGAATCATTAAAATGAATTCTACAAAGAAATGTATTACAAGATAATTAAAATCAAATATTCTTATATGGAAAATTGCTTTCGCCATATTAAATAGTCTTTCGATATTGACTCAATAAAATGTTCTACAGATAGTACTTTGAAGCTAAAATCGTTTGATTTCATATTGGATCATTCTCAATCAGTAAATTTCTCCAAACTCCGTATTGACAAACCCAATTCCACCCTACACCAAACTTCTGTTAATATTTAACCCATAAGGATTGTCAAAGTAATTACACACCCTTCAAAAATATATTTGTAAATAGATTGGCTAAAGATAAGAAGCATCGCTGCCATCTTGTCTTATGTGTGTAATATTTCACAGCGAAATTGTTTTAACCTGAAAGAACTTAATGCCCCCTTCTACGAATCTTTAATTGAGCTGTATAATCACAGAGTAAAGCAGAGCTCTATTTGGACACTCTTTTCCACTATCACCCCAATCAAACAGCACTAAGAATGTATCCAAACAGCGTTCAATACCACTTAGCGCGTGTCATGGTTAGCTGAGGCAGTTGGAATAGGTTTAGATGGAGCACTGTCTCCATGTAAGTTTACAAGCAATTTCCTTGCCAGCATTTGCACCACAGTTGTATGTTAGGAATAGATTGTTTGTGACGTTGGTAATATCGACCTTGGGCTACTACATTCTGGCATATTCTTCAACTTTCTAATTTTCCTTCTAAGTTCCACTCTTCAATGGAAGTTATCTGCAGTGGATTCAGAGTGAATTGATGTAAGCCAGGATTCATGTTTGTCATGACTCTCCAAGTGATAAAACTGCAGTGTACTTTGCAGTGAAATGAAGAATTCTTGTGTTTCCTACACAAACAATAGTAATGGTTAATGTTTTGTAATAATGCTATTAGATGAGGAAACAATGGCATGTGTATGCTATCACTTGATAGTTAATGATGGCTTAGAACATTTGCGGTTCGCTGTCACCTTTACAAACTTGACATCTTGTGATTGATTTAAGTAATGGTTCTGTGGCTCGTTATCTTCCTTGTTTTACAATTTAATTGATTGTTTTACAAAGCGTACTTTGTTGTCGAGCAAAATCTGATTACAACACAATCTCATGTAAATACGTTACCAGTCAACAGTCCAGTCCATTATAACCACTTGTAAGCCTACTGTGACGATTCAATGTATGTCGTGAATGATGCGAATGGCACCATATTGATCAGACAGTAGTTTAAACATATAACACTTCACATGGTGATTGTAAAAAAATGTATTCATTTCTGTCGTTTGCTGTCAAATGGCTTGCCTTTAGCTGTTGCTAAGGATAACTAAATATGATACATTGTTTCCTAATGACCTGGTTATTTTAGATTTTAGAATTGTATAAGCTGACTACAAGCAAGGAGCAATGCAAAGCTTATTCGCAATCAGCTGATATTCAATTAAAGTGTCAGGGAAAAACGGGAAATTTAGGAATTTTCAATTTTCACGTTACTCAATAAAGTTACTAAGGTGACAGAATATTTCCCAAGGTGGATATTAAGCATCAGGGAAGACCCGGGTATTTATTCTACACCGTTAGCTGATTGAGTAGGGCAGTTAATAGATGCACTGATTTTTCAGATTCGCTATACTGCTAAAAGTTTTCTATCTTCATTAGGAGCAGGAAGTCGTGTGTCTTCAATGACGGACCCATCATGCACATACTTCACAGTGTTTATCCGAGTAGATTAGTGGCCGAATCGAGCTCATCGTTGCTTGAACTGGGTGTTAACTTGTGTCTTAGTCTTGATAAATAATTCTGAACAGGCCGTTGGGAGATGATACTTACCTCGTCCAAAACTATCACTAAACAGTTCACGTCATTATCTAAGAACAACACTGATGATTCCTGTTTATCATGAACACATTAACGAGGAGCCCCCCTCCTTCAACAACTAAAGATAACCTTAGATGACCAAGAGCAAGAGCAGCAGCAGCTGATCTGTAGTTTGTCAACATAACATCAATATTTATATTAGATCCTTGGTATAATCTGTGAGCAGGAGGTACAATAACTTTTAAAAGAAGGTCTCGCAGTTTGTCATTGATTGTGCGTAAAGTTTATTTGGCAAGGCTTGGTTTCAGTGGCTGGATTATTTCTTGCTTGCTTGCAGAACTTTGCTTGAAGTAAGCTTGAGATAAGTATTATAGAGATAAGAACATAATCAAGCAATCATATTGGATCAGATTAGAATCTCTTCTCACTAAAAGGAGGAAGTTATTTATGAAAGAGTTTTGAAGCTTGAAGTCATTAACCAGAATCAAACGTTTCAAGTTTTAATTACCTTACTTTTTACATCATCTTACATTTCAGGATACAATAACGTCTTTGAAACACGACAGCCTCGTTGTTTGCTTCCATTGCATTGTTTGATATATTTACTCAAAGGGAGTTATTTGTTGCTGCAATCACCTCTGATTTAATTACGACTCCTTTTCCTAAGCTTATACAGCCATATCATTTCGAGGACTCCTAAAGAACGGTTCCAGTTTGCTAGAACCAAAGTAATGTTAAATCTTGTGTATAATGTCAGAATACAAATATATATATATTCTGCATAAAAGCATTTGTTTACCAAAATTGCCTCTTAGACAGATGTTTATGATTATCTGAGATCAAGGGAAAACTTAATTTTATAGCAGTAACGTGCATCAGTTCCTGTGCATCATGGATACAAAATTATTCTTCATTGTTAAATTGATGTGTCACTTCACATACAATTTTATTTGCACTTGTATTGTTTATTTCCATAGAGTACATGTAGGCCATCAGCCAATGGTACAAACTTATTGCTCCACAATATTCCGATATTTTGTCGCATAAAACATTAATATTGCAACACTTTTCACTATTTCTATGTTATCTATGGATAGCAAGAGATTAAACTTATCAATTGGGGGGTTTAAAAAATACTTGAGATATAAACAGTTTTCTAATATGACTAGAAGCATTACATACAACTAGAAAATGATATTCATCTTCAATATTACCTATTCTTTGGCTCCTAGGAATATAATATTACCTTCCCGTTTCAAAGCTTAAACTATGAGAGCTGCAACGAAAACGAGCTAAAACCGCTCTAAAATTGTCAAGATTTAGTGATAATAAACATAACAGTGTTAAAAACTTTAAACTGAGAATATGAACACATTTTAGAACTATTCCACAAAACGGAGTGCCAATTTTGTTCATACGTGGCTTTCAATCTAAATTCAAATTCTTACAAAAATCAATACATTACGCTTTCCAGATGTAGCCAAAACCATAATTATAAAGCAATGATTAATTTTCACATGCATAGAATGCACCATAAGGACCATGCATCAATTATCAAGACCTATTATTATGGGTAATGATGTTCAACATCATTTAAACCTAGCTACTGTATAATTATTGTAAGATCCTTACTGTATATCTTCCTACTGTGATATATGGAGGAATGGTTTATTAACTGGTTTATAAGTCTAATTAAATAGACAATGAGTAAAGTTGTCCTGCAAAATGAAATTCGGATAATGTCTCTACATGTCGGAGAGAGTGGATCCTTATCATAATAGATGATGAAGATATTGTAAGGACTCTCACCATGGTGTGACAAGCAAGTGAGTCTCCTGTACACAGGTACATCATCTTCACTGTTAATTAAAGGCATCGCCGAGCGATGTGAGATAAATTAAAATGATAAAGTAAACTGTGTATTATTCTTGCTCAATATATATTTTTAAAATAACATTGATTGTTAAGGACCATATGGATATACAAAATAATTGTGCATGTTTATTTAATATTTAGATATATATGGTATATATCATTTAGTTTTAATATTCTGCCCAAATCATATGAAAGTCATTGACAAGTTGCATGATGGTTGAGATACGTTTGGCTTGTAAGTGAATTTCCCTCTATAATTCACCACTTACTGCCAGTTCACTCAACCCAGGTCGATGAGAGAAAATATATGTTAGAAACACAGACTGCCATTGCATACTTATGAAAGATTACACAGATGAATTTCATTTCTGACTAAAATGACGATGCTTGAACAGCGTAATAAACTGATATCCACTTTGACAACATCCTGTCTCTTCGGTATAGTGTATTACAAGAAGTTTCGAGCTAGATATTGGGATGACCATGAGATGAAACAAACCCTGTTGTGTATGACATGAGGGAAGATCAATTTCTACTGTTTGATATGTGCAACAGCGTGGCAGGCCATTTGTATGCTTCATACTTTATGTCAGAAGTGATAAATTGATGAGCTAGCTGGTATGAAATCTCCAATGAACTTGTTCTCTCACATGGGAATATGGGAAGACCGTGACACTCTGTATTGTCGGTGTAACTGTTAGTGTTTGGAACAATCTCCATAGTTCACCATCATCCACATTCGTTAAAACATTTGAATAAAAACATCACTCGATCACATCTCAGTGGTAGCAAATTGGCAAAAAATTCATCTGTAAATAGTCCAGCTGAAAGGATTTGTTGCATATTACTTTTTATCGAATTTGCCATTTATTAATAAAGATTATACAATATATTGTTATTGTTAAGGGTAAAATATCTAATTACATGACCCAATAAGCTGTATCTATCCAAAACGGTTATCCGTTCTGGAGAAAAGGGTTCGACATATGAAGAAACGTTTTGATGAACTCTTCGGTGTGAGAGAACATGGGTCCCATGCGATTATGAAAATTCAGACAGCAAGATGGATGACCATTCTATTATTCTACCATATTTAAAACTCTACTCCGGTAGTTTAGGTATCGCTACACTAGTCAGATCCCTTGAACTACATTCGAGCAGTCATTTTGATGTGAACACCTTAAAATGGGCACTCGAAGGGAAATGGACTTGGATGGCTTAAGCGAACCATATATATTTTTTTAAAATTCTTGTTATTGATTCAGGATTATAAGTTAGCAATTGGTAACACTAATTTACCTTTCGTGAGCGGACGTTATTTCAGTAAGAACGGCATGCTACAACGCCTTTAAGGCCACCACTTTTAAAACTCTTTTTAATGCTATATCTCATTAACTGTAGATATCAAAGATCTCAAATTTGCTGATCATAATGACACTATTTATTGCTTTCGCTGGTTTTATACAAAATCATTAACTCCTTAAAAAATGGTATTAAATAGAAGGAGGTTTCGTATCCTCTATGTATATATCACTCTTCGATAAATTTGTAAATCCCTACTTACGAGGGAAGTTATCATTCCTTTTTTAAGTGAAATCAAGAATTCTATGATACATTGCATATTAAATTATTGACAATATGTTTTTTCATAATAATTCGGCTAAAGTTAATTGAGTATGTCACAGAGTTAACAGTGTAGTTAAAAAGTAATCAGTTGTACTAAAGTCGATGTAACATATTAATAATAGTCATAATAATTTATTTTAATTAGGTATTTCATATATTATAAATGTTATTTAATTGTTTATTATAACAAGACATATTATAA
This sequence comes from Gibbula magus, assembly GCA_936450465.1. Classification (NCBI taxonomy): domain Eukaryota; kingdom Metazoa; phylum Mollusca; class Gastropoda; order Trochida; family Trochidae; genus Gibbula; species Gibbula magus. Next base: position 83,443,239 of record OW388290.1, read on the forward strand.
TTCAGGCAATGATAGATTAATGTGATAATTTAAAAATGTGAATTAGCAAAACGTCTATTGAATTATGAAGATATCATGAGACTGGATATATAATTATATATATGTCTTATTTATCTAAGTGTCACCAAAACGGGATTATAAAAATTAAGTACCTAATAATCGCTAACTATCACTTTCGTTACAAGTGTTCAAACGTTATATTGCATAATTTTTTCTCCAGTAGCATTTTTCTAAATAGAGAAAGTATAACTACAATCCTTAACTGAAGCATTTTCGATAATCAGAATTTTCCACCTACAAACGAAATCCCGAATGCTGATTCCAAACTTTCTGATGCATGTATTTGAAACAGTGCCATGATATACTTGAATATGCCCTATTTCAGCAAATACTCTATATCTAAATACAGTGTCTTTACCATTAAAGGCATCACCGAAATAGAAAGGTCTTAGGTCGTTAATATTTCACAGGGGGATTATTTACCCATTTCCACCTGCAGCAACTTAACACCCATTCTTCCATCTCTATGAATCTTCCACTGGGGCGTAAAATCACAGAGTATAGCTTATTGCCGTTTAGTTACTTAGTTCAATTTGCTTTCAATCGAAACACTGAGAATGAAGCAAAGCTACGTTTAACTCCACTTAGCGTTTGCCGGGGTACTCTGATGCAGTTGAAATTGTCTTAGACAGAGTACTGGCTCCATGTAATTTCACAAGTGATTTCCTTTCAAGGATATGTACGCAGTTGATAGTAATAGATCGTGGTTGCTTTGGGAATATCGACCTAGGGATTCGTTGGTCTGGCATATGCTTCAACTATGTAGTTTTGGCAAAGCGTCGTGAACTTAAGTTCTACTGCTAAAGGTAAGTTAACTCAGTTAACTTCAATGATTCTTTTCCGTTTCAAAGTACCTTAGGTTTACGACATTTCTGTGGCAACGTTTGCCTGTGGCCTAGAACGAACAGGAACTTGGTTTATTGCGCACGTACTAATTCAAGAATTTGTGAACTGAAGAATGTATTGTTTTTTTTACACACATTGTTACTAGTTAATGATTTAATTTGATATACTTGGTATAACACCACTATTAGCATATTAGAATCCTTAGATGATCTTAGCTTGAGCTATTTCAGATTTTTATCGTGGTCTTAGAACTTGTTATCGGATAATTGACTTAAATATTGGCTTAACAACCTGTGAGGTTCACTTGCACTAGTGATAATACACATCTAACTTGACATTCAGGTTACATTTAAGAAAGGTCATACCGAAATAATGGAGAACCAACAGATTAAAGAGACATTTATGACATAATAAATGTGGTATGAGAGGAGATGGGGAAGGGGGGTTGGGGGAGATATATATCAACACTTTTTATTAGATAGCATTGTTTGAAAAAAAAACCGGTTTTACCAAATAATAGTGTTAGATTTGGTTCCAAAACAATATATATGTCGTAGGTTTCAGCCAACATAAGGTTTACTAACTACCATGAAATGCTTAGAATCAAAAGTGCACTTTTTGTAAATCTAAAATGGACACTCGTTTTGTAACTGAGTTGTTGATAACAAATCCAGTTCTATAATGTTAATCCCCGGGAACATAACCGTTCTTATTGCATTATTGACACTTGCAAAATTGCAGTTTTATATAAAATATTACGATGCTACGAACTGTATACCTTCTGAATTATGCAATATATTGATCTTTTGACGCCATATAATTGATCAGATAGATTAATCATATAACGCGGTGAATATAAAATGTTTGTTTATGATCCCCATTGTTTGCTGTCAAAGGTTTGAACGTTGCAGTCATTAAGAAAAGCTTGGTAAACATGACACACAGATTCTTAGTAACCTAGTTAATTAAGATTTTAGGATTGTTATAAGACAACTGCAGACGTAGCCTGGGATAGAAATGATGGTTCATTTTCTGATATCAGTATACGTCATAAGATTAATTCAATTGATCTAAAGGACCCAACTTTCAAATAACGTAATCCTTTACGAAATTTGGTACTCAACTGATTAAATACAATAACATCAATAAGTGACTACTACGAGAATTGGTCATTACACATAACTCAGTAACACTGGTTAACAAGGCAGGATATTGCCAATGGCAGAAAGTTTAGAATCATGGAATCCCATGGCCATTTTATTTACGGCGTAACCTTATTGAATTGGGCATCTGATCAATGTAAGGGAAAACATTCTTCCCATTCGGTGTATTTTTGAGATTAATGGAAGCTTTTCTGTCTTCATTAGGAGCAGGAAGTGTGTCTTCAATGACTGACCCATACGTAACTGTTAATCCGAACAGATTAGTGGACAGATCGAGCTTATGGTCGCTGGAATTGGTTGATGTTTCGCCTCCTGGTCTCCAAGGACTGTGTAAACAGTGCTGAGCATATGGCGTTGGGAGATTGGTCTGACCCCGTCCAGACGGATCTTAATCACAGGGTGACATCTTCAAGAGGTTTTCCCTTGGGATAGAACTGATGGTTATTTCTAACCTTGAGCACGTGAAGGAAAATCGAACTAAAGAAGGCCCTCTCTGACCCAGAGCAGGAGACACAGAGGGCTTAATAGCCGGAGTTGCAGTTTCTCATGTAAAAATCAACTTTGCCGGGAGCTTAAATGACAGGACGTGAAATATTGTGGCTGATTCTTTCATGTACCATGGTGTCCAATGTTCCAATGTGGACGTGATGCCTTGTGATTATCTTGTATGAGAAATCAGAGTTTTCCTGACATGCAAATGTATGTGGTATAGAAGCTTTTGTAGAATCAACATGGTTAATTTTATGTTAACGTGGTTTTACAGTTGTAAGTATTGAGAGTGTCTTGTTCAGCATGTATCGCACTGTGTATGGACATCGCGATGCAGGGAGAGTATGGTTAAATGATTTATAGTAAAACGCAGCTAAGGTCGATGTTCCTTTTTCCAGAAAATCAGATACCTAAAACAAATGGACCCGTTGGATATGTAGCTTATCAATATTTGCACTATTTGTTCTATTAAGCACCTTATGAAGACGACGAAGATTTTATCATTGCAACATTGTAATATGTTGTCACTAAGACTTAAATGGCATTAAAATCAGCTGTGTGTCTTATATAAGCAAAATATGTTTGTCACCTCCACATCCCAATGTAAGTATGTCTTTCCCGACTTTACAACTCCTCCTTCCCCTCGAAAAATCGGTGTTAATGATGTTCGCTCCCCAAATTTATAGCATTAAACTTTTTTCTAACTTATATTTTTTAAAAGATCAAAGTTTATGATTGGAAAATCAGCATTAAAAAAGGGGTAGTGTGTTTTTTTTCGAGATATGACGCCTGTAAGATAGTGGGGTGAAGTACAAATTTAACATGGGAGTCTATGGGAAAATGAGAAAAAAAAAATGCTAAAAACTTTAAAATACTACATTTTTAGTATTAAACTTTTTTTACTTTTTTGATGTCACAAAGTTCATGAACCCTACCGAAATCAATGAAAACTTATATATTGTAGTGTGGTTTTTTTTTAAGATGTGACACAAAATGTACCTGAAAACCCCATTGTTTTAGTCAAATTTAGGCCATTTATGCTGTTTATGCACTTTTTAGAGGTTCTAAAGTCACATCTTTAATTAATCATATTTAATTTTTGAATCTCAACAGGAAGGAGCGGACATCCTTAAAGCAAGCGGGTAGATATGTAATTCCACACCAGTGTCAACAACTCATAACAAATAATACAAGTAATAAAATAATTGTAATTGTCTCTCTACATGTATGTCAACAATAACATTTCTGAAAAAACTTACACAAAGGGTGACTAACGATCCAGCTAATTTGAAGTTAACATCATAAATGTTTCAGAAATGTATATGTATTTATACTGTAAATTATATTGTCAATTAGAATAGTTTCAACTAAAATAAAGTTCAGGATATTAATACTAAATAATTCAGCCTTTCAGTGTGTTTTTGATATATACTCACGTGCAAAATAAACGTCCTCACATTTTTAAGAGATAGTAAAACGAAATACTGCTGTCGGAAGAAGTAGGTTTTGAATGTATTCGATATACACATGTTTAGGAAAGGAGTACTCAATACATCAGAGTATGATACTTTTATTTTCATGTCAGTTCAAATACACTTGGGGTGCTATATATTTTTTAATTGTTTTTGGTCAAATCTCGACAAAAATAATTTGCTTGGACTTAATGTTTTGATCGCATCATTACTGAAGGACGTTATAGAGCATGCGAAAATGCCCCTTTTGACTCCCCTATTTCCTCTAGTGAAGAAGATTCGAAATCGACGATTTCTTAAAACATGTGTTTCAATGAACAGATACATACAACAGAAAACATAAGCTTAAACAACCATAATCTATCCACCAATATATATATACATATATGGCTCATTGTAGTATGTGTGTATGTGTTGCTTTACTTAACGTTTATAGAAAGTTAGTTCTATTGTTCTGTACTGTGTTCTGTTTTAAGAACATTGTTTATGGGATAATTTATATATTTCCCTTGTTAATCTTACAATTCCGTCATTATATCCATATTTTCAAATAACAAATCCTCCCGTTCTTAATGGACAGCCACTGCCAGTCACTGCTCAGATGACTTCCCACATGAGTAATGAAGTCTCGATGCTAAGCATCTGTTAGAGCTGTTGTCTATCACTTCTCCACCAGATCGACAACGTGTGATGAATCATTGCTCACTGTTCAATCGCACTGATGAAGAAGGTCACCAGATACTCAATGTATTTGCGTTCTGTTTCCATAGTGATATGGCTTATGTATCCTCTGTCTCTGGAATTCTATGGTTATAAAGAATGATTTTAATGTCGATGACAGCTACGAAACTTGCTGCTCGCTTAGACGAGATTAAGTTTCATACTTTTTAATGAATAGACGATGAGGTTGGTTGTCTTGAGAATGGGTATTACTAACATATATGTATTTTTTCTCTGCAAAAATCCATTTCTTAAGTATTGCAAACATTATGACTCACAGTGTCTTCGATACATAAGTTTTATACTACTCTCGGGGTAATACAGTTTGATGTACATTGTGTACACTGTCGGCAAAAGAAACGCCTTTCACATAACTACAATGAATTGTTTAGCAATAGTATAGCATTATGAAGTAATTTCTGGGTAATATAGTTTAATTTCAGAAGTTGTCATGTCACAAAAAAATGGTGATTGTTAAATGAGACAACAGAAATTGTTCAGTTTTCGATCAGAAAACCATTTGAAACATATTTTCATACAACCTCGAGCAAGAATATAGGCACGCATTCGCATTAAAGTGGTGATGACGCTGCACATGTACGTGGTAACGGTGCGCAAGTGAATCAACCGAAATAGCAGTCTTCATTGGGCGTATTTTTCATGAATGTTATTTACTCGAATCACAGTTTTTTTCACGTTTCAAAAGACTTTCATATTACTTATTGATCAGCATGGAGACCACCATTAATTATATTTAAGAAATTATGTCATTTTTCATTTTAAGGAAAATCAAGTAGGCGTTTCTGTTGGCCGACAGTGTAGCAATGAGACGAGGGATATCACAGGTACAACGGTGGTATGGCAGCGAGATACATGAAATGTGAACACAGTGAACTTCATAGGGTACATAAGGAAAATGTATAGACCGTCGTGAAATCGGAAACAATAATTTTATTGTAGTAAGATACTGTATTACACCTAAATGTCATAGGTAGTTAGCGCTAGGATTTGTATATGACAAAGCGTCTAGCGTTGGTCTCTAATTTCATTTCAACTCTTACCCTAGAAACCATGGCGCAATGACACTATAGCGTTCGGCTTCGGATTAAGAGGTCCGTGCAGGGCTGCCTTCTTGTACACTTTTGGTACAGCGTGGTTCGAATCCCGCCAGGGGCACGGCAACTTGTCTGCAGTAGAGAACTGTTCTACACGCAGTAAGGTTTGGGTACAATGCTACATTGAATTTCAGCTTAGTACCACCCATGGTTCGCTAATTCCAGCCGTGCTCGCAGGTTTCACCGCAATGCAGGGTTTCTCCCTGCCATAATATTAGCAGCCGCGATATAAGTGAAATGATCTTGAAAGCGGCGTTAAACCCCAACCCACCTCAATAACCTCAATGACACTATAGTTTTGTATAAATGTTTCCTGATCAAGATGGGTTAAACTTAATCATTGTTTCCTATATATCATCGACTGTTATATCTTGGTCATCGAAGGTGGTTTAAAGGGGCTGTAGCACGTTTTTTTGTAAATTTTAATTCTTCAAATGAGAATATAAATATTAATAATGATAGTTTATGTCATGTTATATGTACATGTACTTAAGAGGGTAAAACATCTTATTACACAAACCAATTATCAGTGTGGGCGATAACGATGTTGCGTAGCAAGCAAAAAGTGAAAGGCGGCCATTTTAATGTTAAAACATTTTGTTATTTAGAATTACAAAAACGATTCCCATGGACTTTTACTTCATTTCCCGAAGAGGGAAGGGTGTTGTAGTGACATTATTTTTCAAATACATTTCATCCACTATCTTAAGCAATAAAACGTGCTTTATTAAGTTATTCCACTGGGTTATTGATTCAATACATGGAACATCAATGTCATTTCTTGCTAATTGAGATGTTTTACTGTTCTCAATCTCTTGATAGTCGGACGTGTTTGTTAAACAGATCGTTTATCAGTCAATCACTGTTTAATGGCAATGTTCAACATATATATTAATACTAATGCTTTTTTACTTAGAATTATGTGAAAGTAGAACCAAGGCCATTTATCCGCGCATCTCCTCGTAAACACTTTCCTGTCTGTCAATTCGTCCGTCTGTCGGTCCGTCCCTTCGTCTGATAACAAGAAAATTCGGCATTTCGAATTCTTCTTGTGAGTTGAAATCATGAATGAAACATAATTTAAAATATATACTTAAAAAGTGATAACAACAACCTTTTTTTTCTTTTAAATGTCTGTGAATCTTTGCACCTGTGTGCCCGTACAACCATGATGTAACTATGATATACAATACATATACACAAAACCCTTTTTAAAAATACGCGATCCAAATTATGAATTATGAAATAGTGACAATAATGATTCATTAAAAAAACAATCAATATGCATTATTTAAATACATATAATGGACATCGCCTTTCGTCTTGAAATAACGAAAATAAGATTCGTTTCTTGCTTCATGTTACTGATTACAACTTAATGATACTAGTTTAATCGGAAATGTTTTGGGTTTAATGCGGTGAATACGATAAACCTCAGACTCAGACTAAGCCAGATAAGCCCCTTTAGGTTTAAGTGAGAGACATGTTTCCAGCACAGGTGCAAATTGTCAGAGTATCTATCACGCCTGCTGTCGATACTTGATTCGTGAACAGGGTTGCCGATCCGCTCACATATCTCTTAATTATTCATGTCGTTCATTCCGCTGGAGTTTCAAATTGGAAGTAATAAAACAGCTTACATCCATTACATCAATAAACCGAAACGTTATTTATTTCTCAAGCGTGGCATTGCGGCTCATAAAAAACAATTAATCTTCTCTGCATTAACAGACCACAGTGAACTCACAGTGAGCTAATGCATTGTTTCATGCGACCGTGTTACCTCAAATTAGTATCGTGATTCCAATTTGGTCAAACCTCCAAACAATCAAAACCCCTACGGCAGAGTAAATTGATGCGTTGAAACCCTCGTGAGCAATATATTCTGATATCGTATAGCAAATGTTGTCGTCCGCCAGTGCCTCACCTTTTATGGTGTACATCACCTGACCATTTCTGGAATCTGACAGTCGTGACCAAATAAGGTATGCAGTGTTGGAGAGAGATATACCAACGCTAAACAAATACATTATTCCGCGCAGATGGTAAGCCGTTAAACCTATGAAAACTACTGATTACGATTTAATCTGATGATGTGAAGACGCATTTAACTAAGGTGATGTACGCGTTATTTAGAGCATCATGAGATCCCAGGTACGTTAACACCAGTGCACCGTGTTATTTTAACCCTTCTTTCATAATTTTACTTATGTGCTTTCAAGACTGTAAAGTAACAAGATATATTTATTATGGAGAAAATGCCAGGTGTTCATTTGTGTCATTCGACAAGTCTTGCCAATGTGCTGCAGTCGTTATGATCATGGACCCTCGGTTACGATAACATGAGTATCTGATCCATGTAACGTTATCTTTTCCAATATCAAATTCACACCTGGTCAGAATTATTCAGTGTTACATGTCTTGACATAGCATGCCATATCTGGAATATTATGTAGGACATTTAGAAAAACGCACATTCAAGTGAATGTATATACTGATTGCAAGTTCCTCTCAAGATATTAAGCTGGCCAATGTGATGCAGCCAGGATCGTCAGCCTGCACCGTTAGCCCGATCGATATTCCATTTACTTATGATAAATGTTTGTTTTCCAATATCACGTAAACTTCTCACCTGTGTAAGTGGTTATAGTGATTAGGTACGTGTATACGTTAATTTTTCGTTTTCTGTATCTTTACCTATGACACGTCACTGGCGTTTGGGTCCATGTATTAGGTAGAGGCACAGTGGTATTCTCCCGTGTATACTCAATAAAAATATGCTTATTGTGGTTAAATCTGATGGGATTGAGACATCCACAACTTAGGTTTATTTAATACATCACGAAACCAGGTACGTTAACATAAACTGCCATTGTTAGTCGAGTCTATAGTTCACACCTGTGACACCTGTGGTTCACGTCAGCTGGTTATAACATCATTTAAGTGACACACCGTGTGTATGGTGTCGTCTGTTTCGTTATTAATTACTTGTTTTATTCCACAACCGGAACAGCTGGATTTCATATCAGCTGAATATCAAATAAGTTACACATTGTGTGTTTGATGAAAATTTGGGGGTGTTTTCTCAAATCCTTGTAAGTTTCTGTTTTTGATGCGTCGTGTTACAATGGTGTGCAAACGTTTCCGCATGGTTGAACTTGCATTATTACCGACGAGGGCAATCATATAAGAGTTCATGGTGACGTGACGTCAAAGGCAATGCTATGACGTCACGTTTTGTCTATGACGTGGCGTTCTGCGACGGCGGATCGCCTGCCTATGGTTGAAAGAGTATTGTAGCGTATTTTAATTAAACAGCATACGATACTCGTGTCTCTGTCATACTATATTTACGACCCTTGTGCCTGAATATAGGTATATCCCTTGCTCTCGCTCGGGCAGAACTAACATGTCGTGAACATAGTATGGCATAGACAAACATATGATATCCTCTATGTATTTATAATGTGATCCATCACATTGTTTATATAGGGTATAACACATGTGTTGCATGATATTTTTACAAAACTTGTTTGCGACTGTCATCCAATAACGGTTAACTATTGGTAGATGTATAAGACAAACAACAGGTGCGCGTGTATACTTATATATGTACATGTACCTATGGCTGCTTTATAGAGAAAAAAATAAAATGTGTCATATTCTGTGAGATGACTTCAATCGCATATTATATTATATGAATATTAATATTTTGTTTGATACCATCGGGCTGCCTGTAATAAATATAACAGGTGTTTTGCTTTGAAATGCATGTAAATGTATTTTTGGCATACTATTTCTATTATAATCCAGGTTAGTTATGACACAGCTACAAGCATAAAGGATGTACGTCATGCAAATACTATTAAAACTATAATTGATATTTGTTTCTCCATCCTGGAGAGATTCAATAGTGTAAGCAAATAGTGGATAACTGATATGAGTGAAATATTAACTTTTCTACCTCACGAGATGAGATATTGTATTGGTCAAGGAAACGCAGCTATTATCATTTTGAATATCATTAATTCTGTGTTTTATGTTGAAAGTGAGAGATGTCAACGGTAGGCATACATCCTTCGCAAGCTAACACTATGACGTCATAGCATTGTCCCGATGATGTCACGCGAGGAGTGTTAAAGTTTATCGCCATTCAGCAGAGTGGTGATAGAGGTTATCGCCACTTTAGCTTGTTAAAGGGTATATTTCACTGATAGAAGTGAGTATCTCACTCCAGATTATACAATAACAGATATTAGCCAGCTCTTCATTGATAAACTTTTATGGTAATATAAACTGTTTATGTGAATGCAATGTATGCAATGTCTTGACCCGTTTTGTTTAGATATGATATATATTGCAATCAGAAGTTTATATATACATAACAGGAAGAAAGTCTGTGTAGACTGTACACGAATATAGAATAATAAAGTTGAAAAGTTGAATTCCACAATTTTCCCAAGCATAGAACATATATCCTTTCAAATTGCAATCTATGAACATTTATCTCTTGTAGTTCTGTTATACTAATGCCAAAATCGTTGAATCATGTCAGAATTAATATTGAACCGGTTCAACAAGAAATTATATTATGTCGTTGTAGCAAAAATAGTTGAATAACAAGTTTCAGCACACAGGTACTTGAGGTTTTATTTAAGAACCACGAGGATCACATTTCCAAAAAAACTGATCTTATTAGAACTGTAATTATTGTTGGAAGCGCTTCAGGCCAGATTCTAAGCTCTAGTAGACACAGAGCTTTAACATCTCTTAGGTTTAAGAGATGGATCTATAGACTCGAAACTGTAATTTATATACCAGACAGGACATTAGTCTCCAGGATAATATCCTATAGAATATCCCCTTATCCCCTTTTCCCTTGATTACTTCTCCTATATCAGGGAAATTTCATCTTACTACATTTTTCAATTATTTCAATCCATATTTAATATCATCATCATAACAGGAGTCCTTTTATTAGATATTCAAGTAATATTATATTGATTATTTTAATACTTTCTACCATCTTTTGATAATTCCCCGTTCTAAATAACGTATGCTACAGCAACAATTTACCAATACTGTCTCTTCTCGACAAGTAACCAACAGGTCCGCTTACATTGGTCGTACGGAAACCAAATTGATTTAAATTGATTTTCTACGGCAGCTCAGCTGCACTAATGTCCATTGCCAAGGCTTGTCATGAAAGAGGTGTAATAAAGGACGTCTCTGAAATCAACGTTATCAGACGAGACATTTACCGGAGAAAACACGCAGTAGGTTCTGCCTCCATTCTGGTTTATAGTTTCGATCGCAGTGCCCATCATATATGCATTAAGACAGCGAATTTATCCACATTAGAGTATAACAGTTAATTTCTGCCTCTGTTTAGCTTTATTGTTCCCAGCAAGCATTAAAACGTAAATATATTTATCTGCAAAAGTGTATAACATTTAAATGTCTGTCGCTTGTTTATAGTTCCGACCCCAGTGTCCATCATGTATGCATTAAGACCTACAATATATTTAAATATATCAGTTTAATGTCTGTCTTTATTTCGTTTAATGGATTCATCCCTTGTAGTATACATGTATGCAATTATTGAATGTATTTACCTTCAAGAGTGTATTTGCATCAATTTAAATTCTTTATCCGTTTAGTGTTATGGTTCCGAAAGAAGCAATTATATTTGCATCCAGGAACGTTTAAATCTGCAAGAATGTATCATCTGTGTAGTACTTCTAGAAATTAAATATACGTTACGAATCATCTAGAGTATTTCACAATCTGCAGATTGTTAGAAAACTCTACAGATTTGGAGCTCACAATCTGCATAATGTGACCGTTTCCACGAGATATATATATATATACGTGACATTCACAATTATACTTTCTGTAAAGGTTTAAGCAAGTCATGAAAAAGTATCCGACCCCCTGATTAAAGTACTTTCAATCAAATTACAGGTATGGAATAGTATGGTCCAAATAATACTAAAATATTAAATACTATGGTGGTTCTTGTTTTTGTCGAGTATATATTTAAGTAGGTGTATATAAGTCCATATACATATATATCTCCATTAAGAAACGTAAAAAACCCAGTTATCATTGGGACTGAAAATGGATCCTTCAGGAACTTATTTGTAATCACTACAGTCAATGACAGCGAGCGACAAGAGGACTTAATTACGTACAATGTAAAATGGCGTTGACCTTGGCGAACTCATACACGGGCTGTGGTTGGAATATATCCCGACAGCCTTTTTGAAATCAATGTAACTGCAGTGAATTGATTGCCTCTCATTTCAAATCCATTACATGGTTTTACAGGTCCATTACGGCAAATGGAAATTGATGTAGAGTTGTTTACATTACAGGAGGACTTTTTTTGTGAAAATTGTTTCCTTTGAAAATACGTCGATTTTTACATCGTAATAGACCGATAGCACAACATGTCTTGTTGGTTTACTTTGATTCTAGATTAAAAACATGTCATACTTTAGAATGAGCCATGTTAAACTCGAGTTTTCACACGTTTGTGATAGACATTGCCGAAAAGACAGCAACATTTCCATTGGGTTATATTTCAGAGACTTTATATAATGCACGCATTGATTTAACGTTTTTGAATTAGCAGAAAGGTTGTTCATGTACTTTGGTTGTGATTGAAGCTGAATAATGTGTGTCAACGTTTGTAAAGAAATGTTCCAGAATGTTCCAAATGACCCTTCAAACTTATGACAAAGTTGAACAAAGTGTGTTGTCGTTTAAAAAAAAAAATCAGAAGATAAAATCAAATTGCCTTATCGTATGACAACGTGTGTTAACGTTTGTGAAGCCCATGCTTCAAAAGATACCGTTAAGTCATATGACAACGCTTAAGCTGAACAATGTCTGGCAATGTTTATAAAGAACATCTAATGTCCCATGAGATAAACTCCAAGTGACAGTACAACCATATGACAACGTTGAACGAGACATAGTCGTTCAACGTACTGTTCGATTTCGATAATTATTCGATAATCCTTCTGTCCGATGAATTGTTCTATTTAATTTGTGATTATCACCTGTTAACTTAATGACTTTCTGGGTGATTTCTCGAATGTCTATGACACATACTGTTATTCATAATTAGTAGCGCCTCAACCAATCTTAGTTAAAGCACTTACGGTGAAGATAATTTCACTTTACGACTTGCACTAAAAAAAAGTTGATGATAAACTAAAAGTGTTAACAATAATGCAAACTTTGGTTGTTGCATTGATGCTACATTAATGATGTCAGGGTACAATTTAAAGTGATTGTATCATTTTGGCACTTATATTTCTATTACCAATTTTAAATGCTGCAAATATTATCATATATGTTATTAGGAGGTGTAAATATAGGTAATATATATTTTACTTGAGCGATAAATTTACAGTTGTAAAACATTTTTGTCTGAGAGATTTTCCAGTCGATCCGTTACTAAAACAGAACAGACCGTTTATCTCAAAGCGCAATATTGACAATCTGGAACCTACGCCAAAGTTATTTACGATCATTGAGTCTACTAGCTTACTATCTGGGAGGCGGGTCGATCGAAAGGAGGTAGAAGTACTGTTATTTGAAATTCAATATTCGGGTTTATGTAACATTTAAGTACATCCATTGTGTTGTTTGGGGTCAAATGTGCCAAACGTTATAAATTGTGTTATTTTATCTAGAAGTACTGGCTTTTGCCGAAAATTGCCGTTTTGATGATATTCGACTCAGTATACGGCCGGCGATATAAAGGTAAAATATCGATTTCTGATCGAAAACCGGATAATGCACCGCATGTGGCGCGCGTCAATTAGTCAAACGTGATTTTCGAAACTTATTTACAAATTTGGGCTGATGATGTTAAATAGGTCTTATAACTACTGTGCATGTACATGGGGCGTGTATAGTTTCGTTTTCTGCACATGTATAATGACGTTATGCGATTTTAAATTGACAGTAGCAAATATGATATTATTGATGATTGGGGATGAATATGCAAATTGAGGGAAATATTTTCAACTGAAATCTGCCCACATCGCATGTTGGCACGTATTAAAGAGGAATAAAATTTTATGAAACACACTGGATGCATCTTTAACACAAATATCACGAAAATTAAAGGACAGGTGGTTGTATGTGATGAAATATCGCTTGGCATATAAAAATATCTTCCTTACCAACATGCAAAAAATCACTTTTAGTTAAATCTGAACTTTTCAAGGCATAATTACAAATCACGCCGTGGTCATAAACAGCTGCTGTCAGACCTTGGACGGTGTATAATGGAGATAAAATCAAATAAATATGTAGCCGTGAGGTGTCATTTGTAATTATGAAACCCAAAACTCATTTGATCCAGTTGTCGTTATCTCCATTTTGCAGTTGTGACCGTAATTCACAGCGTAGAAACGGATCATGATTAGCAGCAAATTTCGTGCGACACGCTATTTGCAAGTATTTTTCTCGAAACCGGAAACGGTCTCATATTGTCATGACAAGCCAGCACGTCTGATTGCCATTACTCACTAGAATTTCCACAATTGCTGAGAGCATGTACTTTACAATCACCCCTTTAACTAACTGGAATAAAGGGATTTGCGCTACACAACGTTAAAGGTTTCTTCTCAAACATTTCATATAAACATTTTCCAGTTACCTTTCTAACTATTGAAATGTCTATTAACGAATAGTGCTTTTAAAGAGTGTCGCCAGGGCTTACTATTGCATATTTATAAACATTTTATATACAACATTTTTACAGATGCCATAACATGTATTTTACCATCAGTCAACTTATCATTCAATAACGTTATATTAATTTGGTGTTGTTAAGTCTGCATTTTATGCAGGCATAATATTCCAATTACTCTTAACAGGGAGAGAACGTTTTTATTTGACCAGCTCAGTGGTTAGCGCGCCAGGGACTCGGCAACTTTGTCTGCTGTAGAGAACTATTCTACACGCAGTAAGTTTTGGGTACTATGCTACACTGAATTTCAGCGCAATATCACCAACGGTTCGCTATTTTTCAGTCGACGCTCGCAGGTTTTAAGGCTATATATATCCACATGAGTATTTCTGGCTTTCTCCCTGCAACAATCTTCAGTTAAACTCACCTCACCACATCCCAACAATCTTAACATCGAGGTTCACTATCCACAGTGTTAAATCTGTTTATTTCAATATTTATTTTCAAGTTTATCGAACAGAGTTGAAAAGTCTTTTTTTAACAATTAAGTTTAAATATTATGCAAATGTTCACAGAATCTACCAGTGAGCAACATGATAATCAGATTTGACTTATATATCGTTGTCTAATTTGTACATACAATGTGTTCTGTGTCATTCTATCTATTCCAACAGGGATAAAACAGGCTGTAATTACTAATCATGTTGTTGTTAGGTCGTTAACATTTAAAGTTCATATTCAAAACATTCTTTGACATTTGAGTGGAATGTTGATTTTTTAAAGTATCCTGTTTTATATGATTTAATCCAAGCATAATTCAGCCCTATCGTTCCACTTGGTAAGGAATGAAGAAAGTTAAATGAAAATGATGAAGTTGTACCACATCCATATCATGCGTTGTTAAAGAACATTTAATATACCTTATTAAAAAGTACAAGTATCCTATTTTAGACCAACTGTGTAGACTTCTCAAAACTGAGAAATTCATGATCGATCGCTGCTACTATCAGAAATGGACATTTGTTTTGTTTTTCTTTTATAATAACACTTTATTAACCTAATTACAATGTAAATTCGGAAATCAACTGTGGATCCCCTTCACCGGGCAGCCACAGTGCAGCGCCACTTCTATGCCTATAATAAACTGAAGCAACAACTCCCATCTTTAACGTCTGTTGGTATGGTGCGATCGAAATTGATCCCCGACCTTCAGGGTGGTGATTGGACGCTCTGCCAACTAGGCTACATCCCTGATTTCACTGTTACAATGAAGCATGATTTCGCTCACACATGTGTAACGTTCTAAATCCCAATATGTAATTGTTTCTATGTTACTCAAAGTGTTTTCACGGAATTTTTTAGTAAATGTAACAGTTCGATACCGACCTCTCTTGTGACTGTAAATAAATTATAATGATAAACATGCATGCAGACATATTTTGAACGCACAATTAACCTCGCTTTAGAGGTCTTTAAACCAACTCTGAACATGATAGTTTAAACTTTTGGATCTTGTCATCGTAGGTATGAAAGTTTTCATAAGAAAAATTGCTAAACTAAATAATTTTCCATTTACGAATGAGAGAACAGCAAAGATGAAACCCAGCATACTTAACATGCAATTATCTCCCGCAAGACAAAACTCGCACCAGTCTCCGTCACTGGCTAATTTAAGCCATGGCGCATTTCTCTTACTATCCTCACAAGTGGAGTGGCCCGCTGCAGCTGGACTTGATAGAGCGCTCTGAGTTTCTAGTTTCAAGGCTTAAATTAGCCAGTGATGGAAACCGCTGCGTGCAATACCTTGCCAAAGGAAGTTGGTTTAACATTATGAGAAAAAAATGTTGATGACGTCGTTTTTAAAAAAAAATCGTACGCATACAGATTAACAGCAAATCACAAATTTCAACTGCATGTTCTACGCGACATACATGACAATAGAGGTATGGGGGAGATACATTGGATCTAAGAAATTACATTATCTTTTGATCGTAAATAAACAATGTTCACTCCCTAGAGAATTAAAAACATTTTCTAAATTGAAGAATCAAATAACATGGCCTCCCTTGATACGCATTTTAGCTCACTTCTCAGATTGTTTCTAGACGTTACACGAAAAGGTTAAATACATGTATACTGAAATGTCCAAGAGAACTATCAAGATAAAAAAAGAAACAACATCTCGCCAATCAGCGAATGTTTCTTAGGACACATTTCAGCAGTTTTCAAACCTTTGTTCCTTAGCCAAAATATTGAAATTAACTATAGAAGGTTTAATTGACTTCCTCAACGTAATTACATTTGTTAACATAACACACCCTCCTAAAGCGAGCACACTGTCCACAAACAAGCATTACCTCCCAAACACAAACGAGTATATCTTCCAAACGATGTTAAAGTGTTATAGTACACAACAGATGCATCTCTAATCCGTATTCCTAAGGGACTGGCAAAGATCGAAACCTTTGGATTCAAATTACAAAGAGATTGCTTCAAACCTTTAATCTACAGTAGGTTTTCTCGTAAATTTTGTAAGTAAATTGAAACAAGTCCAATTTGTAGTCCCCAGGATTTCGACGACTGATTCAAACCTGTACAGAGATACGTATAATCTGATTAAATGAAGATGTATGTGAGTCTCTTTGCTTCGGGTTACAAAAACCGAGTATGTAATTGCTACATACTGAACTGAATAATGAAGATTTATAACCATGATACACTGACTTTCTCGCCATAAGAGAGATTTGTTACTCACGTTTTTCTTACCAGATAATTGGATCCTCGGTGTTTGCAAAGCATTAACTTGGGATATAGGACGCACAATTATGAAAGCTTGGCAGGAATTTGTTGTTTTGAACCTAGTCACATAAGCATTTATAACATGGAATAAATGTTAATATAGTAATGTCATTTGTCCTTATGTTATGTATGTGTGATATTAGGAACGGTCCATAAATACTAGTGACTCATTGGATAATTTATTGTTTAATGGATTAATGTACAATAACAGTAGTTTAAGTTTCATATCAAACTTCATCTTTAAATGGGCAGTAGCACGTAATTGCGCTCGAATAAGTTGATGAAATGTTTTTGAAAAATAATGTCACAAATGGTAAAACAGCCTTCTCTGTTCGGAAAATCAAGTTAAAAACTGAGTAAACGTGGTTTTGTAAAGCCGTGGGAATCGTTTTTGTAATTCGAAATAATAAATTGTGTTCACAATAAAATGGCCGTTTTGCTTCATACGCAACATCGTTATTACCACTACGAATAATTGGTTTGTGTTATTAGATGTTTTACCCTCTAAAGTTGATTTAAATGACATAAACTATCATTATAAATGGGAAATTTGAAAAAAAAAATGTTTGCAAAAAACGTGCTACTGCCCCTTTCATATCTTAAAACGATTTCTGAATAACCATACCTATTTTTTATTTGATATTATGTTTAATCAATTATTCAACTGTTCAAAATGATGTTCCCAAATGAATTCGTACCCATCGAACCCCACCTAAATTACCGCTGAAAGGCCTAGAATTCTGCCTTTTAAAAGGCCATATTTAAAGCAGCTCCAACAGTTCATGCAAGCAGCTCCCCACGTATGTTTTGTTGCATCAAGGGTATTAAACGCTCCATATTGAATCGCATTAACTATGAACTCGTGCAAAAAGGTCCATTGTTTATCAAATGCAAGCCATTTGCTTTTAGTGTACCCACACGGTTTACGAATAAGCCTAAAAGTGCAATCCACACATGAGTTCCGTTGAAATGCCAAAACAGACAGTTCCATTAGCATAAGGATTCCGTGCTCAAGGTTGGTTTGAGGTCAAAATGGTGTGAAACAGATTAAATTCAGTATTGATATTGATGTTTGACTGACGTGGTAATAACTCAGTAGACAATATCACATCATCACACACTGTTTAGTAACTTACAAACCCAATATTGACTATTTCAAAATAAAATACATGAATTTTCTAAAATAATTGATAAATCTTTGATAACTCTCACTCAACTGTGAATTCAAATGTAAAAGGTAGTTTTGATATTCTTCCTTGAATTTGTTTTTCTAAATTTGTGGATTCAAAATTGTAACACCTGATGTGAGAATCATTCCAAGCGTTTTTATTGTTTAAACATGAAGAAATTAAAATCATTATTTTTTTTTCAAAATACGAAAACAAATCCTTGATCCAAACTCCTTATGTGTATTCTTAAATTTATGGTAGAGCAAGGGTAGGAAATTGAATCTCCGCTCATGACCACCAGCAATTGAGGAAGCGAACCACTTCACGTGTCCGTGACTCGATCAAGAGCCCTCTTGATGTGTAGCTATGATTACAAGGACAAACCCATCACATTAATCAATAACTGAAGTTCATCATAGTTTGCTGCTTTAACGAAATAAGATTGAAACAAGGGGGGCTTATTTAAGGGACTTGCTACATCTGCATGCTAAATCCCAGCTCTGCATTGCTCATTTGTTAGATGGATATGACTAAACTCATGAGAACGCTTAATCTCTTAACTGTCTGTACTGGCAGAAATCCCAGTCGATTTGCAGTCCCCATTGCCATCTATAATAAACACGAGATGTGAAGATGAGCAAACGAAACTGGCCTTGAAAGCTGGTCCCTCGATTCCAAGAGGTGCTCAAGGGCCGCCAAGCCAAGCACGGAGTCAGGGTCGGTTATACACTGTACAGCTCCATTGTATTGATTGGTGTGTGCTGAGTGTAGAAGCACATGTGTTGCAGTTCACTGTTCGCTAGCACGCCCGGACAGCGTGTCGCCTTGTGTACCATGTGTACTAACAGTTGCATGGATAGTGAAACCTGACGATTTTAAGGATTTTTGTTGGAGTGGACAACCTAAGGTATAGTGAGATTGACTGTTTCAATAGTCCATTGAGAAAATCTCAGTTTGTTAACCGCTGTCGCAGTGTAAATGGATCGTTTGGATATTTAGAGGGCATGTTTCCAAAGTTTATGAAGTGTTTCTTTTGTTTTCGTTTATCATATGCATTTAGTCGTATTATTGATGTATTTATTAGAAATGTGCATTATTCTATTTTACAACATACATTATAACATTCTTACAGTTGTTAGAAAGTTTCATTCCATTTTCTGTCATACAGATGGACTATTCAATACTCCAATGACAACATATCATGTTGTTATACGTGTAACGCAGTGTAAATGGATCAGTTCCATATTAATAGGGCATGTTTCGAAAGTTTGTGAAGTGTTATTATGTCTTCGTTTGTCAAGTGCATTTTTGATTTAACATTGATGTAATCACTGGTAAAACGTACATGATATTTCCAAGATCCATAATAACATAGAAGTTTGTTTGCAAGTTTCATTCCAATTTCCACTATGCTGTGTTGTTATGTTCTTTGTTAGAAACTAAATACCTAATATAGATGTATTTGCCTTCAGAGTTTGTTTCGCATACTATATAACAGGAGGCCTTTTATAAATATGTTATCATTATGTTAATGCATGTACCACCTTTTAGAACAATATTCTCTTTCATTTGGTTCTTCTTCTGACATCTGTTTAAATACAATTATACATGTATGAGTAGGACGTTTTCAACATTTCTTCAGAACGTAAAGCTTATCTTAAAGGGACTGTAGCATGTTTTCTAATGGAAGTACATATATCTCATAAAATTGAACAGAAAAGTTGTCATTTGCTTAATAATAATCCTCAATCAATAAACATAATTCTAAAACAAATACTTAAAGTTCGGTTAAGAAACGCAGATTTATTTCCCATCCTCGAATTTTTAAAAGGTGTTCAAGTTGAATGGCCGCTTGACGTTTTCGTTTTATACGTGACACCGTTTTTACGACTGCGGCTAATTGATCGGATTATGGACTGTTGTACCCTCTAAAGTAAAGCTACATTGTATAAACCTGAATTATAAATTTGAACATATGAAAATGCATTAAATGATACTGTGCCTTTAAAGTGTTCTGATAGATATGCAATTGGTTTATGGAGTGGCGAGGAAAGACAACAGCTGCCAGGGCTGAGACTTCAGCTGATGACGTAATAATTAAATGATGTCATGATACTGATGACTTTATGACATCACTAATAATATTGTTGACGAAGCGAGACATTAGACATATTCATTTCTGGATAAGGATGACTTTGGATGATAATAAACATTTCATCCTCGTGTCTTTTGATACCAGAGATATCAACATTCCAAGAGTAAATTTCTGATATATAGTTTTGATATATTTTTCATATGTGTGATATTCTGTATTTGATGCAGATGTAGGTATATATAGGTATATATAGTAGGCAGATATAGGTATATATAGTTTTAATAGAAATGTTCAATTGTCAGAACTACGCTTACGTTTGGAAAGGGACAGTTTGGGATTGTTAAAACGAGATTTACAATAGAAAATTCAGATTAAATCATCTTACCTTCCTAATAAAATGAAGCATTTTAGAAAAAAAGTATGTTTAATATCAATTTTTAATATTAATTCCATGTCACTATCATAAATCTTACACTATAAAGTTTAAATATATAACGTTTCATGTTATGGAGCAAAATCATAAAATATCAAAACTGTGTTTACAATATAGAGTTCAGACTGATATTCATTTCCTCGTGTTTTATAACAACAAGCTGCCACGCATGTCCATCATGTTCCACAGCTGTTGGAAGGATCAATAGAACGCTGTGAACAGATATTATTACGAAGGAGAACTATAACTCCAAGAGGATGTAAATGAGTCATTCTGTAACAAGTGTGATAATGTTTAGACTGACAGTTTCTATTCGTTGGGTTGGTATAATGACTAGACTAACAAAGTTGGCTGCAAAGCGTGACAAACTTAATTAAAAAATATTGATCCGAATGTTTGTTCTAACCTATTCGAACAGTTTTCATTTTCACATGTAGATTTAAATATGCAAGAACATACTTTGATAGTAAACAACTTTAATTTAATACACAAGGTTAAAGACCTTGATTATCCACGGTTGCATGTTCATGTCCTGCGAATTGGTAACGGTGTCCTTTATGAAATCATAATATTTCATAAACGACTGAAAATCTGAACAAATGTAAGCCATTCAGAACAGCCTCGTGGAAACACATTGATTTCACAATTAAGCGTATGGAATGCATATATTAAGTCGTGTGTAATTAGTTCGTAGTATTGATTGCCTACAGTAAAAGCAATTAACGAAAAAGAAGTAATAACACAATGCTTTCGGTATATACTATAGAAACTACGTTACAAGGCTGTGTCATGTTTGCTGTTGATATAATCAGTGTAGTGTTAAGTAATATTTATCATGTGAACATTGACAAAGAGAAATGCACCAATTAGCAGGTACGTGTGTACCTGATACAATTCATTTGTATCATCTGCTTTTTATGAAGGATACATGTATCTCATGGTAGTTGGCTATAAGGCGACCCGATTTTATTATGGAAACCCGAGATTCCATAATTGACCAACGTAAATAACATAAGTGAGAAGTTCAAATTCTATCAAAAACCTATTTTTATACTTTAACTAAGATATTGACGAAAATTCCAACTTTCTACCCCGCACCGTACGTGAGATACAGACCCCCTTGCCCATGGGTAGGCCCATGGGAAAGTTCGCCCATGGGCCTGCCCATGGGCCGGCCCATGGGCGAGAGGTTGTTAAAATTTGAGTTACACAAAAATTATTTTCTAATTTTTAATAATGGGTCTAGCAGTAACATATTTTAGGTATTTGTGAACTCCCCCCATGCAAAGGAAATTATTTTTCCCATGGGCGAGATTTCCCATGGGCGAAACTTCGCCCATGGGCCAGGTTTCCCATGGGCGGATTTCCCATGGGCCAATGTTGACTTTGGCAAACATATGATGGTTGTGAAATGTTGACTTTGAAAAAAAAATGTTTGTGAAATGTTGAAAAAATGTTTGTGAAATGTTGACTTTGGAAAAAATAGAATGTTTGTGAAATGTTGACTTTTGAAATATTGACTTTTAAAATAGTTATTGATTTTGGTGGAAGTGTTACTTTGATAAAATATGGACTTGCTGATTTTAATACATATTTTGAGTTATATGAATGGTTGACTTATGAAATATTCATTTTAGTGAAATGTTGTGTAGTTTGAGTTTAACTTATATAAAATGTTAACTTTGGTGACATGTTGACTTTGAAAAAGATATTTTGAATTTAGTGAAATGTTGACTTTAATCACATATTTACATCTTGTCTTTAATCACATATGTTGACCTCGACCATGGGCCGGATTTCCCATTGGCTTTATTTCCCATGGGCGAATGTTGACTATGCAAACATATAATGTTTGTGAATGTTGACTTTGGGGGGAAAATAATGTTTTTTGAAATGTTTGCTTTGGAAATATTTATTGACATTGGTGAAAGTGTTACTTTGATAAAATGTTAACTTGGGTGACATGTTGACTTTGAAAAAGATATGATTTTGATGAAATGTTGACTTATAAAAGATAGTTTGAGTTAAGCGAATTGTTTACTTACATTAATTATATTATGTTAATTTATTGACTTTGGTGAAGTATGCTTATATCATGAAATATTAATTCCATATTTATTCCATTTTATTCACTTTGGTGAAGTTTGAAATGTTGACTTTGATTATATATATTGAGCTTGGTGAAATGGTGATTTTGGAATTGATGCCACTTTGGTGAAATGTTGACTTTGAAAATATTATAACGATGGTGAAATGTTGACTACGGAAATATTGGTTGACTTTTGTGGAAGTTTTACTTTAATAAAATATTGACTTTGGTGAAATGTTGACTTTGAAAAGATATATCGAGTTTGATGACATGTTGACTTTGGAACTATTGGTTGACTTAAAGTTTATCTTTAATTATATGTTATCGTGGTGACTTATTGTCTTTGAGAAGATATTTTGAGTTTAGTGAATTGTTGACTTTTAAACGATTGACTTTAGTGACATAGTTTTACTTTGAAATACTTATTGGCGATGTTGAAGTTTCAGTTTAATAAGATTTTGAAAACACTATGGTCTGGCTTAAGGAGCGCGTTTCAAACAGTAAGTATTCGATTTTTTTACTACGCTGTTGCCCACAATACACCAGTCATCGAGACTGATGATTTATACACAACCAAGTGCAGGTTACAGATATATGATATATTAGACCTGTGCATTTGTGTGTATCAGAACACCATGTCTATGTAACGAGCGTACCGTGGTATTGCGTAACATGTCTATTCGATCAACTAACCCATTGTTGTAAATTACGAAAATAAAACAGTCCATTACTTACCTCACTTGTTTGATTCTATTTCAAGCGGTTTTAATCATTTAATAGCACAGAACATACATACGTATATCCATTCTTGCATGTATGGTAGTGCTCAGTTGTTCCTAGCGTCAAAATACTTCATTGCCTCTTTTGAACAAGGGATTACTTCGCAAATATTATGAACACTGGTCTAATATATTCATTATTTTGTATCAATAATCAGCGAAACGTTTTACTTTTAGAAATGTAATGATGTAATGAATTCAGAATGTTCTAATTTTTGGCGTTTTCAAATTCGCCAGTACCCTACAAATTTAAAATAAATCGAACTCTTGCAATTAGTCTCTAATTTTAGATATTGGGATGACCCACTCACTGTTAGTCTGTTGACAGCAGTGAAGGGAGTACATGAAAAGTCTATATTAAGTTCTTAATAATTTCATTTGTTTACAATTTCGGCCGCTTTCTCAATACGATACAGGGATTATCAAAGACATCTTACGATTTTGACGGGTATTATGTATGAAAAGCCTTTTCACACAAGTGTCCTTCCCCTAAAAAAATATATATTAAGTTTATAGATATGTAGTCAGTTTTTAACCAGACGTTTCCACAATATACTCTCCGGTTTGCATTCAAATGAAAATAATCCAAAATGAATATACCACTCTTTTCTAAAATCTCAGAAAATTCCTGAGTGTTTAACCATCAAGTCAGTGAACCGTATCTCCTGAACATCCCAGTGACCACGTGTGTGTATCTCTGAGTCAACTACACACGTGTCACAATACTCCGATTGGAATAACAGTATTGGCGACAATACGAATATATACGTATTTTTTAATTGGTTTATGGTAATACCCAAACAAACTGCCCCTTTGCAATACACACTTATCCCAGTATACCCAGTATATCATATTCCATTTAGCTCGTTAAGAGCGCGACTTGGCTCCTCATAGGATGACTAGTGATGGTAATTAGATACTATAGTACTGTACAGCATACATACTGGTTCATTTCAAATTTTATTTGAGAGCTTAATGAACAATTTACATGTTTTTTGTTTTTAATTTTAAGTTGACAATGTTGCATAATGTAAGCGTTAATACAGCGTGGTAATAGTTTAATAGGTTTGCTACAAGTTTGAGATTCAAGTAAAATAGACAGGCAGATGTCATGACTTTGTTTATGATATTTAACGGTTAACAACATTTATTATGTTTCAAATATTTTGGTACGGTTGTTGGAAGTGTGATAATATCTAAATGTCCATGTAGTTACATAAACACTGCTTGCTACACGTTTGTATTTCGTATTCATATTGCAATAAATGATTTGAAAGCATTATCTTTTCAAGTTATCATACAATACCGAGATGAAGTGAACATGGTATTTGTCAAGAATTGACAGATATTCTATTTATTATGTCAATATTTCTGTGAAAATTTCACTGTTGCAGTTGACAGATTTCAAAGGCAGCGGTTTAAAAGTACATCCATTGTGTTGTTGGGGGGGGGGGGGGGGTCAAATATGACAAACGTTATAAATTATCTTATTTTATCGAGAAGTACCAACTGTTACTGAAAACTACCATTTTGATGATACTCGACTTAGTATATTGACAATATGAAGGTAAAAGTATCGATTTCTGATCGAAAACCGGACAATGCACCTCGTCTGGCTCGCGCCAATGAGTCAAACGTAGTTTTGGAATCTTATTTAAACCAGACAAAATAACAAACTTGGGTTGATAAAAAAATGTTCGACAAGTCATATAACTACTGCATGTGCATGTAAATAGGACGTGTAGTTTCTGCACATGCATAATGATGTTACTTTTAATTATTGGAAACTAGTAATTATGACATGTTTGGCGACTGGGGATGAATATGCAAGCTGAGTGAATTTGTATTAAAGCCAAATAAAAATTTATGAAACACAATTGATGCACCTTTAAATGACATCATACATAACAACCTTACATTTGGAGCTTCTAAATAACTTTTTCCAACAGCCTATGCATGTGTTTTCTGTGTTGATTTTTACAGAACACAATACGATAATCATATATGATTGTTATTATTATTATTACTGCCTTTCTAATATCGCATGTTATATAATACTGCGCGTTAGATCTATAAGAACATTTGAACGAATGTTGGCCACCCCTAATAGTCTGGTGGGAGATACACAAATAATTAAGTGAGGGTGGGTACATGAGTATTAGTTAATGTTCATTCCCGCCACCTGTAATTACATCAGCTAGCGAATTCCCATGGCCAGTGAAGGGTGACGTCCTCTCATGCACATTATGTAAGACCAGGGACTTTCTAATACACAGCACACTTAAAGACCGTTAAAATCATTAGATTATCGCATTAAATTAATTTTGTTACTTCATTTGTCAAAATCACTCCATGTCTTTTGCTTGGAATATGTATAATGATATGTGATGTTTATTCAATATTTCAGTATGCATCTGATACACATGAGAGGTCTATAACTAGTTAATAACTGTCAAAGCTGTGACGATTTTTGGGTCTCACATATAATGCACCACCATCAGCCTAGTTGTGATATCCATGGGTTTGCACATAATTGATACAATCAGCCTTTGATGTCCAGTTGAAAGTGATAAACCTATGAGAAAGGCAAAGACGTCACACATTAAGATGGATTTAGAAACATGTTTCCTTCATTATATAAGTACATAAGCCAATAAATAGTTTCCAGTCACCAAAGTCAATCTCTTAAAAGTCAGCAATTCCTACATGATAATCTTAGGCATATTTTACAATATATGTTATATATGTATAATTTACATTTGTTACATTTACATTCTCAATAACTAGCGCTATTAGTTCCTGGTCGAGAATGTCATCTGATCGGAGATGAATTTGCAGTGTAATGCACACAGATCGGAAACATATAAGTGCTAATGTGGTCTCTCTATCGAAATCTTACTACATTTGTATATATATTGGCGTTCTCGTCACACAGGGGTCAGAGGCATTGTACCGGTAATTAATTACCTGTCGGCCTTAATGAGTTGACCGAATACTCATGTTACGTAATACCGAGTGGACGCTTGTTTAACAGTAGGGTATTCTGAGAGTCAAAACAAAAGTCTGATATATCACTTAAACCGCATTTGCATGGCTATATTGCAATTGTTCTATATCTTTATATAGCTGTAACATGCAATCAGTTGTGTATAAATAATCAGTCATGGTGAACGATGTATTGTGGGCAATAGCACTTACACTTTCCGGAACTATTTGAAACATTCGCCTTTAGCCAGACATTAGTGTTCAACTTAAAAAAGTAATAATATTTCAAGAGTCAACGTTTCATTAAAGTGAATATTTTATAGAAGAGAATACTGTTGAAACGTCTATTCAGAACGATACGTTATATATATAAACTCAATATATGTTGTAAACATTTTACTAATAGTAGCGACTTAAGATTTACTGAGCTTATCATTTTGCATTATGTAAATTACTTTATCAGTTGGGCTAAGTAAAGGAAGCAGAGAGTGCCTGCAATAATAATAGTTGATGATGATGAGATGATGTTTGTTAAAGTGTCTTGTGCTTCAAGTTACAATAACATACAATATATACATACTTTAAAGTATAAAAAAGCACCCGGCCATTTAATATCACAATAATACAATATGAATAAATGATATATTATAAACAGATAAACACTTTCTACAGTAAACAGACGCGCAACCACATCACACGGCACACTTCTTCACATACTGTCGTTCACTCACAATAACGGCTCGCTCATCCGATCAAACTCAATCATGTCATCTCTTACACACTCACATAAATAGATACAAAAATATCAGATACATACATACAGACACGCACACACACACACACACACACACACACACACACACACACACACACACATACACATACACATACACACATACACATACACATACACATACACATACACATACACATACACATATTAATTTCTTTATGTACATAAAGCCCCCATAATGCCGCTCCGTGGCTGAGAATAGGTTGTACTAATGAGTTGTACAAAACTTAGTACAGAGAGCACCCAGAGCTCTACCGGCCGATTTTGCCAGTTGATGTATGGCTAATTTAAAATCAAGGCGTTCATCAAACCAAAAGCCACGGTACTTATAGGAGTCTCAGTAATGCAAATAAATATCCCCACATTCAAACTTGAATTGAGAACAGCATCGCGATCTGGGCCTAACGTGTAGGATTTGACTAATAGATCGACCAATTGTAGTTTTATTAGTCATTGAAATTATCAGAGTTTCAACAGAAAGCTATGCAGAAAAATACAGAAGGTTCATATCTCCCATTCTCCAGACAGCCATTTGTCAGCCATTTCTTAGAAATAGATTAACGTAACACCCATGACTGAAATGGAACAGTGAAATAGGACATCCTACTAAATAGTAGCCTTTATTGGTATAGTCTGTCCTCGTATCGCCTACACCTATCGCCTACGCCACAATCAAAACAAATTCTACTTTCTATATTCTACTTCTAGAATGCCCATCAAATATGTCTACATTCTATGCACAGATTATGGCCCGGGAACAATAAAGGTGCTCGATACAAGTCAAGATACGGCGATTACATAATATTGTTTTAACGGTACATATACATTGCTTTAATATATATATATATATATATATATTCCTTACATTAAACAAAAGACTTAGTCATGCAGTCGGATGCATGTACACATTGTATGAAATATATGTTTCCCTTTATCACATCCTTGTTTCACAATAAATTTGACATCAATAACCAGAAAGTAAAATAACATAAGCATAAGATTGTAATGTCATATTTACACTCTATTTCGCGGTAAGAAAGTGCCAAAGCATCATTAACTTTGAGTATTTAGGTGAGAACGTTAAAGAGAAGCAGGAAAACACCAAAAGACATACCCCTAAAACTTTCTATTTATATAATTACTCCAAGTGTACGGCTAGCAGATTTTGCTAATTCCTCAGAAATGAAAGTGAATTACAATTACAAATAATTTTTTTTATTTTTATTCTTTATTGCGTAAGTACTTTACACGACGCTGAATTACACTTAACACAATGTGTGTGTACTTGATATAAACGTTTATACATATATTTACTTTACTAGCGTATCATTATTCATTAGCGTGTCATTGACACTCATGTATATTCAATTATGTTAATTGATGCACATACCGTTGACTAACAACCCGTTGTAGGTATTTCTTGTGTGAAGGGTCAGTCAAACCATAAATTAATAAACTAATATAACAGTCAACATTTCAAACTAAACCAAAGTCAGTAGAATAGAAATATTAATATTTCATGATATATGCAAACTTCGTCAAAGTCAATACATATTTCCAAAGTCAACATAAGTCAACAATTCGCTTAACTCAAAATATCTTTTAAAAGTCAACATAAAGTAAATATGTGATTAAAGTCAACATTTCACTAAATTCAAAATATCTTTTTCAAAGTCACCAAAGTTAACATTTTATATAAGTTAAACTTAAACTACACAACATTTCACTAAAATGAATATTTCATAAGTCAACCATTCATATAACTCAAAATATGTATTAAAATCAACAAGTCCATATTTTATCAAAGTAACACTTCCACCAAAATCAATAAATATTTTAAAAGTCAATATTTCCAAAGTCAACATTTCACAAACATTCTATTTTTTCCAAAGTCAACATTTCACAAACATTTTTTCAACATTTCACAAACATTTTTTTTTCAAAGTCAACATTTCACAACCATCATATGTTTGCCAAAGTCAACATTGGCCCATGGGAAATCCGCCCATGGGAAACCTGGCCCATGGGCGAAGTTTCGCCCATGGGAAATCTCGCCCATGGGAAAAATAATTTCCTTTGCATGGGGGGAGTTCACAAATACCTAAAATATGTTACTGCTAGACCCATTATTAAAAATTAGAAAATAATTTTTGTGTAACTCAAATTTTAACAACCTCTCGCCCATGGGCCGGCCCATGGGCAGGCCCATGGGCGAACTTTCCCATGGGCCTACCCATGGGCAAGGTGGTCTGTATCTCACGTACGGTGCGGGGTAGAAAGTTGGAATTTTCGTCAATATCTTAGTTAAAGTATAAAAATAGGTTTTTGATAGAATTTGAACTTCTCACTTATGTTATTTACGTTGGTCAATTATGGAATCTCGGGTTTCCATAATAAAATCGGGTCGCCTTCTATATAATTTCAAAGAAGACGTTGCGTGAAATATACCCACGTACAAAAGAAAACTGCCCACTGTTTTCAGAATTTATAAAACGAAATACTGATGTCGTCGAGTACATGTAATGCATTCGATAGACTCATGTTAATAGTTCAACATGTTTTTGACAAGAATGTTTGTCATTGAAGTTAAACATTTATAAATGTAGAAATTATATCAATAAATTATGTTATCGACATAAAACCGACAGAAAGCTAGACATCTTTTTTTACTATCCTATCTCGCTTAGTTATGGATGTTCCAAAGTGAGTGAATGAGTGGGTTGGGTTTTAACGCCGCTTTCAAGAGTACTTCACGTATATCGCGGCTGCTAGTATTATGGCAGGGAGAAAGCCCGCAACGCCATGTGGCTATGCACTGCGGTGAAACCTGCGAGCAGCGGCTGGAACTAGCGAACCATTGGTGGTACTACGCTGAAATTCAGTGTAGCATTGCACCCAAACCTTACTGCGTGTAGAACAGTTCTCTACTGCAGACAAACTTGCCGTGCCCCTGGCGGGATTCGAACCCCGGACCTCTGGATCCGAAGCCGAACTGCGCTATCCCGTCCCCGTTCCAAAGCGACGATTTCTGAAAACGTCTTTCTCAGATACGTGAACAGAAAATGTTAAATTCAAATTGAGTTGAGTTGACTTCTGAAGACACGATGTACATCTGTTTCAATTGAAAGTATCACTCGTGAATGGAAATAATTTGTATTTTTCAGTTGGGAGTTTCTTTTGCTCGTTAGTATATAAATTGGAATCATACACCATCGGGTACTGATAGTGACCTTGATTTTAAAGGGGCAGTAGCACGTTTTTTGCAAATTTTATTTTTTCAAATTTCCCATTTGTAATGATAGTTTATGTCATTTATATTTACTTTAGAGGGTAAAACATCTAATTACACAAACCAATTATCCGTATTGGTAATAACGGTGTTGCGTATTATGCAAAAATTGCATGGCGGCCATTTTATTGTGAACGCATTTTATTATTTCAAAGGACATAAACGATTTCCATGGCTTTCGGAACCATGTACACCCATCTTTTAACTTGATTTTCTGAGGAGAGAAGGGTGTTTTACTATTGATTACATTATTTTTCAAATACATTTCATCAACTTATTTGAGCGAAAAAGCGTGCTACTGCCCCTTTAATATGAATACTCCTCGTATATTATTGGAATAAACAAGTTCTGAAAGTGACAGTTAATAGGAATCTGTTTACTGGAACAGTTATTTGAATCATTATGGAGAGAAAGGAGTCTGGAAGGTGACCATTTTCGTAGCATATTATCTATAATTACGCAGTGTTTATACTACTAATTAGACGGCAGTTTTGGAACATATCTATTGCGGAATGTCGTCGACAAAGAAATAACAATACACAGATTCATACATGTTTCAAATGTAACGGGGCACCATAAACTTAGGAATCCGTTGTCCTTCGTCTATTTTAGAGCTAACCAAAACATGTTTATCCTTAATAATGAAATGAGTAGGCCAAGCATTAATGTTGTTGACATCGAAAGTCTTTCAGAACCCTAGCTGCTAATCCGATGCGGAGATTGCAATTATTTTCAGAACTTTCAGTCAAATAACAGACTAAAGTTACACAAGTTCATTATCGAGAATAATCTGATGTGTTATATATAGTCGACAATCCCTTTGTTATCAGTAAGCACCTGTCTGGCATCGATAGCTGTCACTCAACCATGTATGTTTTAATTAACGCTCTGTCAGCGAGTTTTCCGAAATATGTATTCTTTATGGGGTGATTTACCCATGCTGTAGCTTCCTGACAACGCCATGTCTGGGCAATTAACACCTCCGGATGGCAATAATGATCTTGTTTATCAATGCCACGGGTCACAGATGGATCGGTTTGTTTATTATGGGACCAAGCCCATGTTCCATTAACCTCTAAAAGATTCTCCGCAGACATTTACTCCATTATTGAAATTGATGGATTTCATGCAAGATCGAAGACGTCGGGGATGCTAAAAATGGAATGGAAGAATTAGAGGTTAACCAATGTATTTGCACAGACAGAGCACATTAGTTTATTCTAAGACCTATGCCAAAGATATAATCAATCACTGTTGTAAATAATGATTGTGTATGTTGAATACCATCGTGCATTGATAATCAAGGAGTAATAACTCTCTTACAGACAGAGCAGTATGCACTAAAGACTATCACAGTATGCATCGGTCATTATGGTAAGAAAACATGTACTACTCACTACTAGAGATGTCAACTATAACAACTATATTTACATGGCACAATAAAAATGGCTGAATTTCTGAACATCACTGAAGGGCCTATGGTACCAGATAACCTTTAATTGTAATAAATTTAACACTTATAAAGGCTCAGTTTCAAATTCATCGTTTGTCATAACATACCAACAATTCCCAAATTTCATAAAAAGTCTTAATCTATATTTACAGCACAATATTACAAGCATTATTTAGATATCCTCAATCATTTTCAAAATATTGCCAAGATCACGTACGGACGGGCAGACGGACGCCGTTCATCTGTATATCTTCCCATTCAAATGCGTTGCTAGGGATATGAGTAATAAATGCAATAACCTACAAACCTCCCCTCATAAACGTGCAATGCTGGTGATGATGACCAAGAATCTTAAAGATGAAGTTAAAAAAATAATAATTTAAAGATATGCTAACCTCAGGGGGTAGACTTCGCGGAAATGATTCTGACAACAGTCAAGAATATCGATACAAAAGTATTGGATTACAAATCCAACCCTAAATAGTAGAAAAAAACGTTTTTAAAAAATACTTCATTCTTACAGCCGCCAAACATTTCATTAGCCAATCAGCTGCTAGCAGAGGTGTGACGTGTTACTCAGGAGTCCTGCTCAACGAGTAGCTGGCTTATGTTATTGTTTACATTATACACCCGTATAGCCGTCACGTATTTTTCAATGATCTCACTTGTCAAAACAGCCTAAACGCGATCAAAGCTATTAGACACAATGTCGGCATATTCTGTTCAGTCGTTAATCAACTTTGGTTGTTGTACACATGTGTTTAGATTGTTTATTCTCCGATAATGCCGAGTGGATATTTCAGCGTAAATCTACCGCCATTGTCTTTTCTTTGTGTCATTTTGAATTGTCAGTTCTATAGAGTTACTGCGTGAATGTCCATCACTGACCATTTCCGTTATGTCAGACTCTTATTCTAGCAATGAGATCTCGCTTTGAACAACGTAAGTCAAGCGATAACAAAGATTTGAATGAAGAACAAGCGAATGTACCAAATGATCGGGATGCATATTTCGTTACTCTCACGTTTATCTATTTCATTATTTAACAGTTGAAATAAAATAACAGCACATATGTATGATACTATCTCAAAGTATTTTGATTCAATAAAACAATTCATTAAACAATGTGTTTCCACAATTATACAAAATTGTATCGGCAAACAAACGAGGATTCATGTTAATCCTACTCAACGAAAAACGAGACTTATGCGGCGTATATATCTATATCATTTTAAAAAATGAAAAGAAATACATATCAATTATTGCACTTCATTGCGATGATTTTCTAACTAGTTCTCATGTAAACAACACTTTACGATGTCCTTATTGATTTAAATAACTAACCTGTTGTCACCATATGATTGCTAATCCATGTACATCGGTGTCATCATACATAATAGTGAATGACTTGCTGCTATCACAGACGAAACAGCAGAACATGATATTCTTAAATTTCGTTGGGTGAATATAACATTCCTAATTTTGATTGGCTCACTATGTCCAGACTGAATGTCGCCTATATGTGTATCTTTTTTAAACTAACGACACCAGTTACGTCATATGACAGGACGTTGGCAATATCTTGACGCGCCACCTCTTATATAATTGAACCGGTCAAGTGACCATCGCCCTGACCGATATCTGACATCAAAGCTAAGGTGTTAATGCATTAAGCGCAATTAGTGAGTGTTGATAACATGGCTAACTAGTACTTCTGAACAATATAGAATTAATATAGAAATGAAAAGCTAGATTTTCAGCATTCTACATTAACATTTCATCGATTTTACCCAAATAACATGATATTGATGGAACAGAATCTGAAAGAAAATGTGTACCGAAAAAGAAAACGCCATTTTCATTTCGATTTGAAATTATTCATGATTCCTTATCATTGATACATCATTGTAGCTTTAAAATCTTTTGACATTTTCACCCGCCACATTTCTCTACATTTGCATTACACTGAATAAAATAACTGCCTCAATGAAAGTAATTGTAAATGTACAATATTATAAATTTAACGATAGCTCGATTTTGTTCCTCTTTAAACTGTTAACCAGTAACAATGATGAAAATTTCTAAGTTATAATGCAATTTATTCTATTATGAATAAAAATTCACCATGAGAAATATTGACTCAGTAGACCTCAAACTATACAGGCCTCTTGAAACTTAAAATCAAGCACATAAAAAATAAATAATAGTGACGTTTACAATTGAAATTATTCATTTCAAAGCATATTGTAGCCTACGAAATAACCCAACGCTCCGCTCGATTGGTAAAAGAACCAAACTAAAACCAGCAACTGAATATCGAAAAATCCTTCAAAATCTCCGAACTTACTTCCTACAGACGCACAAATACCCATTCTATCGGAAACTTACAATGTCAAAAGTTGTTTTTGTGTTTTAAACGAATCATCGACGAAAATCGACAAATCGCCTAAGGATTTCATTGTAGCAACTCCTGTATATGACGTCACATCGCTAACGAAGGTTATGCTACACTGAGGGGCCGCGGAAAACTGTTTGAAGAATGAGATAATGAGCAGGCCAAATTTACTCACTTTGAACCGCGATATCTGGCTAAGTAGGTGACGCTTCGAAATAACAGTTAGTGTTATGTTTACTTGAATGTATTGTCTATATGAATAAACGAATTAAGATCGAACAAAACTGAGAGGTTCTATTATCTTTAAAAGGTTCACTCTCCAAAAATGACCAATATGCGAGATCAAACTTGTGTAATGCGTTTATTCTAAGAAACATTCAATCGTTTTCCTTTACAGTTTCGTTGATACGTTTTCAGAACAGGCTTAACTTCTATAATAAATATTCAATATGGCTCAAATTGAACGTATACGAGCCTAAATTATTACGCACACAAGGAAACATCGTTATTGAACTTTATTGGTCATTGACACACGTTTAAGTACAAGTAGGTGAACACAAATAAATACTGAAATCATATTACATGATTGTTGATAAGATATTCATCATTCTCCGAAGAGTATTCACTCGGTTAAGATATCACTGGCTAATACTTTGTTCTATGGTACTTGTCATGGCCACAGTTAATTAGTACGACACATGGGATGGCAGTGTTTATTATATATGTTAATAACACTCACAAATATGGTGTTGTGTTTGGAAACCGCGATGATTACATGTATATGATGTGCATTTCTGCTGAAAATAATTCTTTTTCAATTAACCTGATTTTTTAAAAAAAAGATGGGACTTCGAGATTTGGAATTAATACTTCTTTATGTAATGTAGAGTTAACGGTTAACTTTCTTTAATAGCATACTACATGTATGTAGTCAGAATTGTCACCTTTTAAAGTCACAGCATAATCGATGTGTGTTTTAAATATAATATAGTCCATTCATATAGTACTGTATCCATCCATTAGCTGCTCATAAATTAAAATTTATATTATTATCCTGAAGGAATTGTACTTTGACTGAGCGTTCCTCGCGTCTGTACTTCCCATGTTCAAGTATCCGCGTAAACAGCTGGGTAGGCTGAGTGCAATGTGGATGAAGTGCCTTGTCCAGGGACACAATACAGCACAATTCTCAATTCTCCACAAGGATACGAACCCGGGCCTTTGGCGTGAGAGGCCATCACACAAAGAACTACACTACTGGTCTTTCCTACATGTACATTGTATGGAACTCCTTCTATAAGAAAACATGACCAGGGTTGAAATCAATACTAAATAAGCAGATTAATTACTCTGTCAAAGCATGGTTATGAAACTAACCATAAACCGTTGCCGCTTCTAGAGTTGAAGTGCTTAGCGGAAGATAAATACTCTCTCGCTTGTGCTTTGGCACCGTAGACGATTGTTTTAGAACTGTTTATTCTCGTTTCTTCCAGCAACATTCAATCAAATGTTTTTCCTATGCAACTTCGCTAAATCGTCTACTACAAAGGTTGCACTGGTGACGTGTATTCCCTGTTTTCATCTTTCATGTGCGCGTTTCAGCTTGAAAATTGTTATGTAGATTACTTCCAGGGGCTTGATAAGGACGGGGATATTGTTTTATGAATAATTCAAAAGGCACATGAAGGATGTCTGGAGCTAAGGAAAGGAAATGAAAACACAACTAGACCTCGGCTAGTTCACAGCAGTGGTTCAATCACAGTGGCCCATTTTCTCTCCCATTTATTCCACTTTTCTTTTCATTTCTGCGAAATCTCGTTTTCTGTGTGAGTCTGCTAACAAGTGTATCCGGTTTTAAAACGAGAGAGTAATGTTTTTCATATTCATGATTCGATTTTCTATCTTCAAACGCTGAAATTAATACACATATGCTACACTTGTTGCTTTAACAAATTACGAAAACAGAACTTTAGTAGAATAGATTTTTGTATTACGTCTTTTGGAAACAACATTTTCTGATTTTATTTATCTGTTCTCTCATGTAATGTCTCTTCGAATATCTTGAACTTATATTCGTCTTAAAAATTGTTTTGATTTGAAAAGTTTAACATTTTCCTGGGTAAATTAAATCCCATTCATTCCCGTTAAATATTTCAACATTTGTCTCAGTGATTTGATATCATATATACTTGTCTGCCAAAAATATGTGAAAACCATATTAACTGCGTCCTAACATTAGAAATCACATCCATCTAATGCGAAATGAAGTCGTTATTTAAAGAAACTTTTACAACTATGACCATCTGGTTTCCATTGACAACGATCAACTAACCTGTAATACAACGCAATAATTCCATGTATAACAGTTGACATTTTTGGATTATATAGATGAATGATTCTTTTTAAACTTGCTTTCACACTGCTTTTCCTTTATATGACTTGTATTAACTATTCATACCAAACGAATGCAAGTAGCATGAGAATCAAATTAGAAACTAGGTTTCTTAGTCGCATTAATGTGGAGTTTCTTTCTTAATTGTAAATTTAACATTTTTTCCTAAGATTATATTTGAACGCACATAACTATTGATTACCAAAATTCGGTGTTGTGTCTTACTCGAAACATACTTTTTCTTTTAGAATGGTTACCAAAATCAATCATTTCCCTATGATCACAAACGAATGCAAAGAGCTTGTAAATAAAAAAAGCTGCCTCGGCGGGGGGCTTTACAAGAGTATTTTATTTGATTCTTAAGTCACTTTTACGATGCACGGGCACCTGAAGAGACTCCTCAGACTATTTGATCCTTCTTGAGAGTACTGATTGCGTTACCTGCTTCCGGGACGAGCGTACATTGAATTAGTGACCAGCATGCGTTGAGAATGATCTCTATAGTCTTACTGGATGGACAGAATTGACCAATCGATAGTCAGAGGAAATAGAAGCAACATGACGCTTTTATGCTTCCTCTGGCAAATTATCACCAAGGGAAACTATAAATTATTAAATATCTGATGTCCTTTTTGTTTATGCAGTATTTCGATAATGAAGACTTCCCCCTGTTCTGCTGCCAGTTTTGGTTATCTGCTTTAATGAGCATGTTTCGTGTTAAGACCAAGGCCAAGCCATTGTTTAACATGCTTCCATTGTGTCCTGTGATGTAGGAATTCAATCTAATTTATCCTTAGTTACAGCTTGGAGTTTCTCCACGTAGTTCACCATCTGCCCCGCTAACGTAATAAGAACTCCTCAACTGGATTTCATGGTTTCTTACGTCGAAGAGTTAACATTATTTTGCCATTTATCTTTCAGATGGTGCCTTGGCTATGCAGACTAAAAGAATGAGGACAGTGTTACCGAGAACTTCACAAGTAGCAGCTTGTTTCCAGGCCCGTCTTAATTGACACTGATTTACTCATGCCGCCCACTGTGCTCGCATCATTTATAAGAAAAGCCAGTTGAAGTGTAGTTATTCTCATTGAGTGTTAATAACTGCCTGTGTGTGGAATCTCCTTGTGCGCCTTGCCTTTCATTCAAACTTAATTCCACATCGGGTGTTATTAACGAAGTCTTGTCACCATGACTGACGCCGATCAAAGAAATAGAGTTGTGCTTCTAGGAGCCGGCGGCGTAGGGAAAAGCTCCATTTTAAAACGGTTCCTCCTCAACACATTCAGTGAAGAGTATAAGGAAACAGTTGAGGACTTGTACTGCCGGGAATTCGACCTTCACGGAACCACCATCAAAGTGGACTTCCTCGACACGGCAGGCAACCTCGCCTTTCCCGCTATGCGGAAATTGTCCATGACAACAGCTCACGGGTTTATTTTGGTGTATTCAATCACTAGTCAGGCATCGTTTGAGGAGCTCAAGAATTTGTGGGAACAGATTAAAGAGGAGAGAACCAATTATCAAGAGATTCCCATCGTGATCGTAGGAAATAAACTTGATATGGAGAATGGTAGGCAGATTGAAAAATTTGACACCTTAAATTGGATTTACGGAGAAGGCTTCTGTGGCGGATTCGTTGAAGTGTCAGCGAAGGAGGATGAAAGCATTACTGATGTTTTCAAGCTTCTACATGACCAGTCACGCGGTGGGGTCCACCGACATCTTGAGCCTATTTGCAACCGTCGAGTAAGCACCAATTCACTTGACGGAACAGAATCGGAGAAATCAGAGGATTGGGACAGTGATGCCAAAAAGTTCAACCGAAGTCGTAGTTTGATTCGCCGAGGTAGCAAGCCCCGGATGAAGAGATCACCGAGGCATCACACGAAAAACGATTGTGTTATCTCCTGATTGGATATGATATCAGCGTGAAAAGACGAAATGTGATATTCGCTTGCCATTTTGTTTGACGTTAACGTTGCAGTAACAGATGAAGAGAGGTGTTCTCTTTTGAGGGAGCTTATGCTTCAGATCTCAGATAACTCCATGGGAGATTTATAAAGCTTTGTGATAGCTGTGTCATTAAAGGCTACTTCGGAATGATTCTTAACATTGACAGTATTCGAAATATTTTGCTGACGAGAGTTCGTGAACACTGTGCGAAATGGCATGATGCCACATCATTGAGTTACTCAAATTCAAGGTATGCATGATGGACAGCAAAAGTGTCAAAGGATTTACTTTAGGGCATTACAATCCGTTGTAAAGATGCCAATTCATGTTAATGCAATGGTAATATGCATTAAAGGACACGGAACTGTCTTACAAAAAACATTTTATTAGCAAAGGTCAGTTGAAATGCTAGATCGACTGTTGTCCATGACAACTGTTCATTTTGTTCCATAAGTTGTGAATATCACGCTCAATGCTATCAAAGGTGCAATGATGTTGTAATGTAGTGTTAGTCAGCTAAAGCTAGAATACGGCTAGAAATTGTAGATATGTAGTAAATGTAGTTGTATAAACAGTAGGACGCTTGGCTGTCGGATAGCTTATGAGTTCAATTGTACGGGTGTTTGACCTGCTCAATCAGATCGTTATCACATGACATGTCACGTGACACGATCACGGAACGTCACGTGATACTTCGGGATTGGTGCTTTCGGTAAACATGTTAGTTATAGCTGTCTGTCGTTCACCGTTCAGTTTTCAAGTGGTTATGGAAACGACTCAACCAGTACAATGCCTTTTGTAACGCTTACGATGGTATTGATTTATTGATATAAACATATTGATAGTCAGACAAACTTGTTTTCAAATTTTCAGTGTTCTGGAAACATTTTGTCACGTTTTTGTGGAGACGCTAAAGGTGGTTTGCCCTGCTACCAAAAATATCAATTGAATCTCCCAGTTAAGTTTGGCGACGAATGGTGGAACTGCGATAACGGTGCTGGGTTTGGTTAGTACATAACATATGTCGTTGAAATATGATAGAATGTTTCCAGGAAACTCTTTGTGAGCAAAAAGAATATCTCATGTTGATTGTGTTTTTGAGGTCTTCATTTGACAACTGTTTGAGCGGCCTCCTAGAAGTTTGTCTTATGAAAAAGACAAATGTTGTTTATGGATGATCAACTTCTGTATGTATACTTCGTCACTGAAAAAAAGGAAGAAGTTGATCATCCACCAAATGTCTTTTACTTCATTTGTGTATAACTCCATATATTATCAGAATAGTTCCAGTCTTGTACCATTTTTTACTCATCACCAGTTCTAAAAAGAAATTACGAAAACACTTCTCAGTTGTCGATGCTTCTTAAACCGTAAATAAACTGACTCATGCAGTTACCAATTTTACACGTATTTATGTTGAGGAGAGATTTGTGTTTCTTATAGTTTGTTTTATACCAGTAGGTATCTAGCACCCCTTACAAATTGTCAACTTATAAATAGGGAGTTATTTCTTATGCATAAGTAGTTTAAATAGTGTTCATTACAACGACAATCAAGGGTAATATGTTCTTACTGTTGTTCGAAGGACATTTCGGAATTGCAATTTTAGGTCCGTCTTATGTTGTTTATCTGTGTGAATAGTATAAATCGTACCGTTATATACGGACGAAGTCTCATAATTAATTATTCTTAACTCCGAATAACAGAAGATACGTAAATACGCATGTGAAACGTCTTTATTTTTAGAGAGATATATTTTCATTATTTGGTTGTAACAGTTGAAATTTTTACGGATAAACATCTTTAAAAAGTAATTGTTCGGTAATATACGTTTTGTAGTAAAATGGTGTCTGTTATGAATATGTCCTCTCCGTTTTCAAACTACACGTAAATTATTAAGTCAGTAAATCAATTTATCCATAATACATCCCCGAAACAATAAAAGTTTATTGTCCTGACTAGCAGAGTACTAAACAGTAAATGTACCATCTCAACTCCTGAGGGAGTACCTAACACGACTTTACGAATTACTGAAAATCATGTCTCATTCTCGATCTCCAGGGAGCATACACATTCGACTCTAGGTTAATATGACAGGTTCTTCGATTTGACTAACGCACAAAACATGTTCTTTTCCGTTTCATCATGCTGTATGCAAATTAATTTTATAGCATGGCGCGGTTTCAGTAACAACGGTCATTTTGTTATACGGATCAACCATACAATTACTGATTGATTGTTGGTTACTAGGACCATTTCATATTTGTTCACTTTCGTTTGAACAATGATGTACATGTGGGTTGTATCGTTTTTGTACGTGATTTGCCTTGGGCCACCTTGCCTTCAAAGAGTCGATAGAGTTGTTGACTTTCTCTAAATACCTTACCGACCTACCCAGTAAACATTCTCTCTTTGTTTTCAATCTGCTCCTATTGTACCATTATCGATACCATCGTGTGTTTTCCAGGCACGTGATGTCTTTATAGCTGGGACCATACTTTCAGTTTTGGGATCGATTGTCACTATCACATACCCGACCGTTTAAGATCTGAGGATCTGGAGGTCGCCCACAGAGATGATGGCCATTTCCCGGATATATTATTCTTGTTCTTCCGTTTTATCGGCGTTTTGTCTGTTCAATCATGGTCCGTCATCGCGGTCGATTCAAACTAGATTATATCGTGGAGAATCTACCACATGGGGATATGTCCTTGTATTGGGAATGCCCAGCCCATATTCTCCTCAGGGCAAATGCGCCCTCTGTGTAAAGATGGACAAAAAGGGTCGAAGAATGATAGACAACGTGAAGATTGCAATCCAGTATTCTCAGAAGGTAGACGATGTTTGACAATAGCGTTCTCTTCTCCTAGAAGTACACATGTCGATCGCACCCTCATAATCGTTTAGCAAATCGATTGTAAAAAATTGCTGGCTGAATCTCCACCAACTTGATGTCATGATGCTGTGTCTTAACTACTTTGATTACTCGCATCAAATTGTCATTCATTGATTTTCTTCTAAACGTACAACACATTTAAACTTTGAGGACTGAGAAATGATCGTCACCTTTTATTTTCATATTTGGTTGTAATGATGTATATTAAAAATAAGAAACGTGATGCTTCAACTTTTTTCTGTTGTGTATGTCAAATATTGAGATATTGTATGTCCAGGTTCATGTCTCAAAACTGTATATTATATTTTGCCATAAAATTGGCGAGAAACTGAAAGAATTCTGTTTGGTTAAAGAAACGACTTCGTTTATGGATTATTTTGAGAGGTATTTTTGTCACTAAAGGTTCAAAGCATTTTTAGTTTTCGATCTTTTTCGGTGATGTCAGTTACTAAATTTTGAATATTTCGTTTATGTGAAATGCATTTTTTTCACACTGAGTATGTTTATACTACTTCCCTGGTATTTTTCGTTTCTCGGTTATGGTTTTCTTATGAATTGACAGAATAAATACCTTCTGTCGATCATTATTCATATTTCTTTAAACATTACCGTTTGTATGTTACCTTTAATCAACACGTTACCAAGGGTTATCCCTGTGTGGAAGCTTGTTGACCAGACTACCAGATATTGATTAGCCTTACGGTAATTGAAGTCAATACTTGTTTGTACTAATTTGTATTTCTTACAGCCTAATCTTGCCTTGCAGACGTGCAGTCGATGCATCAGTTGGGGTGTATTAATCGCGTTTATTGCTTATCGATTGGTCAGTGGCGATAGCTAGGACGTTACTTTGCTGTGGTGAGAAACAATAGTAAGAGGCAGTGATTACTACTGCATGGTCAATAGCATTGATCACACCCTATGGTAAGAAGGTACTGTCATTGAGTTCTCTCAGGCCCAGTTGATAGCTGTTTTGATCAGTGCCATATGCTCTGTGACTTACGTTATAAGCGATGGTCAGAAGCTACTGTCATTGAGTTGACTCGGGCCCAGTGGATAGCTGTTTTGATCAGTGCCATATGCTCTGTGACTTACGTTATAAGCGATGGTCAGAAGCTACTGTCATTGAGTTGACTCGGGCAGTATGGATAGCTGTTTTGATCAGTACCTTATGGTCTGTTGCTTTGGTTATAAGCTATGGTCGGAAGGAACTGCCATTGACTTGACTCGGGTCATATGAATCGCTGCTTTGATCAGTACCTTATGGTATTTTGCCTTGATTATAAGCTATGGTCAGCAGGTATTGTCATTGGTTTCTCACAGGTCATATGGTTCGATGATTTGACCTGCTTTATGGCCTGTGACTTTGGTTACAAGTTGTGGTCAGAGGGTCCTATCATTGATTTCTCTCAAGCCCTATGGTTCGATGCTGTGGTCACTACCTTATAGTCTGTGACTGTGGTTTCGCAGCAATTGCCAGACGCTTATCAGATGTTGTAGTCTCAAGTTTTTGTCTGGAGCCATGGGACTATACTCTGTTGCTATTGCCAGAGATGTATTTAACAGATATGGTACGTAGCTGTTCAGAGATGGGAGGTGTGATCAGAAGCTATAGTCATTTTAAACGAGTGGAATTTTGAACAAAACACTACTGGCACGACACCATGGCCAGTTTTATTAAGTTTATATATCGGCATTTATCAATGACTTATTATGTTCCTCATTCATTGTCAAAAATTCAGATTGTTTTGTTATCGTGGCAAGTTATATTATTTTGCTTGTTGCGATATACTAAGAGTATCCAGAAAATCTTCATGTTCATACTAAGAGTGGTTTTGCAAATAACCATCTTGCGTAGTTGTTAATATATATATATTTATAATGTTATGATAATTCTACTTGGGCTGTATATATTATTGCAAATTGTACAGAAACAATATAAGAACCCACATGAGCAAAATCCAAAGACATTCATAGTTATGTTTATAGATGCAAATGTTATCCAAATTATCGTGTATTATTCATGCAGATGATAGTGTATGCTAGTGGGAAAACGCATCTTGGATTTCATTTCTTCATTCATTTGGTTAACTATTGAAGTTCACTTTCAAACATACATGAGGATTGGTTATATTTGGTTTAAAATATCCATATTTCTTAGTAACCTTTAAAAGAGTCGTCAGTTATTCTTCCGTGTAGTTGCTTTCATTCAGATCACGATTTTTCATCAGTGTTAACTAATGAGCTAAGAGTTAATATTGAACTAAGTTGATCATAGAACATTACTTCTCAGTAATTCAGATAACAGTTAACTTTAATTTGTTTTCCAACATAGGGAGTATTTAGTCACCTTTTACTCCTTTGTGCTATACTTGTTTACCATATCATGTTCTTTTGTGTTATATTTAAATCCGCTACTTTTCACTTATGTAAAGTTCAACATTTAGTCCCATGTATATATCAATGTTTTA
This sequence comes from Gibbula magus, assembly GCA_936450465.1. Classification (NCBI taxonomy): domain Eukaryota; kingdom Metazoa; phylum Mollusca; class Gastropoda; order Trochida; family Trochidae; genus Gibbula; species Gibbula magus. Next base: position 83,487,808 of record OW388290.1, read on the forward strand.
ATTGAGATTATATTGACCAGTTTCGTTTACAATTATGAATAATTTAGTTAAATTCACTTTTCACCATTCACAAAATATAAGAGTTTTTTAACATTGCGTTAACATTAATATTTTATTTATAAACGCCATTTTGTTCACTGTCATGGCGCTTACTACTGAATGTACATTGTTTGTAGTGTTATAACCTGGTGCCTCGGATTATAGATAATGATGCAAGAGTTTAGCCACGGTATTATGCAACTAAAACGTACTGATGTGAACTTGTTTACCATGCTTCAGCTTGTCGCGCTTGTATTAACGGTGATCTAAACTATAGAGATAGTTGTCAAAATGAAATAAAACTCTTTCAAATTACCTTTTCGACTTATTATTTTATCGAAATAATGAAGAATGTTGTATTTCAATCTCATTTAAATCAGATGGAACGTAACACTCGTACCTCGATGCGTTTCTCATCTGAGTACTGCATAGATCATATCAGGTGGCATTTTACTCAAGCTAATCAGCGACGACGCCAGGAACTATTTGACTGGCTTGAGCTGACATAAGAAACGACTCAAAGCCATATCTAAGAAGGCTTTTGATTGGCTGATTATTGAAGATGAAAGTTCACAGTGAAGGTCACCTGACATGACCTCTGCCGGTTAGTGCTGCTCTATCTATGTATGAATGAGGTTCGAGTTTTACATTTGATCTCATTCAAGTGGAGATGGAACGATGAATGATTCATTTTAGAATTCGTTTATTTTTTTCAAAATAGCAAGTAACTTGTGTCTTTTATCCAAACATGTAAGACCATTTGGTGGTCATCAAATGATTTAAAGAGTTCTCTGGATTAACAGTAATACCCCGTGGGCAAATTACGCTATTTCTGACCAATTTCACCTACATGTATTTAAATGAAGCGCGCACTTTCAACGATTAAGCTCAGAATCCTCTCATATATTTTAATGAAATAAGTGGGTAAATAGTAAGTCTATATTTTGAAAATAATGACATTGTTAAAAGAAACAAAATTGTATTTGAAAAAAAATAAAAACGGAATTTGCACAATCACTTTTCGGATATTCAACAGGATGTTTTCACTGAGACACATATTTTAGATATTGCTAAATGAATGACCAAGCGAATTCAGAAAAAATAATAGAGGGTCGCCGAACGTTTTTCATTACTTTAACATCAGTTTTTAAATTACGTACATAAACGTAAAACATGGCGTCACGGGAGATTTGATCAATTCAAGTGTAACTTTGATGGCCTATCCTGTAATTATTATTCAACTCACTATCAATCTAAGATGGATTGATGTAAGAACAACTATCAGTTGATTATACACAGCGATTTGTATTCATCACTTGAGATACACATGTAATGGCAACATATTTACCGCGAATATAGGTGACAGTAACGTCCTGCTGCATGTAGTAAAATGGCCGTTAAAAAAGGTGTTTCATTGAATTTAAGCATTTTATGTTAATATATTGATAAATCTATGCTTCAGAAATGTAAAGGATATATTTTGAAACTTATTCACAATAATAAATTGTTGTCACAAAATGTTATCGTAAATGAGTTCGATTTCTTCGATGCATCTCCTTAAATGAATTTGATTATGTATGTAATGGAACACAAATCAAATGTGTGTAATGGAGTATAACTGAATGTGTATTGTACTTAATACATGTAATAGCTTATTATTACACACGTGGTGAACGTACAACTAGTGACATACCTACGTGTGTCGTATCACGTTGACCTGTGTCGTAACGACGTGACCCGCATTCAAACGATCTAATTGGATAACCAATGACCTCTCAGTTAGGATGAAGTTGAAACGGAACTACTTTTGAATTAAAAACAAACACGTAACATTTCATTTTCACAACTCTATATGCATCAACATAGTTTGTCAATGCTTTTAGAAAGTTGCACATTTGTCCAGTATGCATCATTGATATCGCGAATAGCTGTTAATATCGGCAAACGCACCGTATTTACTTACAGTTCAAGGGTCGTGTGGAAATCCGGACACATCTCACATTCATTTTCGGTGTCAATGCGGCGAATGTCAAATGCAAACAACAGTAAGCCTAATCATCACCAAGAACGGAATGAACAGCTTGTAATGGTACTTGCAATGATAGTATTCAAACATATTCACTCTGCGTTGACCTTGCCCTTCGAAGTTGACATCATGCCGATCGCGAGTCGTTCTCTCTCTACAGTACCGTAGGCCTAGACATAAAGCGTCATAAAGCGTCGGTTGTTGCTGTTCATCCAAACTTAAAACCTTGGCACTGTTGCTTCATTCTTTCAGTAGATTGTATATAAAACTTAAAAATTCACAAAAACAACGTCAGCTGTCGCTAGTAACTAGGCCAACAGCCTCGACACCGAGCCGACAGATTGCGAGGCGAGGCGAGGCGTGGCGAGGCGAGGCGAGGCGAACGAGTTTACTATAAGATTAATGTCAATGTTTGCATTAAAAATAATACCTTGCACAACATAACATAACAAATACAGTTAATTTGCATAAACCTTTTTGTAGTTTTTATAGTCCACTTTTGATTTATTCAACTGAATCTCATGAACTACATTATTTTGTCGTAGGTATATGCAATAGGAGGTGCAAATAAGCGTTCGGGTCAGCTAGATACCGCAGTTTACGTCAATTATTACGCCGTCGGTTATTGAAACCGGTTTCGGTTACGGAGAATTGTTTCCCTTGTCAAGGGTAAAAAAATTAAACTGTGTGACGAATCCACGTATAATAAACGTGTGTAATAAATAAAATACCCCACTCGGTCTCATTAGATACGAATTATACGAAACTCGTGACCTTCCTATGGTATCTGACCTCGCTTTCGCTCTGTCAGATACCGTCGGAAGGACACTCGTTTCGTATAATTCGTATCTAATGAGACCTCGTGTAGTATTCTCTATTTATGTGCCAAGTTTCTTTAAAAGAATCCAGATATCTGCAGCAAGAGTTCCTACTGTTCATTTATTGCGTGTACATATCACATTTTAAGATGTTATCGCAAAATGGTATTTTTAGGAATGATATTGAACTGAAACTTCACGTTTCAGATATACACTTTGCGATAAGCTACCTTCACAGAAATTCGGCAATTTCTCTTTAAGAACACCAATTCACTATCCAGGAGCTTAAAGTCGGATTCAGTACATATTATGTAGAACATATTTAGATTAATCATATTGGCGATGACTTTTGAAGTTAGGGGCGTTGAAATAATTGATAAAACATATTTGATAATTGATAATGGAGAATTTCTAAAATGATATTAACAATGGTATTCTTCAAGGGTAGATGGACATTAGTTTTCATGTATCTGGATACATGTGAATAATTTAAAGGGTATTGACACAGGGGGAAAAGTGGTGGAATCGGCCTCTCCGGATTCTTCCGGATTCTTCCGGATCCTGCCGATTGTTCATGCACTCAATGCTATATTTCCACATATTCCAAATATGGTCATGATTACAGGGTTATTCAAGAGCTGACTACAACGCAGTCCTGTATCAGAGCAGGTATTTACTTCTGACAAGAGATGTCAATTTGAGTAAGATGCAGCCGACGTTTTCAACAAATGCCAATACCGGAAATGGTAAATTGGTGTAACGGCCTCTGAGAATTTCGTGAATTTAGCAAGTGCTGTACGGATGTCCAAAAGTATTAAGGAAGTGTATGCGTAAGTTGACCACTAAATTGAGAGATGGCAACAAGTTTACATTAATCTGAGTCCAGTCAATATAAAAGTATTTTGAAGATTTTTCATTTACAAATTTTGGAAGCCGGGGTATGAGTAAGCTCTGTTAATTCTCTTGTTAAAGTTACATTCCGGTAACAATGTTTCAGACAAACATTTTGTAATATTTATCTTCACAGAAATTCTGCAAATTTCTCTGAAAGATTATTAATGAATTATCCATGATCAGTCAGTCGTGTTTAAAGGATAAATTGCATGTTAAATAGAACATATTTAAATCAATAAGATTTGATGATCAATTTAAAATTATTGATATTGACTTTGATCATTAAGAATATCTAACAAGATAACGACACTTTGCAAAACTTCTGTTCAAGGACATGCAGACACGTATAAATAAGTGATGGGAATTAAAACACAAATAAATCATCAAGAAATCATTTTAAGTGTGTACGTTAACACACTTCAGTACAAAAATAAAGACACCCCAAGGAGCTGAAATAATATTCACTGATTCAGTGAATAAGTAACATTAAAAGGTTTATAAATAAAACATGCCTAAAATCTTATATTCGTTTGACTTCCGAATACCCAAACGCTGCAGAGAGGTAATATCCGGATTGGTTATGAAATGTAGATTCAGCGATCCTGTGGACTAAACCTAAAAGAAACACCATAAGGCATATGTTTGACTTCTCCTTAAGAACTACATTTCCTACAGAATTGATGACATGCTCGAGCTCGTGTAGGAGGCACATGTCACAACTTACACATATATTTTCATCTTAATAGACTTGAAAGAAATATGTTGACATATTCCTTGGTGTAATAAGATTATTACATATGTGGAAAACCTCCGACCAATACCGTCAAATAGTTTAAACTAATTGTTATACATAACTTAATTCCTAAACACCTTTTTAAAACATGTCAGCAATGTTTTAAAGATTTTGCAAATAAAAGTTCCAAAGCCACCTATATGATACTCTATAAAATGCCAACAAGTCATGGGTTTACAAGTGAAAACTTGTTCCTATACATACTAACACAATGTGTATATGTAAAGTTCAACCACAGTCACCTTTGCAGAAAACGCAGGTGCATGTATGACACAGGTATATACAACTTGTTGCATATACATGTACAATTCGAAAACACACATATGATACATGTAGATGTATATACAACTTGTTAACGGCTGCAAACCATTTATGAGAGGGTGCTGACTTTGATGGGACAGTATAGAGAGAGCACGTATAATATTGCTAATAGTTTATGAATGTTACTTTAAACAACTAAACTTACAATATTAAGGATGATGTTATTGAATGGATCAATTGTAGTTACTTTCTCAACAGTTAGTGGCAAGAAATGACAGCAAATTGCGACTCATCTCCTGTAATTGATAGTTGGTTTCTATAATTGTCGGCAAGACCCTCGCCATCAGACGCAAACCATAAACTAATTGACAGGAAATAATGAAGTAAAAGAGAGGAGAATCTGTAATGTCGTGTAACTTGAACATCACAATCAATCGTGACAATAGGTCGCCTTAAGACCTTCAATCAAATACGCATCTAATGAGATCTCCATGCTGAGAATAATCTAACAAGAATTAATGCGGGAAAATCATGCAATCTTCAATCTACACTTCACATTAAGTAATTATGACATTAGAAAGAGATTTGGTACTAATAAGTCTATACATTTTTTTAACCGGTCTCTAAGTAACAATGTACGTTAGCATTACTTGACAGTACTGTTTAAAGCATTCTTTGCATGCTGCACTTTTATTACAATTTTTAATGAAAAGAGTGGAATCCTGTCACTTTCAAGCATCGCCATGAATGCATAACATGTTTTTAAAAACAAACTTTTATTAAATTCAAATTCAGATTTGTCAATTACATGTATGGCCATTATGAATTCAATTATTGAAATCATAGAATATCAAAATTAAAAGATGAGCAAAAAATTAAACATTTGCCAGTTTAAATTTAAAATATCTGTTCACTGTCGGACTTTACACTGAATGGTCAATATGTTTTGAATAATCAAATTTAACCTTTTTAACTTTTCCCACCGTAATATCATAATTCAAAATTACATTTACTTTCATAATAGCTTTGATAAAATGTTAATCTTAGTTGTGAATAGTTATATCAAAATATTATTTCTGTAATTACTGTTTCATGAGTTTGTAACAATAGCTGTCAGAAGCCAAATAGCAAATATGCATCAGGTTTCTACCAAACCATTCCCAATAAAACATCCGTTAAATATTCTTTATTTTGAAGATGATATCCGATCATATCTACGTTGAGATAAATGAGATATAACAATTATACTAGAAATTGTAAAATATAATCTATTTCAAACTGAATCTCGTTATCAAAAGGCGTCCTTTAAGTAACACTTATTAGTTGCCTGAATTATCACGCGTGTGATAGACAATATATACGTGCTTATCATGTGGATGTTTGAAGTTTCAGGTTTCGATATTCTGAAGTTGAACAAAATTAATTAGATTGTAAGAATCTCAAGACTTTGGTACTCCTCAGAAGTCTCCAAATCAAATCTGTTTCAAATTTTGTTTTCGTCAAACTGATATTAACCTTAACTAGAAATATGTGCATGTGATGCACTGTGATGTCCCCAGCTCCAACTTTCAATCCAATCTTGTCATCTTAATCTTATTCTCACTTATGCTAGAGACAATCCAAGGACAATTCAAAAGTGTTAATCTATTAGAATAAATTAACTTGTTTCCATGTAGCCTCTCAGTTCAAATTGTTGCTCTTTTCTTAAAATTGTTTCCATGGAAACCAGAAGAAATTCAAGATAATTTAATTACAAAAGTCTAAACACTTACTCAGGTCTCATTAAAAATTCTGACAAGATTTTGAGATGGAGTTAAGAAAAGGTTTCTTATCACTATATGCACTATATGTACTAAGTTCAAAGTGTTTCTTTGGAAACTAGAAAACATATTAAAATCAGAATAACCTAAGTAGCAAAAGGCACCACTCCAACACTAGTTCTAACCACACACCACGTTTCAAGAAAAAATACTGAATAGATTTTAAGAGAGAGGCCAGAAAAGGTCCCTACCCCCATATGCACTAAGTTCAAACTGTTTCCATGGAAACCAGAAAAAATATAAAAATCAGAATAACCAAACTAGCAAAAGGCACCAATCCACCACTAGGTTAAACCATATACCAAGTTTCGTAAAATAATATTGAACCGTTTTTTTAGATAAGGCCTGGAAACGAAAGCATTTCGGAATGACGGAATTACGAAATTACGGACGGAGGCGAAAAACATTATGTCTCTCGCAAAGCTTTGCGGAGGACATAATGAATCATAAACTAGAACTTATAAATAATAGGCTATTATTAACTAAGAGAATTAACAATAAAGCAGAAAACATCTAAAAGCTTTCTCGTCTGCTTGCTACGTCATTGTAAAGTAAACATTTATAACGTCATTTTCATTGCTTCTTTCGAAGGAAACCCAAGCAATACAATCTGATAGATATTTCTAATTTTCAAGTCTGTATAAATATAGCTCAATGCAAAGTGTTTTCTTAGTGAATTGACATTTCAGCAGACTTCAATTAAATTTTCGTTTCCATAGAAACTTGTTGAATTTGAACTTTGTTCACAGACAGGTTCGTTTCCGGAGCACAGCTCCAAAACCGTTCATCATATCTTCCTGAAACTTTGCATGTGTATTACCCACTAACTGAAGTGGTGCCTTTTTTGGTCGTTTCCATAGAAACATGAGAGTACGAAAGCCTATTACCGCCAAATTCGAAAAGAGAAAAAAATATTTTAAACTCGTAATTACGACTTTCTTACTCGTAATTACGACTTTATAATCTCGTAATAACGACTTTATATTTCGTAATTACGAGAAATAAACTCGTAATTACGACTTTATAATCTCGTAATTACGACTTTATATCTCGTAATTACGAGAAATAAACTCGTAATTACGACTTTATAATCTCGTAATTACGACTTTATATCTCGTAATTACGAGAAATAAACTCGTAATAACGACTTTATAATCTCGTAATTACGACTTTATAATCTCGTAATTACGACTTTCTTTCTCGTAATTACGACTTTATAATCTCATAATTACGACTTTATAATCTCGTAATTACGACTTTATAATCTCGTGATTACGACTTTATAATCTCGTAATTACGAGTTTATATCTCGTAATTATGAGAAATTACGGAAGCCTTTAAGGGCCAAATAAAATATCTTTTTCATCTCCTGTAACTGGAAATTACCAGTTATCATCTGGAAATTACCAGTTATCATCTGGAAATTACCAGTTATCTTCTGGAAATTACCAGTTATCTTCTGGAAATTACCAGTTATCTTCTGATAATTACCAGTTAGCTTCTGGAAATTACCAGTTATCATCTGGAAATTACCAGTTATCTTTTGGAAATTACCAGTTATCATTTGGAAATTACCAGTTATCTTTTGGAAATTACCAGTTATCAAGTGGTAATTTTCATTTGCTAACTGGTTATTTCCAGATACTATGTGGAAATTTCAAGTTAGTTTGGATACTTTTTAAATTTTTACATGGCCCGAAAAAAAAGCTTCCGTATTTTATCTGTTTGTGTTTATCATATGAAGTTTAATGTCATATAACCATTCTTCTTTCTCCCGTTTCGAGAAACCGTAGCATCTAGAATGTATAGTTCTGTTTGTGCATTTGACTGTACACCACGAAACAGTACCTGGAAATTTCCAGATGCTAAGTGGTAATTTCCAGATGCTAAGTGGTAATTTCTAAATGCTAAGTGGTAATTTCCAGATGCTAAGTGGTAATTTCCAGATGCTAAGTGGTAATTTCCAGATGCTAAGTGGTAATTTCTAGATGCTAAGTGGTAATTTCTAGATGCTAAGTGGTAATTTCTAGATGCTAAGTGGTAATTTCTAGATGCTAAGTGGTTATTTCCAGATGCTAGGTGGTTATTTCCAGATGCTAAGTGGTAATTTCTAGATGCTAAGTGGTAATTTCTCTAGATGCTAAGTGGTAATTTTCATTTGCTAACTGGTTATTTCCAGATACTATGTGGAAATATCCAGTTAGTTTGGATACTTTTTTAATTTTAACATGGCCCTCAAAGGCCTCCGTAATAAATAAACTCGTAATAACGACTTTATAATCTCGTAATTACGAGTTTATAAAGTCGTAATTACGAGATATAAACTCGTAATTACGAGTTTAAATCTCGTAATTACGACTTTCTTTCCCGTAATTACGAGTTTATAAAGTCGTAATTACGAGATATAAACTCGTAATTACGAGTTTATATCTCGTAATTACGAGATTATAAAGTCGTAATTACGAGATTATAAAGTCGTAATAACGAGTTTATTTCTCGTAATTATGAGATATAAACTCGTAACTACCAGATTATAAAGTCGTAATTACGAGAAAGAAAGTCGTAATTACGAGATTAAAACTCGTAATTACGAGATTAAAACTCGTAATTACGAGTTTAAAATATTTTTTTTCTGTTTCGAAATTGGCGGTAATAGCCTTTCGTATGAGAGGGATGTTGGGTGTTGTTGATTTTGACTGCTTCTGGAGCAGATGTCTAAAACCCTTAACATACCTGAAACTCAGCATCTGTAATACCCACTAACTGAAGTACGGTAGTAGATGCACAAGTATCTGTCAAAGATGTGTTTTACAAATTTTGTGGAACCGGTGGGATATGTCATCTTCTGATGACTCTTGTTAAACATGTATTATTAAAGTTAACACAATGAAACATGGCACTGTGAAACTTATGTCTCCATGGTATAAGGTCACAGGTCTATAGCAAACACTCGATTCAAACTAGGGGGCGTTTTTTCAGTATATTGTATGAGGTCCCAGAGCTGTAATCACAGCATTGTACCTCCTCGGAACAGAACGGATAAGACAGCGAATCCTTTCCTGGGGTATTGCTCTTCACTACTCCTGTAGTGCTGTGGTGCATCCAACGTCTGCAGTGGAGTTTTACAAGCTCGAAACAATGATCAAGATGGTCCCAAAGATGTTCGATAGGTTTGATGTAAGGCGATCTGGAAAGACCATGGCAAGATGTTGTTTTACATTGGAATTCCATAGAAAACTCACTGATGCACGAGCTATGTGAGGGCTGGCATTGTCCTGTTGAAACAGCTCCCTCTGTTGGTTGATTATCGGCAGAAGAAGAGGCTATAACACATCATTGATGCATTGTTGTGCTGTAAAATTACCGGAAATCATGACCAGGTGTGATCGTTGCTTGTAAGTCATTGCTCCCCATACCATGATGCTTCCTCCTCCAGTCCTAATATATTTTAAATAAAAAATTTGATTGAAAACTAATTTGTTATATTGTAGTTGAAATATTGCCTTAACCACACACCAAATTTAATTGATTTTGGGCGATTTTCAAAAAATTGACTCATCTTTTGCCTAATATTTCACATTTTTCACATATTTCAAATTTTGAGGAAGGGGGTGTATGGCTTTAAAATTATGTACATTTGTAAGTAATAAAGATAATCAGGCATCAATATTTTTTTATGGTGAAAATATAGTTAATTTGAAAGTACACAAAAGCAGGTTAACTTAGATAACTTTCTTTACGAAATACAGGTAAAAAACATACAGCTGGGGTCCAATAGACACCGTTAAGTCGGACGATGGTTAAGGGTACATGACAAACTATTCTAACTAACGCTCGCTGTTTCTGTTCAGGGGATGTTGTTAGATATTGAGAAAGGGGTTACGTTTCTTTTTTTAGAGAGTGTAGTACACACAAACATGCAAATATAGACCGAGAAAACAATAATTATTCCTAAACTTATTTTTACTATTATAAAACGTCTGAGAATGTGATAGAAAAAAGTAATTTATAATATTGATAGAATCAGTGTCCAGCACTTTAAGAAAAAAAACATTTAAAACAAATAACGTTTCACCACTTTTTTTGGTATTTGCCTTTAATAATTCCCTGTTTTGAGTGGTCCAAGAACAATGTTTACTGAAATTGAAAGTCAACACTGCTTGTTTTAATGCGAGTAATTTCATTTATTGAAGTGAATGGTTGACCTTGCGTATCTTCCTTTAACGAAAAATCACATGACAAAGCAATATGAATCTTCGAACTCTTATTGGAACATGACACATTCCCTAAAACTGACAGGGTTAGTATTAACTGTAATGACCACTCAATAGAAGCGAATTGAACTCCCAAAAATTCCCGAAGGTATATGAACATCTTATTATTGTCATTTTTTTCAATTATAATTTAGGAAACAGATTCGTTCATGCTTTTGAAATAGAAGCAATTGGACATGAGACGTAATTGCACAACATAACCAATAACCAATACCGAACAAGTTTCAAAATATCCTTCATTATTGCACTAAAACTATCATGCCTCAGGAGGTATGTAAATAAAAACACAATTCAACATCCAAGTTTATTCCATTTTGATAAGATATTTCTGTTGTGTGAACATATTGATAAACATATAGGGGTCGATGATCCTTTTTGGAGTGAAGTCTTGACTTTGTGGAGTAAATATGATAAACAAAAACATGTAGGCAATATTTATCATTTAGAAGCAATATTAGCTGAACCATTGTGGTTGAATCATCAGTTTAGAAATAGTAATCTGTTGATTGAAAGTTGGTTCCATAGGGGTATTCATACAATTAGGGATCTTTGGGGTGATAATGACTTTTTGTCTTTTAGTGAAATAAAAACACTTTATCGTATCAAAGTAACCATTCTTGAATACAACAGAATCTTCTATGATAAATTCATAGCTAATGCCACTCCACTAAATGTTTGTCAAAAATGGCAGAATGAACTTAATACACACAATGTCATATATGGATAAATGTGTTTCAAAAGTACAGAAGCTGTACTAAGGATATGACAATTAAAATATTCAGTATATATTTATAAATAGAACAATTTACACTAGAAGAGAGCTGTTGCAAATGAAAATAACAGATTTAAATATTTGCTCGTTTAGTGATTCTGAACCATAAAGTGTCCAGCATGTTTTCATAAAATGTACTCGTGTAAATGAATTTAAGAAGAACAGTCAATAACAGTCATGTGGAACTTATAGACTGTGATATATTTTAATCTCAGATCTAGATATTTTATTTTGTAACAGCTCAGTTAGTCTATTAGCATCACATATCATTCTATTTGCATAATAATATATCCATAACTCAAGTATTAAACAGAATAAATTATTCATATAAACTTTCGTAAATATTGTCTAGGATGTATTTAAAGTGGAAAACAATATTGCATGTAAAAACAATGCCTTGCCTTCTTTCCATGCTAAATGGAAAACTTTTGTCAATATTTTCCAGATATAATGATTTAGGAGATAAACCTACTGTGTCCTTAGGGTAAGGCATGCATATTCTAGTTATACACGTAGGTGTGCAGATGATATGGCATATGTATTTCTTATTTTCCATCAAATGGCTGACCTTTGCGTCATTGCCTTTGCTCCCTTTCTCAACTGCGTAAGTGTCGCTTTTTGAAGATCTTGTTACTGACGATGTTTGCCTTGCTAATCTATCAATTAATCTAGCTCTAAAACACGTTACAGGAAATTAATTTAATTTGATTAGTATCAGTTATGTTGATTTCCACAAGTAGAGCACACTTTAGAATCGGCCGTTTGTTCGGATAGATTGTGACGTCACAAGGTAGATGCGTCAATATGCGGTGAAGCGGCGCTAAAATCAGAGGAGGTTTAATCCAGAATTGATCACGTTTGATTTGTCTGGAGAACCAATCAGAATCGAATATCCAACAATGTCATGGTAGAATATACATTTTATCCATATCTAATGTGCGCTTCGTCGACCTTGCGCGAACTCAATACTGAACAACGACACTTGTACATTGCACACATGCTGAAGAGAAATAAATAAAAACATTTTTTTTTAAAAGTTTGGAAATAGCTCCCTCATGATTATTGTGGCATAATCTCATTATTAAATTCACATCAACACGCACAAACTCAGTGATGCAAACAATTGAAAAAGACAACATGATACAACTTCAAATACCTATTCCCTTTGATATTTCAGATACTTATTATGATTCTTATATTTCTAATTTTGGAGGTAGCATTGTGGTATTTCAAACAAACCTAATGCCATAGAGAACAATTGTCCGCCGTAGATTACGATGTCCAGTCGATTTACTACATTGAAAAACATGGAACAACATGGAATTATAGTCTGAGATATATGTAGACTTTGTAATCATAAATAATCTAGTTTTTATCCATCGTTTCACGATAATTAAACAGCAAACATCCCTAACTAAGTCTGTCAATTTTACATTAATCAGTAACTTACAGTGTCGTAAAAACTTTATTCACATACAGAAGGCATTAAACACACTAACATGCACTACAGATCATTAATACATCATACGTTGTCCCAATAACGATATCTTTTATTGAATATATTCTAGATTTTTGTCTTGCTTTAGTATGGATGATGAATGGTAAGGAAGTCTGTTATTACCTATTGATTGTTGGTTAATCCTTCTACGTTTTAGCCATTAGCCCGGTCTAATGTGACGAGAAGGAATGTATTTAATTAACCTGAAAGACACTTCATGTGTTCCTCTAAGGTTGTGTTCAAGCGAGAAGCCAATCGATTGGTATTGAATGGCTTCCACAATAACTCTCTGCTTTAGGATGCTGACGTTTGAGAAACCTTTCAGGATATGATTCAATGCCAATTATTTACAGACGTGTTAGTTATTTCAAACGAGGGCTGGAATTCATTAAACTAAATATATAAAGCTTTTGCATGACAGACATTATAATGCGAGAGTCCTCATCGGTCTAAATTCCTAACATAAAGTCTTTTTTTCAAACAGTAACCTAAAAAAAAGGCTTGATGTTTGTGTGTAGAGAATCGGACACTTGAGGTTTCTTCAACGTAAGATGAACTTGGTCAAGGTCTTATGGATTTTGTTCGGTTTGTCATGTTATGAAACCAATGACAAATCTTGTGCACTGTGAAGTATTAACAAGAAATGACATAGTAGTTTCAATCAAATGTTCAACTGTAACAAACGGAACAGTTTCAGAAAAAGAAATACATTTTATAGTATTCTATTCGAATCAAACTCATTTTGTTTCTGGATTTAATATTCAGTTTCATATGTTTTCTATTTTCTGGTAATTTAATAAAATGTGAGCATATTGTTAGTTTCCTTCACTGTTCTTTCATTTTAATCACGGATTGGGTTCCAAATGAGAAGTGATAATTGTTTTTGAAGGATGATCGCTGAAACCATAAAGATCACGTTTGTAATTGCAAATGAAGATATTGGAAGGGTATTTTGAAACTCAATCATAAGAAAGTAAGCCATTACACATGTGACATAAATCAACTCAATGCAATTTGCTGTAAAATGAAAACAAAAAATATTCTTATTCTCAATCAAATCCGAATCCCAACACTGAACAGTTTCCCAATTCTTTAATCGTAGCCTATTCGGTGAAATTGTTTATTAAACTGAATAGTTCATGATTGAAAATTGAGATATTGAAAATCAATCATATGAAAGTTAGAAATAACACACGCTACACAAACCAAACCAACTGCAATATTTCTGTTATTTCGACAAATAATCTAACGTTTAGCTGTAGCACATAATGATAGATAAAATCGTCCAAACTCTCTCGTAGTGGTGAATGCCTTTTGAAAATTGGAAAAATAATTAAAATCGATACTTCTAACAAAACTAAGAATTTTGTGAATGAGGGTGCTACTAGTAGAAGATAAAACCTAAAATGTTCAAACACTCCCTGAATATCATAATATCACTCACTGGCACATGCAAGCCTTGCTGCATGTTGTTACATTTTCTGGACTAGCGTAGCGAAATGGAGTAAAACTTAAATTAGAAGTTGACCTTTTTCAGGAAACCTGTAACACTGTTATATGGTGTTTCATTCAGATGTCGTTCTATGTGATTTTGTTTTTCATATCCAGAGATTTTTCATTTGTAACATTGGTGCCTTCATTTCATTCACACAAGTTACACTGTATAGTGGATATATAACAAAGATTATTAACTTGAAATGAAACTCATCTCCTGTACCATTCCTTACATATGCACTGAACTTTACTACAGAAAAATAATCAGGTGCATTCCATTTATGATGTATTCAGTTTATGTGACATCAATTTGTTAATGTCAGTCCTGTCAGACCTTTTCATGTCTGAGTTCCGGTCCATGCCTAGTCCATCTACATATGTACGACAAAACCCCTACCAATAAAATATGTAAATATAATATATAAGTAACATGCACAGCTTGTTGATAGAAAAAGTAAATGTCAATATATTTATTTTTCAAACTGACCTGTTGACTTTGTTACTGATATGGGTTTATGTAATATATGATATAAAGTTAAAAACTCTCTGTTTATTTGGAACATCAGTGATGAAGTTTTGGACAATGACATGATTCAAGTCAGACAAACAAGTTTTTTTAGCAGCTCCGACTTAGTGGGAGCTGCTATCAGTTTTTGTGCAGTTTCCGTCGCCGCCGCCGCCGCCGCGTTTTGTATTTGCTACAACGTTTTTCCTAGAACGTTTTGGGAACTCATATACATAACTTCTTACTTATGCCCTGGGGATTTTTTTTTGACATTTTCACATTCAAGGTCAAAGGTCAAGGTCACGAGTTCTGAAATCGCTAAAAAAAATCCTTGTAAACACGATAACTTGAAAAAATATTTGTGCTATCAGGTTCTTATTTGGTGTATATCAACTATGGAGAAAGGTTAAGATTTGAAAAGGTTTTTGCTAACATCCGTCAAAGGTAAAGGTCAAAGCGAGGTTACAACTTAAGCATGCTTTTGCGAAAATGTCTTATTTCAACTATTAACACTTTGAATCATTACATGATTTTGATACACAATGAACAGTGATCACTGATTGTGGGACCTTGAATTTTAAAGGTCAAGGTCACGAGATTTGGTCAAGGTCACCAGTTCTGAAAACACTAAATAACTTTTTTCCATGAAGGTATCAACACTTCATATATATAGCTTCTTTCTTGTACACCTGGGGAATTATTTTGACATGCTCACATTCAAGATCAAAGGTCAAGGTCATGAGTTCTGAAATCACTACACAAATCCTTGTAAACACGATAACTTCAACAACTTCTGTGCTATCAGACCCTTACTTGGTATATATCAACTATGGAGAAAGATTGAGATTTGAAAAGGTTTTCGCTAAAATCTGTCCAAGGTCAAGGTCACAGTGAGGTCACAGCGAGGTCACAACTTAAGCATGCAGTTGCGAACATGCCTTATTTTAACTATTAACACTTTGAATCATTACATGATTGTTATACACAATGAAAAGTGATCATTGACTGTGTGACCTTGAAGATCAAGGGTCAAGGTCACGAGATATGGTCATGGTGACCAGTTCTGAAATCTCTAAACAACTGTTTTCGAAGAAGGTATTAACACCTCATATACATAGCTTCTTTCTTATAAATCTGGTGAATGATTTTGTCATGATCACATTCAAGGTCAAAGGTCAAGGTCATGAGATCTTAAATCACTACAATAATCCTTGTAAACATGATAACTTTAAACATTTTTGTGCTGTGAGGCTCTTTTTTGATATATATCAGCTATGGAGAAAGTCCAAGATTTGAAAACGTTTAACGCTAAAATCTGTCAAAGGTCAAGGTTACAGCAAGGTCACAACCTTTGATCCAATTTTGAAATCAGAAATAGGTTTTAAGAACAAACTTGTAAAAAGTGACCCCAGTGATGATTCAACTTGTTAGAATAACTTGAATAATGAAAAAAAAATTGTCAAAAAAAATTCCCATTTTCTTTATGCTGAGGAGAAGGCGGAACAGGGAAAGGTGAGACCCAAAGTTTCAGAGCTGCTCTGCTTTTGCGGTGACCCGCAAGCTCATCTAGTTTATTGCTTTATTGTATCCCAATATTTCGCTTTGGGATGTAGAATGAGATAATGCATTTTCATTATTAACATTTTAAAGTATATGCATGGCCATAAAAAGGGTCTGAAAACCAATTGAACATTACACTGCAGAAAGCGATGTTTTTGTTTCCTACCCAGTTCCTATCTCTTACTCGAGTGTCTTAATATGTATAAAGTTTGAAGGAAGAATGCAAACAACAGTTTGTTTGTTTGTATTTAATCCTGGAATCATAGTGAAAAAAATTAAAATACTAATATATGCTATACTAATGGGAAACACAGCAATCATCAGGAAATTAATGAAATTATTCAAAATATCAATGAGATGAATAAAGAATTCAATGTATCATTTCTAATCAAAAGAACAGAGGAGTAAAAAGTTGAAGTTTTGGAAGGAAGAAGCAGACCAGTTATAAGAGAAGATATTTCCATTGGCAGAAATAATTAAACCATCAAGTTGTTTCGTTTTTTGTTATCATAGCCTTAAACTCAAATATTGATTTCAACTTTGAAAAAAGAGAACATTATTCGAGCGATTATACCATTATTGTTACCAGTACAAACATTACTTTGTTTAGATTCAACTACATGGTCGTGTAATTAGCCATGAGCATCTATCAGAAGGATAATCATTAAAATATGTTCAAACTCGAATGTGTCGATTTTTGCAAAGATATTAAGTCAAAATAGCTGTGTATTTTAATTGTTATTGATTTTCTATCATAGTACATTTACCACATTATCACTTGCTATTTCATTCAGTAAGTTCAGGGTTTGGGATTTAGTTTCTATCATCACATTGTAACACATTATCCATAGCTATTTTAAGATTAATGGAATGTAGTTCTAAATGCTTCTTTCAGGAACAGAAAATCCGGGACTTGTTCTTATTTGACTTTAGGAGGAATAAAGTATTTGAAAACGCTCTTAGTGATTGGTGATTAAACCATCTGCTAACTCTGTTGCTGTGGTCTAATCTGATGACTGTATTTGATTAACCTGAAGGATACAATCAATTGACTGGTCTTCAGAAGTTGTCTGTGATGATTTTGGAAAATTCCAATTTGTTCTGGCAAACCTTGCCGTCAATGGTCTTACGTTCACATAAACAAACTTTACAGTATTCTATTTGAATCAAACTCATTTTGTCTTTGGATTTACTATTCAGTTTCCTATGTTTTATTTCTGGTAATGTAATAAAATGTGAGCATATTGTAAGTTTCCTTCACTGTTCTTTCATTTTAATCACGGATTGGTTTCCATATGAGAAGTGATAATTGTTTTTGAATGATGATCACTGAAACCATAAACATGACGCTGGTAATTGTAAATGAAGATATTGTAAAGGTAATTTGAAACTCAATCATAAGAAAGTAAGCCATTACACATGTGACAAAGATCAACTCAATGCAATTTGCTGTAAAATGGAAAAAAAAATATCTTATCCTCAATCAAATCCGAATCCCAACAGTTTCCCAATTCTTTAATCATAGACTATTCGTTGAAATGTTCCCCCTTTATGATGAAATTGTTTATTAAACTGAATATTTCATGATTGAAAATTGATAATATTGAAAATCAATCATATGAAAGTTAGAAATAACACATGCTACACAAACCAAACAAACAGCTATATTTATGTTATTTCGACAAATAATCTGTATTTGTATTTGAAAACGCTCTTAGTGATTGGTGATTAAACCCTCTGCACTAACGCTGGTGCTGTGGTCTAATCTGATGACTGTATTTGATTAACCTGAAGGATACAATCAATTGACTGGTCTTCAGAAGATTTCTGTGATGATTTTGGAAAATTCCAATTTGTTCTGGCAAACCTTGCCGTCAATGGTCTTACTTTCACATAAACAAACTTCTTTGAATTATAACATGTTGTAAAAGAGATTGAAAAACGTCAATAGATTCATGATTTAAAAGATATTGCCTTTTCTGAGAAATGTTGACACCTTAAGCATATCGACCAGGAAATTCATATCCAAGAATATTTCATCAGGTAAAACTTGTACTCAAGTTACTCCCCACAAATGTACTTAATATGAAAACATCAATCATTGAAAGGAATTGGTATGATAGGATGGAAGCATGTATTGGCTGAACGACTGAAATTATGAGTGTTGGACTGACAAGAGTAATTTCTTCAATGCAATTAAGCAAGCAAATCGTATTAAAATCACATTGAACGTAACAGTCGTACCTTGCTGTGTTTCTGTTTTGCGTACTGCACCATACATGATAATATCAGATTATCATTTACTCTAGGCAATAGGTGATTAGGTTAGAAAGCAATTGACTTGAAACACTACATTATCTAAGAAGGCCTCTGATATGCTAATTCTATAGAAGGTGAATAGTCACAGTGAAACTCACCTGATATGATCTCTGGAGGGGAATACTGATCTTGACGAACAGTTGTGTCGATTGATCTGATTTAAATGAGATTGAGAGGTAAGCAGGATCAATCAATATAATATTTTGATTGGCTTACATAAGATAAGGATGGGTAATTTGAGTACAAGGTCTCCTGATGGAGTTCTATCCATTATATCCTCCGATTACCGAGAATGACTGACCTTCTATTTCATGTACATATGTCTATCTGTAAGGCTCCTCGAAATCACTAGATTGTCTCCTCAGCATTTGTCACCTGACGGCAAAACAAAGCAACCAATGAAATGATTTAAACACTAACAACATCAGCAGTGCCCATATGAGAACATCAATAAACAACCGCAAAAGCACGAGACGGCTGAAAAAATACATAATTTAAATATTGTTAAACTGATATTGAGATGAACGATTTTGAAGGAGCCTTTCAAACAAAAAACAAAAAGTATGAAGCAGGATGAATAGAAAAAAACTCCAATGTTTCACTTTATGTAGTTCACGTTATACAATCTACTATTAAGATCAACAAATGTCTTGTTTACAACCTTTTGAATATGACAAACCTTCATGGAGCAGGATAAAGAGAAGAAAACTCCAGTGTTTTCTGTAAATGCAGTTCACATTATGCAATGTCCACTTTAAAGGATGGATTGTTACTTAAATACTTATATTGAGTCTCTAATGCAATGATACTCAAGGAAAAGCTTTTGTAGGTTTTGTTGCTAACGTCAAGTAGAACATACACTAAACCGATCACAATGATTTTCTTTACAACATTATCAACTGAAACTTCTTGAGTTTATCTAATTGAAGGAGACGGCTCAGACAAGGATCTATCGACCTTTATGAATAAATAGTTAGGATACATTGTAACCTCTGTGACAAATTTCAAGCTTGCAATATACAATTATCATGCGTATCATGTTCTGTACCATGACAAATATACATGATGTGTATGGATTGTCAAAGATTTAATACTTTTTATGTTATTTTATATTAATTTCATATCAAGGACAAATCTTCAATGACAATAAAAAGTACTGATTGGATCAACATGAAATCATTGCTCATATATGTATAAGTACATGCAATCTTTTACAGCTTTAAAATTAAAAAAGTCAAGAAGTGGAAATCGTATTCGCTTGAATATGTTATATTAACCTCCTTAGAAAAACTATATTTGTTTGACTTCCAAAGAGACGACAAAAACGTTATTTAAAATTATACAGATTTTGCAAAACAAACTTGATGAGCCTAAAAGCCAATGACTATATTGGTACAGTAATAAAAAAAACTGTGTACTCGAAGGAGAAACAATCTTCCTCAATAACCTAGCCTAATGTGTTGATGTAAAATTCCTACCCAATCATATTTGCAGGAAACACAGGTATGATGCTTGTATATACAACTTGTTAATGGTTTGTGCTTACCATTTATTAGATGACATTGATTGAACAGAATATAGTTTAAGTATTGCTAATAGTTTATAAATAATTATTTAAACATCTGAACTTACAATATTAAAGGCGGTGTCATTGAATAGATCGATTGTAATAACTTTCTCAACAGTTAGCACCAAGAAATGACAGCAAATTGCAACTCATCTCATGTAATTGATAGTCGGTTTCTGTAATTGTCAGCATGACCCTCGCCATCAGACGCAAACCATAAACTAATTGACAGGAAAAAATGAAGTAAAACCGCAGTAGAATATGTAATGTCGTGTAAAATGAACATTACAATCAATCCTGACAATAGGTCGCATTAAGACCTTCAATCAAAAACGTATCTAATGAGGTCTCCATGCTGAGAATAATCTAACACGGATTAATGAGGGAAAATCATGCAATCTTCAATCTACACTTCACGTTAAGTAATTATGACATTAGAAAGAGATTTGGTACTAATAAGTCTAAAGAGACTTTTTAAACAGGTCTTTAAGTAGCAAAGGACGTTTACATTACTTGACAGTACTGTTTAAAGGGGCAGTAGCACGTTTTTTTGCTGAAATAAGTTTATGAAATGTATTTGAAAAATAAGGTTGCCATATTGTAAAACACCCTTCTCTCTTCGGAAAATCAAGTTAAAAATTAGTGTAAATGATGCCGTAAAGCCATGGGAATCGTTTTTGTAATTCAAAATTATAAAATGTGTTCACAATAAAATGGCCGCCATCTCATTTTTGCTTTATATGCAACACCCTTATTGCCACTACGGATAATTGGTTTATGTAATAAGATGTTTTACACTCTAAAGTAAATGTAAATGACATAAACTATCATTATAAATGGGAAATTTGAAAAAAACTGAAATTTGCGAAAAAACCTGCTACTGCCCCTTTAATGTATTCTTTGCATGCTGCACATTTCTTAAAATTCTTAATGAAAACAGAGGCATCATGTAACAATGTAATCAATGAAATCATAAACTAAAATTGTTTACATGTTACTTTACATTGAATCGTCAATAAATTTTGTCTTTTAAAATTGAACTTTTAGGAATTTCCTCCCGTAATACCATGAATGAAAATGGACCTTTTACAATTGATGTGATTCTTAGCTATAAACATTATATAGCATTATTTCTGACACTGTTTCATGAACTTGTGACATTTGATATTCGATGTCAAATTGCCAATTTGCCTCCGGTTTCTACCAAACCATTCCAAAAAAGATGCTGTTAAAGTATTCTTATTTTGAAGATAATATCAAATCATTTACACTTTCATATATACAAATTATACAGGGAATTGTTGTCAAGGTTATGGCAAGTGATTGTGTTTATATTCAGAAATATTTATATTCAGAAACAATACAAAGCCCCGTGAGCTTTTGGAGATATTGGACTGGGCTTTGTGTCCAGTCCAATTACTTCGTACATACATTAATGCTAGGTATGAATGAACATCGTATTGATAAACACACAGAAGAAAGCTATCTATATAAATCTGTATAATTGTAAAGGCATTGATCATACTCCCAATGATATAATTCATCATATGGTTATGATAATAAGGTTATACCAGTGCTGACGACTGTCACGTATTTACCTCTGACAAGAGTTGTCGATTCGCGTAAGATGGAGACCACGTTTTTCAACAAATGCAGATGGTGGATATGATAAATTGCCTTAACCGCCTCAGCGACAGGGAGTCGTGTCTTAAGCAGCTGGTGTGCTCATGTACGTATGTCCATAGCTATGGGATACATGTAAGTGTATATGTAAGTTGATCACTTGATGACGAAAGGGCAAAATGGTTTAGAGTAATCTGATAGAGTACAGTCATAGTAAAACAACCCTCTATTACATCAACATTCTGTTAAACAGTATTACTACAGCCAACGAAATGAATTAAATAAACATAAAACATGTCACATAAAATTTGATTTGAAAGCCTTATTTCAGACATTTCTTTAGTTTGTATCTTAGCTCAATCTTAGTCATTAAAAAACATGGATTTATGACTGATTTCAGGACGATCGTTGTTTAGAAGAGTACACGCCCTTAAAACACAAAATCAGCAGGTCCGAAAGCTTACATAAAAACGCAAATATGTACAGATACAAGTCTTTAATAACGAAGTTTTCACAAGCAAAAGAAGTCTGATAGTTAGATAAAAGATGGCAGAAGTTAGAAAATGTGTCAGAAAAAATGGTTGTATCATATAATAGAATCAGCAGTTTTACAACGAACATTTCAAACAGATAATGTAACACTACATTTGCGCATTAGTCTTTATTTCAATTCACTGACATTGAGAAATGAAAGTCATTATTGCTTGTATTTTGAGTTCATTGAAAGTAACCAGTGATATCTTTAGTAATAAGAATACACACTATATAGAAATATGAACTTTCAAAATCACAAACTTAGCATTAACTGTAATGGCCACTCAAGGGTAGCGGTTAATTAACGGCTTGAGGTATTCGATAATCTTTTGATTAATTATGATTGAAGAAAAGGATGGCATTTCAAGAACCAGTTACTTATCTTTTAACATGATTTGATGGGTGAAATTATTCAAAATATCTGTCAAGATCTTCATCACATTACACTAAGTTTTAATTGACTTCACAAAAAAAATCATACAACATCCCCAAACGGATTATCATTAAACTTACAAACATTCACCATATACGACTATAAAAATAAAATAAACATAAACACGCACAAACTCAGTGATGCAAACAATTGAAAAAAGCAACATGATATTGGTCTAAGAGCGATACATGCAACGTCAAATACAATTCCCTTTGTTCGTATGTGGTTGGTTAATAAAATTAGTTGGATAAACATCATGCTGTGGACTGATCGTGTTTAGTGCAGATAGTTTCTTAATATTTGAATATGAAAATGGGAAATTGCAATAAAAACCCAACGATAGATAGATAAATGTTGTTCTTAAATCTGAATTTACCTTTATATGATTCTTACATTTCTAATCTTCGATGATATATGTTATTTGTTTTTTGACTATTGTAAAGCCAATACACCTTGACATTGATTAATATCGATTTTGCATTTTATTACATCGTGTATTAAGGTTTTAAGAAGTAAGGCTATTCTAGAGCAGTATTTGAGACATAAATGAGGTGAGGTAAGGTGAGTTTTCAAGAGTATTTCACTTATATCGCGGCTGTTGGTATTATGACAGGGAGAAAGCCCGTAACGCCATTTGGCTATGCATTGCGGTGAAACCTGCGAGCATCGGCTGGAACTAGCGAACCATGGGTGGTACTGCACTGAAATTCAGTGTAGCATTGCACCCAAACCTGACTGCGTGTAGAACAGTTCTCTACTGCAGACAAAGTTGCCGTGCCCCTGGCGGGATTCGACATAAATGAATAGGCTATGATAGTTGAGCTACCTCGACAATAGGGTTATTTAATGTTGTTATGGATATTCAAATAAACCAAACAAAATGTATGTTATTAATGATTCAAACTTCAAACTCACCTTCCACAGTTTCTTCGTTATTCTCATCTTTAGTTTACATTTTCAACCAAGACAGCGTACGCATGTTTTATTATTTTTGTTATTGAATTTCAGGAAAAGGTAGCCCTGTATGCCAAGTGTTTCTGTGAAACACTATAATTATGTTCTAATTCGCTTCGCTCAAACGAACATAAAATATTTACTTTCTAAAACATACTCATATCATGGGTAATGTCTATCGCAGCCTCGACGCAAGCAGGTTCATTTCGATATTACTGTGCAGTGTGAACGATAGAAGAGATTGGGATATTAGCTTGGTCCGAAGTTCATCCGAGGTTGGGAATACACTGGGTAGTTCAAATGCATGAAGGTTCCAGACAAGTTAGAGTCAGAGGACTAGCAATCCCACCAAAAGGCGAAGTACATCCATCAGTAAACGCAGGAGAAGGTGGCTGTGGGCACTGTGAATCCGAAACACTCTGGCGTACTGTATCCTGGCTGGGTCTGTGTCCTCAAAGGCAAACGCCCCATCTTTTTCTGCAACATAGAAACATTCATAACTTTCTATGTAAGACGGATACACTCTTATTCCCAAAACTGAACAATCATTTGTCATGTATTTAATTCTCATATGACACTTTGATACACGTGCATCATATCTCTGCAATACGCATGTTACACATACATACATGTTACATGTATACTCATCTTAAACAAGTCCTAATGGATCAGCCCCTAGTCCAATTGGCGAGGCCCGAAGACCAAACAGCACGGACGCAAATCCGATCAGCGTTGTTTTAATTCCAATCGTCGTTGCCCTAATTCCAATCTGTGTTGCTCCATGTCCAAACGGTGTGACCAAAGGGCAATAGGCTCCAAATGCAAACGGCGTTGTTCCAAGTCCCATCGGCATTGCTCCAAGTCCAATAGGCGTTGCTCCAAGTCCAATCGGTTTTGTTCAAATTTTACTCGGCATCGTCATGGCAACATAACCACACCCTTCTTCTCCATCACATTGTCACTGGGCTCTGTCACGTTGCAACTCACCACCATCAGCACACTGCCACTCGACATCAGCATAGTGCCACACGGCAGCAGCACAATGCAACTCACCAGCATCACGTTGCACCCTCAACACATTGCCACTCGGCATTATGACACTGCCACTCAAAACCGATATCACTCGACATAAGGAATGCATACCCATCATCAAACCACACCAACCTTCCCATGTCACACGACATAAATATGCATACACACAATCAAAGCAAATGTTACCCACAGCCTTACAGATCGCACAATACATAAACCTGCATACTCATATCAAAGCGACCAGTTTCACACATAAGTTTTACTGATTTCAATCTAAATAAACGTATATATGTATTATCAACACCACTGTTTATCAAATCAGCCTTACTGATGTCAAGTGAAAAACATACATGCATATTATCAAAACAACATCCTAACTGATGTCACAAGTAATACATATGCATACAAAACCTCAAAACTATATAGTTCACATACACTAGTACTTACCGACAAACCAACTGTTTCACACAGCCGTACAGATCTCACAATACATGAACATCACCAGCATTGCCACTCGGCAACAGCGTTTTGCCACTCATGACACTGCCTCAATACTCAGCAGCTATGTCACTTGACGTAAACATGCATACTATAATCAAACCACTGTATACCATATCAACCTTTCCGATGTCACACGAAATAGATACGCATACACAACATCAAAGCAAGTGTTTCACAAAGCCCTACCGATGTCACAATACATAAACATACAAACATGTACGAATTATCGAAAACATTGTATGCAACATTAACTTTACCGATGCAACCTACATAAACATGCATATGCATAAACAAAACAACTGGTTCACATATCAACCTTATCACACAACAAATTTGCGTATAACCATTTCACACAGCCCTACTGATGTCACACCCCACACAAGCATACGTATTATCGAAGCAACTGTTTCACACAGCCTTACTGATGTCACACAACACACAAGCATACGTATATCAAAGCAACTATTTCACACAGCCTTACTGATGTCACACAACACACAAGCATACGTACTATCGAAGCAACTGTTTCACACAGCCTTACTGATGTCACACAACACACATGCATACGTATATCGAAGCAACTATTTCACACAGCCTTACTTATGTCACACAACACACAAGCATACGTATATCAAAGCAACTATTTCACACAGACTTACTGATGTCACACAACACACAAGCATACGTATTATCAAAGCAACTATTTCACAAATCCGTCTTACTGATGTTGCACGACACACGTGCATATGTATTATCAAAGCAACTGTTACACAAATCAGCCATACCCATGTCCACATTAACATGCATACGTATTATCATAACTACTGCATTTTCAAATCAGCTTTACCGACACTCTACATAAACAAGCATACATATTCTCACAACTGTATTCCACATCAGTCCTACCGATTTTACTCGTGTTTATTTGATATATTATATAAAGTTAAAAACTCTCTGTTTGTTTGGAACATCAGTGATGAAGTTTGGGACAATGACATGTTTCAAGTCAGACAGACACGTTTTTTTATTCCTTTTTTATCCGAATATTTCGCTTTGGGATGTAGAATGAGATAATGCATTTTCATTATTATATATTGTATATGCATGGCCATTAAAATGGTCTGAAAACCAATTGAACACTACACTGCAGAAAGCGATGTTTTTGTTTCCTACCCAGTTCATATCTCTTACTCGAGTGTCTTAATGTGTATAAAGTTTGAAGGAAGAATGCAAACAACAGTTTGTATGTTTGTATTTAATCCTGGAATCATAGTGAACAAAATGAAAATACTAATTTATTCTATACTAATGGGAAACACAGCAATCATCAGGAAATTAATGAAATTATTCAAACTATCAATGATATGAATAAAGAATTCAATGCATCATTTTTAATCAAAAGAACAGAGGAAGAAAACAGTTGGAAGTTTTGAAAGAAAGAAACATACCAATTATAAGAGAAGATATTTCCATTGGCAGAAATAATTAAACCATCAAGTTGTTTCATTTTTTTGTAAACATAACCTTAAACTCAAATATTGATTTCAAATTTGAAAAAAGAGAACATTATTTGAGCGATTTTACCATTATTGTTACCAGTACAAACATAACGTTGTTTAGATTCAACTATATGGTCGTGTAATTAGCCAGGAACATCTACCAGAAGGATAATCTTCAAAATATGTTCAATCTCGAATGTGTCTATTTTTGCAAAGATATTAAGTCAAAATAGCTGTGAATTTTAATTGTTATTGATTTTCTATCATAGTACATTTACCACATTATCACTTGCTATTTCATTCAATAAGTTCAGGGTTTGGGATTGAGTTTCTATCATCACATTTTAACACATTATCCATAGCTAGATTAAGATTAATGGAATGTAGTTCTAAATGCTTCTTTCAGGAACAGATCCGGGACTTGTTATTATTTGACTTTAGGAGGAATAAAGTATTTGAAAACGCTCTTAGTGATTGGTGATTAAACCATCTGCTAACTCTGTTGCTGTGGTCTAATCTGATGACTGTATTTGATTAACCAGAAGGATACAATCAATTGACTGGTCTTCAGAAGATTTCTGTGATGATTTTGGAAAATTCCAATTTGTTCTGGCAAACCTTGCCGTCAATGGTCTTACTTTCACATAAACAAACTTCTTTGAATTATAACATGTTGTAAAAGAGATTGAAAAACGTCAATAGATTCATGATTTAAAAGATATTGCCTTTTCTGAGAAATGTTGACACCTTAAGCATATCGACCAGGAAATTCATATCCAAGAATATTTTATCAGGTAAAACTTGTACTCAAGTTACTCCCCACAAATGTACTTAATATGAAAACATCAATCATTGAAAGGAATTGGTATGATAGGATGGAAGCATGTATGGGCTGAACGACTGGAATTATGAGTTTTGGACTGACAAGAGTAATGTCTCCAATGCAATTAAGCAAGCAAATCGTATTAAAATCACATTGAACGTAACAGTCGTACCTTGCTGTGTTTCTGTTTTGCGTACTGCACCATAAATGATAATATCAGATTATCTTTTACTCTAGGCAATAGGTGATTAGGTTCGAAAGCAATTGACTTGAAACACTACATTATCTAAGAAGGCCTCTGATATGCTAATTCTATAGAAGGTGAATAGTCACAGTGAAACTCACCTTATATGATCTCTGGAGGGGAATACTGATCTTGACGAACAAGTGTGTTGATTGATCTGATTTAAATGAGATTGAGAGGTAAGCAGGATCAATCAATATAATATTTTGATTGGCTTACATAAGATAAGGATGGGTAATTTGGTATATTGGTAAACTGATATTGAGATGAACGATTTTGAAGGAGCCTTTCAAACAAAAAACAAAAAGTATGAAGCAGGATGAATAGAAAAAAAACTCCAATGTTTCACTTTATGTAGTTCACGTTATACAATATACTATTAAGATCAACAAATGTCTTGTTTACAACCTTTTGAATATGACAAACCTTCATGGAGCAGGATAAAGAGAAGAAAACTCCAGTGTTTTCTGTAAATGCAGTTCACATTAAGCAATATACAAGTGTTAGCAAATGTCCACTTTACAGGATGGATTGTTACTTAAATACTTATATTGAGTCTCTAATGCAATGATACTCGAGTTAGCTTTTGTAGGTGTTGTTGCTAATGTCAAGTAGAAAATACACTAAACCGGTCACAATGATTTTCTTTACAACATTATTAACTGAAACTTCTTGAGTTTATCTAATTGAAGGAGACGGCTCAGACAAGGATCTATCGACCTTTATGAATAAATAGTTAGGATACATTGTAACCTCTGTGTCAAATTTCAAGCTTGCAATAAACAATTATCATGCGTATCATGTTCTGTACCATGACAAATATACATGATGTGTATGGATTGTCAAAGATTTAATACTTTTTATGTTATTTTATATTAATTTCATATCAAGGAAACATCTTCAATGACAATAAAAAGTACTGATTGGATCAACAAGAAATCATTGCTCATATATTTATAAGTACATGCAATCTTTTACAGCTTTAAAATTAAATGAGTCAAGAAGTGGAAATCGTATTCGCTTGAATATGTTATATTAACCTCCTTAGAAAAACTATATTTGTTTGACTTCCAAAGAGACGACAAAAACGTTATTTAAAATTATACAGATTTTGCAAAACAAACTTGATGAGCCTAAAAGCCAATGACTATATTGGTACAGTAATAAAAAAAACTGTGTACTCGAAGGAGAAACAATCTTCCTCAATAACCTAGCCTAATGTGTTTATGTTAAATTCCTACCCAATCATATTTGCAGGAAACACAGGTATGATGCTTGTATATACAACTTGTTAATGGTGTGTGCTTACCATTTATTAGATGACATTGATTGAACAGAATATAGTTTAAGTATTGCTAACAGTTTATGAATAATTATTTAAACATCTGAACTTACAATATTAAAGGCGGTGTCATTGAATAGATCGCTTGTAATAACTTTCTCAACAGTAAGCGCCAAGAAATGACAGCAAATTGCAACTCATCTCATGTAATTGATAGTCGGTTTATGTAATTGTCAGCATGACCCTCGCCATCAGACGCAAACCATAAACTAATTGACAGGAAAAAATGAAGTAAACCCGCAGTAGAATCTGTAAAGTCGTGTCACATGAACATTACAATCAATCCTGACAACAGGTCGCCTTAAGACCTTCAATCAAAAACGTATCTAATGAGGTCTTCATGCTGAGAATAATCTAACACGAATTAATGAGGGAAAATCATGCAATCTTCAATCTACACTTCACGTTAAGTAATTATGACATTAGAAAGAGATTTGGTACAAATAAGTATAAAGAGACGTTTTAAACAAGTACAAAAGGACGTTAGCATTACTTGACAGTGTACTTTACTGTTTAATGTATTCTTTGGATGCTGTACTTTTCTTAAAATGAAAATATTAAATATGTTACATTTCAATCTGTGTAAGGCTTTACATTGAAGCGTCAATAAAGTTTGTCTTTTAAAATTGCACTTTTATGAATTTACTCCCGTTATACCATGAATGAAAATGGAACTTTTACAATTGATGTGATTCTTAGCTATAAACATTATATAGCATTATTTCTGACACTGTTTCATGAATTTATGACATTTGATATTTGATGTCAAATTGCCAATTTGCCTCCGGTTTCTACCAAACCATTCCAAAAAAGATGTTGTTAAAGTATTCTTATTTTGAAGATAATATCAAATCATTTACGCTTTCATATACAAAAATTATACAGGAAATTGTTGTCAAGGTTATGGCAAGTGATTGTGTTTATATTCAGAAATATTCATATTCAGAAACAATCCAAAGTCCCGTGAGCTTCAATTTTGGAGATATTGGACTGGGCTTTGTGTTAGGTCCAATTATTTCGTACACACATTAATGCTAGGTATGAATGAACATCGTATTGATAAACACACACAAGAACGCTATCTGTATAAATCTGTATAATTGAAAAGGCACTGATCATACTCCCAATGATATAATTCATAATATGGTTATGATAATAAGGTTATACCAGTGCTGACGACTGTCACGTATTGACAAGAGTTGTCGATTCGCGTAAGATGGAGACCACGTTGTTCAACAAATGCCTATGCTGGATATGGTAAATTGCCTTAATCGCCTCAGCGAGAGGGAGCCATGTCTTAAGCAGCTGGTGTGCTCATGTACGTATGTCCTTAACTATGGTATACATGTAAGTGTATATGTAAGTTGATCACTTAATGATGAAATGGCAAAATGGTTTACAGTAATCTGAGGAGTACAATCGTAGTAAAACAACCCTGTATTGTATTATATGATTGCAGGTGAAATACCGGGATCTATTAATGAAAATAAACCGTGTTATCAGTCAATAGTGAAAATAACAATGGAACGTGTTATCAGTCACTAGTGACTGATATAACAATGACCTGACGTCATAAAACATTGCTCCGACGTCATTACACGTTCATGACGTCACATTGTTGCTAAACGTAAATTACGTCACATGCAAGTCTATTTCAGTGAATACGCAATGATTTGGTCATATAATAATTAGAGGATACTTGGCTTTTCTTGACTAATACCATGTTTATCTCATCGAGTGAGGTAGAAAGGTTATATTTTCACGAGTGGTGTTTTCTGTTTATTGTATGACCAAATCTTTGCGTATTCACCGAAATAGACTTGCATTTACGTTAAGTCGGCTCCAGAATGAGCCTGTCGCCTCAGCAACAATGTGACGTCATGAACGTGTCATGACGTCGGAGCATTGTTTTATGACGTCAGGTCATTGTTATATCGGTCACTAGTGACTGATAACACGTTCCATTGTTATTTTCACTAGTGACTGATAACACGGTTTATTTTCATTGATAGATCCTGGTATTTCACCGGCAATCATATAATAAATAGAAAAGTTGTCTTTTCTTGACAAATACCATGTTTATCTCATCTCGTGAGGTAGAAAAGTTATATAATTTCACTCGTGGCTGGGCCCCTCGTGAAAATATAACCTTTCTACCTCACGAGATGAGATAAACATGGTATTAGTCAAGAAAAGCCAAATATCCTCTAAATATCAACATTCTGTTAAACAGTATTACTGCAACCTACAGAATGAATTAAATGAACATAATATATGCCATATAAAATTTCATTTGAAATCCTTATTTCAGACATGTCTTTAGTTTGTATCTTAGCTCAATCTTAGTCATTAATAAAACATGGATTTATGACTGATTTCAGGACGTTGGTTGTTTAGAAGAGTACACGCCCTTAAAACACAAAATGAGCAGGACCTGAAGTTTACATAAAAACGCAAATATGTACAGATACAAGTCTATAATAACGAAGTTTTCACAAGCAAAATAAGTCTGATAGTTAGATAAAAGATAGTCTGATAGAAGTTAGAAATTGTGTCAGAAAAACTGGTTGTATCATATAATAGAATCAGCAGTTTAACAACGAACAGTTCAAACATATAATATAACACTACATTTGCGCATTAGTCGTTATTTCAATTCACTGACATTGAGAAATTAAAGTCATTATTGCTTGTATTGTGAGTTCATTGGAAGTAACCAGTGATATCTTTGGTAATAAAAATACACACTATATATAAAAATATGAACTTTCAAAATCACAAACTTTGGTTAGCATTAACTGTAATGACCACTCAAGGGTAGCGGTTAATTAACGGCTTGAGGTATTCGAAAATCTTATGATTGCACCCGTTTTGTCAATTATGATTGAAGAAAAGGATGGCATTTCAAGAACCAGTTACTTATCTTTTATAATGATTTGATGGGTGAAATGATTCAAAGTATCTTTCAAGATCTTCATCACATTACAATAAGTTTTAATTGACTTAAAAAAAAAAATCATACAACATCCCCAAACGGATGATCATTAAACTTACAAACATTAACCACATACGACTATTAAAATAAACTTTCTCTCCACATTTTCAAAACTGTTTCATTCTTAGTTACACATACCTCATATTAAAAACAACAGCTTCGTTCATGAAATAGAACCACTAATATATGTTACGTAATACATAATTGCACAACATAACCAATAACCAATATCGAACAAGTTTGAAAATAGCTCCCTTATGATTATTGTGGCATGATATCATCATTAAATTCACATAAACACGCACAAACTCAGTGATGCAAACAATAGAAAAAGACAACATGATATTGGTCTAAGAGCGATAAATGCAACGTCAAATACCATTCCCTTTGTTCGTATGTGGTCAGTTAATAAAGTTAGTTGGATAAACATCGTGCTGTTGACTGATCGTGTTCAGTGCAGATAGTTTATTGATATTTGAATATGAAAATGGGAAATTGGAATGAAGGAAACCAAACGATAGACAGATAAATGTTGTCCTTAAATCTCAATTTACCTTTATATGATTCTTACATTGCTAATTTTCGATGATATATGTTATTTTTTGTTATGACTATCGTAAAGCCAATACATTGATTAATATCGATTTTGCATTTTATTACATCGTGTATTAAGGTTTTAAGAAGTAAAGCTATTCTAGAGCAGTATTTGAGACATAAATGAATTGGCTATGATAGTAGGGCTACCTCGACAATAGGATTATTTAATGTTGTTATGGATATTCAAATAAACCAAACAAAATAAATGTTATTAATGCTTCAAACTTCAAACTCACCTGAGTTTCTTCGTTATTCTCATTATTTTCAACCAATACAGCGGAAGCATGTGTTATTATTTTTATTGAATTTCAGGAAAAGGTCTGAGAGAAGCCCTATATGCCAAGTGTTTCTGTGAAACACTATAATAATGTTCTAATTCGCTTCGCTCAAACGAACATAAAATATTTACTTTCTAAAACATACTCATATCATGGGTAATGTCTATTGCAGCCTCGACGCAAGCATGTTTATTTCCGATATTACTGTACAGTGTGAACGATAGAAGAGATTGAGATATGTGCTGGGTCCGAAGTTCATCCAAAGTTGGGAATACACTGGGCAGTTCAAATGCATGAAGGTTCCAGACAAGTTAGAGTCAGAGGACTAGCAATCCCACCCAAATGGGCGACGTACATCCATCAGTAAACACAGGAAAAGGGGGCTTCACTGTGAATCCGAAACAATCTGGCGTACTGCATCCTGGCTGGGTCTGTGTCCTCAAAGGCAAACCCCCATCTTTTTCTGCAACATAAAACATTCATAACTATCTATGTAAGCCAGATACACTCTTATGCCCAAAACTGAACAATCATTTGTCATGTATTTAATTCTCATTTGACACTTTGATATAAGTGCATCATGTCTCCGCAATACGCATGTTACACATACATACATGTTACATGTCCTAATGGAATCAGCCCCTACTCCAATTGGCGAGGCCCGAAGACCAAACAGCATGGCCGCAAATCCGATCAGCGTTGCCCCAATTCCAATCTGCGTTGCCCCAAGTCCAAACGGTGTGACCAAAGGGCAATAGGCTCCAAGTCCAATAGGCGTTGCTCCAAGTCCAATCGGTTTTGTTCAAATTCTACTCGGCATCGTCTTGGCAACATAACATCACCCTTCTACTCCATCACATTGTCACTGGGCTCCGTCACGTTGCCACTCACCACCATCAGCACATTGCCACTCGACATCAGCACATTGCCACTCGGCAGCAGCACATTGCCACTCACCAACATCACGTTGCCACTCACCAACATCACGTTGCACCCTCAGCACATTGCCACTCGTCATCAGCACATTGCCACTCGGCATTATGACACTGCCTCTCAAAACACAGTACTGATGTCACTCGACATTAGGCATGCATACCCATCATCAAACCACTGTATACCACATCAACCTTCCAATGTCACACGACATAAATATGCATACACAAAATCAAAGCAAATGTTTCCCACAGCCTTACAGATCGCAAAATACATAAACCTGCATACTCATATCAAAGCAACTAGTTTCACACATAAGCCTAACTGATGTCACTCTAAATAAACTTCGATATGTATTATCAACACCACTGTTTATCACATCAGCCTTATTGATGTCAAGTGAAAAACATACATGCATATTATCAAAACAACATCCTAACTGATGTCACAAGTAATACATATGCATACAAAACCTCAAAACAAGTTCACATACACTAGAACTTACAGACAAACCAACTATTTCACACAGCTTTAGAGATGTCACAGATCATAAACATGCATACACATTATGAAAACAACTGTTTCACACAGCAGCACAGATCTCACAATACATGAACATCACCAGCATTGCGACTCTGCAACAGCGTTTTACCACTCATGACACTACTGCCTCAATACTCAGCAGCTATGTCACTTGACGTAAACATGCATACTATAATCAAACCACTGTATACCATATCAACCTTTCCGATGTCACACGAAATAGATACACATACACAACATCAAAGCAAGTGTTTCACAAAGCCCTACCGATGTCACATGTACAATACATAAACATACATACATGTACGAATTATCGAAAACATTGTATACAACATTAACTTTACCGATGCAACATACATAAACATGCATATGCATAAACAAAACAACTGGTTCACATATCAACCTTATCACACAACACATTCGCGTATAACCAAAGCAACTATTTCACACAGCCCTACTGACGTCACACCCCACAAAAGCATACGTATTATCGAAGCAACTGTTTCACACAGCCTTACTGATGTCACACAACACACAAGCATACGTATTATCAAAGCAACTATTTCACAAATCCGCCTTACTGATGTTGCACGACACACGTGCATATGTATTATCAAAGCAACTGTTAGACAAATCAGCCATACCCATGTGCACATTAAAATGCATACGTATTATCATAACCAATGCATTTCAAATCAGCTTTACCGACACTCTACATAAACATGCATACATATTCTCACAACTATATTCCACATCAGTCTTACCGATGTTACTCGACAAAAACACGCTCAAACGACCATAAACTATTTTTTTTTCTAAAACATACTCATATCATGGGTAATGTCTACCGCAGCCTCGACTATAAAAGAACGGGCAAAGATTGATTAAAGAACCATCGTAAACATAT
Organism: Gibbula magus; assembly: GCA_936450465.1. Lineage (NCBI taxonomy): Eukaryota > Metazoa > Mollusca > Gastropoda > Trochida > Trochidae > Gibbula > Gibbula magus. The sequence continues at coordinate 83,523,686 of OW388290.1, forward strand.
CTCCGTATTCAAAACGGGAAAATGGCACACGATTTCGAATCCAGCAAATCTTAACCTTACTTTTAACGAATACAAATGTATGTAAGCAACAATTAATATCAATTCACCCTTGTATGCATCACATAAACTGTGTATATGCTTGTATTGTAAACTAGCGACGTCATTTCATATCCAGTGAAGATATTTGATTTGTACCATTGGTGTCTTAATTTCACTCTTAGCACTGTATAGTACCTATATAAAAGACAACGCTCACTTGAACATATGGTTTTCTTGCAAATGCAACTCATTTCCTGTACTATTCCCTTCATGTACACATAACTGTACAACAGGAGAAAAATCAGGTTCATTGCATTTATAATAAAGTCGGTTTGTCTGGCATCTATTTATAAAAGTCAGTTACACATAATGATCTGTTCATGTTCCGGTTCCGGTCCATGCCTATTCCATATACAACAAAAACCCTACCAATAGACTATGTAAATATAATATATGATATGCACAGCTTGTTAAGAGAACAAGTAAATGTCAATATATTTTTTTCAAATATACCTGTTGACTCTGTAATTCATAAAAGTAATATATTATATCTCGATCTCTCTGTCTCTGTCTGTCTCTGTCTCTGTCTCTGTCTCTGTCTCTGTCTCTGTCTCTGTCTCTCTCTCTCTCTCTCTCTCTCTCTCTCTCTCTCTCTCTCTCTCTCTCTCTCTCTCTCTCTCTCTCTCTCTCTCTCTCTCTCTCTCTCTCTCTCTCTCTCTCTCTCTCTCTCTCTCTCTCTCTCTCTCTCTCTGAAGACTACACTGCAGGCAGTTACACAGGACAAAAAGTGGTGGAATCTGCTTGCCGGATCCTTCGGGATCCCTCCGGATTCTTCAAGAGCCGCCAATTTTTTGAGAGAATGCGGGAGGATCCGGAAATCGAATTCCACCACTTTTTGTTCTGTGTTAAGTTTTTGTTTCCTACCCAGATCAAATCTCTTATATGAGTGTTTTGATGTGTATGAAGTTTGAAAGGAAGAATGCAAACAATCCATAGTAATTCATTGGATTCATAGTAAAATAATGAACATACTAATATATGTGTACTAGTGGGAAACACAGCAATCCTCATGAAATTAATGAATATTGTTATGATATCAATGATACTAACAAAGAATTCAATACATCATTTCTAATCAAAGGATCTGATGAAGGAAAAAGTTGATTTTGAAAGAAAAAACAGACCAATTAAATAACCATCAAATATTTCGATTGGCAGAAATAATTGAACCATCAAGTTGTTTCGTTTTTTTGTTAACATAATCTTAAATTGAAATATTATTTTCAATCTTGAAAAAGAGAAAATTATTTGAGAACAATTAATTGACAAATCGAAACTGAACAACGTTTTTCAGTACAAGTAATTGCAATATAAAACCAAAACGGTTTTACCATTATTGTTACCAGTACAAACATAACTTTGTTTAGATTAAACTACATTGCACATGGTCATGTTATTAGTTCTGTTCTGATTACTAAAGCTTTCTATTTTGGTAGTGGATAGCATGCACATAAATGTGGTAAACATTTCGTAAATGATGAATCATCCATAAACACCCTCCTTTCTTGTATGAACAATAATTGTATATTATAATCCCACAATAGATATATTTAATATTGTTCATGAGTCCGAACAACAATTGACGTAAGTTGATTGTTGAAGGTGATATTTTATTCATAAATACTTCTGTCTATCGGATATGTGCCCGTAACTCAAGTTCCAAACAGAAAATAGTTTTATTTGTCTTTCTTAACATAATAACAATAACAGGTTTTGTGTCTTTATGGAGCAAATTATCATCCATGGATGCAGTATTGCTATTGCTATTTCTATTTCGTGAATTAATTATTTGCTTATTATTACGTCCTTTCCGATATCAAACATGTAGTGTGTTATTATATACCGGTAGTCAAATATCTAGATGAAATAAACATTCACCATGAACATCTATCAGAAGGAAAATCCTCAAAATGTTTCTATGTTGTTGTAGAGACATTAAGTCAAAATAGCTTTGAATCAAATTAATTAATTAATGTAATCGTTGCTTTTCTATCATAGCACATTAACCACATTATCACTTGCTATTTAAGTTAATGATTTGTGGATTTGGGATTGAGTCTCTATCATCACATTTTAACACATTAACCCCGGCTATATTTAGATTAATGAAATGAAGTTCGAAATGCTTCTTTCCGAAACAGAAATCTGGGAATCATTTTTATGTGCCTTGAGGATGAAGAAAGTATTTGCAAACCATCTGCACTAAAACTATTGCTGTGGTCTCATCTGATGATTTAGACTGATTAACCTGAAGGGTACGATCAATTGACTGGTCTTCACAAGATTTCTGTGATGATTTTGGAAAATTCCAATTTGTTCTGGCAAATTTTGCCGTCAATGGTCTTACTTTCAATTAGATTGAATTATAACGTGCTGTAAAAGAGATTGAAAAACGTCAATAGATTTATGATTTAAAAGACGTTGTCTTTTCTGCGTACTTTTGGCACATTCAGCATATCGACCAGGGATATTACTTTCAAGAATATTTCATCCGGTAAAACTTGTTCTCAAGTTACTCGCAACGAGTGTACTTGTTATAAAAGCACCAACTTAAAGGACATGGTAGGATAGGATGGAAGTACTTGATGGCTGAACAACTCAAATTGTAACTTAATGGTTGAACTGACAAAGAGTAATTTCTTTGATGTAATTAGGCAACTAAATTTCATTAGAATCAGATCGAACGTAACACTCATACATTGCTGTGTTTCTGATATGATTCCTGCATAATAGAGGTCATGTAAGATTATATCTTACTCTAGCCAACAGGCGATTAGGACAGAAAGCAATTGACTTGGAACACCTAATTGTCTAAGAAGGCCTTTAATTTGCTAAATCTAAAGAACGTGAATTGTCACAGTGATGATCACCTGACATGATCTCTTCATGGGAGTACTCAGATCGAAAAACCAGGTACGATCTATCTGATTTAAATGAGATTGAGAGGCAATCAGGATTAATCAACATAACCGTTTGATCGGAATTTCCAAGAGTTGAAAGTTGTGGAATATAAAAACATGTTATCCCGGGATGACTGCGAATGACTGGCTATCTATTCCATGTACGTATTGCTATCAGCAAGGCTCCTCCAAATCCCTGGATTCACTTTTCAGCATATGTCTCCTTACACCATAACAAAGAAGCCAATGGAAGGACTAAACTCCTCATCAGCAGTGCCAATACTGATACTGAGACTGAGACTGATAAACAAACATAAACTTTTAGATCATGACACGGCTGACAAAAGCATGCTTTAAATAGGGGTTAGAAACCTGTCGGGTATCGTAACGAGGCTGATATTTAGATGGTGATCAATGAAGTTTGAGGAGTTTTTCATATACCAAAAAAACATTGACGGAGCTGGATGAATAGAAGAAAACTCCAATGTTTTCTCTATATCCAGTTCACGTTATGCAACAAGTGTCCACTTTATAATGTTAGCGAACAATCTCTAACCATTATAGCACTCTAGATGTAAAATAATGAGTCTCAAATGCAAAGGCTCCCAAGGACAAGTTTTTGTAGGTTTTGTTGTTAATATCAGATATAAAATATATTAAACCCTCTCATGATGATTTTCGTTACAAGATTGATCTCATTGAAGGAGACGGCTCAGACAAGGATGTATGGGGAATGATACATGTCAGCAAGTGCCATCTTAAATAATCGCAATATCAAGAAAAGATAATGGGAGATTGGAAGATTCAAAAACACAAATCTTTGGATTCAGTTTGAATTAAAAATTTAAAGCGTCAATGATATAATGGGAATGTTTAATTCACGAGTTAACCAATGCAAAGTAAACAAAATTACGGTCAGCAACTGGAGGAGGATTCTTATGCAAAGATATAATTTCACTCTGTAAATTAAGTGCAATGGGGGACCGTCACACATTCTCGAAAGAAAAAACGGATTCGTGACGACTGTCCTGTAACTGATGCTAATACAGTTGAATGGGCTATATCATAATACGATTTGAACATCGAAAATCGATACACAATAGATCTATTTTAATATATTCATGTAACGATAAGTGCTTTATTCATAAGTACATTTTCCCTTTAATATTAGATTGTGCGTGTTTTGATTTTGAATTAAAAATCATATACCATTTAAAAGTACTAAAGCTACATCCTAAACATTATGCCATTTGACTATTGACTACATTTGACATTGATGGAACGAAATAGACGGACAATGACTACGTATCGCTAATAGTTAATGACTGTTTCCTCTACGCAACTAAACATAATATAATAAGGACGTTGTCATTGAATGGATCAATTGTAATTATTTTCTCAACAGTTAGTGCCAAGAAATGACAGCAAATTTCGACTCATATTATGTAATTCATTGTTGGTTTCTATAATTGTCAGCAAGATCCTCGCAATCGGATGCAAACCATAAACTACTTGTGACAACATGTCGCCTTAAGACCTTCAATCAAAAACGTATGTAATGAGGTTTTCATGCTGAGAAACTCATTTACACTGTCAGTGACTCCAATCAATGTGGTCACTATTCTTACGCAGACGACACTCGAATCACAAAGATTTTGAAATCCTCGTCATACCTGTCAGACTTGCAGATCATAGATACATGCGTCTCTGAAATCAAAGACTGGATGAATGTTAAAAAGCTGAAATTAAATGATAACAAAACTGACATACTCATTGTAGGTACTCAGAAACAGTTGCGAAAAAACCCTGTCAGTGATGAAATGATCGCATCTGCCACCATTACACCCTCAGCTGTCATAAAGGATCTTGGAGTGTACATTGATTCCAATCTGTCTCTTGGGTCTCAAGTGAATCATCTCTGCAGAACCTGTCACCACTCCCTTAGAATGATAGGCTCCATCCGCAAACTCATCACATCAGACTCTGCCCACTCTCTTGCTCGATCGTTTGTACTTTCTCGTCTTGACTACTGTAACAGTCTTCTTGTCGGAATCAACTCTACTCATTTATGGAAAATCCAGAACAATGCATCTGTCTTAAATCCAAACGTGACCATATATCCTCTTTTCTAAAGTTCCTCCAATGGCTTCCTGTAAAATTTAAAAGTGTCTTCATGGACAAGCTCCAGCCTACCGGTATTTGTCTGATCTCCTCTCCTTGTACCAGCCAAGTCGAATATTGAGGTCACAGAACCAACTTCTTCTCACTATTCCCCGTGTCAGACTCTCAACCTATGGCCAAAGAAGCTTTGAATTCACAGCTGCCTCATTATGGAACTCTCTACCAACTGAAGTCAAATCTGCCAGTTCTTTACAGTGTTTCAAATCTTCTCTCAAAACCCACTACTTTCAACTCGCTTACCCCTTCTGTTCTCAGCGCCATGAGCTGGTATTAGTACCTGGATATAGGCACCTGTACAAATACCCATTACTAGTATTATTATTATAATCTAACACGAAATAATAAGGAGATATCATGCAATCTTCAATCTACACTTCACATTAAGTAATTATGACATTAGAAAGAGATTTGGTACCATTAAGTCTAAAGAGACTTTTTCAAAAGGTCGTTAAGTAACAAAGCATTATTTGACATAACGATTTACTGTCTCAGAGCAGGTACATGTATTTACTTCTGACAAGAAATGTCAATTCTCATAAGATGCAGACGACGTTTTCAACAAAAGTCATTATTATATGAATGGATAATTCCCGTCTTTCTGATTGGTCTTCTTGGTCACATGACAGCACTGACGCCAAGCGATGTCAACCTGTGTGACGCGCGAGAGGTTGATATAACAATCCGGACACCTCCGGTGGCTAAAAATAGCTTTGGGAGATCCCGGTTTTGAACTCCGTACTTCGCGTGTAGTACTGTAAATCAAGCGATAGGCATCGCTTCGTCTCTGTGACCGTGCTGAATTAGACTAACGTCCCTTTTGTATCAACAATATGGAAGTCGACGGGCAAACGATACAACGTCAAAGAAATAAACTTCAAAGTAAAGATTCGCCACTGTTTCTAATGAGGAAATACACTTTCTGCTGAAAGAAGAAGGATGTGCCGAACACGAGGGCAACAGCTAGTGCTGAGAAGACCATGAAGGCCTACCTAAATGAGAAACGTCGTCAGAATTTGAAGAATTTCGAAGTTGGATATAAGTGGACAAAATACTCGCCAAGTTTTATCCAAAGGTGGCACAAGAGAATGGCTACGCAGTACTTTAGTTTACCTTCATCATAGGATTAACAGACATTAAGTACGTATCTCGAACAAATGTTAACATTGTTCATGACCCACTGAATTCACTGAATCATACAAAGTACGTACGGTATGAAGGCCTATATCGTAGCCATGACAAGGAAATTAAATGACAGTGATATTTTGAAATTGTTAAAATATTGTTAACTGTTAAAAGTACAAATTTGATTCTAACATTAAACATTTGAAATTATGCTCGATTTGTTTTCATTGAATCTTGATGTATCATGATGAAATCGTTCACCTGTTACATTTCACTGCAGAATAGAAAGTTAAGACATTGTTCATATAATAAAACAATTATAGACTTCAGACTCGGTTAATCCAATGATTTATCGACCTTGGACACGTGATATTCACCTCGGCTTCGCCTCGGTGAATATCACGTGTCCAAGGTCGATAAATCATTGGATCAACCTCACTTGAAGTCAATAATTGTTTAATGTTGGATAGGGTAAATTGACTTCACAGCCTCAGCGAGAGAGAGAGAGTCGTGTCTTTAGCAAGTGATGTACTCGTGTGCGTATGTCCATAACAATCGGAGGAGTGTATATGTAAGTTGATCACTTAATGACGAAATGTCGAAATGATTTACATTAATCTGATAGAGTACACACATTGTAAAACGACATTGTTTTATTTCCATTATGCTATGAACTATTATTTAGACAAATAGTGCAATAACTTTATTTTACTGCTAATTTTCAAAATACCAATTACAGCAACAAAAGGAATGTCTGAAATGAACAGATTATATGCAGTATACAATTATAAAGGATAATTTCATATATAACTATAATTCAATATGAAACCATATTCGTGTGTTGAAATGCCCCAATGAATGAACTAACTATTGTCATAAACTTCATTTGAACATGTCGCATATAAACCACAGACATTCACAACAACCTGCCTATTCCAAACACAACAGAAACTTCTTGCAGTATCAAGGTAAGAAATAAAACAACACTTACGGTCTTTATTAGGATTGTAAATAACTGCAAACTAAATACTAGTATGGTAGGTTCATTAGTGAAATATCATGACATGTACATTACTAAAAATATTATGAACTTGCATTGTACATCAACACTTATATTACGGCAAATGCATGGAAAGCAGTTAGCATCGAATGTTGCATACGATACTCGTCATTGTATATCTGAAAGAAAGATTTTTCAGGACAAACTTAAAGGCAGAAAGATGAATAAAACCAAATTGATCACAAGATGTTAGTTTATTATCCCTCGCCCAGGGTGTATAGAAATGACATCAGTTATTATTAGTTAAAAATGATTATTCAATATTAATTGACACTTTGCCTACTTTATGATCACATTCTGTCTAATAGTTATAACTCGATTTGAATCATATGCTAATGTAAAACACTGTCCATGCAATATTCTGAAAGTGAGTTCCATTTCAATTTCCTGTTGTAGCTCAATTTTAGTCAAAATATCATTTTACATTTATTTACGGACAATGGTTGATGAAAGGAATGAGTCCACGTCCTTAAGATACAAAATAAAAGATACATAATATAGTCTACACGAACATGCAAATATAGTGCGAGACAAAATTATCATTCCTAAGTTTTTTCCCCATTACAAAAAGTCTGAGAATGTGATTGAAAAACAATAATTGTATAATATGATAGAATCGGTATCCAGCAGTCTAACAACGAACATTTCAAACAAATAACGTTTCACCACTTTCGGGTATTTGCCTTTAACAATTCCCGGTTTTGAGGGGTTCGAAAACAATGTTACTGACATTGAAAAAATAAAAAGGCAACATTGATTGGTATAATGGGGGTAATTTCATTCCGTGAAGTGAACTGTTGACGCCTTTGTTTCTGCCTTTAAAGAACATCACAAGACAACACAGTATAAACCCTCGACCTTACACATTTTTAAACATGACATATTCCCACAAATTTCCATAACCATATTATTATTTACTGTAATGACCGGTGCGATGTATAATATCATAGTTTTTTGGAACTCTCTTCAGTGTGAGAGGCATCACAGGCCATTTTAATATGAACATGTTAAAATCGCCACTCAAAAGGAAATGGCTTAACAAAACCATGTTCCTTCGTTTAAGAACTATTTTTATTGATGGCGGAGTGTTATTAAGCCATTGTTGATACTTACCTATCATTTCCTGAAAGCACTTTATTTCCTTACAAGCGACGTGCTATAGCGACTCTAATGGCTGTTTTGTTTTCAGTAATAGATACTACATATTAAAGACAATGTATTCGTTCATGCCATTTGAAATACAACCATTTAGACATAAGACATGATTGCACAACATAACCAATAACGGTTTAGTTTGAATGGAATAATCTCATCATTAAATTCACATAACCATGCACAAACCCAGCGAAGCAAGTAGTTGAAAAGGCAACATGATATTGGTCTAAGAGCGACAAATGCAACTTCAAATATCAATTCCCGTTGCTCGTGTGTGGTAGGTAAACTAAGTTGATTGGATAAACATCATAGTGCTGTGAACTGATCGTATTTGTTGCAGATATTTTATCAATATTTGAATAAACACATGGGAAATTGGAAAACCTAAAGATAGATTGACAAATGTTGTTGATATTAACCTTTTTGCTTCTTATATTTACAATTTTCGAGGATATATGTTACTATTTGTCATGACAATCGTAAAGCAAATATACCTTGACATTGCTTAATATCGGTTTTGCATCTTATTACATTGTGTATTAAGGTTTTAACAAATAAAGCTATTCTAGAACAGTATTTGAGACATACATGAATGAGTTATGGTAGTAGGTCTACCTCGACAATAGGGTTACATTATTTTGTTATGAATACGCAAATTTACCAATCAAAATGTATATTATTAAAGGAGCAGTAGCACGTTTTTTTGCAAATTTTATTTTTTGAAATGTTCCATTTATAATGATAGTTTATGTCATTATATTTGCTCTAGAGGGTCACACATCTTACTACATAAACCAATTATTCGAAGAAGTAATAACGGTGTTGCATATAAAGCAAAAATTGCATGGCGGCCATTTTATTGTGAACACATTTTATTATTTTGAATGACAAAAACGATTTCCATGGTTTTACTGAGCCATCTACACTCACTTTTAACTTTATTTTCCGAAGTTAATAGGGTGTTTTGCTTTTTGTGTAATTATTTTTCAAATACATTTCATCGACTTTTTTGAGCGAAAAAACGTGCTACTGCCCCTTTAACGCTTCAATAATGATAACTTTACTACTCACATGGTTATATCACCATTCATCATCGTAGGACATTTAAACTCACCTGAGAATGTTCGTGATTCTTCTCTTTGGTTTACATTTTCAACCAAAACAGCGGAAGCATGTTTCATTATTTTAATAAATCTCAGGAAAACGTTTGAGAAAAGCCCTGTATACTTCAAGTGTTTTGAGTTTGAAACCAGCTAGGCCGAGGTACATGTAGCATTGTGGTATTTCAAACAAACCTAATGCTAAAGAGAACAGTTTTCTACAGTAGATAACGATGCCAAGTTGATTTACTACATTGAAAAACATGGAACAACATGGAACTATAATTTGAGATATATGTAGATTTTGAAATCATACATAATTACATTTGTATCCATCGATAGACTTATGACATACCAATAATAAAACAAACAAAAAATCCCTAACTTAGTTTGTCCAGTTTACCTTAATCAGTAAAACCTTTATACACATACGGAAGGCATTGGACACACGTTATATGCATTACTGGTTATTAATACATTATACGTTGTCCCAATAGCGACATCTTTTAGTAAAGATATTTTAGATTTGTTCTTGCTTTAGCTTGAGAAGTCTGTTATTACCTAATGATTGTTGGTTAATCCTTCTACGTTCAAGCCATTCGCCTGGTCTAATGTATTTAATTAACCTTACAGATACTTCATTTGGACCTCTGAGGTTTTATTCAAGAGAGAAGCCAATCGAAGGTACTGAGTGGCTTCCACAATCACTCTCTGCTTTAGGATGCTGACGTTTGCGAAACCTTGCACAATCTATTTCAATGCAAATCATTTACAGATTAGTTGTTTCAAACGAGCAACGGAATACTGGAGTACCACAGGGACGTGTATTTTAAAAAATAAGCGACTACAGACCATAAACAGTCAACTTCCAAGCAGCTTACACTATAAAACGGTAAATGGATGTAACGAGGACAACACACAATGTCAGTTTGAAATTTTATTTCAAAATATTGTCATCACATATTCCTACAGTTGTACCTTCCATTTCAATACACTTTCCGTAAAAATAAGCTGTAAAACTTAGATAAGGTATTTCCAAATTATGTTTTATGGCTTCAAATTATATTTTGGCTGAAACCTGAGCCTTGTACCTAGCCAACTATTTCAATGAAAGAAAATTAGTTATGTGAAATTATATATCATCGCTAAAGATCTAACAGTCTATATCTTAGTGCATCATGTCATGCAATAATTACAGCATGACAGCATTCTAATATGACAGTCCTTATTGGTCCAATGAGTCCAATTCTTTCGATTTCCTACTCATAAAGTGTTTTTTTTTAAAAACATTACTCAATGAAAAGGCTTGGTGTATCCGTTGACTTGAAGTGAGGATGAACTTGGTCTAGATCTTATGAATTGTTTATATGTCATGTTACAAAACTGATGAAATTTGTAAATTCTGAAATATTAACTATACAAGAAATCTTAATCTCATTCAAATGTTAAACTGGTACAAACGAAACTGTTTTATAAAATCAAATACCATAGTATTTTATTCGATTCAAACTAATTTTGTCTTTGGTTTTAATATCCAGATTCACACAATCTGTTTGCCTATTATAAGTTTCTTACATTATTTCTTCATTTTAATCACGGATCGGGTTCCAAATAAGAAGTTATATGAATTGTTTCATAAAAGGATGACCATAAACATCACGTTGGAAACTGTAAATAAAGATATTAAAGAGGTAATTTGTAACTCGTTCATAAGAAAGTAATATAACACAAATCAAATCAATGCAATTTTGGTGTAAAATGAGGAAAAAACATATTCCTATTCTCAATCAAATCTGAAACCCTACACTGAACAGTTTCCCAATTCATTAATCATAGAACATTCGGTTCTTTATGGTAATATTGTTTTTTGAAATAAACATTTCATGATTGAAAGAATATTGAAAATCAATCATATGAAAGTTAATATTTACAAACGAATTGCTATATTCCTGTTAGTTCCCCAAATAACATTTATGTTTTTAATCCAACCTTCAGCTGTAGCGAGAAAGGATAGATAAAATCGCCCACACTCTCTTGTAGTGGCGCATGCCTTTTGAAAATTATAAAAAATAAATAAACTCACTAGTTCTAGCAAAACAATACATTTCGTGAATGAGGGTGCTACTAGTATAGAAGAAGATACTTACAATGTTCCCACATAAGTCATAACCCGCTTTAGTCTCACTCATTTGCAGCAACTCAAGGAGGATCCTATGATAAGACAGAATTTCACTCTGTAAATGTAGTGCAATGGGGAACGGTCACACATTTTCTAAAGCAATAACAGATTCCTGACGACTTTCCTGAAATTGATGCTAATATAGTTGAATGACCATATTCTATTGGAATCAAACCAATTTTGTATTTGGATTTAATATTCAGTTTCCTATTTTTCTATTTTCTGTTGATTCAATAAGCTGTGAGCATATTGTAAGTTTCTTTCATTCTTCTTTAATTGTAATCACAGATTGGATTCCAAATGAGGAATAATATGATTGTTTCTGAAACAATAAACATCAAGTTTAAATTGTAAATGAAGATATTAGAAAGGCAATTTGAAACTCAGTCATAAGAAAGTAAGCCATTACACATGTGACATAAATCAAATCAATGCAATTTCGCTGTACAATGAGAAAAAAAACATATTCTTATTCTCAATCAAATTTGAAACCCAGCAATCAAATCTGAAAAAGTTTCCCAATTCTTTAATCGTATAATATGTTCGTAAGGAGAAAGGATAGATAAAATCGTCCAAACTCTCTCGTAGTGGCACATACCTTTTGAAAACTAGGAAAAATAAATAAACTCTCAATCTCTAGCAAAACAATAAATTTCCTGGATTAGGTAGCTACTAGTATAAAAGATGATACCTACGATTTTCCAACTTCCGAAGTCATAATCCGCTTTAGTAGCAAATACTGGCAAATGTAAGCCTTGCTGCATGTCATTACATTTTCTGTACTATGTTTTTCCTTATGATTTTGTCATTTCATATGATACGATATGATTCTAATTCTAATTACACTATATAGTGCCTGTATAAAAAAATGATCACTTGAAAAAGATAATTCTCTTGCAAATAGAACTCATTTCCTGTACCATTCCCTTACATAAGCGCTGATCTTTACTCTAGGAAAAGAATAAGGTGCATTGCATTTATGTAATGTAGTCAGTGTGTGTGGCACCTCTTTATAAAAGTCAGTCACACAGAATGATCTTTTCATCTGTGAGTTCCGGCCCATGCGTATTCCATAAACGACAAAACCCCTATCAATACAATATGTAAATATAATATATATTTTATATGGACAACTTGATATTAGAACACGTAAATGTCAATATATATATATTTTTTCAAATTGACCTGTTGACTCTATAACTGATAAGGGTTAAAGTTATATATAATAATAAGTTCAATCTATCTCTTATCTAAAATATCAACGACATGAATAAAGAATTAAATCTACCATTTCTAATTTTAAAAAACAGACCAATTACAACGGAAAATATTTCCATTGACAGAACCCTCAAGTTGTTTCGTTTTTTTCAAACATAATCTTAATACAAACATTTATTTTGAAAAAAGGAAAACATTATTTGGGAACAATTTCGAAATTGTATAACGTTTTTCAGTACCAGTAATTGCAATATAAAACCAAAGTTTTGCCATTACTGTTACCAGTACAAACAACATGGTCATGTAATAAGTGCTGTTCTGAATGATGTTTCTATTTTGAAAGTGGATAGCATGTACATAAATGTGTTAAACATTTCATAAATTATCTATCATCCATAAACACCTCCTTTCTTATATGAAGAATAATTGTATTTGATAATTCCGTTAGAGACATATCTAATATTCTTCATCAGTCGGAACAACATTTGACGTTCATTGTTCAAGGTGATCTATTATTCATTTATCATCACATAATGATACATTATCCATAGCTATATTTCGATTAATATAATGTAGTTCTAAATGCTTCTTTCAGGAACAGAAAATCCGGGACTTTCTTATTTGCCGTTAGGATGGAGAAGTTTTTACAAACTCTTTTAGATTGGTGACGCACTAACACTATTGCTGTGGTCTCATCTGCTGAGTTGGACTGTATTTGATTAACCCGAAAGGTACGATCAATTGACTGGACTTCACAAGTTCTCTGATTTTAGAGAGCATCTTTAAGATGATCAAATTTGTTCCGATCAAACTTCCTGTCAATGGTCTTATTTTCTAATATCCAACTTTATTTAATTAAAACGTGCTGCAAAAGAGATTGAAAAACGTCCATAGATTCATGATGTACAAGTATTGTCAGATCTGTAACTTTGGCACATTAGGCATATCGACCAGGGATATACCATCAAAGAATATTTCAGCCGTTAGCTCGCACTCAAGTTACTTGCCACGAATGTAGTTGTTATGAAAACATCAACCATTGAAAGGACTTGGTATGCTAAGATGGCAGTACGTGTATGCTGAACGGCTCAAATTATTAGTTACCAGTTGGACTGTTGAAAGTACGTTCTTTGGTGCAATAAGCCAAGCATATCTTATAAAGATCAGATCGAACGTAACACTCGTACCTTGCTGTGTTTCTGATCTGAGTACTGCACCATAGAGGATAATGTCAGATTATCATTTACTCTAGACAGGTGATTAAGTTTGAAAGCATTAGACTTGAAATACCTCATTATCTAAGAGGCCAATTCTATAAAAGGTGATAAGTCACAGTGAAGGTCACCTGGCATGATCTTTGCGAGGGGTATTCAGATTGAGGAAAGAGATATGAGTGTTACGATGTATCTGATTTAAATGAGATTGAATTTGAATATGAGGTTTCATCGTGGAATTTCCCAGAGGTGATACCTGCGGAGTATCAGAACATGATATTATAGGCTATCTAAACTGCCAGCTAAAAGAAATTACCTACCTTATTTGGTTTCATTTATTCAATATTTTAAAAGAAATTAGATTCATTTGAGTATGGCACGATACAAGACCACTTATCAGTTGTTTGAATGAATTAATTGGTGGTTGGTTATTTCTTAGTTAAAATCTTTGTTAAATGTAGACGGGTGGAAAGAAATGAAAAGTACACCAACGTGATCCCTACCATGTTTAAAATGTTGTAACTATGTTCAGAATGAGGCACATATATTGATTTTCACAAATATCTTATATGTCGATAAACAGTTTATTCAAATTAATTTTTGAAGAATTTTAAAATTTAAGATATCATTTTTTCCCCAGATCTCTAGATTCTTTTCTCAGCATTTGTCTTTCAAAGCAGCCAATAAAGTGATTTAAACTATAGACCAATCAACAACCAAGAACTCACGAGACGGCTGTCAAAATACATGCTTCAAATATTGGTGAGTAGCCTGATGGTATCGTAACGAGGTTGATGTTGATGTTGAGATGGCGATCACCGAATTTGGAGGAGCCTCTCGAAAACAAAAAAAACTATGATGAAGTAGCATGAATAGAAGAAAACTCTATTGTTTCTCTACATGCAGTTCACGTTATCAATCTACTTTTAAGTATTAAAACATTTTCTGTTTACAGGGTAGATCAATTAATGTTACAGAACAATCTCTGACCATTATAACAATCGTTTGTAGTCAACATATAAAATGATGAGTCTCTAATGCAGAGACACTCAGAGAAAAGCTTTTGTCGGTTTTGTTGTTAATGTCAAGCAGATAATACATTAAACCGTTTCACAATGATTTTCCTTACAACAGTATCAACTAAAACTTCTGAAGTGGATCTCATTTAATGTGATTGCTCAGACAAGGATCTGTGGGGAAAGATACTTATCAGCAAGTGTCATCTTAAATCATCTCAATATCAAGAAAGCAATAAGGGTCGAATGGTTCAAATACACAAATCGTGGTATTAAGTTTGAAATAGGATACCAATTTACACGAGTAAGACATTAATTTGAGTTAAGCAATGCAAAATAAACACAATTACAGTCAAAATCAGAATTTCAATCTGTAAGTTAAGTGCAATTGGGAACCGTCACACATTTTCGAAAGCAATAACAGATTCGAGACGACTGATGTAACTGTTGCTAATATAGTTGAATGGCCGATATCATTATCCGATTTAAAAATTGCAACAATAGATCGTTGTTATTATATTCATATATTAAGTGTTTTATTCATAAGCACATTATCCATTGAATATTAGGTTGTGTGTGATTTTGATTTTGAATTATTCAAAATGAAATTATATACCATTTAAAATTACTAAAGCTACAAACCAAACATTATGTCATTTCACTAACCAAATATTCCAATAAAGGATTATTCAAGAACATAAGTCAAATTGACACACGTATTATATGTTTCTTGATCAAGACTTACAATAACTTCTTTACCTTGTCACGTTCTTACCACAGACATTATGATTATGGACTTGTTTTATTCTCATTTGCCTGCAAGAGTTTGTTGTTTATCGTCATTGTAGGTGATTTTAACATTGACCATGATAAATAGCATTAGATATCGGCTTTTGGATATGAGTCAAACTCCATTCTTGCAATATACAATTATCATGCGTATCATGTTCTGTACCATGACAAATATACATTGTATTTATGAATGTTCAAAGATTTAATACTTCTTATGTTATTCTATATTATTTTCGTATCAAGGGAAAATCTTTAATGGCAATATAAACACTGATTTGATCAACAAGAAATCGTCTGTTTTACGTATATAAGTACATGTACATGCAATCGTTTTCAGATTTAGAATTAAAGAAAAGCAAGAAGATGAAATCTGATTCACTTGAATATGTTATATTAAAGGACTCCTAAGAAACCATACATAAACAATTATATTTGCTGAACTTCCAAAGAAATGACATCCGTGGAATGTTGATATCCAGCTTGATTATATAATGAAGAGTCAGAAACTATGTGGATTAAATCGGAATGAAATGTCTGACTTCTCCTTAAAGGTTTGATGACATATGGTCACAATCGGATTCATCAACATGGGATTTCAATTTGACAAGTGTTCTATTTTAAATTTCTGAAATCAGACCTTAAATTACTTAAGTACAGCTTTTTAAAAAATCGCCTAATTTTACCACGGATGGAAATCTGCAGGGGTCTGGTCCCTGAAGCGATGACTCCTGTGACGTCACTGGAGTAATCTCATTATCGGCGATAATCAGAATTCAACGTAATTTTGCAACATTTATATTGTTGATTTTACTAACAAATATTTAGTGAAACAACATTAAATCAATATATCGAATATCTAGACATCCAAATAGGTAATTCCGCAGATGACAATTACATAATTATGTGTTTTGGGCAATTTAACACACCACATAAATTCATCTAGCTGCAATGATAATCATCATTAGTTAATTAATGAGGCTCCACAGAGCGGGTCACAGACGACCCAAGCCGTGGTTAATCACAGTCACGCCTCTGATTGTAGCATTGTTAAAATGGGTAAATTAAAATCGTCTAATAATCAATTGCAAGTGTAAATTGTCTCGATTTTATGTTCTATTGATTAAGATTTATAATGTACGTTGAGGTAATAATCTGTCGTTCTTGAGAAAAATGCATTACATGGGATCTTTAAGAACTAAGGCTCCTTGAATGCATGAATGTAAAATTGGTAACCATAGAACTGTCTAGGGGCCATATACACATCTAGTTCCCGTCGTAATAGACTTAACAGAACTAATGTCATGTGTACATATTCTTTTGTCTGATAAGATTACTACATATCTGTTAACTACACTCGCAGTCTTTGAGATTAATTGTGACTCCCTCAGATCTGAATGCTCTATCAACCTTTTTAAACACGTTGCCATTCAAAATAAAATAAACTTGATGAGTCTAAAAGCCAATGACTATACTGTTGCAGTAATTAAACAAGAAGCGTGTACTCGAAAGAGAAACCATCTTCTTGTATAACCTAACCTAGTGTATTAATGTAAAATTCCACCCCAATCATATTTGCAGGAAACAGGTATGATGAATGTATATACAACTTGTTAATGGCTTGTGCTATCCATTTATTAGATTGCGATGACATTGATTGAACAGAATACAGTGAAAACGTATAAGTATTGCTAATAGTTTTTTAAACAACTAAACTATTATATTATTATTATTAAGGTTGGTGTCAATGAATGAATTGAAGTTACTTTCTCATCAGTAAGTGCCACGAAATGACAGCAAATTGCGACTCATCTCATGTAATTAAAAGTCGGTTAATATAATTGTCAGCAAAACCTAGCAATCAGACGCAAACCATAAACTAATTGACAAGGCAAAAATTAAGTAAAAATGCAGTGGAATCTGTAATGTCATGTAACCAGAACATTACAATCAATCGTGACATTCTGCAATTAAAATCCTTAATGAAAAGAGTGGAATCGTGCAATCATTTAAATGAATATAAAATTCATTTTGAAAACACAGTTTAAATTCCAATTTGGGATTTGTCAGCAAGGGATAATTTTATTTCAATTAATGAAATCATAGAATATCAAAATTAACAGATTTTAAGAAATGAATTCAATATTCGCCGGTTTCATGTTATACTGTAATCTGGTCACTATAAGGTTTTACACTGAATGGTCAATATGTTTTAGATTTTCAAAACTAACCTTTGTAAATTACCCAACCCTAATACCATTACTCAAAATGACATTCACTTTACTTTGATAAAATTTTAATCTTAGTTATAAATTGTTAAATCAAAGCATTATTTATATAAGTACTGTTTCATGAGTAATATGTTAGAAGCCAAATTACAAATACGCATCAGATTTCTACCAAATCATTCCCAATAAAACTGCCATTAGATTCTCGTTTGGTTTTGAGATGATATCAAGTCATTTACGTGTTTAGATACATGAGACATAAAAATGATACAAGACATTTTGAAATATAATCCTTTTCAAACTGTACCCTAAAACGTTTCATATAATTAACACTTAATTAGTTGGATGGATTCACAAGGAGTGAAACAGCATTATGCATGTGCTTATTGTGTGGATTGCACGAGTTTCAAGGTTTGCATATTCTGAAGTGTAATGTTTCATGAACAAAATAAATGTTTAATGAAGTATTAAAACTATGAGATTAATTAAATCTAATGAAGGTGAACAAAATAAATCAGATTGTATTCTCAAGAGTTCCAATAAGATGTATATTTAGTATATTTGTAAATATAGAAGTACATAAACTGTAATACAAAATAAATCAGATTGTATTCTCAAGAGTTCCAATAAGATGTATATTGAGTATATTTGTAAATATAGAAGTAAATAAACTGTAATACTGTAATGTACTAACTGTCATATGCTCCATACAGAGTAAAATATTTTTTAAAGGTAACACTTATATCCTTTATTAAAACATACTTATGTAACCGTGCAATACGGTTTCCATGGTCGATTTTTCGTATTTTCATGATAAATTCGTTACTGCAAAACTTCCGTTCTATTTCTTTTGATCATTGGCCCTCATCAGAACTTTTTCTATACCATTTATTCTGTTTCACATTTGCGTTTTCCTAATACTAATATTAACCTTGTAAAAATCAATGGATAAAAATAATAGGCTATTAGTAAGTAGGAATAAGAAAACAATCACTCAAATGAACATAGTATGAAATGGTAGCAGAAAATACAAGGCATAAACTAATCTGAAAGTTTTCCTGACTACTTTGCTAGTGATGCTGTGTCATTATAACGTCTTAGTCAGTAATAATTATGACGTCCTTGTCATTGTTACATGGCTAGAAAGAAGTACGACACTAGACAATGTGTTTAATCTTTCTAATTTGCAATAGTGTAGAAATATATATTTTTAAAGCGTGTTTGATGTTTTCTTTACTTTATTATATGTAAGCAGACCTCAATAAAGTTTTAAAACCATGACCATTTTGTCTTTATAATATCATTTCAGGAATTGTGATATTTTGATAACCATTTTATCTATTCTCTTTATCGTTTACAATGGGTCGTGTTCAGCTCCAATTTAGAAACAACACAAAACCCGGTGAACTACAAAGCCCAGTCCAATTAACTCGTACATACATTTATGCTACGTGTGAATGAAGATCAATATAAAATATAAATCTGTATCATTGAAAGGTTATTATTAATACTCTCAATGCTATATTTCAACATACGGTTATTATTACAAGGTTATAGCAGTACTGGCGACTGTCTCAGAACAAGAGTTGTCAGTTCGAGCAAGATGCAGACGACGTTTTCAACAAATGTGGATGCTGGATAGGATCAATTGGCTTAACAGCCTCAGCGAAAGAGAGCGAGAGATAGAGTTGTGTCTTTAGCAAGTGCTGTGCTCATGTGCGTACATATGTCAAAAACTATGGGAGAAGTGTATATGTAAGTTGATCCACTAAATGACGAAACGGCGAACTGATTTACATTAATCTGTTACGGCAATTGTAAAACGACCACGTTTTATAGAATTGTTTGTGAACTATTATTAAGAAAAATAGGACAAAAAGGTTATTTTACTGCTATTGATTTCAATATGCAGTCGACTTTCAAGCAGCTTACACTATAAAACAGTAAATGTTTGCAACGAGGATAACATTCAATGTACTTTTAAATTTAAAGTGATAGTGTCATGTTGGCAGACATTTTTAAACCTCACCAAAAAGCACAGAATGGGTTATTGATTAAGTAAAATACATGGGAAAATTATAAAAAAAATTATTAAGCGATGTGAATAATATATATTCGACGTTGTCTTTTGAGGGGTTTCCTCGTCGATATCGTGCTATAAATAGATCGAGGGTATTATTTTAGTCTCGCGAGAAGACACGAGATCATAACAAACAAACATGGCAGAATCAAGAAATCAGCGTGCGAGGAGACCGAGTCGGCGTTTGTTGGAAAGTATTGAGGTGAGAAGGAAGTTTATGAGTACATAAATTACTCTTTATAAAAGAATCGCAGCCATAAGCTCACACCATCGAGTTCAAGATCTAACAGTTGTCGTTTATGCTGTTATATTACGACGTAAAAATGTCTCAGATCGCCATCAATTGAAATGACATAGTTATGTTATGTGTACTTTACGGAAATTACCAATATAGTTACGTTCATGTGGTCCGATAAATTATATGAATTCTTGTAGACATGGTGTTTCTCTGTACTGTGAGTACACTGTTCAACCAGAAGACTATTCAAAACGATGTATCTGAGAGGACTGATTACGATTGGATTTGGATCATATGTATTTTGTATTTGTAAGGTAATCAGCTATAAGTATACTTAAATAACTGAACATTTCATCTTGTTATACTGTATACATGATTATCCACCCATGTTATTTCTCAGAGAACATAATTCCTGTTAGCCTATATTCTCCTTTAGAAATACTTGCCATTTAGATAGTGAGGAAATATAACATGGTTATATTTGGGATAACACTACCTTCAATAGTACAAATTCTCGTACTTTTTCGGGCCGAGTCCCATGCGGGATTCGAACCCACGCCCTCAGAGTAAGGCAACTATCGCCAGCATTGACTGTACCAACAGCTTACCACACGACCATTTCGCCTCGACAAGAATCGAGGTCCAACAATCGATAGTTAAGCTAATATTTACATTCAATACCTCTCTGATAGACGTAAATTTGGCACAGCTCCCTAGGCTGAATGCATTAGAAATACTTGCAATTTAGATAGTGAGGAAATATAACATGGTTATATTTGGGATAACACTACCTTCAATAGTACAAATTCTCGTACTTTTTCGGGCCGAGTCCCATGGCGGATTCGAACCCACGCCCTCAGAGTAAGGCAACTATCGCCAGCATTGACTGTACCAACAGCTTACCACACGACCATTTCGCCTCGACAAGAATCGAGGTCCAACAATCGATAGTTAAGCTAATTTTTACATTCAATACCTCTCTGATAGACGTAAATTTGGCACAGCTCCCTAGGCTGAATGCATTAGAAATACTTGCCATTTAGATAGTGAGGAAATATAACATGGTTATATTTGGGATAACACTACCTTCAATAGTACAAATTCTCGTACTTTTTCGGGCCGAGTCCAATGCGGGATTCGAACCCACGCCCTCAGAGTAAGGCAACTATCGCCAGCATTGACTGTACCAATAGCTTACCACACGACCATTTCGCCTCGACAAGAATCGAGGTCCAACAATCGATAGTTAAGCTAATTTTTACATTCAATACCTCTCTGATAGACGTAAATTTGGCACAGCTCCCTAGGCTGAATGCATTAGAAATACTTGCCATTTAGATAGTGAGGAAATATAACATGGTTTTATTTGGGATAACACTACCTTCAATAGTACAAATTCTCGTACTTTTTCGGGCCGAGTCCCATGCGGGATTCGAATCCACGCCCTCAGAGTAAGGCAACTATCGCCAGCATTGACTGTACCAACAGCTTACCACACGACCATTTCGCCTCGACAAGAATCGAGGTCCAACAGAGAGGTATTGAATGTAAAAATTAGCTTAACTATCGATTGTTGGACCTCGATTCTTGTCGAGGCGAAATGGTCGTGTGGTAAGCTGTTGGTACAGTCAATGCTGGCGATAGTTGCCTTACTCTGAGGGCGTGGGTTCGAATCCCGCATGGGACTCGGCCCGAAAAAGTACGAGAATTTGTACTATTGAAGGTAGTGTTATCCCAAATATAACCATGTTATATTCCCTCACTATCTAAATGGCAAGTATTTCTAATGCATTCAGCCTAGGGAGCTGTGCCAAATTTACGTCTATCAGAGAGGTATTGAATGTAAAAATTAGCTTAACTATCGATTGTTGGACCTCGATTCTTGTCGAGGCGAAATGGTCGTGTGGTAAGCTGTTGCCTTACTCTGAGGGCGTCGGTTCGAATCCCGCATGGGACTCGGCCCGAAAAAGTACGAGAATTTGTACTATTGAAGGTAGTGTTATCCCAAATATAACCATGTTATATATTCTCCTTATAAAAACTTTGAAAGTAGTGTTTTTACTATTAAAGAAGTTGATTTATTGATACATGGTGTGTAATTTTGTATTGGCTGTGTTTTGAATCGTTATATCATGTTCATTCAGAAATCAAGAAGCCCCAGTCCTGTCCCAGGAGTCAGCTTCGTTACTCAACGTGGACGCGGTAGGGGTAGGGGTCGAGGTAGAGGTAGAGGTAGGGGTCAGATACTGCCTTTTGTACCCACTGAAGTAACGGCAACATCTCCCAAACACCACAGAGGCAAAGGCAGGGGTAAAGGCAAAGGCAAAGGGAAAGGAAAGGCACAGAGAGAATAGTACGACTATTTGGCTGCTCTTCAAGCCGAAAGACAAGCCGAAATAAAGGTATGTGGATACAAGCAAAAGCCTGTTATAAACGACGAAAGTGTTCTTAAAAGGACATGAAATCTTATGGGTTTTTTATGAACTGTATGAAATCAAATTACCGATAGATGTAACCACTATTGTATCTTTGTAAAAGCTTATCCGTGTTTCAGAAATATACTTACATTTTTACATTTACTGGACAAAATCTGTAATGGGAAAGTTAATTTTGTGTCCTTTGAACAAATCATTTGGCCCGGTAAAATTATAACATGGGAAACATATTTTTTTATCAAGATGTCTAAAGGCAGGAGGCACTAATGTAGATGACAAAGTTGAGTTGAGGTGAGCAAACCGTTATCATTATCCTGCTTTTGTTCTGGAGTGACAATTTTTTCGACGTTTTCAATTTGCTGAGATCCGAGTAGAAATTTTCCCCCAAAATATATCAAAATCATGTCAGGATAATCCATACTTTCTTTATTTTCCTGCCTTATTTATTATTTCAAAATGTACTTACATTTTTATCCCTTACTATGTTTTCACTATATTTCTTATATGGTGATATTAGTTATTAGGGGTGGGATAGTGCAGTGGTTAGCGTGTTCAGCTTCGGATCAAGTGGTCCGGGGTTTGAATCCAACCAGGGGCACTGCAACTTTGTCTGCAGTAAGCTTTGGGTGCAATGCTAAACTGAATTTCAGAGTAGTACCACCCGTGGTTCGCTAGTTCCAGTCGTTGCTCGCAGGTTTCACCATAATGTATAGCCACATGGCTTTGCGGGCACTCTCCCTGTCGTAAAAATAGCAGCCGCGATATAAGTGAAATACTCTTGAAAGCAGCGTTAAACCCCGACTCATCTCGGCTATATTAGTTACTAAGTATTTTTTGCTTATAGAGTTGTTTATCATAGTTGTGGAGAAAAATGTATCATTATATCTTTTTTTAATCAACAAGCATATTACTAATAATCAAGTATCATATGAATGTTAAATATTAGAATTGGTGGTATGTCACCATGAAAATGTGATGTATCGTACATGTGTCACTTCTTCCATTT
Source organism: Gibbula magus (assembly GCA_936450465.1). NCBI lineage: Eukaryota > Metazoa > Mollusca > Gastropoda > Trochida > Trochidae > Gibbula > Gibbula magus. Next base: position 83,547,706 of record OW388290.1, read on the forward strand.
GCAGCTTGCCATTGGCCAGTTGACAGAAGACGACAAAGATGAGTTGCTGGTCCTTGCAGCAGAGAGAGATCCCCTCATATTAGGCAAGATCAAGGAGAGAGGTCAAGCCCCGGAGTCGCCACCGCAACCACCCTCTCCGTCAGGTGCTGCCCCCTCGTGGTGTGTCTGTTCTAACTGTCGGGATATGCCAACCGACATGGAGAAGAAGTGTTGTCGGAAAAACCCACCCAATTGTGCTTCTGAAAGTCAGGTTTGTATCATTTATATATGTAATTGATCTATATATCCACTTTACATGCTAAACACACTCAATGAAGACAACAAAAGTCAAAGTTTGCAGACTTCTCTTTATACATTGCACAAAGAATATCAGAAACGTCTATAAACAGTATGACATAAAACCGCATTTGATGATGTATTCATACATGATGGACAAAAGTATTGCCTTATTCTTTTTGTATACTATGATACTAAAGAAACTATATATAAATATATTTATCTTTCAGGATTTTCGGCATCTTGTGTTGGATCCAATGGTCCTTCACATGTTCAAGCTCTACAGAGCTGATATATTTGCTCTCCACAATTTGGACCAAGGGGGACTGTGCAAGGAAAACAGACATGCAGCATACAGATGCTACATCCTATGGAGCCATGGCTGTCTAATTGCGGGGGATCGACGGGTTATTCCATCATGCTGCGTTTTGAAGATTAGACAGGTTTATCCTAATCCTAATGGAAATTACACAGGCTTCAGAAGTGGGAGATTAGGGTAACATTTTATCAGTAAAAACAAGAAAATAGAGCCATTGGCAATTTAAGATCTCTGTTGACTAAAGAGTCTGTACACAACATTTCATTTCATTTCATTAGGTCTTTCAATTCTGGAGACGAAGATGAAAATAGGTTCTTAGATTATGGCCTGTGAGGCCCTTATTTGGGGCCACAGGGTAACCAAATCTACAATTTAGAATCCCCCATTGGCTCAAGAGTCTGTACACAACATTTCATCCTTCTAGGTATTTCCATTCTGGAGACGAAGATGAAAATAGGTTCTTAGATTATGGCCTGTGAGGCCCTTATTTGGGGCCACAGGGTAACCAAATCTACAATTTAGAATCCCCCATTGGCTCAAGAGTATGTACACAACATTTCATCCTTCTAGGTCTTTCCATTCTGGAGACGAAGATGAAAATAGGTTCTTAGATTATGGCCTGTGAGGCCCTTATTTGGGGCCATAGGGTAACCAAATCTACAATTTAGAATCCCCCATTGGCTCAAGAGTCTGTACACAACATTTCATCCTTCTAGGTCTTTCCATTCTGGAGACGAAGATGAAAATAGGTTCTTAGATTATGACCTGTGAGGCCCTTATTTGGGGCCACAGGGTAACCAAATCTACAATTTAGAATCCCCCATTGGCTCAAGAGTCTGTACACAACATAAAATAACAATTTCAAGAGCAGGTACCCTTCACATTCTCATCATTGTCAATGAGAAAGTTTCAAACCCAAATTTATATGTATACTGTTGAATATACCAGATATGCAGAATACTTTTATTTCAAAGAAACTCGCTTGAGCAGAGAATCCTCGGACAGATGAATCTGACTCATGGATGGTTCCCATGTAAAATCATGTGGGTCTAGAGCAGCATCGGCATCAAGACTACTGGTCATTATGTCGTCACAGATGTCGTCTTCCAAGGCGTACTCTATTGTTTCTTCCCTTTCACTGCTGTAAATTATATTGCACATTCATTACTAATGGTACTGTATGTAACTTATAATGTAAGTCATGTTCACATGTGTGTGTGCTTGGACATAATCAGAGAAATTACCTACATTGAATTACACTCTAATTACTTTTTGAACATTTTTGCCTGATGACTTCTTCAATATTGACATAAAAAATAAACTTATCCCTGTCACAGGCATACAAAGGGTAACGTTTCTCCAGTAAACTACACTTTCAACAGGAAAACTAAATGCTCAATCTATATTTCAACTTAAAATAGGATGGATTATAGGGACAGCTTCTAATTCAAACGTGACTGCAGTTCACAAGAACACAAATTTACAAAACAATAACCATTGGAGGTCTTACAACAGTTATTCTCACATTAGCAGTCACAATGAAGCAATAGATATTGTTTTTCACTCATTATATAGATAGTGTGTAAGATCAATGTTTAAGCTATGAAAATTATTGTGCATACTCAGATCACTCCATCACTTCACTTTCATTTGATCCTAAGCTCTGGATGCCAGATAGACACACACTCCTATGCAAAAAAACACATTATGAAAAACAAGGTGAAGAAACCAAATAGAGAAGAAATAATTAATAATGTACCTTGTTTTTTTTACCTTGGACCATAAGTATGTTATAGATCAGTGATAAAGCATTACAATTTTGACTGGGTAGGTTATGTCACCTTTACCTGACAGATGATATAAAGTGTTTGTGATAGCAGAACAAGTTCAGAGTACATTCCAGCCCTCGTTTACACAAATTCCTCAAAGAAATGTTCAAAGAATATTCTCATAGACAAAACATTTATGCAGGAGTTCATTCGAGTGAACTTCCTTATAGTAACACGCACATACAAAAATTTAATTCAAGTGTAATAAATTGTCTAAAAGTGTTATTATAAAAGGTTTTAGGGTTGGTTTACAGGAAAACATTTGATAATTTAAAAATAAATCAACCTGTCAGTTTAGGACAAGCTGTAAGCCACCTTACTGGATGGTAATTATGAAATACCATTTCCAATTTAAAATTTCTTACAATTATATTGAAACTGGAGAAATTAGGAAATGAGTTCATCCATCATCTCTCAGCGCAATAAAAATATTTATTACCAACAAAATGTCATACCTTTCTGATTCAGAGTCTGTGCCTGTGGACCGAGTTGGCCGTTGTTCTCTCAGAGATAGTGGAGTTGATGACCCGAGACGGGTGCAAGTCCTGTGTTCTTCGTAACTGTTGAATATAAAATAAATTAATCAGTACTGTACGATAAATGGTCAAGTACATCTACCCAACAGAACAGGGTATTTTATCCTGAATTGACACAATATATATGTGTTAATCTCATTGTCAGACTAAAAGTGTGTCAAGAAATGTTTTCATATGCAGAAATGCTACAGTATGCACCATTTTATATTGAAAATTAATGATAAGCTGGTTATCAAAGATGAGAGACTACTTGAAAGACAACGTCATGAAAACAACTTACTATTCTAGCAGAGAAGCGGCGAAAACTTCGTTGTCGAGATCAAGTCTCTCCAGCACAAGTTGCCAGCGTGTGATAGCATCACCTATATTAACTGTACAGGCATGTCTCCTCGCGTCGATTGCTTTTCTTCTCCGTTTTTTCTCTGACAGCGACAGGCGTGCATCAAGCGTGGTGTCTGCCATATTGTCGAGAGGGGAATCCCATAAACATGTGTGCTACGTCACAACTTTTGAGAAATGACGCGGTTCGGCTTGTTGCTCTCACATCAGAGGGGGTGGGTCACTTTGAAATTCGATATTGGGGTTCATGGTTTATTAAAAAATCTGAAAACCATTGCTAAATTAAGAGGAAAGATTGTTGTTTTCTATGATATATTTGCCCGACATATTCAAAAATATGGAAATATATACCTTGCCAACATGACACTATCACTTTAATATCAAAATGTTGTCATCATATTCCTTAAAGCCAATACACTTTCCATCAAAATAAGCTGCAAATCTTATATATCGATTAGGTATTTTCAAATATTTGTCATGGCTTGAAATCATATATTGGCTGAAACCTGTGCCTTGTACCTAGCCCACTATTTCAATGAAAGAAAGAAAGAAAACGAGTTAAATTATATATCATCGCTAAAGACCTTCTTTCATCAAACAGTGAGAGATGTACAAAGTCTATTTCTTGGTGCATCATGTCAAGGAGTCTGCACACAACATTTCAGCTCTCTAAACCCTTTGGAACTGGAGAAGAAGTTGAAAATAGGTTTTTTAAGGTTTTGACCCCTGTGACCCTATTTGGGATCACAGGGTAACGAAATCTACAATTTAGAATCCCCATATGCCAAAGAGTCTGCACACAACCTTTCAGCTCACTAGACCTTTTGGAACTGGCGAAGAAGATGAAAATAGTATTTAAGGTCGTGACCCCTTTGACCCTGTTTAGGGGTTACTCGGTCACAAAATCTACAATTTAAAATCCCCATTTGCCAAGAGCCTGCAAACAACATTTCAGCTCTCTAGACCTTTTGGCACTGTAGAAGAAAATGAAATTAGGGTTTGAAGGTTATAACCCCATTGACCCTATTTGGGATCACGGGTAATGAAATCTACAATTTAGAATCCCCATTGACCAAGGAGTCTGCACACAACTTTTCAGCTCTCTAGTTCTTTTGGAACTGGAGGAAAAGATGAACATCGGTTTTGAAGGTTGTGACCCCTGTGACGCTAATTTGGGTCACGGGGACACGAAATCTACTATTTAGAATCCCTATTGGCCAAGGAGTCTGCACACAACATTTCAGCTCTCTAGACCTTCTTGAACTGGAGAAGAAAATGAAATTAGGTTTTAAAGTTGTGACTCCTGTGATCCTATTTGGGGTCATGGGGTCCGAAATATACAAGTTAAAATCCCCGTTGGCCAAAGACTCTGCACACAATTTTCAGCTCTCTAGGGTCACCAGTTTTAAGGGGAAGAAGTCGAAAAAGCAAGAGGTTTACGGATGGACAGATGGACGGACAGGTTGATGGACGGACGGATGGACGGCCGGACGCCTGACGCCATGCCATGCCATGCCAGAAGCCCATCAGGCCTGATGAGCAAATAAAAGTCAATCGCACAGAAGGATCTTTTCATGTCAGAGTTCCGACCATAAACAACAAAACTTCTACAAATACAATATGTAAATATAATATATATTTAACATGCACATCTCTCTGTTTTTCCTTTGTTAAAAGGAATAGTTCTCTTTGAAATGTAGAATGAGATCATGAATTTTCGTGATTACCACTTTTTAAAGCATATGCTTAGCAATAAAAAAGGGTCTGAAAAGTGGAATGGGTCCTGTCCGCCATGACCAATTGAACACTACGCTGCAGAAAGTGAAATTGTTGTTTGACTCCCAGTTCATACATGTGATAAACATTTCGTGAATTTTAACACTCTCCTTTCTTATATGAACCATAATTGTATTTGATAATCATGTTACAGAGATATCTAATATTGTTCATGAGTCAGAACAACAAGTTAATTGTTCAAGGAGAACTTTTATTTATAATACTTCTATGTATCTGATGTCTGTATTTGATATGCCAAAAGTTCTAGTTCCCAACTTAAAAACAATTTTATTTGTCTTTCTTACTCATAAAATTTGGTTTTGTGTATTCAGATATTGAGCAAGTTACCATCCATGGATTCTGTGTTGCTATTCCCATTTAATTTCGTGAATCAATTATTTATTGTTTCGTCAAACATCAATATGAATTATACATTCGCCATTAACATCTATCATAAGGATAATCCTCAAAATATGTTCAAACTGGAATGTGTCTATTTTTGCAAAGATATTAAGTCAAAATAGCTGTGAATCAAATTGTAATTATTTATTTTCTATCATAGTACATTAACCACACTATCATTTGCTATTTAAGTTAACGATTTGTGGGTTTGGGATTGAGTCTCTATCATCAGATATTAACACATTAACCACAGCTTTATTTAGATTGATGAAATGTAGTCCTCAATCCTTCTTTCAGGAACAGCAATACGGGAGTTATTCGTATTTGCCTTTAGAATGAAGAAAGTATTTGAAAACGCTTTTTCGGATTGGTGATTACACCCTTTGCACTAACGCTATTGCTTTGGTCTAATCTGATGAGATGGTTTGAATGTATTTGATTAACCTGAAGGATACTATCAATTGACTGGGCTTCAGAAGATATCTGTGGCGATTTTGAAAATATCCAATTTGTTCTGGCCAACCTCTTTAAATTATAACATGATGTAAAACGGATTGAAAAACGTCAATAGATTCATGATTTAAAAAGGTTTGGCAAGTTCATCATATCGACCAGGTGTATTACATACAAGAATATTTTATCCAGTAAAACTAGTACTCGCCACGAGTGTAATTGTTATGAACACGTCAAACTTCGTCACGACCTTCCTACAGACTTAATGATTATGGCCTCGTTTTATTTCCGTGTTAGGTGACCTATTGTGCGGGGTACTTCTTATTCTATCACAAACACATCCGTTCAAGTTCAGATGTTTAATTGCGGACCAATACATACTAAGGGAGATAAGTCCCCAGTTAGGATGATGCGGATTACCACTGGCACATTACATCTTTCCTCTAACAGAAAGAAGGTAACTCCTTATACATGCAAACAATATAGTTTTATTTAAAGCTTAAAACCATTCAGTGGTTATCAAAATATAACGAGAAAATAATGTCCATAAGTTCAACTCGAACTTTCTTCAACACGAACGTGAAATATAACAAAATTATAGTTGCTTACTGATGGCAGGGATCTGGTTTTGAACACTTAAAGTCATTCACAGATCAAGCTTTTCCGCCATTGGCTGATGTTTAATGGCGGACCAATACATAATAATGGAGATAACTCCCCGGCCCGGTTAGGATGACGCGGCTTACCACTACCATGTAACACGTTAACTTGTTAAACGCTTGTGCTAATCATTCATTAGATGTGCATTACATTGATTGAACAGAATAGAGTGTAAACGTATAATTATTGCTTACAGCTTACGAATGTTTCTTTAAACAACTAAACTTACAATATTAAGGACGTTGCCATAGTATGGATCATAGCAGTTACTTTGTCAACAGTTAGTGCCGAGGAATGACAGCAAATTGCGACTCATTTCATGTAATTGATAGTCGGTTTCTGTAATTGTCAGCAAGACCTAGCCATCAGACGCAAACCATAAACTAATTGACAGGAAAAAATGAAGTAAAAGAGAGGAGAATCTGTAATGTCGTGTAACATGAACATTACAATCAATCGTGACAACAGGTCGCCTTAAGACCTTCAATCAAATACGCATCTAATGAGGTTTCCATGCTGAGAATAATCTAACACGAATTAATGAGGGAAAATCATGCAATCTTCAATCTACACTTCACATTAAGCAATTATGATATTAGAAAGAGATTTGGTAGTAATAAGTCTAGAGAGACTATTTTAAAAGGTCTTTAAGTTGGTTGATTACGGTAATGAGTCCCTGTCCATAAGATGCAATATCAACATGATATAATAAACACAAACACACACATATAGAGCGAGAAAGGTTCACCTTTCCTCCAGTAAAAGAAGTCTGTGAATGTGTTAGAAACAAGTAAATGTATTCAGCAGTTTAACAACGAACGTGACACCACTTTTGGGTATTTGCATTTACTAATTCCTGGTTTTAAAGGGCCCAAAAACAACTTTTACTGACACTGAAATCAACATTGCTTGTTATAATGAGTAATTTCATTCCATGGAGTGAACGGAATGGGCGGAGGGGTTCAAGAGAATTCACCTATTGGAGTCCAAATCAACATAAAATATTATAATATGTAAGCGATATATTGTATATACATGTATATCACCTAGTCAATATGATATGGTATAGCGATCATGCATTCTGGCAAGTTTCACAAGGTCTGAACGCAGTAAGTCGTATTGCCCTCTTCTGACTTCCTCAGCTTCTTATTACTGTACTTTCGTATGGCCTTCGCATGTGGAAACTACCCTACGGTCCCGATTGACACACACAGGCAAATACAATGATGATATGAATCATGAAATGGCATCTCAATAGCCGTACAAAGGGCACGATGAGGACACAAATGCACCACAAAACTAACATGCCAAATATTTTTCTCGCTCTCCAGTTCTGCTGAAGGGAGAACTCCACCGATGACAAAACCAATGCTGTGTTTTTGAATGGCACAACTGCTTACAATCCTTTGCGAATTTGTGCATTTTCAAAATTGTGTTTCAATCTTTTGTCAAGTTCGGCACAGTGTGAACGGGTCTTAAAGAAAAAATCACAAAACAAAGCAATATGAAACTTCGACTGCACAACTTTTGTTGTTGTTGTACATGACACATTTCCTAAAAGTTGCCTAATCGTGTTAGTATTAACTGTTTTGGCCACTAAAAGGAAACATTTAATCAACGGACTCAAGAATCCAAGGTATTTGATTATCTTTGTTTGTAGCCCCTTTTTGTCAATTATAGTTTAAGAAAGGAATGACTTCTGCTTTCAGTAATAGATACTTCATATTCATAAAAACAACTGATTCGTTTTCAAAATAGAACCTTTCAGACGATTGTACAACATAACCAATTATCAATAACAAGCAAGTTTGAAAATAGCTTCCTAATGATTATTTTGGCATAATCTCATCATTAAATTCTCATAAACACGCACAAACTCACCAATGCAAACAATTGAAAAAGGCAACATAATATTTGTTTAAGTGCAATAAATGAAACTTCAAATACAAATTCCGATATGGTAGGTTAATAAAGTTGATTGGATAAACATCATAGTGCTGTAGAGTGACCGTGTTTAGTGCAGATAGTTTATTAATATTTGAATATGAAAATGGGAAATTGGAAATGAAGGAAACCTAAATATCCATCGATACATGTTGTCCTTAAATCTGAATAAACCTTCATTTGCTTCTTATATTCCTAATTTTTCTATGTTATTATTTGTTCTGACTATCCATTGACTAAGCCAAGATACCTTGAGGTTTGTTTCGCATTTTATTTCATCGTGTATTAAGGTTTTAACGACTAAAGTTATTTTAGAGCAGTATGTGTGACATATATCAATGGGCTTTGATTGTAGGGCAAACAGCGCTACCTCGATCAAGGGCTACATTATGGTGTTATGCATACTCAAATATCAAAATATCAAAATGTATATAATTAATGCTTCAATAATAATGTCTTTGTTACTTACATGATAATATCACTATTCACTATTTAAACTCACCTGAGGATCATCGTGATTCTTCTCTTTGGTTAACATTTTCAACCAAAGCAGTGGAAGCATGTTTTTCTTATTTTAATAAATCTCAGGAGAAAGTCTAAGAGAGGCCCTATACGCCAAGGGTTTCTGTGAAAAACTATCAAACCTGGAGAGGTGGAGGTGGAGGTAGCATTGTGGTATTTCAAAAAAAGCAAATGCCATAGAGAATAGTTTTCTTCCGCAGATAACAACTTATAGAACTTAGGGAACTAAAGTTTAAGATATATGTAGTTTTTGAAATCATAAATAATAAGTTTCTATCCATCGATACACTTATACCATACCAGTAATAAAATATCAAATATCCCTAAATTAGTTTTTCCAGTTTACATAAATCAGTAATTTACAGTGTCACAAAACTATTCACTGCAGATCATTAATACATAATACGTTGTCCAATAACGACATCTTTTAGTGAAGATATTCTAGATTTTTGTCTTGCTTTAGTAAGGATGATGAAACGGTAAAGAAGTCTGTTATTACCTATTGATTGTTGGTTAATCTTTCTACGTTAAAGCCATTAGCCCGGTCGAATGTGACGAGTAGGAATGTATTTAATTAACCTGAAATATACTTCATTTGTGCCTCTGACGTTGTGTTCAAGAGAGAAGCTTATCGATAGGAATAGAATGGATTCTGTAATAACTCTCTGCTTCAGGATGCTGACGTTTGAGAAACCTTGCACAATCTCTTTCAATGCAAATCAGTTGCAGATTAGTTGATTATTTCAAACGAGGAATGGAATATTGGGAGTACCACAGGGACGTGTATTTTCAACAAGAGACCAAATACAGCCGACTTTCGATCAGCTTACACTATCAAACAGTAAATGGATGTAACGAGGACATCACCCATTGTCCGTTTGAAACTTAATTTCGAAATGGGGGAAATATTCCTTCAGCGGCACCCTCCACTTTAAAGTCAATTCACTTTCCTTAGAAATAGGCTGTATGATTGATTAGCTTTTTTTTATCTATGTGTGTAGAGTATCGAACCATTGAGGATCCGCTGACATAATTGAGGTTGAACTTGGTCTAGGTCTTGTGAATATTTTTATTATGTCATGTTATGAAGCTGATAAAATTTGTACATTCTGAAATATTAACAATACAGGAAATATTAAATTCATTCAAATATTAAACTGGTACATACGAAACTGTTTCAGAAACAGAAATAGATGTGAAACTATTATATTCGAAACAAACTAATTTTGTCCTTATTTCAGTTTTATTCAATCGAAATATTTCTTCTGTTGATGTAATATCAGTGAGCATATGGTTCGTTTTTTCATTCTTCTTTCATTTTACGGATTGGGTTCTAAATGAGAAATGATATGATTGTTTTTGTAGGAAAATCGCTGAAACCATATACATCACGTTGGAAACTGTAAATTATTAGAAAGACAATTTGAAATCCAATAACAAGAAAGTAAACCATTCCACGGGACATAAATCAAATCAATGCAAATTTGTCTGTAAAATGAGAAAAATAAATTCCGGTTCTAAATCAAAACTTAAGACGAACACTACTCTTAAATCGTAGAATATTCAGTGAAATGTTTACACTTTATGGAAAAATTGTTTATTAAACCAAACATTTCACGATTGAAAGAATATTGAAAATCAATCATATGAAAGTTAGTAATAACACATGCTACACAAACCAAACCAATTGCAATATTTCTGATATTTCCACAAATAACCTTTCTATTTTAATCTAACCTTTAGCTGTAGCGAGCAAGGTTAGATAAAATCGTCTAAACTCTCTCGTAGTGGTACATGCCTTTTGAAAATTGGAAAAATAAATAAAATCACTACTTCTAACAAAACACAGAATGTTGTGAATGAGGGTGCTACTAGTATAAAAGAACAAGATACCTACCATTTTCTAACTTCCCCCAAAAGTCATAACCCGCTTTAGTCTCACTCACTGGTACATGTAAGTCTTGCTGCACGCTGTTACATTTCCTGTACTAGCGTAACGAAATGCAGCAAAACTGAAATTAGAAGTTGACCTCTTTCAGGAAACCTATATCACACTGTTATACTATGTTTCATTCAGACGTTGTTTCATAAGATTTTGTCATTTCATATCCAGTGTAGATATTTGATTTGTAACATTGGTGCCTATATTTCACTCGAATTAGTTCCACTGTATAGTGGATATATACACAAAAAAAGAACGTTAACTAGAAAAGGTTGCTCTCTTGCAAATGGAGCTAATTTTCTGTACCATTTTCTACATATGCACTGGCTTAAACAAAATTTAATCAACAGTCTGAAAAAAACATTAATTCTACCATAACTTTGTGAAATAGGCACATCTGATTGGCTACTGTGAAAAATCAAGACGGTAGTATTTGGTTATAAAGTATTATTGTGCAAGATTACACTTGTTGCCAAGCGACGATAGCAAATGCCTTAATACTCCAAATACTTTCATGCATGAAGATGTTTTAAATGAGATTTTATTGTGACTACAATGGCACTAAATAAAAAGTTGGGATAATCAATCTGGTAGTAATCGAAATGAGACGGGGAAAGTAAGAAATGCAGTTGGAATAAAACTATCATTCAACAAAATTGAATTTTAAAACCGGGCAGTTTATCATCCGAAAACTGTTTGAATGCAGAATAAACATATTTAAAACTTTATTTCCCAAGTCCACGCAATAATACATATGTCAATTTTAAAATTTTGGAATACTCTATCAGGAATGTTTACACCGGTTTCAAAACGCTACTGTCAACAGAATAGAGTGAACTCCCTTTAATGCATTCAGAAACTTTCGCTATTTTCCGAGATAATATAAAAAAAGTTGATTTTGAAAAAAACCCTGAAGAACAATTATAATAGAAATATTTCCATTGACAGAAATAATTGAACCATCAAGTTGTATCGTCTTGTAAACATCATCTTAAACTCAAATATTTAATTCAACTGGAAAATGAGAAAATCATTTCAGAACAAATTAATGAAAAAGCGAACCGGAATGTTTTTCAGTACCGGTAATTGCAATATAAAACCAAAACGGTTTTGACAGTAACAAGTTATTATCAGTACAAACATAACAACTTCAGATTCAACTACATGGTCGCGTAATTAGTTCTGTTTTTTTTTCTTCTAAATCTTTCAATTTTAGTAGTTGATAGCATGCACAAAAATGTGGTAAACATTTTGTAAAGTATTTATTTCCATAAACACCCTCCATTCTTATATGAACAATACTTGTATTTGATAATCACGTTAGAGATATATCTAATATTGTTCATGAGTTGGAACAACAATTGATGAAAGTTAATTGTTCAAGGTAATCTATTTTTCATATATACTCCTGTCTTTCGGAATTGTGCCAATAATTAACGTTCCTAATATAATTTTGTTAATTGTCTTTCTTATGCATAATACTAGGTTTTTATGTCTTCAAATTACGTAATGGAGAATGCATGAGGAGCTGTTGATTCGTTAACAATAAGTTTAACTTGAAATGGAACTCATTTCCTGTACCATTCCCTACACATGCACTGAACTTTACTGTAGGAAAAGAGTAAGGTTCTTTGCATTTAGAATGTAGTCAGTTTGTTTGGCATCTATTAATACAAGTCAGTCACACAAAATGATATGTACGTGTCTGAGTTCCGGTCGATGCCTAATCCATATACGACAAATATAAATATTATTTATATTTAAAATTTTCAACTTGTTACTTTAACAATAAGTAAATGTCATCATATATTTGTTTTCAAATATACCTGTTGACTATTGATCTGTAGCCGATAAGGCTGTATGTAATATATTATCAAAATGGGAACATTGACACAGGGTAGTATTTTTCCTGTAAGTGACATGGGATTTACACATGTTCCTGGCTTCCGATTGGCTGTTACAGATAACAAACGATTCCCTTGGTTGTCGGAACTCCTTCATTTATCTTTCGTTCTTCATTCAACTTTTCTCCACTGGTAACTTGAAAACTGTCTTCTGCATTTAAACAAGTTTTTTTCTTGAGTAGAAATAAGTGTTTTCACACTTATCCAACCCATCAAATGTCGGAAGAAGCAGTTAAATTGTCCTTCAATTAAGAAACTAGTTATTTTTAATTTACTATATATAACCACGGAAAGCTTCAATAGCGACGGCTTTTGTTTGAATGACGTCATAGGTGTGAGCGGTTATGACGTCACAGTGTTGATTGTAATGTCACAGGTGAAAACGATTTGAGCCAGGAATGGCCACTTATGTTAAAAAAGCAATGAGGAATCTGTTTTGGCTTTATGTGACACAAACGATATTATTACCCACGTGGTACTTCACTTCGTAACAATCTGTCATAACACATACATGTATGTGTAATTTGATTGGCTAACGATGAACTTTCACACTGGACTATTCGTTCATTCATAAAACATGAACATGAATTCATTCATGAAATTACAAGCAATTTACGACACCACATATAACATTTTTTTTATTTCATTCTTCAGTTAATTCATGAAATTGTACTCACCGCAATGATTTATTTTGATGAATAATTAACAAATACACCATGAATAGAGCAGAGCTAATAAGCACAAAGTTGAGAATGCAGCAAGAGTTTTTGCTCTCTGTCTTACCGTTCGGATTGACATTGTAATTAAACGTTAATTCTCTAGATGAAAAAAAGTGTTCGTAAGAGAATACATTGGTTTTAAACTCATAATAGGCTAAATAACCGAAAGGAAAGGCTATGTTTATCTAAAACATACATTTGATGAGGATGTTGAAACATTGAAACATGCGAATACAGACCCCTTACTCATTCCCCAACTGATATTATAAATAAATGTAGATAATAAGATATCATAGTGTAAACAAAAGCAAGCTAAGATGGCGAACGACTAATGTAAAAATATATCAAAAACATGTTCAAATTTCAGAAAGATGCGCCATGAAGGAGTTGTTTCGGAATACAGTTATTTTCGGTCTAAATTAGCAAACAATTTACATGAATATCTTAATAAAGTTTGCCATCTGTTGCAAACAATGATAAATGATTCCTGTCCGACAGATAACTTCTTTTGTTTTGTTTTGATTATTCCAATATTTAGCTTTGGGATGTAGAATACCAAAAAGGGTGTTCATGATTAACAATTTTAAAAGTAAATGTATGCTTATAAAAATGGCACAAATCTGCAATGGGTCCTGTCCGTAATGTCCAATTGAACACTTTGGTGTACACAACTTTTTCTATTTCCTACCCAGTTCATATATCTTACATGATTGCTTGATGCATATGGAATTTGGAAGGAAGATAGTAGCAAACAGCTTGTATGTTTGTGTTTATTCCTGGATTCTTAGTGAAACAATGAACAGTCTCATCTAGTCTATATTAGGAAACAGACAATCCTCGGGAATTTGATAAAATTAGTTAATCCATTTCGTGACTTAACCATTAATTGTATCATTTTAAATCAAAAGAAGAAAAGATGAAGAAGAAAAAAAAAGCCAAGAACAAATATAGTAGAAAATATTTCCATTGGCAGAAATAATTGAACCAACAAGTTTATGGTCTTGTAAACATAATCTCTCAAATATTGATTGCAACTAGAAAATGAGAAAATCATTTAAAAACAAATTAAGGAAAAAGCAAATCTGAACGTTATTATTACCAGTACAAACATAACAACTTCAGATTCAACAACATGACCGTGTAATTTGTTCTGTTCTTAATGATTGCAAAAGTTTTTATTTATTTTGGCGGCAGATAGCAGGCGAGTAAATATGGTAAAACTCTTGTAAAGTATTTAATATCCATAAACACACTTCTTTCTTTTGATATGAAAAAGAATTTAATTGATATTGCCATAAGAGATTGATCTTATACTGTCATGAGTCAGAACAACATTTGACATACGTTAAGTGTTCAAGGTGATCTATTATTCAGATATACTTCTCTCTGTGGGATACGTGCCAGTAATTCAAGTATTTGTCTTTCTTATTGATAATACTAGGTTTTGTGTCTTCAGACATGGAGCAAATTACCATGGACGCTGTATTGATATATATATATATATATATATATATATATATATATATATATATATATATATATATATATATATGTATATATATATATATATATATATATATATATATATATATATATTATGTCTCTATTTGTCTTTTCTGATGTATTCAGTTATTATATAGTCAAATATCGATATGAAATAAACATCTATCATAAAGATAATCCTCAAAATATGTTCAAACTCGTATGTGTCTATTGTTGCAAATATATAAAGGCAAAATAGCTGTGAATAAAATTCATTAATTCATGTAATTATTGCTTTTCTATCATAGCACATTAACCGCATTATCACTTGCTATTTAAGTTAATGCTTTGTTGGTTTGGGATTGAGTCTCTATCATCACATATTAACACATTAACCACGGCTATATTTAGATTAATGATAGGCTGAAATGCTTCTTTCAGGTCAAGAAATCCGGGAATTATTCTTTTTTGCCTATAGGATGAAGAAAACGCTCTTTCAAAATTATTGGTAATTAAACCCACTGCACTATAAAGGCTATTACTGTGGCCTAATCTGTTGAGTTGATTGGACTGTATTTGATTAACCTGGAATTGACTGGTCATCTCTGTGATGATTTTGGAAAATTCCAATTTGTTCTGGCCAACCTTGCCGTCAATGGTATCACTTTCAAATATCCAAACTTCTTTAAATCATAACATGCTATAAAGGAGATTGAAAAACATCAATAGATTTATGATTTGAAAGATATCGTCCTTCCTTTGTAATTTGGCACATTCGGCATAACGACCAGGAATATTACATCCAAGATTATTCATCAGGTTAAACTCGTATTGAAGTAATTCGCCATAAGTGTACTTGGTATGAAAACGTCAAACGTTATTAGGTTGGGCTAACAGGAGTAATTTCTTCGATGCAATTAGGCAAGCAAATCTCGTTAAAATCAGATTCTATATAATATCTGTACCCTTCCGTGTTTCTGATCTGAGTACTGCACCATAGAGGTCATGTCAGATTATATTTTACTCCAGCCATTAAGCATCTAGGTTAGATAGCAATTGGCATGGAACACTTCATTCAATGCCACATCTAAGAAGGCCTCTGACTTAGAATCTATAGAAGGTGAAAGTCAAAGTGAAGGTCACCTGACATGATATCTTCAGGGGAGTACTCAGATCGACGAACGAGGTACGAGTGTTACTATCTACCTTATTTACATGAGATTGAGGCAAGCTGGATCAATTGACATAACAATTTGATTGGCCTACTTAAGTCAAGGGCGGGTGATTTGAGTAAGAGGTATACTGAAGTTTCCTTGAATTTTCAAGGGGTGATAGCTGTGGAGTATCAGGACATGATATCCAGGGATGACCGAGAATGACTGGCTATCTATTTCATGTACGTTCTCTATCTGTAAAGCTCCTCAAAATCCCTAGATTCTCTTCTCAGCATGTGTGTCCTTACGATTTAACCAATGAAATGATTAAAACTCTTACACCATCAACAGTGTCCGTATGAGAAGACGGCTAAACGACCAAGAAATCACGACACGGTTGACCAAATACATGTTTTAAAGAGCCATCAAGTTTGTAATTGTTTTAAATACAAACATATTTTTTGAAAACCTAATTATGATATCCATCGCTAGAGAAATATTTTATCTACAACGTGACATTATTATGATATATAATTTTCACATTACAACCATCTAAAGAAATTCGATTTCGAAGACAAGCACACCTTTCCTTTACGAGCATCAATAGAATCTGACGTCATATAAACATAATTCCCTTTATTGCATTAAACTACAACATAAAAACAAGCATTTCCGAGGTACCCTAGGTTTGTCAATTTCACAAGTCGCCATAGCCACCTTAGACTATTTTTGTTCCTCCATTGTTATATCAACATTTTTCTTAATGTTCTGTGAATAAATACAATATTTACACTTATCCTGTTAAATGATGTTTGTCTTATGATAAAACCAGCATACCTTGACACATATATTTTGTATATATTCTCATTGATTATTCAATTGAAGTACAATGCGTAGTTGGGTAAAACTTAAATTTCAATATCTGTAGGAACTACATAACTGAAAGCCCAAAAATGTTTCAATGTTTCAATTTCTCTGAGTACCCATAAACTATGTTTCTCTTTTGTTTGCTTACAGTATGCGAGTTAGACCACAATGTCTAAATAATGTCAAAATAATATAATTGGTCTATATTTAGACTGGAAAGCACATTTTGCTAATTAGTGGGAGTTTTCCACTAATTTTGAGTTGATACAATATGCAAACAATTAACTGGATATATATTCAATTGATATATATTTGATAATTATTCGGTTTGTCTATCAAAATACTTGATGGCTATTTAATAGGTGTTAGTAAACTGACAGTATCGTAAAGAGGTTGATCATGAGATCACGGTGATCAATGAATTTTGAGGAACCTTTCAAATATAAAATATATTTAAAGGAAACTCAACTGTTTTATCCATGTACATTTCGCATTATACAATATACTTTTAAGTATTAACACATGTCCACTTTATATGATGGATCGAATTATGTTACCAAACACTCTCTAACCATTATAACAACCTTTCTAAGTCCAAAATAAGTCTCAAATGCAAAGGCACTCATGGACACGTTTTTGTAGGTGTTGTTGTTAATGTCAAGTAGAAAATACATTAAACCGTTTCATGATGATTTTCTTTCAATCATTACCCACTAAAACTTCTGGAGTTGATCTAACTGCAGGAGACGACTCAGACAAGGATCTATTGGGTATGATAAATGTCAGCAAGTGTCACCTTCATCTCAATATCAAGAAAAAAATGGTGGGGGATGGTTCAAATACACAAATCTTGGGATTCAGTTTGAAATGGGATACCAATTTAAAGTTTCTGTGAAATAATGGGAACTTTCAATATACACCAGTAAGACATTAATTGAAGTTAAGCAATGCAAAATAAACAAAATTACTGTCAGCAACTCAAGTAGGATGTTATGTAGAGGTTAAATTTCACACTGTAAATGGATGATTAAAGGTACCGTTACACAGTTCAAAATGCAACAATATATTCGTGACAACTTTCTGTAAGTGATGCTTACACCGTTAAATTTACAACATCAAAAATAAAAAATGTCGTTGCAATGCCAGGTTAATTTATGCTCAAAATAACATTAAAAGTGATTACTGAAAACTGAAACATGGTGGTTCTATAGATACCTTTACCTGCAGATAAGTTGCAAAAACAAATTAAATTTTCTATACGAATGGTAAGGCTTAATTATAGACAAAATACCTGTCTGGGTGCTAACATGAAGCATTTTAATTATCATGTACGACAGAGAAGCAATAATATTAAATAAACATATTTATAGTAAGAATTTGGGTTTTTCGAAGAATCTTTCACAAAATGTTTTAGAACAGGTTAGATTCTTACTTACCTTAGCTCCAGGTTACTGTAGTGACTTGAGGTCCTTTGTCTTTGTAAATGTCCAAAATGAAACTAATAGCATGCGAACCTGTTTGTATGTTTGCTCCCAAAAACATGTTATACATATTTTTAGAACCAATATCAAATCGACTTTTTAACCACAAAAGTTGCAAAAAATGAAGTATACAATGCATATACAATGTGTGCACAAAGAATACACAAAGAGTACACAAGGTGTACACGAGGCATCGGACAATACAAAGTCACAATATGCATTATGCACATGGGAACATAAATATATCATACGTTATCACAATGACAACATCTATTATTGAAGATACTCTCGATTTTTGTCTTGCTTTGGTAATGATGATGAAACGGTCTGAAAGAAAGTTTGTTATTACCCATTGATTGCTGGTAAATCCTTTAACGTTTAACCCATTAGCCCTGCCGGTTTAATGTGACGAGAAGGAATGTATTTAATTAACCTGAAAGATACTTCATTTGTTCCTCTGAAGTCGTAGTCAAGAGAGAAGCCAATCGATTGGTATTGAATGGCTTCTGCAATGACTCTCTGCTTTAGGATGCTGAAGTTTGAGAAACCTTGCACAATCTATTTCAATGCCAATCATTTGCAGATTAGTTGGTTATTTCAAAGGAGGAATGGAATACTGGAATACCACAGGGACATGTATTGTCAGAAATAAGCGACTAGAAACCATAAAGAGTCGAATATCAAGCTACTTACTCTTTAAAAAACTAAATGGATGTAATGAGGACAACATCCCATGTTGTTTTAAATTTAAGTTCTAATGTTGTCCTACAGTATCATCCAACTTTACACTTTCCTGCAAAATAAGCTATAAAACATAAAAATCGATTAGGGTTTATTCATACTCATGATTTGTCGTGGCTTGAAATTCTAGCCTGGCTGAAATCTGAGCCTTCTGCCTAGCCCATTATTTCAATGGAAAAACAATGAATAACATGACATATAATTAACGGCTGAAGATCTTTTATCATCCAACAGTGAGTGATTTACAAAATTTATTTCTTGATGCATCAAGTCGCGCAAACTTTAAAGCACTATTACATGCGAGACATTGTAATGTGAAATCTATCATCGGTCCAAAGGTTTTGTCATTTTAAGAAGCATATGTTCAAATGTGTACATTGTAAATCTTTAACTTCAAAGGAAATACACATGTAACAATGTTAATTTCGTTCAAATATAAAACTTAAAAACGAATTTTTTGGGAAAATCTATTTATGTGTCAGTTCATTCAAATCAAATTAATTTTGTCTTTGGACGAATATCCAGTTTCATTCGATTGAAATCCTTTTTTCGGTTGTTTTATTAAACAGTGAGCATATTGTTAGTTTCGTGAATTTTTTCTTCAATCTAGCAAGGAATAAATAAGGTTCCAAATGAGAAAAGACATGATTGAAGGATGATCTCAGAAACTATAATTATCACTTTGGAACCTGTAAATGAAGACATTAGAAAGATAATTTAAAAATCATTAGAATGTAAGACATAACACATGTGAAATACATAAACTCAGTGCAATTATGCTGTAAAATAAAAACGAATGATTCCAGTTTACAATCAAACCTGAAACACTAAATAGTTTCCCGATTTATTAATCACAGAATGTTCGGTGAATTGTTACCGGTTCATGGTAAATTGTTTATTGATCCATACATATCATGATTGAAATAATATTTTAAAATAAATCATGTGAAAGTTAATCATAACACATGAAACATAAACCAAACAAATTGCAATGTCCATGTTAATTCAAAAATGCAATTTCGTTTTTAATCTAACCTCTAGCTGTGAAAAGTAAAGGTACCTGACATACATGTAGTCTACACTCTCTCATGATCGTAGATTTATTTTGAAAATTAGAGATATTAATAAACTCACTATTCAAAACACATAATTTCAGGATGGCATCATCATAATGGAAGGGCATACCTACCATTTTCCAACTTCCCCTGCAAGTTATAACTCTCGCTAGTCTTCATCACTGGCAAAGTGTTGTCTTGCTGCATGTCCTGACTTTTTCTGTGCTAGCGTAACGAAATGCAGCAAAGATGGCATAAAACCGGCATGGGATTTGACCTTTGTCAGCAAACCTACATGTAGATCGCACTGTTAAACAGTGTTTCATTAAGGTCTTGTTCCTAATGATTTCGTCACTTCAATCAATCAGTCAAGATCATTTCGTAAAAGGCCTTAGGCCCACATACAATACAAACAAGTGTTTGCCACTAACATGGCAATGTCCCCCGCCGTTAACATTGAGTTTAGTAAGACACATCATTTGGTCAAGTGTCTTAGTCACCTTGAAAATAAGGTCAAAGTCACCAACATCTACTGGTGTCTGCGTCATCCCCCAATGTAGATTGACACCATATTTGACAACTTTGGGTGCTTGGGTTCATGAGATATTGCGTTAACAAGAGTTTGAAAAGAGGTCGAAGCATTGTGGTGACCTTGAAAATAAGGTAAAGGTCATCAAAATCGATTGGTGTCTATGTAAACCGCCAATATAGGCTGTCAGAAAATATTAAGACATTATATCTAACCGGTCATGAGATATCACGTTAACAAGAGACAATAAAGTGGTCAAAGTGTCATGATGACCTTGAAAATATGGTCAAGGTCCCCCCCCCCCCCCCCCCCCCCCCCCCCCAATGTAGCCTTGCAACAAATTTGAAGACTTTGGGTCCATCCAGTCATGATATATCGCGTTAACAAGAGTTTGCAAAATAGTAAAAGTGTCGCGGTGGGACCTTGAAAATAAGGTCAAGGTCACCAAAATCTACTGGTGTCAGCGTCTTCCCCCAATGTAGGCCGACACCAAATTTGAAACCTCTTGATGCATCGCTTCATGAGATATCACGGAGAGTTTGAAAAGTGGTCAAAGTGTCGGGGTGACCTTGAAAATAAGGTCAAGGTCACCAAAACCGACTGGCGTCTGCGTATTCTCACAATGTAGGCCGTCACCAAATTTGAAGACTTTGGATAAAATGCTTCATGAGATATGGCGTTAACAAGAAATGTGACGGACGTACGGACGCCGCTGAATACATAGTCCCCCGTTCCGCGTTGCGGCGGGGGACAACTATACAAACATGTAAGTACATGGTAGTGGCAATTGACAGTCATGTGTAGTGAGTTAGCAGTAACAATGCTTCCTTTATGTAATTAGAACAGTTTGTTGTTGTTGAAGATTAAGTACATTTAAAGTATTTAAAATGTACTGCTAATCAATTTAAGGTAATGTTTTGAAATATTTACAGCGCAAATCGTGATACACTTGACATTCAAATAGAAAATGCAATTCATTTTGTTTACAAAGTTATCATTACAATATAACAAGTAGTTGTCACTAAGTTGACATGATCCCACGCCGCAAATTAATACTTCAAAATTTAATGAATTTATGTCAAGACCAGCAAAATCGACTGGGCCCTGAATTTTACCTAAAGGAACCACTGTAAGATAATGATGAGAATCCAATGAACAGTTATTGTGATATCGATTCCCCTGACAAACTTAAGATGTCGACAACTCAAAGTTCTGCTGTGACCTTGAGAATAATGTCAAGGTTGACAAATATATAATCAGCTCTTTGTCTTCACTGGGAGGTGCTTTGTGTAAGATATGATTGAATGCCGGTGAATAGTGAATGGTTCTTAAGATATCCTGCTGACAAGCTTTACATGTACATTAACATGTCGACATATTCAAAGTTCCGCCAATACCATGAGAATAATGTCAAGATCACCAAAATCTGATCAGCGTATTGTCTTCCCTTGGAGAAGCTAAGTGTAAGAGAATCCAGTGAATGGTTCTTGAGATATCTCGCTGACAAGGGTAAGATGTTTTGACCTTCAAATGAAGGTCAACGTCACAAACCTCTGTAGGAACATTACTCTCCCTATGATGAACCCATATGCAAAATATGAAAAGAATCCAGTGAATAATACGAGTTATTCCATGTCGTACGGACGTACGGACGAACGCAGCCGAATACTATATCATGCGCTTCGCGCTAAACGCGCGGCGGGGAATAACGAAGTCTTTGGTGCCTTCGAAGTCAATCAAATCTACTTGCATTTTGTCCCCCGCCGCGACGCGGAACGGGGGACTATGAATTCATAAGTACGTACGTCGCATTTCTTGTTTACGCGATATCTTATGAAGCGTTGCATCCAAAGTCTTCAAATTTGATGTCTCTCTATATTGTGGGAAGACGCAGACACCAGTCAATGTTGGTGACCTTGGCCTTATTTTCAAGGTCACCACGACACTTTGAACTCTTGTTAACGCGATATCTCATGGAACATTGCATCTTAAGTCTTCAAATTAGTTGTCAGCCTACATTGGGGAAAGACACAGACACCAGTTGACTTTGGTGACCTTGACCCTGACCTTATTTAAGGTCACCGTGACACTTTGACCACTTTTTTAACTCTTGTTAACGCGATATCTCATGAGGTGTTGCATCCAATGTCTTCAAATTTGGTGTCAGCCTACATTAGGGGATGACGCAGACACCAGTCGATGTGGTGACCTTGACCTTGTTTTCAAGATCACCACAACACTTTGACCACTTTTAGATCTCTTATTAACACGATATATCATGAACCCAAGCACCCAAAGTCTTAAAATTTGCTGATCGTCATGGCACTTTTTACCAGTAATGCAATATATAAAGGAGCTCCAATGATGTGTCTTACTAACTCAATGTCTATGGCGGGGGACATTGCCATGTAGTCGCAAACACTTGTTATATATTGGTAGTGCACCGACTCGTAGCGTTGTTATTCTACGCCTTGCATCTTTAGATTTCACAAAATATAAATAAGGTTCCAATCAAATTACTATGCATTTCAGAAAAGATTATTTGCTTATGACAACCATTGATTCTTATATGAAAGTCTTTCAAAAACTGCTCGTCATTACGAACACCTTCAGCTTTCCACATAAAACCAAAACCATTCTTGAAGAGAAATATTTCGAACAAAATATACCGTCACTTCACTTCATGTCCAATGGAGAAGTGCTCTCTCACGTTGTTGTCTTTATTTCACTCACATTAGTAAAAGTGCATTGTGCCCATATATGAAAAAGGTTGTTTACTTAATAGTACATGTAGCTGTCAAGCAAATGGAGTTCATTTCCTGTTCCAATCCCTACACATGAACCGGACTACGCTACAGGAAACGGATTTCGTGTATTCTCATTAAAAATGTAGTCAGTGTGTCTGGCACCTTTTTATTAACGTCAGTCCCACTGAAGAATATTTGTAATGCCTGAGTTCCGACCCATACTTATTCCATACAAGACAAAACTCAAACATATAAACTGACGTGCAAAAGAAAGTATAACACTCAGTTGTATTTATCATATGTATAATTTTCAATGTCAAATTTATCGAGTTTTCGACGTCGTATTAAAAAAGGCAATATTTATGTAAATTAGTCCAAAAAATTAGATCAGTCAAAGAATACTTCTGCATGTACTTGTTTTTTTTTTTTAAATTTTAAATTGTTTTTAAAATTAAGTTTGATAAAATACAACTGTTCATCGACAAATAACACATACTCAACATGGTAGGGGTCATGTCGGTGTAAATTTCATTTCTTACCCCTGTCTACTTTAAAAATGATATTTTAATTTA
Organism: Gibbula magus; assembly: GCA_936450465.1. Classification (NCBI taxonomy): domain Eukaryota; kingdom Metazoa; phylum Mollusca; class Gastropoda; order Trochida; family Trochidae; genus Gibbula; species Gibbula magus. Next base: position 83,571,955 of record OW388290.1, read on the forward strand.
CGAATTAACCAATTCACCAATTCAGTCATTCACACTAGCGCTGAAAGGTGTTATTGAATCGTGCCATAATCAAATGGATCTCATTTCTTTAAATTATTGAAAACAAGCGAGTGTTACACTTTCTTTTACTCGTTAGTTTATATATTGAAGTCCAATTTTTTTTAAATGTTTGGCCCTGTAGCTTTAGGTAATATATTATATTTATAAGATGTCAAACCTTTCAGTTGTCCAAGGTTAATATCACTGAGGCGTTGTTGTCCATCATAAAGTTACCATGTTTTGACAGATTAAATACTCACAGAAAGTGCACAGAGCTCAACTACAAAGTTGTCAAGGATCTACTGATGAAGTTGAAAAAAGAGTGAAATATATCACTGATTTTGATTTAGATGATCCGGTGTCTGTCAAAACTTCTCAACAAACTGTGTGGTTAGGCACAGGGGCTTGTATTGTCGAAACTAGCGAGTTACAACGAATATGAAGTCGACGATCCAGCCCCATATATACTATAAAAAAGTAAAGGGATGTAACGGGGTCAACACTCAATGTCCGTTTGAAATTATATTTCAGAATGTTGTCATCATATTATCATTCAATGTTATATATCACGGCAAAGCCAATACATTTGTCTTTAAAACAAGCCATCAAACGTAAAAATCGAACGGATAATAACAAGGATATGATTTTTCAAAGCCAAAAATATTAGCACATTGCTCATGTGAGCCATTTGCCTAGCCCACCAAAATGATAAAATATTCGCTTGAAAAAATTATTATAAAATACTTTATAATATCCTGTCAGCTAATAGTGACCCAGTTACAAAGCCCAGCATTTAGTGCATCAGATCGCGCAAGAATTATAACATGAGGGACATTGTATTTGACATACCAGGGATTTTACATTATATCAAGTGTGTTTCGAAACATCGTTTGTCTAGTAGTCATCCATATTGAATGACCTTGACATTGGTCTATTTTTTTAAACGAAATGATGTCAAAGGGCCTCAAATAACCCTATGACATCATTTCGTTACCAAAAATAGACCAATGCCAAGGTCATTCAATATGGACGTCTCACTATCAAACGATGTTTCGAAACACACTTGAGATCTTTTAAAATCATTGGTACGTCAATTACAGTGCACCCCGTGTTATAATTCTTGCGCGATCTGATGCACCAAATGCTGGGCTTTGTAACTGGGTCACTATTAGCTGACAGGATATTATAAAGTATATTATAATAATTTTTTCAAGCGAATATTTTATCATTTTGGTGGGCTAGGCAAATGGCTCACATGAGCAATGTGCTAATATTTTTGGCTTTGAAAAATCATATCCTTATCCGTTCGATTTTTACGTTTGATGGCTTGTTTTAAAGACAAATGTATTGGCTTTGCCGTGATATATAACATTGAATGATAATATGATGACAACATTCTGAAATATAATTTCAAACGGACATGGGGTGTTGACCCCGTTACATCCCTTTACTTTTTTATAGTATATGGGGCTGGATCGTCGACTTCATATTCGTTGTAACTCGCTAGTTTCGACAATACAAGCCCCTGTGTGGTTAGGTAACTTCTGGACATGCTATTATTGAAGCATTGCCATATTATATGTTAATATTTCATGGATACGCTTACAGTTTTCCCTTTCGTACTGGCAAATACTAGATTGAGTTTGTTGTAGTGGTACAGAATGTATTGACTGACAGTTTAGAGGTACTCTTGACTGCATAAATTAATGTAGTGATTGTCGATGTCGAAACATCGGCGATCACCGGTAATCAACGACACCTTCCGCCGTGATTGACCTACTTCAGTGCGCAGCCATAGTGAACTCTTATGAGAAGACGCCGAATGAAAATACTTTTTTTCACTAATCACTGATTCAGGCACTGTAGAACTAGTAGTGTCACGGTTTGAAAGTTAGACGATTTAAAATAGAAAAATTCAAAAGAGGAAAGTCATTTACTGATGTATCACTTGGTGAAGCAAACGTTGGTTGCCTTGGACTTGGAGTTTTTACCCCTGTCTTGCATAAATATTAGCGTGGTGTCAATTTCTTCTAAATCTAGCATACAACTAACTAACTTACTTTTAAAAAAAGAAACACATTTCTTGTAACATAATAGACATAACGATGTAAGTTTCATGATTTTGTACGATGCTCTATGTATGTATTATATTATGCTGTTATCTGATGTATAATGGGCCTGTGGCCCCTTTACTGAATAAAATCTCTCTCACTTACTTATGATATACTTAGTGTTTATTATCTCTAAAGTCTTCATGTGTGTTACACAAGTGGGTAAAATTAATGTAAAAACTAATGACTATAACACTTTTGCTGAAGTTGAGTTGAAATGGACAAAGCAAACGTTACTTTCACATAGATCAGCAAATACCATGTACATGTTCACTGGGTTCTTGAAAGATGGAACTGCTGGTCCGTTGTGAAGTCTGTTTCGCCGGTGAATAACAGTGTTGGCAGCCTGACACACAACAGGGTTGTTGTTGACCCGGACATTCACTTCGACAGAGTTGACGTAATCTTGTCATCTCTTGAAAAACACAAAAATTGTGAAGTACACAGGCAGACATGATACATAGAAACAACATGACCTGATATCAATGCAGTAGAGATCTCTTAATCTTCTTAATCACATATTCAGGTGTCCAATTGTCCTCCCGACGATCTGTCTAATGGAGGACACATTCTTATTTAATATTTTAAATAATCTAATTTTCTTCATGTGAGTAAATATGATAAGATTTTATGAGTAAACTAGTTTCCTACAGGCTATTAACACATAGTTCATGGATTGAATTACTGTCATAGTGTCATGAGGATTTCTTTTAATTTTCAGCATAAACCTACCTTTTTAGCTCATCAGGCATGGTATGGCTGCCGGTGTCCGACCGTCCGTCCGTTCATCCGTAAACTTTACGCTTTTTCGACTTCTTCTTCAGAATCAATGACTCTAGAGTGCTGAATTTTTATGTGCAGACTTCTTAGCTAAAGGGGATTTTAAATTGTAGATTTTGTGACACCATGACACCAAATGGAGTCACAGGGGTTACAACTTTAAAACCCTATTTTCATCTTCTTCTCTAGTTCCAAAAGGTCTAGAGAGCTGCAAAATTGTGTGCAGGCTCCGTGGCCGATGGGGATTCTTAATTGTACATTTCGTTACCCCATGACCCCAAATGGGGTCACAGGGGTCAAAACCTGAAAACCTATTTTCATCTTCTTCTCTAGTTATATAAGGTTTAGAGTGCTGAAAAAGTTGGGTGCAAATTCCTTGGCCGATGGGGATTCTAAATAGTAGATTTGGTGACCCCATGACCCAAAATGGGGTCACAGGGGTCACAACCTTAAAAGCCTATTCTGATCTTCTCCAGTTCCAAAAGCTGAAAGAGCTGAAAGGTTGGGTGCAAAGTCCTTAGCCAATGGGGATTTTTATTGTAGACATTGTGACCCCATGACCTCAAATGGGGTCACAATCTTAAAAACCTATCTTCTTCGCCAGTTCCAAAAGGACAAGAGAGCTGAAACATTGTATGCAATCTCCTTGGCCAATGGGGATTCTAAATTGTAGTTTTCGTGACTCCATGACCCGAAATATAGGTCATGACCTGAAAAGCTATGTTCATCTTTAATAATAAAAAATAGATATAAAGGAAACAACAATGATGAATTAAATCTTCAAGTGTGTCTTTATTTGTAGGGGATAGGGGCCTCAAAGTTGGGTCAGAGAGTAAGGACCTTTAGACCATTTGTATCTTCTCCATTTAAAGTGACTCCTATTTGTTGTACCTCTCACCTAGAAGTTGACATTTTGATCCAGTGTCTCTATTTGTATCAAGTCAACTGCACAGGCTTGAAAAAACAAAGCAGTTTTTTTAACCGGTTCAAGTTGAGAACCTATTTGAGAAAACATGTTGTGTCTGAAGGAGGATACTTTTCCTTAAGCATTTTATATATATATATATAGTTTTGGATGGCTAGTCATATAGTATGTTGTGTGTATGGAAGGGAATTTGTGCCAAATATGAAGACGTGTAACTTATAAAATGTAACATGTCGTTCTCAACCATACAACTAATTTTTAATCCTGTCATTCTTAACTTTTCATTCTCAGCTTTATAAGGTTGAAATGTAATTCTAGAAATGTCAAACTCGAAAAGTCAACCTTTAAGTTTTTAATTGTTAAATCTAAATAATAAACACATTTTTAATGTTACAAGTTACGTTTTACAAATGAAAAATGGAAAATAACGAGTTGTAAAGTAAAGTCTTGTAAAACAGACTTCAGCATTTCGAGACTTACACGACTTGCATATTTACGATTGCAATGTTTCAAATCACATCTCTACACGATTTCGCATTGACCGTATTTGGAATATTACGGAAATTAGCGGAAAGGAACGAATCATCCCGACCCGATAAAAACAATGTTCAACAATGACTTCTCCTTCGCCAAGCATCGCCCAGCAACAATGACACACTATTTGAAAGTTACATACTAGTTTTTCCCATTATTAGCATACTGACTTCAAGTGCGATGAGGTCATAAAAAATCTACTGCCAAAACGATATCTCCTAGGAGATATCGCTTGATATTACACAAACGATATATGCGGTGGAACACAGTTTTGAGTGATAAACATATTTATTTGCCATTTGTAGATATGAACAACTTTAATTTTTATTTATGAACAACAATTGTCCGGGCCATCAAAGGAGAACAGTTGTTTTTACGGTAAACACTTTAAAACTACCGGCTTGCAGAGAAGTGACATTGCATAGAAACTATGCTGCTGAGGGGTAAATATTGGACATGTAAAACAAATTTGCAAATTGTGCGTACATAAATCAAATATATGCGCGTTGTGATATAATGTGTCACGTTCTTCGTATTTGACCCTGTACTTTTCACAGACGTCGCAACAAAATATTAATTTATATCAGCAGAGAGCGTATATTTTGGTGGCAACTATTTAAAAATGTCTATTGTTTATAATGTGGACCATGTGGATATTCCTTCGCATCGTTAATAATTTCACAACATTTGCAAAGCATCGAATGGCTTCGCCGGCCTTGACATCGGTACGGGCCTGCCCACTCGCGATATAAACAAGCAGACAGAGTCGGTCATATTCCCCGCCATGTAGGAATTTTGAATATATTTATGCATTTTGAATATATAATGCATTTACTTTCTATATAGCAAAAGGCACATCTAGACTACTTGGTTGATACCTGTACAAAGTTTCAGCAAAACATATTGAATAGTTTTGAAGTTTGAGGCCGGAATATAGTTTTCCCTGTTCTTGGTTCTAAGTCCAGACTGTTTGCATTCGTAAAAAAAAAAAATTATTCTCAAATTTCTATATAGCAAAAGGCACATCTCGACTACTTGGTTGATACCTGTACAAAGTTTCAGCAAAATATATTGAATAGTTTTGAAGTTTGAGGCCGGAATATAGTTTTCCCTCTTCTTGGTTCTAAGTCCAGACTGTTTGCATTCGTAAAAAAAAAAAAAATTATTCTCACATTTCTTTATAGCAAAAGGCACATCTAGACTACTTGGTTGATACCTGTACAAAGTTTCAGCAAAATATATTGAATAGTTTTGAAGTTTGAGGCCGGATTGGAAAAGCACGGACGCACAGACGGACGGACGGGGGATAATAAAGAGGGAAATGTAACACACGTACCTCCTTGCGTTTCTGATCTAAGTAATGCAGCAAAGAGGTCATGTAAGTTGACCTTGCACTCCATCCAGTCAGTGTCAAGGCTGGAAAGCCATCGAACCTTCTTGAGTATACCTACTTGAGTTGGCTTACGGAACACCACATTCAGTGCCTTTGATTGGATTTATCTAGATGAAAGGTCACAGTGAAGGTCATCTGACATGACCCTTGGTACTCAAATCGACGAAGGAGCTACGAGTTTACGTTCTATCTGATTTAAATGAGATTACAATTTGCGAAATGAGTAGAAGAAAACTTTTTTCTTCTGTTTTTCTATCTATATCACATTATACGATCTATTATATATAGCATTATTAAATGTACACTTTTTGGATAGAATCGTGTTACTGAAATATCGCTTACAATTATAACAACCTTTATAACAACCGAAGCCTAGATGAAACTAGATTGGCATTTGCGGGACACCGCAAAAGCAGAGCAGCTCCGAAACTTGGGGTCTCGCCTTTCCCTGTTCCGCCTTCTCGTCAGCATCATTATTCGAGTTATTACTAATCATCACTGGGGTCAGTTTTCACAAGTTTGTTCTTAAAACCTATTTCTTTTTTCAATATTTGATCAAAGGAATAACGTGGCGTTAACCAATATCTCATGACCTTGACCTTTGACCTTCAAGGTCACACCATCAATGATCACTTTTCATCACGTGTAACAATCATGCAATGACTCAAAGTGTTCATAGTTAAAATACGGCATATTCACAAAAGCATGCTTTTTGGTAAGATCTCACTGTGACCTTGACCTTAGCGAAAACGTTTTAAAATATTGGTCTTTCTCCATAGTCCATATATACCAAATAAGAGCACCAAAAAAAAGTTTGAAGTTATCATGTTTACAAGGATTGTTGTAGTGATTTCAGAACTCATGACCTTGACCTTGAATGTGAACATGTCAAAATCATTCACCAGGTGTTTAAGAAATAAATTAAGCTATTTATATGAGGTGTAATTATCTTCATGGGAAAAAGCTACCCAGTGATTTAAGAACTGGTCAGCATGACCATATCTCGTGACCTTGACCTTTAAAATTCAAGGTCACTAAATCAGTGTTCATTTTTCATTGTGTATCACAATCATGTAATGATTCAAAGTGTTAATAGTTGAAATAAGACATTTTCGCATAAGCATGCTTAGGTTGTGACCTCCCTATGACCTTGACCTTTGACGGATGTTAGCGAAAACGTTTTCAAATCTTGGCCTTTCTCCATAGTTGATATACACCAAATAAGAGCCTGATAGCAGAAATATTTTTCAAGTTATCGTGTTTACAAGGATTTTTTTTTAGCAATTTCAGAACTTGTGACCTTGAATATGAACATGTCAAAATAATTCCCCAGGGGCATTAGTAAGAAGTTATGTATATGAGATGTTGATACCTCCTTGGAAAGAAGTTATTTAGTGATTTCAGTACTGGTGACCATGACCCTATCTCGTGACCTTGACCTTTAAAATTCAAGGTCACTAAATCAGTGTTCATTTTTCATTGTGTATCACAATCATGTAATGATTCAAAGTGTTAATAGTTGAAATAAGACATTTTCGCAAAAGCATGCTTAAGTTATGACTTCGCAATGACCTTGATCTTTGAAGAATGTTAGCGAAAACCTTTTCAAATCTTGGCCTTTCTCCATAGTTGATATACACCAAAGAGGAGCCTGATAGCACAAATATTTTCAAGTTATCGTGTTAACAAGGATTTTTTAGCGATTTCAGAACTCGTGACCTTGAACTTTGACCTTGAATGTGAACATGTCAAAACAATTCCCCAGGGATATAAGTAAGAAGTTATCTATATGAGTTCTCAGAACCTTCTAGGAAAAAAGTAATAGCCAATACAAAACGCGGCGGCGATGTAAACTGCGCAAAAACTGATAGCAGCTCCGACTTAGTCGGACCTACTTAAAATGGGGACTCTCTAATACAAGCTTTTATAGCTTATGTTGTCAAGGTCCAGCAGAAAAGACATAAAACCGTTTCACGATGATTTTCTTCCCAACATTACAAACTGAACTGCTGGAGTTGATCTTATTGAAGGAGACGGCTCAGATCTGTGAGGAATGATACATGTCAGCAAGTGCCATCTTAAATCATCTCAATATCAAGAACAAATAATGGTCGGGATGGTTCAAATACACAAATCTTGGGATTCAGTTTGAAATGGGATACCAATTTAAAGCTTCCGTGATATAATGGGAACTTTAAATTAACACAAGACATACATTAATTGGAGTTAAACAATGCAAAATACACAATATTACTGCCAGCTCAAGTAGGATTCTATGCAATGATAGAATTTCAGACTGTAAATTAAGTGTAATGGGGAACTCTCACACACTTCATAAAGCAAGAACAGATTCGTGACGACTTTCCTGTAACTGATACTAATATAGTTGAATGGTCGATATCACAATGCGATTACAAAAGTATAGTTTCCTTGCTTAATGCAGTACGTCATGCTGAAAATGATAGAAAAGTGATTACAGAAAGCTCGAACAGACAAATTGTCTATTGCAATGGTAATGACTTCTTAAAATTCAAATTTTGCAATTTCACTGATTTCACAGTTAATATGCATTTATTCCTTGAAAGTCTTTCAATTTGATTTTATGGTAGAACTATTAGAACTATTAACCATAAATGAAACACTGATTTTGAAGCTATTGTGAAGTTATTTAGTTACAAAAATTAGCCAAAGTATAAAATAAACATTAACAGTACACCCAGGCTACCGGTCCGTAGTGCCTTACCATCGACTAAGGGTCCTTTATATCCTTAGAAAAAATATGAACAAAAAATTACTATCACTTACATTTTGCAGACATGGAAGACAATAATGCCATTTTAGCTGAACCGTTATGGCTTAACCACCAATGTGCTGATTCAACATTTATTATAGAAGATTGGTTTCGGAAGGGAGTACATAGCATAAGAGATTTGTGTGATGAAAAAGGTCTTTTATCTTTCATAGATTTAGAAAGAAAAATTTAATTTGAAGGGTACATATTTGGACCACTATCGTGTTATCAGCAATCTTCCTACACAATGGAAAAACAAATTAGATAAATTGTCCTTTATACACATCTATGATCTTATGATCAACAAATTCCTTATGGAGTGGCTCAAACCCTCAAATGGTTCACGCAAGATCTATGATAAATGTTTGCATACTGACCAACAACCAATCGTCTGCAATAAATGGCAAGAAATGTTCCTAATTGACCTAGACTGGAAAGAAATATTTAAACTCCCCAAAAGATGTTGTAAAGATATTAAGCTACAAGACTTCCAATTTAGATTCTTGCATCGCATTACATATACTAAAAATGAACTAGTTAAAATGAAACTAATTGACAATAGTATTTGTAATAGATGCAACGAAGAAAATGAGTCTTGTGTACATGTTTAGTTTTAATGTCCATCCGCAGCTCTTTTCTGGAATGAAATTGAATGCTTTTTAATACAACACTTGTGTTATGACATCCAATTTTGTCTCAAAGATATCCTTTTCGGTATTCAGGAGACTGCAGATTTCAAACTGTTAAATCATATTCTTTTAGCTGGAAAGAGACATATATATATAAGCTGCATTAGAAATGAACCCTTGTCTTTTCAAACATTCATAGTCATCTTGAAAGATATTTTTCAAGTTGAAAGATACATAGCTAGAATGAAAAAAACAATCAAATCAATTTATGAGAAAATGGCTACCATTACAAGATGCACTTGATTGATTTCATACTCATTATGTAGCATCAACTATGTCCAACCGTGATACTCAATAATTTGCATGGTGAATATATGTGACATGTATTTGTATGTACCTACTCTTGTGAATAAAAACATACAAAAAAAAGAAAAAAGGTCCTTTTGTCCTGAACAATATTTTGACTTTTGTAGAAAGAACTGAAATTAGCCGGGAAGGGTCTGAATACATAGATACATGTATGATGTATTAAACGAATGTTGTTTATATGTTTTGCTCCAAAACGATATATATTCTGTTTTTAAAAAAAACAAATTCTTCTATATAACCACCTAATTTGCAAAAAGTAGCAGTTACTATAAAATGATGTAAGAAAGAAACACTCTGAAGCAATTACAATAACTAGAAATAATCATAGTATTCACATTTGATGATGATAATAGCTAGATTCTAAGAGATTGTACTTCTTCAGCATTACAGATATCATTTAGAGTCCCATCTTCAGTCACACAAGGATGGCTGTTCTTCTTCGAGTACATTGCACGTTATCAGAGCATTCAACAGTGACTGTCCGAGGAGGACAATATCATTAAGTCAATGTTTGTTTATTTGTGAACGTATAATTTGGCAGTTCTCGATGCTTACAAATGTTGCATTGTAATGCTAAACCTTAACCGAACCAGAAGCTTCAAGAGCTGTAATTGGATGCGTTATAATGTACTCTAATGTTAGACAAGCCAGAGGTCAACACATTCATATTTGACTTTTCACGTTAATCTTTTTCATTTGAGAAAAACTGGGGAAAAAACACTTATTATACGTTTCCTCTCATATAGTCAATGTTCGTATGATACGATTTGCAAATTGCAAAACGTTATGCAAAATCAATCTTTGAATTTTGAAATCATAACATAGTATATAATCCACGTATATTATCTATGTATGTAGATAATCTAGGAGTTAATACTTGTCTTGATCCACAGAATGCCTTATTAAATATGTCAGTTAAGAGTTTTAAGTTTCAAACAGCAATCACTGTCGAATCATTTTTGAGGAAAAGTATTTTTTCAGAGCATTAATACATTGGGTTGGACATTATCTTTAAATTTCAATAATCAGTCTTACTTCTCTGTGTTTAATAGCAACACATCATTCAAATGTCTTTCTTCTTGTCAAGATGTGATGTGTCATTACGTGAAGAAGTCCATTTCTGTCAACCTTAAAGCTTTTAAACATGTGATTTTGATAAAATAGAAATGAAGCACAGTTTGATGTCTCATTCATCAATACTTTCCATAACCATTGACGTTTTTAATCAGCAGAGACAATTTAAGTATGACGTTTACGAGGGAAACACAATGTTAACAAGAATTAAAAAAATTGAATGTTATGATATGCAGTTTTGAATTATTAATGATCATCAGATAATATAGTTTTATATATATTTAAATTGATAAAATGCAATTCTAAAACCAATATTTGAAAATGATTTAGATTTCTTGATAACAGAAGTCCATATTATACAATTACAGACTGGTGATGAGGTCAAACACTTTTTTTTCACCCGAGAAAACAATATTGACCAAGGACGGCATTGTTTGTTATCACCTGAAAACAGAAACAGTTTGACGTCATCACGTCATATCGACATCAAGCCAATACAGCTTTTCGTCAGGGGGTAGCCGGGGTGAAGTTATTATGGTAAAACATAATTTATACAGGTTTCATATTGCTGATTGCAAGTGCGCTTTGATAAATAAATACATGCATGAGATGTCAATAAGGTAAATTCGATAAGTCTTCAAATGTTGTGCTTTCATGTTTATTATCCTGTCACATGCAACGACATGTTTGTTCATAGCATCATTATTTTCATGATTTACATAATGTTCAAATCAAAAACAACTCTCAAACTTGTTATCATCAATAAGGAACGAATGCAGAACATAACTTTTTTAATTCAAATAATCAATGATCTTGTTCCATACAAACCATATTCTAATTCTATGTTTTAAAAGGCACTGTAACCTACACACATACACCTCTACAGATAAGCCTTTGTCTAAGATATTCCTGGGATGACTTATTTTTAACATTGTAAATATTGCTCACTACATCAAACATGACCCAGATAAACACAGAGACGATAAACAAAAAGAAGTCTTCTTTTGTTAGAATTTAATTATGTTTTCTCATAGACGAAGGTATCCACAACAGGATAGTCTGATTGGTTTTAAACATTTAGATTGTAATGAGATGACATTGTTGTACATGTTTGTGTGGTCCATTTTGTAATCTGATATGAACGTATTTTTACGTATTATTTTTTTCAAGTATCATGTAAATATAACTTTTGGATATAATTTTATTAAACAATAGACACATTTGAAATAGTGTGACACTTGTATCATGGTGCATAGTAATATTAAATAGAACGTCTACTTTCCCCGGCTGTTATTACTCACACTAAGTATAATCACTGGCTTGTTTAAGCATTTTTACATTTTGTCAACTTTTCTGTTATAGCATAGTAGAGTGGAAGTAGTCAGCTCAACACACTGTGGCGGGTGAAGGTTTAACCCTAGTATACGTAATGGAGAAACCTCAAGTTCGAAGACTTACTAGGCCTCAGGATGTAACCGATTCTCAGGGTCCACAATCTCTGGTCAATCCGAGAAAGAGGCACAGCAGTCAAAAGCGTTGGCTCTTGAAAGAATGGTAACGGGTTCGAGATACACATTGGTCAAAACATTTGCGGTTCACATTATACTATAAATCTACAAATTTTGCAAAATCAGTCGGATTACTTCATCAGATCTATGCTTTCACATCATCCTCTTAGGAAACATATCAGGCTTTACAATCATTGTAATTCCTCCTAATAGGGTTTACAATTGTCTCTATAAACCCTCCTGGGGGACTTACAACGTTGTAAGTCCCTGGTCCCGGGTGATAAAGAAATGTAACCAATGCTATAATAAACGATTATACTGAGTTAGGTTGATACATGTATGTATTTCTCATTTCGCATGTATGATTATGATTGGTTAACATTGTTATGTAATCAATGAAAAACTTGTTCCTGAGATTGAGAAACTATATGTGTTTGATATTACTGTGCATGGTGAAATTTCAATGTTGCTGATTCTCAAGAGGCGTTAGATTTTTTCAGATATTAATCTTAATGTACACAATGATACCGGTCCAATCGACTCAAACCTTGCTAGCGTTTGATGTAAGACAATATTGATTCAAGTTCTTTTATTGTTGTAATATTTCAAATATTGACTCTTTAAAATTGCCGATGCATTTACTTTGATAATCGTTTTGACAAGACGACAATGGTTGTTTTCATATATGGATTTGATCACCATCAGGGCCTATTTAGCGGGAGCTCAATACATCCAGGACGTGCTACAGCCGGTCGTTGTTCCTCATTTCGATCACCATGCACTTGCTACACGACCACAGTACATGGACGACAACGCCCGACCTCACCGATCACGTGCCGTTGTCGATTACATGCGTGCCAACGCAGTGACAACTTTACCCTGGCCAGCAGCAAGACAAGATCTGAACCATCTTGAGGGCGGCGACTCCAGGCTCAAAACACTCCAGTACAGAATTTACATGAGTTGCACGCTGAGTGGACGTTATTGACACAAGAACAGATCCGACGTCTGACTGTAGGCATGAGACGTAGGGTGCAGTATGTCATCCGGGTACGCGGCGGTCCTACCAGATACTGATCATTCTTATTGAACATGTACACTAGGGTCTACAAAGAACATTTAGAAGTGACAATACCAATGCGAATGTGTTTTGTTTCACTAGCAGCTCCATACGTTTGTGGACATTGTTTCATGGGAAAAACCGTACTTGTGTAAACATGACTATTAAATCGCTATTAAATAATTATAACAGCTACATATTGTTGCGTTTATGTCTTGCCAGATGGCTGTTCTATCAAGAAAACAAACTAAGACTAGTTTAGGGTCGTAGTAGAGCTTACTTGTTTCTGACATTCAGCTATATGAATCAGGGGGTGCTTAACCTTTTCTTTGTATATAGTTTTATATCGCAGTAAATTAACATGACGCTTTTATGGCAAGATTCCTCCGAAAACTAGATTTGAACATTGTGTCCGCTACCGTACACATTATACGCAGTGTCTAGTCCGCATTTGAATGGCAAGGATTAGGAAAATCCTACAGCATCAAGAAAACTATACAAAATGCGGATATTTGTCTGAAGGAATATCCGTGTTCGTAGAAAACAACCGACTGTTGTTATGGAAACGTTAGTAAATGCTTTCAGCTTTCGATGAAATGTTTTTTATGTTTATTGAAAATGTATTGTGAATATCTTACATATTGCAATTTAATGTTATTTTGTATATTCTTTAGTTGTTTTCATTAATCTAAAACGTTGTTTCCATCAGAAGATATTAAAATCATAATGGTGTTCAAATGCTCTAGTTCATGTCGCCAAAAGGAATTCTGCTTTTACCAAGAGTTAAAATAGGGAAGCTAATATTTAATATTTAACTTTGATATGAAGTTATCTTAGAACTGTATTACCTTGTCAACTATGGATGGCAATCATGAATCACTGATGAATTCCAAAGAATTTCAAAATTTGTGAAAACAAACCTAGTTTTGCCATGTGACTTGGAAAAGTCATGGGAACATTTTCAGAGAGTTTCTTAATCAAATTAAAGACGGTTTCACTATTTAACAACGGTGTTTTACAAGATAATGAGATTATTATTTAATCCAAATATATGAGTACAGACTTAGCATTCAATATTGAATCACTCAAAGTAATTACTTTTAACTTTTTCACATATTGTGTATTATCCCCTAACTGTTTTCTAATAAATGCAGTTCACTCAATCAATTCTATCGATGCATCTCTTACAAATAACCACGTTTAATGCCTCTTCAACATGTCCTGTCATCGACCGATCCTTTTACACGAACATTAAATGTTTGTAATAAACCCGAAATAGTTTTAATTGCAGTAATAAAAGTGTTTCGAATGTTCTCCCTTTTGATCATTTTCGTAAATAAAACTGAACTTCAGAAGCCTCAATACACATTTTCTATTAAAATGTTACGGCCTGATTGGACAGGGTGCTTTATTATTTTCATCATTTAAGCAAATATCGCATTACATTTCACTGTAATCATTGTATCTATATCTATCTTGTAAATATTTCAACATTTGAACTGTGCAGTAAAACGAGTGATGCACTACTTCATTTCGAACATACAATTTCCTCAGGTTGATCATAGTCAATAATCTGTGTTTTGGACACAAAGAAGCAAAAGCAATATTTATCACATCACATTTTTCATGAAATACCTCGAGCTCATATCAACCCGAGACCCGCATATGGGTTGAGACATAATAAGTTAGTATAATAACGAGTACATGTGTATTACCCATTTGGTTGAAAATAACCGAGTTAATATTATTGATGTGAGCAGATGTTTCGTAAAAGTCATATGACACACTTCCTCGGGTAATAATCTCTATATATGACATCATATTTATATGAGAGGTTTTTTTCTTTAAAAACAAGTTGTCCCCGGCTCTGATAATGTTGACGGTAATAGAATGTGGCTGTTGTTTCGTGATACCAAACACGTTTTATGATTATCAAGGGTAGGCACTGAACTGATGGTAAGTAAATGAAATGTTCCTGTCATTACTATAAAGAAGTGAAACATCTAAACCCAGTGTTGTAATTCATAACCATACAAGCATTTAGATGCATTTAAACGAAGTTCATTCCTTTGGGAATATGAATTATATGCTTTAATATTAAATTTCTAGGCATAAGTAATATTGTAACATGTAAATGAAATTGCAATTGTATTGTATTGACGTCATAAAAATCACTCTGGTGTAATTTTCCGAATGCGGTTATGGATGAAGCAGTCACGACTTTCTTAACAAAAAGAACATAGATTTTGTAAAGCAGTATTCATACTATTCATACCACGAAGAAGACACGCTCATTAGGGAAATTGTAACAGCTAAGTACTCGTATCATTAAGCAGGTATGACATGATTATTTGTATAATATTTTTCAAGTTTTCTGAGTTCATCAATTTTTTAAGTGCGTAGAAATGGGCCATCATACATGAAAAGCAATAAATATCTGAAAAACGATGTTTCTAGTATGTTTGAAGCCGACGGATTATGACATTGTATTATCATCATTTTCTGTGTCATTAAAACTCAATTACAATTTCATTTAAATCAGTTCTACCTCGTTCGTCGATCTGAGTATCACATCACAAAGGTCATGTTTGTTGACCTTACCTGAAACTTCTCGCCTTCTATAAATTCAGCTAATCAAAGGCTTCTTAGATATGGCATAAACGTGTTTTTCGGTAGAGAGCTCCAGTCCATCTGATTGCTTTTTATAACATTGTTGTTGATTGGCTGGAGTCAAATGTCACCTGACCTCTATGGTACAGTACTCAGATCAGAAACTCAGCGAGGTACAAATATACGTTCGATCTGATTGAAATGAGATTGAATTCAGTCTTCACCTTAATACAAACTAACTTAATCATATTACATTACAGTATGTTCGAATAACGACCTACACTTCAAAAGTATATTTGTGGATCAGCAATGCAATATTTCTGAGATTAAACATAATTGTAATTCATTTATTTTTTTATCTGAGTATCTCTTTCAGAAAGGTTAAAAACAAAACAGAGTTCGAAAATTTCAAATCGACAAAGATCTACAAAAAATTGCTATGTGCATTATTCATAGCGAATAATCCCTTGGATATTAGAATGTATGTGGTTTTGAATTATTCAATTTACAACGTTATAGCATTGGACATTGCTAGAGATACACTTTTGCCATTTGACTAAATAAATATTCAAATACAAGATTATTCAAGAAGATAATGTGATCCACATCACACAAGTATTACCGTATTTCCTTAATTACACGCCTGCCTCGAATAGACGCCCATGCACAGTGCGAAATTATTGCGAAATAGACGTCTGCCTTAAATAGACGCCTATGGTGTAGACTGTCTGAAAATAATAGACGCCCGGTATTAAGGAAATACGGTATATGCTTCTCGATCAAGACTAACACGAAAATCTCCACTTTGTCACGTTCTTCCTACAGACATATTCATTATGGACTTATTTTATTTTCCAGTGTCTGCAATGGTTTGTTTTCAATGTAGCCTTGACCACGATAACTGCCATAAGATGTCCGACTTCATGAATTGTTGATTTGAATACTGCATTGTAACATCTATGTGAGAATTTATACATGCACATCATTGTGAAAATAGCACATTTTTCAAATAGCGAATCTTAATAAATATAATAATAATTAATACAGCTAAACAAATCATGATTTTTGTGTCTGCATTGTATACTAGATATAATTGGTTAAGTGCAGATGTCTCTGTTCAATAAAATATGTTAAATGTCATATTGGTTTGATGCGTGTTTGTACGTAAGCAATGTCACCATAGTTTAAACTATAGACAATACCGTAGACCTAAAATGATGTAGTACAGAACTAACTGACTAAAACGGCATTGTGAAACAACCAGAATATGATCTGGTTTTAAATCACTGGGCAAACTGTATTAATATTCAAAGCTAAATGGTTATATATGAGGCTTCAATATTACATCTTGGCGTCTCTATAACATTCTGCAGACACACCTATTTAGAACTACGCTTGAAACAACAATGTCAACCAGTCCTACCCTTCTGTACATATCGGCATGAGAACAGTGTACATTTGTACATATTTGTGACTATGGAATCTAGCGCTAAATACAAATACATTATTATTATTTATCATCTAGCACTGCTACTTTTTGACACCTAATCACATTCCACAGATTAGTGTGACGTCATACATGTATGAGAAGTAATATTTCATTAGTTTGATCTCGACAATTCTAAACATAACACCGCAGTATCCTCCACATGCTGTCTTTCTTTACTTTACATTCAAATCGATATTGGCATAAATCAAAACTGAATGAAATTTCCCAAACAATGCTAATCTTACTATATCTTTATCTAACAATGAAAAAAGGAATTCCAGAAGTTATCTCTCGGCAAATTTTGGGGAAGTTTGGTATTAACTTGACAGATGTGTTTAAGTTAAATCAGTAATGAAATTAAATTTCTCACCGCCGTTTTTACCCCATTAAGGTTATTCAATACTGTCAACAAACATACTTTTATCAATATCAGTTATGATAAGCATGTTATCACAAATGTATGTAATTTCTTTACACATGTGTATAAAATCAGAAGAAAACATAACGACATCATAAACTTGTAAGATTTTATGTGCGCTTCAATCAACTGTACAATATGTGTATTATTGGCCGATGGCCTCGAAATATTGAATAAAATGTCCGTCTGTCTGTCTGTCTGAAAGAACAGGAATTCCACAGGTAATCTTTCAGCAAGAGTTGGAGAATATAGTTTCTAACCTGACACATCTGTTTATGTTATATGAGTAATGTAATTAAATTTCTCGCCTCTAATGGCTGCAGTATTGCCCGAGTGACGCTTAGCAATAACTCACACACTCACTTTGTTCTTAAACCATGTGTGTACACATACATGATTGAACACTTCTGGGATATTTATGTTAAAGGTTAATCACGGTTTGTTGTGTTCCCAATTAACTGTCTGGACAACGCACTATTATTAGCACACCATGGACAAACATCTCCTGGACAAATCAGTGTTATGAAGTATCGTATGTCTCTATGATTCGTCTACTGCCTCCAAATAATGATAAGTCTGACGTTTGTTAATATTTTGGTGGTCGACCGATTTGTTTAGCACTTTTAAAAATAGTTTTGTTAGCTTATTTTTCTAATTTTGTTGAATCAAAACTTCACACATATTTGAGATACAGTGGCTAACATATCTTGCCTCTTGCTTATTTTTTTCAGATTATATTATTTTCGAATTAAGGTTTTTGTGTATCGAAAAAATACATAAATTAAGTTGAAGAGAAAATTCGAATGGCTTAATTCACCTCTACATTCCTGAAGATAATCTGTATATTAATTTAGAAGATTGGAAACTAATACCATACATCTGATAAAAAGGGTAGACATTCCTTTAAATTTATGCTGTAGTTGACTAAATCATCGATGATATAAAATATTATATCGTATGCACATTTAATATCCTGTTGTTAAGAACTTTGAAAAGGTCCATGTTATGACATTCTGTATCAAAAACTTCTCATATGTATAGACATCTTCCCAATGGCAAGGTGAAAATGTATCGAGATCTCTCCATTTTTACCATGCCTTCAACCTAGGCAGAAGTAGTGAAACGAATCAGCGACACCAATTGTGATAACGAGTTACGTCCCTATCATCTGCTAACATACAGCCAATGAAATCGCAGTTTACATTCGGAACCAATTCAAAATAGCGACGATCGATACAGTCACAGAGGCAATACAACTGTCCTCTGATTGGCTCATCCGATTAGCCTTCAGTACGTTAAAACCTTAGCACTGAAAATGCGAGGGTTGAGGTCAAGGGCGGAAGGAGAAGATATGGAAATATTTTCGTTACGCCTGTGACGTTGTGAAGATGATGTATAGAAGCCTTACACAAAGCAAACATGATATTTATACATTATACAGCCCTCATTCAATCCACTCCATAACTCAAAATTTTCTAAAGTTCTCAATATTTTATCATGATGGTTTGCCCTATGTCCACCTGATTGCTTCCTTTTGCTGTCCAATTGAGCAGATAAATCTTAAAGTAATTGTCAGAGTGAAATTATAGTTATTTAAACCTTTTGAAGCTTTATTTTTGTCTAATTATGTGTTATTGCCTTGGTAGAACGTTGATCATAACGCAAATGCTAGAAATGATTGTGTCAATTCACTTTTGTATGTGTACTTGATAATTGTAATATCTGTGTCAGTGTTTATCTCAGTTGGTTGTTAGCCAAATCGTTATCATTAAACCGAATTATTCTAAGAAAGATTGTTAAACATGCATATAGAACAGTGATGATCTATTCTCCTTAAATCTGGAAAATATATTTCGAGAATATATATAAATATTTCAAAATATCGCATAACCATTGTAATTGTCATCATACAAGCAAGCATTGCAAACAAGAGTCTTGTAAAATAAATTTAAAAGAAGATTTGATATAAATACACACTTAAGCTATGCAAAATATGTGTTATGTATTTCGTGTAATGACATAGATGTTAAAAGTTGGTATAAACATATTTAGTTAATATTTTATCATATAACACCTCTTTAGTAAGAAAATGCAAACAAACCTCACAACATTTTTAAATGAATTTCACCCATTCCAGGAATACAATCTAACATTTGACGAACAACGATGATCACAAGAGTACAATGTTTTATTGCTAGCTATAAAGAGTTCCTGAGCAAGATACAATCTAGTAATAGTACATGCACATGTATTTTATAACGTGTATGAATTCATCGAAATGCTACAGTTGTGCAGATAAACTCCAGATAAAGTATCTTCCTTCATAGACATTTTAGAAGGGAAAATCTCTTAGATTTGCTTCCTTGAAAATGATGTTTATCGACACGTGACATTCACTCCTATAGAAGGTATAAAACAGTGAACAGTGATTTTCCTTTTCCCAATAAAACACCATGAAGTTCAAAATAAAACATATCATCATGTAATAAGTATCATTGATTCTATGCCCCTTAAAGGCGCTGTAGCACGTTTTTGGCAAATTTTATTTTTTCAAATTTCCCATTTATAATGATAGTTTATGTCATTTATATTTACTTCAAAAGGTAAAACATCATATTACACAAACCAATTATCCGTAGTGGTAATAACGGTATTGCGCATAAAGCAAAAATTGCATGGCGGCCATTTTATTGTGAACACAATTTATTATTTTGTATGACAAAAACAATTGACATGGCTTTACGGAACCATGAACACTCATTTTTAACTTGATTTTTCGAAGAGGGAAGGGTGTTTTACCATTAGTGACATTTGTTTTCAAAAACATTTCATCAACTTATTTCAGCGAAAAAACGTGCTACTGCCCCTTTAAAATGATTTGCCATTGTTATATGACGAAATATAATTTAAAGGGGCAGTAGCACGTTTTTTGCAAATTTTATTTTTTCAAAATTCCAATTTATAATGAAAGTTTATGTCATTTATATCTACTTTAGAAGGTAAACAATCTTATTGCACAAGCCAATTATCCAAAGTGTTAATAACGGTAATGCGTATAAAGCAAATTTGCATGGCGGCCATTTTATTGTGAACACATTTTATTATTTCGAAATGACAAAAACGATTCCCATGGCTTTGCGGAACCATGTACACTCATTTTTCAACTTGAATTTCCGAAGAGAAAAGGTTGTTTTACTATTAGTGACATTATTTTTACATTTCATCGACTTATTTTGGTGAAAAAAACTTGCTACTGCCCCTTTAATGTCATGGTTCTAGTACCACGTTGCATTCTAATGCTGGTAAGGCTTTGACGTAATATACAAGCTGATATGTGTAAGAAGATTTAGGGATATATCGGATTCCCTATATTTGTAGTAATACAATACCAATACCCATTCATGAAACAATGTTGACCCTCTCTATCGTTTTGGAAAATCCAACATCTAGGGACTCGTATCTTAAACAAGGTATCACAGTGATACTCGTATAATATTCTCTCAAGATTATTTGACTCTTTTTGGATCTTGATATTAACAAGAGTTTATGGAATCAAGGTAATATGACATAAAAGAAGTGGACAGTTGTGTACGTGCCCTAGAGGAGATACACGTCACGTGATGATTCAATGGCTATAATGTTTGAAAGTAGATTTAGTCTCATTTTTCTCAATTTCACGTCTTGGACACCCACAACAAATCATTTTAATATGATGACTTCAGTTCCGAAGTGTTAGGCGCATATTATTTTATCAAATAACAATTAGTTTTTGAAGGCTTTGATTAATAAAGATTATGAACAATCAGAAACACGATCCTTCTGTCGTGAGTGATTGCATGGACCATCAAGTTGTATTGTCATCGGTAGCATTATTATCGAAACTTCAATTTCGTTTTGATCAAAATAGTTTGTTGCATCACACAAGAGTTTGTTGGCACATTGATTCACGATACAAACGACGCCTGATAACTAAATGTTTTTACCCATTTTGTTCATCTGAATAAAAGCATACCTTATCAAAATCTAGTTTATAAAACCAAACAATCAAAACCTTTATTCCCTAAAATGTACTCATATTATAATTGCATTATTTAAAGGCATAGCATCCTTTGCATAATAGATAATAAGTGATAACATATTTGGGATTATTCAAAACACAATACTGTATGATTCAAAATGACTTTAAACATAGACATTTAAACAAAGGATGCTGTGGAAACATTGTTGTTTCTCATTAACCCAAATATCATATGTTTTACGATACTATTCCTGGATAAGAAAATACATTAAACAAAGTCTTTCAGTACGCACGATAATTCAATATTATAAATGGACGGCAATATCCTTTGAAATAATGAAATGTCACCAAAATAGAGATGACTATGTCCAAACATGTATTCTACGACTTATCAACAGCTGCAATAAAGAGATGTCTCGTCTAACGGATATCTATTAGTGTTTGTCTGGGGAGAGATAAAACATCAATCTTCAGGGACATTGAAAACAAACACGTCCTGATCATGTCCATAATCAATATGTCTACTGAGTGAACGGTTTAACAGGAACCTTTTCATTTAGTATTTTTTTTATGCTGGAGACATTTCATATTTGGTTTCAGATAATGAGAAACATTAATCTATATTAAAGTAAAATAATTTAATACAACAGTTAGGGGAATGGTATTTTAAGTATTATGTTTACCAGTCGACAAAGATACAGCTGACAGTGCTGAAACTGTGGTCGGGTACCATTTTGACATCACGAGTCCAAATTATTCTGACATAAGACGTACATCTGTATTGCTCTGGTTTTATGTTACTGTTTACACGTATCTACATTTGTTCCCCTACCCGGCTTCGTCCCTTCATCCTTGTTATGAAGTTACCAATCAGTAAATCATTGGTATTCTACAGATCTCATCCATGTTATCAGAACCTGTGTATCACTACAGCTCTGTTTTATGCGAGTTGCAATAGTCAAGTGATAGCTTGATTGGTCTTCTGGTCACTTTTGTTACATGTGCGCTTGAACTTGTTTGCTGATTGAGTAATAGAATGCCTTTCAAACAGTTAATTTCTGATATGACATAAGCATACATATTGCCACATACATGATTGAACACCTCAATTATTTATGTTTCAGGTTATATCTTATATCCCTAATTAACTGTCTGGACAACGTTCTATTATATCCCTAGCATATGCCAACATCACATGGACAAACATGGACACATGTCTCTTTCATTCTCCAAATACTGAACAAACTGACGTATATAAATATTTAATTTGGTTTATTTACCACTTCTGTTTGTCAGAATTTTGACTGAATAGTGAGAAACAGTGGATACCAATCCGACTTAAAAAATGGCCTCTTCCATAGGTGTGTCAGATGAGGGTTTTATTTAAATCATGCCTCTGTGTAGTGTATTGTCACATTACTTTACATTAATAAGTTAAATGGCAAATGTACATGGGTATGAAGTTCACCTGTATATTCCTGATGGTATATAATCTCATCCAAGTGTGTTCTGATATCACGAGATGATAAAAGCTACAAATAAGAAGGTTTGCCGAGGATACTTTTACTCTTATCAACGAGTATATTTGATATCAGAAGACACGAGGGTGAACTGATATTTATCATCCAAAATCACTTTTCAGAACGTTTCAGTCATTTCACTTCCAATACGATGAAGTCACAGCATTGTGACGTCATCATATTTATAACGGCTTAGAATTGTGACGTCATTATTTATACATAAATATATATATATATATATATATATATATATATATATATATATATATATATATGTATATATATATATATATATATATATATATATATATATATATCCTAGTAGCTATATCGTAGCAATATCTGCTGTGGAACACAGTTTTGGATGATAAAATTAAACCATCATTGAAACAATTATGAGAAGAAGAGGGGGCACTACTACTTAACAAATGCTACATTGTATAAGACGACACATTCTTATACTGTTATAAATACAAACTGCAGACAGTTAATTATTCATCACCTTCAGTGTTTATCTGGGTCATGCCTGATGTGTACATATTTGCCAAATCATAGTGGAATATATTTTAAATGATGAAAATGATCATTTCTTCATGATAAAAGATTCATGGATTTAAAATGTAAAAGTATGACATTGTTTATTCATCAATATATCTTCATAACACTTTAAAACGTAGCCCATCTTATTTCCAAATTGCAAATTCCTATGAGAAAGGACAAAACATAGATTCCGCTTGTTCTCACCGAAGAAGCTGTTTGTTGTATGTATGCCGTCCCTTAATGCCTTTCATTTATTTGATCCATTTAAAATAAAGTCAAAATGTTACAAAGACGCCGTTTCACGAAACACCGAAACTAAAAAAACAAGTATTTGATATGTTAAAGGTGAAAGTCGTTTGAGTTGGGTAAATATTCCATTGATGCATTATATCATAATCCTTCTTTATGTAAATGTAATCAAACTTTTTATTCAAATCATTTGATGACGTTTTTGAAAATAATTTTGCCGACAAAGCTTATCATATGTCTACAGTATTTTATTACAGCAACTTTCTTTAAAGGTCTCTTAAGCAAACATTAATCATTAATATTTGACCTTTTGTGTTTTACCACAAAGCCATATCTGGTTGTGGCGAGTAATACACCTGTTCATTATAAGTAGAGAGGTGCAATGCAGATTTAATATTTTCTTCGATAAACATATTATAAGTTTCTGAGAAGCAGAACAATTTGTATGGATGCACAACTTATTCATTACAAAACCTTAATTGATAATTGTGTGAGGATCTAGATGGAGACGTTGCAAGCACTTCAATAGAACCTCCTCCCTCGTATCTTCCTTTCAAGAACACAACAATTATATACAGCTCATTTTGAATAAAGAATACCAACTTCGAGACAAAACTGAAAATAGTTTATATTTATCATTTTATCAGACGTAATCACAATACATAAGCTTATGAGACTTTTTAAAGTCAAGATCTAAGACATTTAAAGTGACCAGTCCGGTGTAGTCAATATAAGTCATGATTTGGTTGGATAGAAAATGACGAGAGAATCCTTGGTGCCATTTGTTTGTCTAGGTAATGCAATCATATATAAGAAATATAAAATAAATATATAAATTCCATAGGCATATCATGCCATGTTAGGTATTAGTAAATCCGACATAAGCCTTTATGGATTTTACATAAATACATGCAGTCTATAATAAGAATTTGAATATTTAGGATTATGGAAATGTTCAAGCATCAAAAGAACTAGACAAAATGCGGAAATGTGTCTAAGGAAACTTCCGTGTACATACAAAATAACAGGTTTTGTTATTGAAATGTTAGTAAAAGTGTGTCAGCTTTGGATAAATGGAATTAAGGGGTTATTCATGTTTCATTATTCATTCGTGTTTTGGAACAGAGATATTAAAATGATATGTTGCCAAAAGGAATTTCTGAAATTTTACCAAAACATAAACATAAATGTTAGTGAGCCTATTTCAAATATTTAACTTTGATATGAAATTCTCTTAAAACAGTATTGATGTGTTTACTGTGAAGGGCAATGCCGAAAAAATCATGAATCATTGATACTTGTGATAACTACACAAAAGAAATGTCAACATACAACATACAACATACAAAATAACTCAGGAAACTCAAAATGGAAATTGAGTTTCCTCACCATTGTTTTGTTTGCTATATAAGTGTACCATATTTTGTTATTTCCTTACATTCCACCTGATGAAGGAGTGAGTATGTACTCCGAAACGTCGTGTATTTTCACATTAAAGAAGTTGTTATCCAGAAAATCTTCATGTTCAACTAATTTAACTTTGAATTTTTAAAGCATTAAGTACTCGTTGTTATAATATTCATATCTAGAGAAATGGTTTACACTAACGTTAAGTCCAAAAAGTTTGTCGATGTCGGTAACATCTTTTACTAATTATATTTCTACACTTTATCATTCTGTGACTTAAATGCGAAAGTTTCTGGGCAAATACCAGTGTTGAAAATGCGATTTTAGCAGCCCATGTGTATCTTAACGAACCTAAAATAAAGGCATCATAATTTGATGTATGAATTACACAAGACATGCTTATCAAAGGCATGCACAAGCTACTTTCTTCAACGGTAGTATTTCGTATTTCATTTGAAAATGTGCTGATGTTTCTTTTGCTGTTGACCAGTGCTGCCAGATGACTAGGAAATGTTCAGAGAAACTGATTCAGAGCATGCCTTAAACAAATTTAAGACATTTTCAATATTAAGTGTTGTTTTAACAAAATAATGAGTTTATTTTTTAATTCAAGTTTCAGTACAGAATGAGCAGGATAATGACTCAAAGTAGTTATTTCTTCCAAAAATCTTCGCTTTTCTCATGTGGTTTATCATCATCCGAATATTTTCTTATAAAGAATTTTACTTGATCAATGTAATTGATGCATCTCTTAAATAATGTTATAGAAGTCAAATGACCACGGTTGATGTCTCTTCTGCATGTCTTCTCCTCGACCAATCCTTTAATAAGAATATTAAATGTTTGTAATAAAACCTAGATAGTTTTAATTGGAGTTATAAAAGTATTCAAATGTTCTCCATTCTGGTAAAAATCAATATCAATGTCGTAAATACAAATGAACAGCAGAACGCCGATGAACATAATACCTTCAATAGCAGTTGGAGTTCAGTTATGATCTGAGCATGACTCATTCAACTTTATCTGATAACCAAAAACAACCTTTCAAAGCAGTATGAAGACAGACACAACTTTATCATTAGCCCATTGTCAGCGTGTGATGCAAGGAAGATGGGAAGGTTTAGAAGAACAATGACACATTGCATCATATATGAGAACCTACATAAACCATGAATGTGAATGAAAGGCAAGACGTGTTTTAAGAACATATACATAGTAACTAACCCTGGGAGGGTACAGAACTGATAGTAAGTATTATTAGGTTCCTTGGATTGCAACAAAATAAGTTAAACATATATAATTTCTTACTTTGAAGTTTACACGGAATCCCGAACGTTGGTTGGTTGAGAGCGCGGTCATGTGATCAAATTTCGAGGTTCATTACCCATGAAATCTTGTCTTTGTAAGAGATCCACCCCCAAAGCGCCTTATTATGTTAAACTATTGACGTAAATTGCAAGCAAGAAGCTTATGAAATAGAAAAAAGAACTTGAAAGGAAGGTTTGAGATAATGACACACAGTAGCTATAAGAGGCATGTTCAGCGTATTCCATGTAAAAAAAAAAACTACAAACACATACATTTTATTGATGCATTTTATCATATTCATGTACCACCTCTATAGTATGTATATGCAATCAAACCTCACGACATTTTCAAATAGATTTCATCCATTTCAGGGATATAGTCTTGAAAATATTTGCGAACGAAGATGATCACATTGGCACAGTATTTTACTACCAGTTATAAACCTTTCCTGAGCAAGATAGAATCCAATAATGTTTATAGATTTGTACAAATTTTTTTCTCTTAAATTGAATTCATATTTGGTTCCATCGTGTATGATTTCGCTGAAATGTTACAGTAGGACAGATAAACTCAAGATAAAGCATCTTCTTTCATAGACGTTTTAGAAGGAAACTATATCTTAGATTTACTCTCTTGATAATGATGTTTATCGACATGTTGCAATCACTGCTATAAAAGTTATAAGAAGAGTGAACTATGATTTTCCATATTCCCTATAAAACACATGAAGTGCCTCATAAAACATGAAACCAATACATGTAATTAGTATCATTTGGCCCTTTACAAATTAAAAATACTAACATCTTATTGAATGTAGAGAATTGTGTATTTTGGGCCCGCACTATATTTACAGATAATGAAACGATCAGAACAAGAATAGTCAGAATTCGAAAACCTCATGCACTCGGATCGAAAGAGAAATATAGGTGCAAAATCTATATCTGAATCACTGAATGTCATTAATTATACCGAGTCTGCAAATGAAAGATGTTGCAGGACAATCAAATCCTAGTCAATATATCTAAATATCTTATTATTTTAATCGTTGATTCCATGCAATTCCTTGTAAAATATAATTTGCCAAT
This sequence comes from Gibbula magus, assembly GCA_936450465.1. Classification (NCBI taxonomy): domain Eukaryota; kingdom Metazoa; phylum Mollusca; class Gastropoda; order Trochida; family Trochidae; genus Gibbula; species Gibbula magus. The sequence continues at coordinate 83,599,812 of OW388290.1, forward strand.
GTCATATATCTTATTCATGTTTCTGGTATGACATTGCATTCTAATGCCGGTAAGGCAGTGACTAAAATAACAAGCTGATATTTGTAAGAAGATTTAGGAATATTGATCTTCATTCTTCGTTCATTCTATAATTATCACCCTCGCTTTCGTTATGGTAATATCAACATATAGACACTCCTATCGTCAACAAGGTATCACATTGGCACTCATATAATAAACTTGAAAGATTATTTGACTCATGTCCTTCATGTCCGTTTGTATATCTGGTTATTAACAAGAGTTTGTGGCATCATGTTGATACGACATAAAAGAAGTGGCCAGTTTTGTATGCGCCCTAGATGAGATACATGTAACGTGACAACAGACACAAAGTGTGTTGTATTGTTATGCTATGATTTCATGTTTCCAATACGAACCTACGATGACAAGGAGTAATAAAACCCTCAAATGTTTAAAAGTAGATTATTCTCAATTTCACGTATTGTACAGCCACAACATATCTTTTAAATATGTGAACAACCTGAAACACGATCTTTCACATGAGAATGAATGTCATGGAACATCATACATTGTATTGTCATCATTAATATCTTTATAAACACTGCAATGTCACTTTGATCAAAATAGTATGTTGCACAACATGACAGCATGTTTGCAAAATTATACAAACACCGCTTTATTGCATTGTGGATAAGCAATGTCAAGTGCTATCTGTAACATAAGCATAATTCTTTTTTTATTTGAATACAAGGCATGTTATAAAAATTTAGTTTATAATCCAAAGAATTGTAACCTTAATTTTCTAAGATTTTACACATATTATTCAGAAGCACATTATCTATTGCATAACAGGGGTATGGGATAACAGATTTGAAATTATTCAATAAACAACACTGTATCATTCAAAATTACTTAAAAGTTACGTCCAAAATAAATATGACATTATTCAAACAAATGATTCTCAAAGACTTACATGTATTGTTTTTTCATTAGCACAAATGGGATATGTTTCACGATTCTATTCCTTGATAAGAAAATACAATAATAGACATAATGAATTATCGTTTCTTCATTTAATACGAAGGATAATTCAATATCATAAACGGATTGCAATAACCTTTGCAATAATGAAATGTCACCAAAATATAGATAGCTATATACAACACATATTTCAGACATCTGTTAATCTTTATCTGGGGAGAGCTAAAATCGTCTACTTTCAGGGACATTCGCAACAAACACATGGTAATGAGGTCTATAATCAATATGTTTACAGAAAATGAGAGAAAGGTAATTAACAGGAACCTTTTCACTTCGTCACGTTCTTTCTGTAGATAGTTTATATTTGGTTACAGATAATGTGATGCACAAATCGATTAAATCATTCACGAGTCAAATGAAGATATATTACAATGGTCAGAGGAAGGTGGTTACTTAGGAATTATGTTTACTTGTCAACAGAGATATCCACGGCATACAGCAGACACTGCAGACATGTAGATTTCGGCGAGAAGGCATCATTTTGACGAACTATTGTATTATGCTACGTACATCTTTATTGCTCTTGTTTAATATTACTGTGTAAACGTATCTACATTTGTTCCCATCTGCCCGGTTTTATCCCCCCAGCTGTCCTCTCTGGTTATTAATTTACCAATCACTGGTATCCCACATATCTCATCCATGTCATCACAACATCACTTGTTTACAGATGCATCCATTGTGTTTCATAAAATGTATTTAGCTTTAAAGGCGCTGTAGCACGTTTTTTGCAAATTTTATTTTTTCAAATTTCTCATTTATAATGATTGTTTATGTCATTTATGTTTACTTTTGAGAGTAAAACATCTTATTACACAAACCACTGATCCGTAGTGGTAATAACGGTGTTGCGTATAAAGCCAACATTGCATGGCGGCCATTTTATTGTGAACACATTTTATTATATTTGAATGACAAAAAAAATTCCCATGGCTTTACGGAACCATGTACACTCATTTGCAACTTGATTTTCCGAAGAGAGAAGGGTGTTTTACTGTTGTTGACATTATTTTTCAAATACATTTCATCGACTTATTTCAGCAAAAAAACGTGCTACAGCGCCTTTAACACATGCCAACATACGTTATGTGCTGATTTCAGTTGAAATAAGTTCACTTTACTTGCATATTTATCCAAAATCATATATCATATTCACTACTTTCCAATTAAAATCGAGCAACGTCATTATACATGTGCAGAAACCGGAACTACACTGCCCATGTACATGCACAATATTTATAAGACCTATTAAACATTTTCAACCCAAGGTTTTCTTTTTGTCTGATGTAAATAAGTTTTGAAATTTACGTTTGACTAATTGATGCTTTTACGTTTATATCGCTGGTATCGTCGACTATCATCAAAATGGCATTTTTCGGTAACAGTCAGTACTTCTCGTTAAAATAACACAATTTATAACGTTATGTATATGTGACCCCAATCAACACAATGGATGTACCTTTAAACAGTTCATGTCCTTGTTATCTTATAGTTTTTGTTCTTGTTATCTCATTACAATACCAGTGTATTCCGTATAAAAATAAATGTTTTATCATCGTTCCCATATGCTTGTTAACGGTATACGCATCTATATACGTAGAGATCACCGTTGATCATTCATTAATATCCGTGTCTTATGTATACAACAGCTTCTAGAATGTCTCTCAAACAGTTATATTCTGACAGGACATAAGTATGTGTGTTTACACACACATGACTGTCATGATTGATTGAACACCTCAACGATATTTATATTTCAGGTCAATAACTGTTTGTTGTGTCCCCAATTAACTGCCTGGACAACGTTCTGTTGTTGGAACATCATGTGTAAACATCACTTGCACAAAATTGTGTCCAGAAATAGTTTGTCTCTTGCATTCGTTGACAGTCTCCAAATACTGATAAAACTTACGTATAAATATATTTGGTGTAGTTTATTTATCAATTGTGCTTGTCAGAAACAGCATTTAAGGGTGGTCACAACCTGCCGTACTTGCGAGTGTGTGCTGTCTACGTGTTTTTTTTACATGCACAAACGTTGGTAAATAGTCCTAGTAGTACGTTGTAAGTACCGACATCATCCTGATTTCGGAGCACGCAGACACGCAGTATTACCTTAATTGCATGCAGAACTTTCGCTGCGTGCGAGCTGCATATTGTCCACACGTACGGCTTCCATGCGTACACTCTACGGACACTGTGCCCATAACGCAAGGAAGCTGCTCTTGCAACACCCGGAGTATTTGCGATTAATTAGGTGCGACTTGAGGCAAAAGCACAGAGAGAGAACCTCTGAATGTCGTCCTATACCCCCACCCCATGGATGCCTGAAATAGGGTAGAAATACTCACATTCATTGCACTTGCACGCACTTACACTGTGATTGTAAGTAAGGGCATCGTGCAGTACAGTACAGCCGCCGTACGATATGACAATCACACTTCATATGAAAGGTGTAAGAACGTTGTAAGCACTAACAATATTTGAAAACTGTCCGGTGGTACTGGTAGACACGCAAAGGTAACACCTTATTACAAGAATTGACAAGATGCAAATGTGTAGATGAAAGGAATACACTCAAGAACTGTATCAGTTAAGTTTTGATATGCCAAAGAATCTACCCATTCTGCCGATTTTACTTGGCTTTACATTCCATTTGATGGACATTGAGTTAGCTGAAATAGCTCAGGTTGTGTAGATCAAGTGTCTCCCAGGCAATTCAAGATAACTTGATATTAAAATTTGCTTTAAAGCTGACACTGGTCATGTGAATTCCTGTTGTATGACTCGACTTACATGTATGCGATGAGTGTTGAAAAATGTCCAACTAAATTTTTTGTCAAAGTTGTATTAAGGCAATTTTCGCATCCATTACAGCCAGCTGTTAGTTTCAGGAAAACCAATAACTAATGGTAGCTTTTAAATTTGGTTCTAACTGTATTTCTATAAATCCGCAGTATTAATCATTAACAATCCGAGATTGGATCTCGAAAGTTTGTGACAAGTTGTTTTAAATGGTCGTAAAACCTTCAGAAATATGTATTTATCCTCTTGGAATTGATCATACCTGATATTCAATATATTTAACGGGAGATTCATTGAATTTGTTTTTTCATTTTAAGATTTTGTCTCTAATAATAACATAGACCATCAGCCCAAACAGACTCACATAAAAGGTTCCTCTTTCAAAACTATTGACATATTTCATTAAAAGTAACAATTAACAAATCCTAGATCTCATTTATAAACCAGAAAAAAGAAGGAACATTTTACATTGCGCAATATAAATTTGTTCAAAGTCCTCATATGATGTATGCTCAAAAAGGTCCAATAACGTTTTGTATTTCATTAAGTATAAAGTCTCAGCAAAGAGAATCTTTAAAACCAATCAACATTATAGCCTCTGTTATTCAGTAGAAAAGTTGGTGAATAGGAATGAGCACTAAATCTCTGGGGACATATGAGAAACATTACTTGTACAACTCGTGACACATCTCTAGTGGGGCACCAGAATACAAACTCTTGACTGGTAATCTGTTTTTGTGTAGGAACATGTCTCACACATGAAATTATTTGGCAATGGTAGGGTTAAGGCAGCACTATATGTTTTTTTCAAGAAACACAGGCAAGTTATTGGGTTAACAACATATTGGATAATTAGGTTGCTGAGACTGGTTTTTTTTTTATAAAAGTGGCATTTGTATGTAACATAATCATGTAAGTTTGCATTAGAACTCTATTCCGTGAATTGTTTAAGTATTTGTTCCTCAAATGCATCTCCCCTTACACATACAATACTATCCAGGTACAATATGTGCTATTGCTGCTGACTGAATTTGTGCCAAAGATTCAATTATTGTTGTTTCTAGACATTTCCTTACTTGATACATCTTTAAAAGAGAGACGGAAATGAATTACACCCTTTCCTGGTTCCCCTGTTGTCAGAACAGAGAGCGGTAATTACACTTGATCTGAGTCTGGTCTGCTATTGATGAGTAGAAAGTTAACAGAATTCCTGAAAGAAGTCGTTCCTGACAGTTGTAGAGGCTATGCGATCTTCCTAGGGCTAACATAAGTTTATTATGTGATAACTATTGATGAACAGAATATTGTAAAAGTTTCAATGATGAATGTTTTACACACTGTTTCTTCTTCTTTGAATTGATGTATGTCTGTAGGTATCGAGATTCAATTATTAATTCCTAGCCATTTCCATTATCGATACATCTTTAATTAACAGAGAGAAACGGCAGATTATAAAGTGAATTATACACCTGTGTAAGAAAAGAGAGACGTAATCACACTTTTTGTGAGTCTGGTCTGAAATTAACGAGTAGAAAAAACACACACTTTCACGTACATACTCGTACTCACATGCACACATACGCACACGCACACACATCGTGTGTTGTGTCGGGCATCACTGTGGCTTCTTACTGCAACATATTTCATAACAATAAATCAACTGGGTTATTTATAATTGGGGTGCCTACACTCAAACGCAACAGAAACGACACCATTCAAAATACGAGATAATTCAATCCGTGACTGATAAACACCACTGAAAGAGAAGCCATCTTAATTAAATGTGTAATTTCAAAACATTATCTGGTCATATTTCTGAGAAACATGTTTTTTAGAAATCGTCACTTTCGCATCTCCTTAACTGGGCGAGATTGGAGAGTCAAAAACGACTTTATTGGCTTGTTCTATGACGTCCTAGAGTAAAGACGTGTCAACAAATTTATGTCTAAGAATGTTAATTATGTCGAAATTAGTAGTATATATGTTACCTTACCAGAAAAAATGACGTAATCATTTCCGGTGTATTCGCCATTTTGAATGACATCAAGGAGGGGCTCAGGTGACCTTTAGGTGACTTTTAATTAGTGAGGTTCAGGTGACCTTTAGGTCACCTTTGTAGAACTAGGTCATGGGATCCATTATAAAAAGACCTAACTTTTAGGACATTACAACATTGTCAACTAGCGCTGACAGGATGAACACTTCGGATATGATTTCCAAAGATGAAACCTTGGCTACCCTTCAAGACCATTATTGTCATATTGATCTTGGCGACAATGTGTTTGCGACAACAAAGACATGGAACGATGTTGTATACATTGACATCAGAAGGTATAATGTGTATGTGAATGGCAAGTCTAACCCTACTAAACGTGGTATTATGTTAACTCTAAAACACTGGGTTGAACTTCCTGGAGTGTTCCATCAAGACAGGTGATTATACACATGTTGGAGCAAATGTGTATGCAACATTAGAAGATCATGTTGTGGATCTTAGGCAATGGGAACAAGATGATACTGGTAAACTAGTTCCAACCTCAAAGGGCATTCTACTATCTCAAGACCAGTGGAAACGACTGAGAGATTGTTGTGATGTGATGCCAGATTTTGTAATAGAACTTAAAGACATAGTTCCTTGTATGGCAAGTGAAGACCATCAGAATCAGATGGGAGCACTGACGTGTTCCTTCTGTAACCCCAATGACTACATGAATTGGTAAAGTTCAATATAGTTCTAGACCTTGCGCTGTACGGACGTGTTTTAAAGTCGCTCTGATACTATGGATGTGTGTTGGTGTCCTGATGAGACTTTTTTTTACTGATTGCTGTGCATTGCAACCTAAATGTGACTGGAGTTTGTTTGAGGAAAGACTAGATTCATTTAAGAACTGGTCAATTCAAATGAAGCAGAGTGCTGAAGATATGGCTCATGCAGGACTTGTGTACCAGAACAGAGGAGACTTGTGTGTATGTTTCGAATGTCAAGTTCGTCTTAAGGGATGGATTTCTACGGATGATCTCTGGGTAGAACACGGGAAAAGGTCCCCAGATTGTCACTATCTTAGAATGGTAGGAAGACCAAAGTGGTATAATAAGGTGAACTCTGATGGAAAAAAGGACTGATGTTACTCTAATCAACTGAATGTAAAGGATTCATTCAAAACCAATATTACAACTGCTTTTTAAAATGTCTTATAAATATTATGGAATAAAAAAGATTGAAGATATTGTTTGTTATCATCGATTTATTTTCACGCTATCTATGGGTCTGTCCACTGCAGTCTACCAAAGGTCAAGAAGTAGTTAAAGCCTTGACAAACTTATGAAAAAAACACAAGATCGCATATTTGGTATTTTATCAAATTGATATGAGAACTGAATTCAATATAGGTTGACAGAACTTATATAATAGGTCGAGATAATGACTAACGTCATTTGCTTCAGAACATTTAAACTGAACGCATCACCATGAGTCAACAATATATACCATTTGTCCCGGACACAGAGAAATGGACTCGCTATTATATGTTACAAGTCCAGGGTAAATTGAAACCATATAGTTTTGTGATGAGAAATGGGGAACGACAGGGTATAATGTCTGTTGACAGAACATCGGAACTGTACGATCCAGAATGGCCTAAAATTTTGGAAGAAAGGAAACGAAAAGAACAGGCACTGACCATGCCTTTTTCTGAGCAACCCAAAATTAACTTTGTCTCCCCTACACAACACGTCGTGGAGCAAGCTCAAGCTCAGGAAAAAAGACAACAGGCAAATTTTAAACGGTCAAAGGAAATCAAAGTAAGAGGAGGTCAAAGAAAACGAATGAAAACAATCTTTTAACTACAAACAACACCAATTATAAAGTTAGTTGGATATCAAACACTGAACTGTCAACATGTACTCCTGTCCTGTGTGTTTCAAGACATATTCTTGGCCAGATAGTCTAAAGCGTCATATGACTATCAAACATGAACAACCACCACCACAACAACAACCACCACCACCACCACCACAACCACCACCACAACCACCACAACAACAACAACAACAACAACAACAACAACAACAACAACAACAACAACCACCGCAAGAGGTTTCATTACGTCACCCCTTCACCATGATCGTTTCCGGCCCAACATCATCTGGAAAATCGTATCTTGTTCGACATATTTTGGAAAGCCTCAAGATTAAACCTTACCCTCAAAGGATCATATGGCTTTATCGTCGCTGGCAGCCTCTTTATGATGACATTCTACAATCCATGTATGCTCCTGTAGAGTTTGTTCAAGGTATTCCCATAGATTTGGACCAAGACTATTTTTTTCACACAGGTGTAAGAAATGTCATTGTTCTCAATGATTTGATGTCAACGGCTAGTAAAGATCTCAAAATAACTGACTTATTTACAGAAGGTTCCCATCATCGCAACCTCTCTGTCATCGCCATCAATCAAAACCTTTTCTATAATAGGAACCCAACGCAGAGACGGAATTCGCATTGTTTAACAATCCAGTAGACCAACAATCCATCATGACCTTAGGTCGCCAAATGTATCCAACCCGATCTCACCTTTTCATGCAAAAATTTGAAGAGGCTACGAGCGAACCCTATGGCCATCTTTTGATCGATTTAAAACCTGATACACCAGCAGACGAAAGACTTCGTCCTAATGGCTGTAAAGTGAGTAGTTTGGAAAACCATCCTCAGAAAGAGTCTACCATCCGAAGCGTGCAGACGTGTGTCGAAAATCTCTGCAATATGCCTTCCTGTGATGATTGTGGAATAGTATTTCAGGACCATTCTGATCTGCAAAAACACAGAAAAACTTGGTGTCCAGAGAGTGGAGGCTCTAGACCTAGTCCTCCTGGATTACCTGATGGGAGAATGAAAAGAAAATTGGAAGAGGTTTTCATTACTGTGAAAAAGCCACGTCAAATGGAGGAATGTGTTTATTGTGGGCAAATGTTCAATAATAGTCATAACTTACAGAGACATCTCAATGATAAACAATGTCCTAAAATGGAAAATGCTACTGATGACGACGATGATAACGTTACAAACCATGCTGATAAACCACAGAAAGCAGATGATCTTGAGGAGCAAGGAATAAGACAAATGTATAAAAGTGTACATGAGGTGAATAAAGACTTTTTGGAAGAGAAAAGACAACTTTATTTGAAAAGAGGTCTCACTGAAGAAATGATTGATGATAAACTGAAGAAGTTAACATAGAGAGCTTTTAAAGAAAAGTATGCACACTTTATTATGTATCTGCACCATTTGCAATGGGGACCAAAGACACAAGGACTTTTGAATCAAGTAGAAGACACCAATGATATATATCACACTGTGTTTTCTAAATTGTACAAATATAAATCTTGGATAGAAGATTTAATTGATGATGACGACGAAACGCTATCTGATGACGAGAGTGAGGTATCGGAGGATGAAGATGAAAGCCAATAGACATTGTAAAGCAGATTTATAGGAGTGCTCCTTATCCTAAAATCGGCTCTTTGAAACGGGGCTAATAAATTTTTTTGTTGTATTCTAGTTTATTATTTGTTATTTTCTTATGATACTCATGACATAAACGTTTTGAAATGGCCTTGGTTTAAACAACTGGTCTACACACTTCAAGGTTTGCATGAAATACTACACTGAATTTCAGTCCAGCTACCTGTCAGAGTTGTACCACAAACAGGATGTGCCCACTTTTAGGTAATTCTAATCCTGTCATATTTATGACAGGTCAAAAGTCCAGCTACCTGCCTGTAATATTTTTCCCAAAAAACAGGATGTTCCTACTTAAGTATATAAGTAAATAATGTTTGTGACGGGCCAAAAGGCCACCTGTCTAAACAATTTACCACAAACAGGATGTGCCCACTTTCAGGTTATTCTATTTCTGTCATATTTATGACAGGTCAAAAGTCCAGCTACCTGTCTGTAATAATTTACCCAAAAGACAGGATGTTCCTACTTAAGTATGTTAGTTGGTAAAGTTTGTGATGGGCCCAAAAGGTCACCTGTCTAAACAATTTACCACAAACAGGATGTGCCCACTTTAGGTTTATATGTTGATCACATCTTGTTTCTCATCTTAATGAAAACATGATAAATGTCTAATGTAAAATGATTGTATTGTCAGAAATATTTAGACCTTACTCTCATAACAAGTCCATAACAATATCTCATTTTATCAGTATCATTTATCTTATATCAATTGCGTAACAACCGCCATAAAGTGACATTTTTTTCTAGATGCTAGCGCAAATCTAGAGCAAAATCTATTATAACAAACTTAATGTATGAAACATATCGCTAATCACTTGTAAATGACATTTTCAGAAAATGGTATTCAGACTTTAAGCAAACTTGTGTAAAGTCTAGGGTATTACAAGTATGCTCATTTATATGAATCTAAGGCCAAAGTCTTATCTGGGCGCATAAGAACGCATTATGTAATTAAGGAAATGGCTACTGGCTATTCAGTGTGTCGGTGTTGTAAGCAGCTTAATGGAAAATGATAGACTTTATTATTGTCCTTCACTTTGATATTATTGTATTAAGCTTTGTGTCCTTTTCTCCCCCAAAAAACTCGTTTTGAATGAATAAATCTACAAATAGAGCTAAACATGGATTTGTCATAGGGTATATTTTATCCTTCATTCATGTCACTAACATAGGAGTAGAAAATACAATATTCCAGACTTTTAAAACATATTCTAAGTCACTCTCAGTTTTTAAGAAAAATGTTGATTTTATTGTTTTATTATCATATTATGGTCAGTATGTGTTCCCAATATGTAGACAATCTACAACCTCTTTTCTAGAATAGCGCAGACTGAGTGCAAGTCTTTTATTTCAGATTGAATATTGAATCAATGAAGGATCTCTCTCCAATGTTGATGCGTATGCACGTAAAGAAAGCTCATGCTCACTTCCTGTTTAGTATAGGGACTGGTCAAACTGAAGGAGTACTTGAGATGTTATATCCTTTTCACATCCGTCGGCATTTCTACAGTTACTGACCGCTGCCAATCACATCTCGGTAAATTTATCATCAGTCAATGTTATACAATTTCGTAAAATGTTGTTGTATGAAGATGAATTAGTATGGATATGAATTCATAAACATTCGTATTCCCACTCATTTTTTAAAAACATTCAGTAAGCTCTTAATAACAAATAGTTAAACACTTGTATTAATGACAACTGTCAAATACAGTGTCCCGTAAGTTCAATCTATGTTGACATCTGTCAAAATATGACGGATATAAAATTGCTGATGACAACAAAAAATGGAAGGATTTGATTGAAGGTATATTTGAATGACTATTGTCATTCAAACATGGCAGGAAGATCTTTATGAAATGACTATTGTCATTCAAAATGGTAGAAAAACAGAAATTAAAAATGTATCATAATAGATCCCATGACCATACATTCCAAGGTGACCTAAAGGTCACCTGAATCCCCATTGACGTCATTCAAAATGACATAATCACTGAAATTAAAAATGTATCATAATAGATCCCATGACCTAACATTCCAAGGTGACCTAAAGGTCACCTGAGCCCCTCCTTGACGTCATTCAAAATGGCGAATACACCGGAAATGATTACGTCATTTTTTCTGGTAAGGTAACATATATACAACTGAAATTATATTTTGCTTATTAAAATTTTATGAATTGTTTATTTAAATGCCAAAAATTCTTGCCAAAAAAAGAAATGTAAACAGCCCACATGTACTTGAGCAGATATAAAGCATTCAAAGTCTACTTTCTCCGACAGCAGTATTGTGCTTTTTACACTGGTGAAGATGTGGCGACGTTTCTTTTACGGTTGAGTGTATTGGGATGATGGAAACTATAAAAATAAAAAATCAGTAGTTAACAATTTAACAATAATAATCTGTCCACATCTGGAGGGATTATATAAATATATCCAACACATTCATGATACGTTTGTGTTGCTTTTCAGATTTCTATTGCAACAATTTTGAATTGATACTGATTATAAAACAATGATATACCTGTATATAAAGGATATGAGATAATCTACTGATATCAAAGCTATAGATATGTTGAATTTCAGTTTCCACACAAATACCTGAAATGAATAATCAACTATTTAACTATTTTCCTGGCGTTACAAAAAAATTTCCCGAGGAAGTGTGCAATATGACTTTTATGAAACGAGCGTAAATGTTTTATTGCCCGAGCGAGAACGAGGGCTATACATAAACTTGCACAAGTTTCGTAAAAGTCATATGGCAGACATTTGAGTGTAAAAATGTCTTTATTACCCATTCTAGTTCATTTTCTTCGCGTAAAATTAGTCAGGAAAATGCCCCCTTCGCTTGTGATGGCAAGCTACAGTGACATCATGAACAATCGTGTTATATGACGTCACAAACGACGAAATACGGGAAGTCGCGGTGAAACAATCGTTGCTAGGCAAACGTGATATGTGCACATATCAATAACATTAACTCGGTTGTGTTCAACCATATGGGTACTAAACAGTATTATGTTAATACTGTGTGTCTTGAGGGTCTTTTCAGTGTTAGGAACACACACCGATACTCATCATAGTCTATATTATACTTTCTGTCTTAATTAGCTTTGTATGTGCTCTGCATATCTGCTTTATTTTCAATACAGTTTCGGAACAGAGAGCGGTAATTATACTTCATCTGGTCTGGTCTGGTGTCGATGAGTAGAAACAGACTTACAGACAGTTGTAGATGTAATGCCATCTCCTTAGGCCTAAGTTTGCTATTATATAGTTTATTTGTTCATAAAACAGAATAGTGTAAAAGATTCAACGATGAGTGATTAATACATTGTTTTTCCATCTTTGAACTGATGTATCTTGAACAGAGAGAACCGACAGAGTCTGAAGCGAATTATACACCTGGTCTCTCATGTCAGAACAGAGAGCGGTAATTACCCCTGATGTGAGTCTGGTCTGAAATCGACGAGTAGCACAGAAACACCTTCACACTCACACACATACACAAAAGCACGCATGCACACGCGCACACACACATACATACATACACATACATATATATGGTATATAATGAGCTAGAAATTGTATATTTAACGAGTGGCATAGTCACGAGTGAAAATTAGACTTATCCACCTCATTAGATAAACATTATATCTGTCAACATTTATTATATGATGCTATCCTTGCAATTATGCCAAAATAGGGTCGTTTTCTTGTTGTAATGTCGCTTTAGGAACACCCTGTCACTACAGTAACAATGTGACGTCATACGATGATTCGTTTCGTCAGACCACTGTTTTATGACATCAATCACTTGAACTTTTACGTTTAAGTAATGATTTATTATATCAGTCACTGGTCACAGTAAAAATGTCTGTGATCACTGTAGCTTAATAGACAGTTTATTGCTCATAATATAATACAGAATATTTCGGGTGCCAACTATCCAAAAGGATATCAGATCAGAATTTTAAATTGTTCAGAATATGAATATACTGTTGTCTACATTTGTGTACAGTGTCATAACTAGCCTACCAAATTAAGGCAAGCCGAATAAATTCAATCTCTCTCTCTCTCTCTCTCTCTCTCTCTCTCTCTCTCTCTCTCTCTCTCTCTCTCTCTCTCTCTCTCTCTCTCTCTCTCTCTCTCTCTCTCTCTCTCTCTCTCTCTCTCTCTAACTCTTCATTTACCATACACTTACGTTGTTTTATATTGTGAATGACAGTTAAATTTGATCAAATGTATAATGTCTTACAACAAAAGGTCATGACTAAGTTGAAAAGTTCATCACAGTTGGTGCAGAAAAAACACTTTATTCTGAAGAGAACATGTGTCTCCTCACTGCTCTCATGTGGCCGAGTGCCAATAGTAACTTGACGAGTGCTTTCTCATGGGTCTTTACTTTCTATCTTAATTAACGTTTTATTTGCTCCGTATATCTGCTTCAAGACAGTTTTAATTTTATAGCAGATAACACAGAAGGGACCCTGTGTCTACTGCAATAGGGGTCAGAAGGATGATGCATGATGGCAATATTTATTTTGCTTCAATTATAACACTAATCAGACTCCAGCAGACAAAACGATTTACAACGATTATAAAATATTAGGACAAAGAAGGTAACATAATAATTAATCAAATGAACATTATGAGCTATATGTTAATTCATGATATATTATAGTTGTCATAAGAGTGAATGAGTCGCTTAATTGAGCAGTTTTTAAGTAAACGTGACGTCAGAATAACATTTTAAATATTCCGTTGTTCAGGAATTACAGTGACAAATTAAGTATATAGAGGTATGTAATTACTTGATGTTTTAAAATAAAATGATATGTGACGATCAAAAGAAAAAAAACGTTTAACAAACAGCTACATTACATACATTGTATATACAGTTAGACCTCATTTATCTCGACCCCGTTTACCCAGAAACCCTGTCATCTGCACGGTAGTATTTCAAATCTTCTCTATGCATTTCTGTGCAATTGATGATTCAAGTAACCACACATTTTTGTGGAAATATTCCTTAGGCGGGTCTCATGCCCCATGGTAAGTTTCTGGAATAATTAAAAGGGGATTTCAATTTGACAATAACAAATGTACTTCACTTAAGATTTCCCAAATTGCACCATAAAGAACGTATATACAGCCTTTCAGAACACCGCTTCTTTGCCTCTAAGAAACGAATTCTAAAGTCATTGAAGCATAACTGCCTTTTGTGACGTCACTCCAGTCAATCAGCTTGTCTCTGTAATCATATTTCAACATGTTGAAGCACCTTTTTAACTTCCGATGTTGATTGAGCATCATGGCATTGAAATATCACTGTTTTTCATGGCTGGAAACCATTATGTGGCCCTAAGTGTATACCATCATCTTGAATATGTACATTGTATTATATTGCTTTTCAGATCAGCTACTTTAATTATTTGTTAAATACCTTCCTTATTTATGATTAACAACATATATTTACCAATTTAATAAAAACATATTCTCTATTAACTATATTACAACTGGTTTCCAGGTAATTTCTTATCTGAATACCCCTCCTTCCTGTTGCATACATTATATATTCATATGCACCATCTAGGATAATATTCTGGTTATTCAACATTTGAAATTATAACATATATAGCCACAGTATTGTTTTAAATTTTATTTTATACAACTGCAAGCAGTCCGCATTTACTCTTTATGCAGACAGGAAAGCTGCCAGATGTGCTCAATAGGAGAATAATTGTTTGTATAAGCGGATGTGAGCAGTAACTCTACTCGGCTTTAACAATAGTCTGGTAAAAAGCTTCAAATCAATAACTGCAGAACAAGACACTAACAAGTAAGGTTATTCTTGAAATAGAAAATACAATAATGATATACGTTCTCATCCATGTTGCTTTCTTGGCAAATGCAGTAACGTGTAATGATATTTACTCTCTATGTATCATAACAATATGATAACTCAGAAGGGAAATTAACAAAAGGGTGCGACTAATTACTTCCTTTCAATATTGTTGGCTCAAGATGTGAATTTCTCTTTTTAAAAAATTAACAAATGGAGGAAAAACACACTTAAGAGGATGAATGTTTGTATAATTGGATGTGAAACCACTCTCCAGTGGGATTTACCAAGGCAGGAGCAACTGCGACCAATCAATAACAACAGAACACGGCAACATTTTTACTGTACAGATCGTTCCCTTCATGTGAAGAACCTCTCGGAAGGAATTGCTTCCTGCCAAAAGTTGTCAAGATTAAACCTGAATTGATGCATTTGTTTTTACAATGTTGATACAGCGACCGTGTCTCTCTTATATGATTTATTACATTGTTATTTAGAAAGCAAATTAAGGAGATAAATAATAATATTACTATTAAAGCCACGCAGTAATACATTTCAGTACGTTTCGTATACATACATTTCTAATTATATAAATTTAACTTGAATTTGAATTTCATTACGCTTGTCGCATATATATTTTCTATGAGGATAAATATTCACACACGAATTTTGACTTTATATAAGTATCTGTAAGATAGATTCACTGTTTAGCTGGTTTGGATGAATGAACCAGGCAAAACAAAATCTCTGAATATCCGAGTGCATGTCGCCAAAGTTGTGATTATTAAAGAAACATTTCTAATAAGGAGCACATATTTTACATTTTGCAGGAGATTTCTTCATCACTATTCATTAGTTTCCCATCAGATGAGCCAAACATGTCATACCATTGTCATGAACAGATGGATATAATCTGGACATGACTGACTTTGGTGAAGCATTTACGTACAACTGTTTTTTTATGTTTTAATCTTTAAGATGCTTCGTTTCTTAATTGTCAAATTTTCTTTTCTTTACTTAAAATGTTTTCTTCAGTGATAGCTTCCCCTCAAAGGACAGAACTCAAATCTTCCTTTTTTTGTCAGGACAGATTTTTGACAAGCAGAGCCATTTTTTATAGTTAAAAATTTAATTTTATCAGATGTGTCTGCAATAAATACTGAAGGATTTTAAGCATCAACGGCAAAATGATCAAAACTTTTCTCACTTAAACGCAATGCTGTGGTATGATGTTTCACATTGCACATCGTTTTTTTTCCACAAACGCAAATTTGCATATATATGCGGTCGGAAATGAGTGAAATAAGAACAAATTCCAGATTTAAATGGCAATAAATTCATCACATGGTGTTCAGGAGGCATAGAGACTGTAGGACCCTTGTAAAGTGCGCATCTCCGACGGCTGAGGCTCAGGAAATACGAAATTGGGTCTTATAGTAACGTACACCCTTTTAACACACTGTGTAACTTATAGTGTGTTTGCGTTTTTATCCAATAATAATCTCCAACTAAGCGCAGGTGCCACATATCATCTACGAATGTCAGATAAACATCAAGTGTGAACTCAATCAAAATTTCTTTCTTTGAACAACTATTGAAACATTGAACCATTACTGTTATATGTAATCATAATGCAATAACAAACACGAAGAAATGACCCCGATTGATACATGTTGTATGTTCCATTCATAACTAACAACTAAGGTTATTGTTATCAAATGATAAGCTCCGTAAACTGCATAGACGCCTGATACGATCAAGTAGCATTACAAGTGTCTGGAACTCTGTCTCTTCTCATCGATTCTAGACAAAATGTAATAGCTTTCTTATTTCATATTAAATCATACCAGGAAAATGGATATGTTAGTTTGGGATATGTATGTATTTACTCAAAAAATTAAACCTGTTTATAAACAGATACAGTTCGATTGGAACAAGTATTTTTCAAATTGAAATAACTATAAAAATAGAACAAGCATCAAAAACATTATAATTCAAACAATGCAAAGCAATTTATTACAACATAAAACAAGCGGTAACGTAAAGTTCGACCCATATTTTCATACTATTTTTTCTTTTAATTAGGAATTGTCATTAAAACATTAATGTTGAGGAGTATACTTTTATATCTCACATTACATGTACCTAGTCACACAATGTAGATTGGTCAAGTAATAAATACAATGTCAGTTGCATAGCCCCTGTGGTAGTATTTAATGTCTGAATCTAATTGAATTATGGATGAAAAAGGATTACCTCTGTATAACCAATGATCTCTACTTCCAATGTCTCACATCCTCTGATTGATTTTGTAATAATGAAAGATCTAATAACACGTTCCCCAACATTGAATGGGACAATCATCAGCAGTAGTTGTTATAACAAAAGCAACATTTCCGTGTAATGGAAATAACAGAAGTGGTAATAAAGTGTAAAGAACACCTACTTAATCGAAATACCAAAAGCTTCTTCTGAGCTTTCAACCAAATGGATGCCATTAAAAACAGATTTCAGGAGAGGAAATCAATGTGATTTGCCGTTTTCTGTTCTTTCAGAACATTTAAAAAGTTGATAGATACAGTATGAATTTCAGTGGATTGGATTTTTTGGTGCAGATAGTGAAATATTCATCATACACTGAGGGGTCTTAGAGGCATCAATTTGCAATGTTTCAATCTCTTAATCTTGTAAAATCACAATTTTGTCAGTGGTCAGTCAAGACTAGAATTAAAGAATAGGACTCCAAAACCATCTGAGAACAAATATGGCCGTTTGTGTGGAAGAACATATTCTCTTTTTAAAGGTGCATCCATTGTGTTTCATAAAGAATTATTTGGCTTTAATACGCTCCAACTCACCATATGTGCTGTTTACAAAACAAACAAATTCACTCAGCTTGCATATTCTTCCCCAATCGCCTAACATATCATAGTTACTAGTTTCTAATTAAAATAGAGTAACATCATTTTGCATGTGCAGAATACGAAACTGCATCTTTCATTTACATGCACAGAAGTTATATGATCTATTACATTATCAACCCAAATTTGTTATTTTGTCTGTCTGCGGTGCATTGTCCGGTTTTCAATCAGAAATCACTACTTTTACTTTCATATCGTCAAAATACTAAGTCGACTATCATCAAAATGGTAGTTTTCGGTAAAAGTCGGTACTTCTCGATAAAGTAACACCATTTATAACGTTTGGAATATGTGACCCCCAACAAAATAATGTATGTACCTAAAAACATTGACTTTAGACACATTTTTTTTGGAAAGATTAGGAAAAGTAGGAAAAAAAATAGTAGTGATCAGTACTAATATAATCCCTTTGTATTCGTCAGTGTTTTTCTTTTCTTAAGTTTTAATTACATCAAAAGTAGACACTGTATTTAAAATAACACTTACATAAACATATATTATTTAAACCTTGTAAATGCATGAATGATGAAAATGATTGTTTGATAAATTTTAAGAAAAGTACACATTGATGTAACTGTGTAAAACAAAATAAAGTCTTTCTCTGTACTTTATATGACCGAATCAAATAATTATCGACTTAGTTATTCCGCCGTTCACAATTCAGTTTACAATGTGAAAACGATATATATGTTCCCAGCTGTAATGTGACTGGAGGTGATGGTGAACAGCGAATGCGATATATTGTTTCGACACATAGTTACATTGCATTCATTGGGAGTAAAGTGAGACCTTCTACATCCCCAAGGTAACGAACTTTGTAATTTAGTTTATTGTAACAAAGAATAAAGCAACAACGCAGAGTATAAGCTATTTCCATCTGTGCAAGATCAAACGGGAAAACAAGCATCCAAAAATGACACGTGCAATTTGTTTACAGCCATCCATGATGATCTATCAAGCAAGATTGCATTTATATTCAGTATGAGAAATACATGTTTCCAGTATAGCCGAATATGTATCTAACCTGCATGTCATTGACTTAAAATTCCCAATAATGACTTAACATGCATATTTATTCGGTATTACTGACGGAACAATGATTACACACAATACATGTAAGTAAGGCTTCCATAATTATTTATATTATGAAGAATAACATATCTTTCCAATGCATACTTATTTATTATTCAAATGATTTGCGAAATTACTAGTAACGATTTACTGTCGGTAATTAAGCTGATAAGTTCATATATATTTAAATATTGCAGATATAATTAATCCCTACAAGAAGACACATACTTAAATACTGGATCTGTTGCATCATTTATATCCTCAAAAACAAAGGTATCATTATAAAAGTTTTCCTACTGTACGAACGAACGAGTCACATCAGGAAATGATGTCTAAGGATTGATCCAGAGATTGTTTTTGTAAGTTTCAAAGACACAACTTCAGTAAGGAATACCTCCCTAGGGATTGATCCAATGGGATAAATTGTCTGGCTGACTTTATCTAAATGAATTATCATCCATACATGTATCTATCTGCCATAGCGTCACAAAGTATCATCTAGTGTAACTGCTGTTTCCATTTTTGCAAGATCAGACGGCAATAAACTTCATCCCAAAACAACACATACACACAAAATTGACTGGCATCAATGATGGTAATCAAGCAAGATTGAATTATAATCAGTATGATAAATACACGTTTCCATAATAACCGAATATCTGACCTGCATAATATGGACTTAACATGCACAATGATGACTTAACATGCATTACTGACGGTACAGTGATTACCCCATCACGGTACAGTGATTACCCCATCAATGAAATACGTGCAAGTAGGTCATCCATTATTGTTCTATAATGCTCACGAAGGATAACTAACGTTTCTAATGCATACTTATGTATTGATCAAATGATTTGCGAAATTACTAGTAGCGATTTCTCTGTCAGTAATTTAGCCGACAAGTAGTTACATATTCAAATATTGCAGATATAATTACCTCCCTGCAACGAGACATGTACTTAACTACAGGATCTGTTGCATTATTTATATCTTTGAAGACAAAAGTATCATTATAACAGTTCCTTTTGCAAAAAAACGAGTTCCAATCAGGAGGAGACGTCTAAAGAATGATCAACATGAGATAAAATGGTTTTACATTATGATAGAAGAGAGATTGTCTAAACTGCAAACACATAACTTCAGCAAGGAAGACGTCGGGAATGTTTGATCCAATCCTATAAACTGTCTGGCTGAATTTATCTAAATTAATGGTTGTCCTTATGTCTCTCTGACATTGCGTCACTTTATTAGGACCAGATGTAAGTGATTGATCATTATATATTATCTGTCTGTAACCTTTGCTTAATAGCCATCTTCATAATATGGGTTTTGAAATTCATTTCTTTCTCTTATGGAGGAAACATTTTGTATAAGTTCTTCTTTCTCTGATATCTGATCACTTTTCCTTACACATTCTCGAAAACAATCCATATTCCCTTGCACCTAAATGCTTTTTTGGAAACTTTCGATTACATTCGTATTATGTATTTCGTCAAAAGGTGTGTATATCGAACCTTGGTGATTCACCAAAAACAGTTGTGCATTCAATGAATAAATGAATAAAAAGTTGGCATCCACAATAATTCGTCTTATACATGCACACATGTACTTGTACAAAACCTACTAATATTATGAGTCTCAATAATTTCCTTATGTTGTTTGTCAAACTACTTTTCAATTATTACTTTTGGGGGCTTGGGTTGTCATTTCTTTTCAACCTGGTGAACATTAATTAAAATCACAAAAACTTTCTTTCAAAAGCACTGAATATATTTAAACAATGTACACACTCGCATTTTGACAAATATTTGGAAACATGCAAAAACTATTATTTGTTATGAATTATCAAAGAAATATATATTGAGATGTATAAGAAGCAAGGGGAGCAAACTTTCTTTTTCAACAAAACAAAAACATCAAGCATACATTATTCATGACTGTTTTAACATGACTAGTCCTCCTTTTCAGCTCAGAAGATCTGGATTGTAGTAAGACCGATGTCGGCATCTTCTTAACCACATTATTCAGAACACATAACAGAATACATACATCAGTCTGTCATAAGATTATTACAAAATTCTCTCTGTCCTAAAGTGTTAATGAATGGATTTATTTTTTGACATATCGTCAGTTATACACTATTGTTATGTACTTTTCGTAGAATTAGTATCAGGTTAATAAGAAAAGTGAAATGGTTATAAAGTATTGGTGCATCACATTTATTTATGCTTGTAACAGTTTTAAATGTGATTTTTATTAATTTGTCTCATCATTTTTACTAAACCCAAACATCTGTTTGTCCACCAAATAAATGGGTTTGTAAGAACTGATCTGCTTACATGTTGTATACTTGCAGCACTTCGAAGAAATATTTTCATGGCAAAAAATAAAATTTAATCCTCCCTAATATATTTTATTTATTTGTCAAGAAATCAAAAAGAAAGTCCCCCCGCCATCATAATGTAAAAACAAAATATGCCAGAGAAACATGTAATTTTTTATTTAGCCTCATGTTTACTAAGGATGTACATACTTCTTTCCTAACCTTTATTTCAGTAAAACAGTATATCAATGTTAACTTCAGAGAATTAACATCAGAGCTACTCTTAGGCTACTCTTTCTCTCCTACTCTAAGAACCACTCATATTGCGAAAGGGCAATATAACGAATACAGTCATAACACTGTTATTTAATTTTACAAACATCAAAGAAATGACCCTGATCGAGGTGGTCAGTCACAACCAACCTCCAGTAAACTCCAGTGACGCCTGATAAGATCAAGTAGCTTCTACAGTTGTCTGGAAGTCTGTTTCTTCTCATCGATTCCACAACAGACTAACATCAAGTGTAATTACAGCTCTCTGTTCTGTCATGGTAGACCAGGAAAGTATATAATTCACAACAGAGACTCGCAGATCTTTTTGTTTAAGATAAATAGATTCAATCAAGGAGAGGACATGTCTGGAAACATTCATAATTAATGATTTGATACGATTTTTTCAGGTAATATGATTAAACCTTACATGTATGAAAATATGGTTTTCCTCTGATCCAAAAACCAAACATTAAATATAAATATGTTGTTAACCGGATTATTCCCAGCCAGCTGTATACTTAAAAACATAAGAAATGTCTTTATTTGATGGCCTTGTGACGCACAGTCGAGCAAAATATGCCTTTGCACGGAAGGACGGAAGGAATTGTTGGTACCACTTTAAACCCCTGCATATACAGCACTGCAGTTGTACAGTTACATTTGTGTTTTTGTGGGTTCATACAAATGTACATGTATCTTGCATATTCAATATTGTGACGTTCATCTAGTTATATACTTTCAGTAAAAGATAAAGATATATGAATAAAATATGAATTATTAGTTCAGTGGTTCATATAATGTATATGTATTTTAGATATAACATTTTGAATGAAAATTGAACTAGCTTTTCGTCAAGCTTACTCTTGTAAAGTAAGACATAAGTCAGAAAGATCGTTAGTGTGCTGACCATCAATCACTGTCTGTATATTACTTTCATGAACACGAGCTAGGAGAAATGGAACTTGTTCTACAATGACACGAGGCAAAGCCCACACATGTCATTCTCTTCCCACAAAGGCATCCTGATACTTTGATCTGTAAGACTTCTCAATACCCTAAGTGTGTAAAACGAACATTTCTCACCTAACACTCTACACATAAAGAAGTACTCTAAATTGAAACACCCCGAGGGATCAGGATGTCACAGACGTTACTCTCGCAAAACCCTCTAACAGTTAAAGTTGGCAACACTGTCAAGATCAGGTATCTAAACCCATGCAGAACATGTTTTCGGCCATGGGTAGGGATTGCCGAACGCACCCGATTGACTGAAAGATGCACGGGTGAAACGTGTGAGTGGGCACTTGTCTCAGAGGTGCATATAGAGACGGTCGTCAGCATATGTTTTTAGTGGGTTTTACTGTATACTGTAAGTAATGTTGTTTCATGTAGCCACCCCTCCTCTGGGTAATTGATGATGTGTTTTTCTGGACTAAGGTTGGCAGGAGCAACAGTAAGGGCCGTGACGTCCGGTGTGTAACAGCCCGATGGGCTGATTTGTAGCAGCTGCACAAGCTGTGATGTGTTGCAGCTGGATGAGCTGTAATGTAGCAGATGGATGAGCTGTGATGTGTAGCAGCTGGATGAGATGTGATGAGTAGCAGCTGGATGAGCTGTGATGTGTAGCAGTCGGGACAGACTGTGATGTGTAGCAGTCGGGACAGGCTTTGATGTGTAGCAGTCGGCGCAGACTGTGATGTGTAGCAGTCGGGACAGGCTGTGATGTGTAGATTCGGTACAGGCTGTGGTGTGTAGCAGGCTGTGATGTGTAGCAGGCTGTGGTTTGAAGCAGTCGGTGCAGGCTGTGATGTGTAGCAGTCGGTGCAGGCTGTGTGTGTAGCAGTCGATGCAGGATGTGAGTGTAGCAGTCGGTGCAGACTGTGAGTGTAGTAGTCGGTACAGGCTTTGTGTGTAGCAGTCGTTGCAGGCTGTGACTGTAGCTGTCGGTGCAGGCTGTGGTGTGTACTGTGTAGCAGTCGGTGCAGGCTGTGAGTGTAGCAGTCGGTACAGGCTTTGTGTGTAGCTGTCGGTGCAGGCTACGTGTGTAGCAGTCGGTTCAGGCTGTGTGTGTAGCAGTCGGTGCAGGCTGTGATGTGTAACAGTCTGTGCAGGCTGTGATGTGTAACAGTCTGTGCAGGCTGTGATGTGTAGCAGTCGGTGCAGGCTGTGAGTGTAGCAGTCGGTGCAGGCTGTGTGTGTAGCAGTCGGTGCAGGCTGTGTGTGTAGCAGTCGGTGCAGGCTACGTGTGTAGCAGTCGGTGCAGGCTGTGATGTGTAGCAGTCGGTGCAGGCTGTGAGTGTAGCAGTCGTTGCAGGCTGTTATGTGTAGCAGTATGTGCAGGCTGTGACGTGTAGCAGTCGGTGCAGGCTACGTGTGTAGCAGTCGGTGCAGGCTGTGTGTGTAGCAGTCGGTGCAGGCTGTGATGTGTAACAGTCTGTGCAGGCTGTGATGTGTAGCAGTCGGTGCAGGCTGTGAGTGTAGCAGTCGGTACAGGCTGTGAGTGTAGCAGTCGTTGCAGGCTGTGAGTGTAGCTGTCGGTGCAGGCTGTGATGTGTAGCAGTCTGTGCAGGCTGTGACGTGTAGCAGTCTGTGCAGGCTGTGACGTGTAGCAGTCGGTGCAGGCTACGTGTGTAGCAGTCGGTGCAGGCTACGTGTGTAGCAGTCGGTGCAGGCTGTGTGTGTAGCAGTCGGTTCAGGCTGTGTGTGTAGCAGTCGGTGCAGGCTGTGAGTGTAGCAGTCGGTGCAGGCTGATAAAGTTTAGGCATCACTGGCAACAGGCTAATTCTGGTGTTACCAACATACTGGATAATGGGGTTGCTAAGACTGTGTTTTCTAAAAGCAATACAGAACAAAGCATTTTCCGCACTTAATGTGTCTTTGAAAACATATTACATTAAATAAATCTTACCTTCATGCATAAAGCTGTATATACTTATTAACAAAACATATGCTTAGCAACAACATTTAGAAATTAATTTTGTACATTTGCATTAGTTGTTGCGGTGTTGAAAATATTTTAAGAATTTGATTAGTTAATCTGATGATGTAAACATTTAAAAGTTTTATGAAACTATATGATTTACAAATATCCGTTGATAAAATTTACAAGTGTTCATCATCATTTTAACATACTGTCACGATCAATTATTTCAGGCCTATGTCAAGACATTTAAAAAGTTGGTAACATTATAACTTTATTCCTTGAATTGTTTAAGTCTTTGTTCCTAAAATAGATCTTTCCATGCAAATATTATTGTTCAGAAATATTATATGCTATGACTGCTGACTGAACTAGTGCTAAAAATTCAATTATTGTTGATTCTAGACATATCCGTTCTCGATGATCTTGAACAGAGAGAACTGGGAGACTGTGAAATTAATTTTACACTTTCCTGGTTCTCTTATGTCAGAACAAAAAGCGGTATTTACTCTTGAGTCTGGTATCAATGAGTAGAAAAAGTATTCCTGACAGTTGTAGACGCCATGCGATCTTCATAGGAATAAAAGAAGCTTTGTTATTATATAGTTTATTATTTGCTAACAACTTGTGAACCTAATATTGTAGAATATTCACCAATGAATCTTTTATACGTTGTTTTACCTTATTTGAACTTTTTTTTGTTGGAGAGAGCGGTAAATACCCCAGATGTGAGTCTGTTCTGAAATCGACCAGAAGAAAGGAAACACCCTCACACTCACACACATACACATAAGCACACACAAGAGCAGCCACTCTAACTCACGAGATGAGATAAACTTGATATTTGTCATAAATTGACACATATTCTTTTTATCATATGATGTTATCCTTGTAATTTTGCCATAACATGGTCGTCTTCATGTTGAGCGGAAGCTATAGGAACTATCCATCAGCACAGTGGTTGGTGTTTCAAATGCAGTCAAGCCGCGATAATCCGGCCACCGATAATCCGAATCTCGCAGTTTCCAACAGTAGGAAGATGTAACCAAACTAATCTCTTTAGTAGTCCTCAGTACTCAGTAAGCCAAACATTTCACTATCCGAACGTTTTTGATGAAAAGCGGAAGCGTTCGGATTATCGAGGCCTAACTGTATACTTAAATCTTATCAAATGTGTGAGGTTTTACAACAAAAGGTCAACACAAAGTTGAAGAGTTCATCACAATGATGTAGAGAAACCTTTATATTCTGAGGAGAACATTTGTATCCTCACTGCTCTCGTGTGGCCGAGTGCCAATAGTAACTTGACAAGTGCTTTCTCATGGGGTCTTTTCTTTCTGTCTTAATTAACCCTGTATTTGCTCTGAATATCTGCTTCACTATCAAGACAGTTTTCATTTTATAACAGTTAACACACAAGGGAGCCTTTGTCTACTGCAATATTGGACATAAGAAGGTTGATGCATGATGACAATATTACTTTTGCTTCAATTACAACACTCATCAGATTTCAGCTGTCACATTGAGGTTTCAACGATTATTAGATATCAGGGCAAAGTAGGTACTAAATGTATATGGTCCTGTTAATATTGACATGTATTAATTCATGATATACATGTGTTATTTTATGGTATGCATATATTATAGTTGTTGTAAGAGTGAATGAGTTACTTCAATAAACAGTTTATAAGTAAACGTGACGTCAGTATAACCTGTTGAATATGTCCGTTGTTCAGGAATTACAGTGACAAATATAGTACATAGAGGTTTGCAATTAGTAGATGTTTGAAAATAAAATGATATGTGGGGATCAAATGCTTCAAATGTTTGTGTGGATATATTCCTTAAAGACGTGTCTCATGCCTCATGGTAATATTCTGGAATAATTTGGATTTCAATTTAACAATTACATGTTCTCTACTTTCAATTTCCCAAATTGCACCATAAAGAACGTATATATACTTCCAAAACACCGCTTCATTGCCTCCAACAAACGAATTCTAAAGTCATTGAAGCATATCTGCCTATTGTGTCTTCCTTCCAGTCAATCAGCAATTCTCTGTAATGATATTTCAACGTGTTTAAGCACCTTTTTAACTTCCAATTTAACTTACTACATGTTGTTCGAGCGGCATGGCGTTGAAATATCATTGTTGTTCATGGCCCAAAACCATAATGTGACCCTTGATTTAAACCATCATACCCCAATACCCCTCCTTCCTGTTCGCTGCATACACATTATATTTATATCCACCATCTTAGATTATGTTCTGGCTATTCAACATTTGAAATTATAACATGTAGCCACAGTATTTTTGCAAAACTTTTACTTTATACAACTGCAAGCAGTTCTCAGTTACTTTATGCAGACAGGAAAGCTGCCATGTGCACAATAGGAGGATGCTTGTTTTTATAAGCCGATGGGAGCAGTAACTCTTCTCGGTTTTACCAATAGTCTGGTACAAAACAACAATTCAATAATTACAGAACAAACAACGTTTTAACTCAAAGATAAGTTTTTTTCGTGAAATAAAAAATACAATAATGATATACATTCTCATCGATGTTGCTTTTGTGGCAAGGTTACACAAATGCAGTAACGTGTAATGATATTAACTCTCTACGTAGCATACAAACATGATAACTCAGAAGGGAAATTAACAAAAGGGTGCAACTAATTACGTCCTTTCAATGTTGTTGGCTCATGATGTGAATTTCTCTTAAAAAGATTTAACAAATGGAGGAAAAACACACTTAAGAGGATGAATGTTTGTATAATTGGATGTGAAACCACTCTCCAGTGGGATTTATCAAGACAAGAGCAAATGCAACCAATCAATAACATAAGAACACGGCAACGTTTTTACAGGAGAGGAGATCTTTCACTTCCTGTGAAGAACCACTCGGAAGGAATTGCTTCCTGCCAAAAGTTGTCAAGATTAAACCTAAATTGATGCATTTGTTTTTAAAATGTTGATACAGCAACCGTGTCTCTCTAATATGATTTATTACATTGTTTTGATATTCAGAAAGCAAATTAAGGAGACCAAAAAAATAATATTACTAGCAAATGTGTCTATCTAATATGTTTTATTACGTTGTTTAATACATTTAGGTACATTTCATACACATACATATTTAACTATAAAAATTGAACTTTTTATTACGCTTGCTACGAGGATATTCACACATAAATTTTAACTTAAATATATAAGTATCCGTATGTTAAGTTCACTGTTTAGCTTGTGTGAATGAATGGACCAGTCAATCATTCTATTAATTGATGAGATGCTTAGTTAAGGCACTTGAATAACTGTTTGAAATAGCATTCGAAAGTGATTTTGATTATTGAATTTAAAGCAGAAGCTCACTTCTTCAAAATATGTCATACGAATATTTATTCTATGAACGTTTGTTCATAGATCGATGTTGAGCACTTCATAATAAGGTATACTAATATCAATGTCAGGATTTTATATATGTATTTGTTTAAAGAGGATTCTAAATGATGAACAAAGAGTTATGAAGCCTTCTACATAAATATCGTTTTATTTTTTAAATTGCTTTTGATTGATTATAAACTATAAAAATATATGTGTTTTCAAAATTGTTTGTCAATTCACAACATTACACTATGCTTTGTTTTATAAATTGTGCTAAAAGGTGTATCATTAAAGTAACTCAGAAATACAAGAGTAGTGTGATGTCAATACAAACATGACATGCCAAAACAAAATAATAGAATGCATAATACGTTCACATAGGGTTTACAAATGACCCGAATTCATTTGCTTATTTGGATATTTTTAAATTCCTGTTTCAATCTTATGTCATGAACAGATGGATATAATCTGAACGTGACTGACTTTGGTGAAGCAGATTTACCTTCAACTGTTTTTTTTATGTTTTAATCATTTCTTAATTGTCAAATTTCTGTCTCATGAGAACAAATTTTACTTAAAAAGTTTTCTTCAGTGAAAGCTTCCCATCAAAGGACAGAACTCAAATCTTCCTTTTCATTTGTCGGGACAGATTTTTGACAAGCACAGCCATTTTTATAAATAAAAAATTCAAGTTTATCAGATTTGTCTGCAATAAATACTGAAGGATTTTAAGCATCAACGGCAAAATGATCAAAACTTGTCTTGTTTCACATTGCGCATCGATTGTTTTTCAAAAAACGCAAAAATGCAAATATGTGTTCAGAAATGAGTGAAATAAGAACAAATTACAGATTTAAATGGCAATATGTTCATCTCATGGTGTTCAGGAGGTATAGAACGTGTAGGACCCTGCATATTTCCCACGGCAGAGGCTCAGGAAATAAGACATTTGGTATTAACGTAACTTCTTAGTAACGTACACCCTTTCGTCACACTGTGTAATTTTGCTTTTTGTGTTTTTTTATCCAATAATAATCTCCAACTAAGAGCAGGGGCCCCTGGTGTGATCACATCTACAAATATCACGATTAAGATCAGTTAAACATCAAGTGTAAACTCAATCAAAATTTATTTCTTTGAACAACTATTGAAACATTGAACCATTACTGTTATATGTATTCATAATGCAAAAACAAACACGAAGAAATGACCCTGATATAGGCTTTTGAAACATGTTGTATGTACCATTCATAACTAAGCACTTAGGTTATTGTTATCAAATGATAAGCTCCGCAAACTGCATAGACGCCTGATAGGATCAAGTAGCATGGCAACTGTCATGAACTCTGTCTCTTCTCATCGTTTCCTAGACAAAATGTTATAACTTTCTTATTTCATATTAAATCATACCAGGAAAATGGATATGTTAGTTTGGAATATGTACGTATTTACTCCCAAAAAATAAATCTGTTTATAAACTGATATAGTCCCATTGGAACATAACAAGTATTACTTAATTTGCAATAACTGTAAAAATAATAATAGCATTAATGATATTATAATTCAAACAATGCATAGTGATTTATCACTACATAAAACAAGCAGGTACACAATTTTCAACCAAGGTTGTTCATGGTATTTTTTTCTTTTAATTAGGAATTGTCATTAAAACTTTAATGTTGAGGAGTATATTTTTATATCGCAAATTACATGTA
Organism: Gibbula magus; assembly: GCA_936450465.1. Taxonomy (NCBI): domain Eukaryota; kingdom Metazoa; phylum Mollusca; class Gastropoda; order Trochida; family Trochidae; genus Gibbula; species Gibbula magus. The sequence continues at coordinate 83,629,634 of OW388290.1, forward strand.
CCTGACCACACAATGTAGATTGGTCCAGTAATATTACAAGATCAGTTGCGTGGCTCCCTGTGGTAGTAGTTAATGTCTGAATCTAATTGAATTATAACTGAAAACGGATTGCCTCTTCATAACCAGTGACCTTTACTTCCGATGTCTCACATCACCTGATTGTTTTAGTAATGAATAAAGATCGAATAACACGTTCCCCAACATTGAATGGGACAATCATCGGCAGTAGTTGTTATAACAAAAGCAACAGTATCGTGTTATGGAAAGAACAAATGGAAAGTGGTAATAAAGTGTGAAGAAAATCTACTTAATCGAAATACCAAAACCTTCGTCTGAGCTTTCAACCCAATCGATGTCATTGAAAACAGACTTCAGGAAAGGAAAGCAATGTGATTTGTCGTTTTCTCTTCTTCCAGAACATTTAAAAGTTGATAGATAAAGTATGAATTTTAGTAGATTTGATTTTTGGTGCAGATAGTGAAATATTCATCATACACTGAGGGGTCTTGGAGGCATCAATTTCTTTGCAATGTTGCAATCTCTAAATCGTGTAAAACCACAATCTTGTCAGTTGTCAGTCAAGACAAACCATCTGAGAACAAATATGGCCGTTTGTGCGGAAGAACACATTCTTTTCTTAAAACATTGACTTTGGCCCCCTTTTCTGGAAATATTAGGAACAGTAGGAAAATAATAGTAGTGATCAGTACTAATATAATACCTTTGAATTGATCAGTGTTTTTCTTTTCTTAAGTATTAATTGACACGGTATTAAAATAACATAATTACATAAACATGTATTATTCAAACCTTGTAAATGCATGAATGATGAAAATGACTGTTTGATAAATTTGAAGGAAAGTACACATTGATGTAACTATGTAAAAACAATAAATTTAGACAAATCAAAACAAACGCCATATTTCTTTGTAGTGATGTCATACCTTACAACAACTTTATATGACCTAATCAAATAATAACCGACATAGTTATTCTGCCATTCACAATTCAGTTTACCATGTGAAAACAATATATGTTTCCAGCTGTAATGTGACTGGAGGTGATGGTATACAACGAATACGATACATTGTTTCGACATACAGTTATTCATTAGGTGTAAACTGAGACTTTCTACATCCCCAAGGTAAAGAACTTTCTAATTTAGTTTATTGTAACAAAGAAGAAAGAAAGAAAGTTATTTTCATCTGTGAATGATCAAACGGGAAAAAATGCATCCCAGAATAACACATGCAATTTTTTTACAGGCATCCATGTTTACAATCAAGCAAGATTGCATTTATATTCAGTATGATAAATACACCTTTCCAGTATAGCCGAATATGTATCTACCCTGCATTATATCGACTTGACATGCACAATAACATGCACGAACACTTGCAAGTAGGTCTTGCATCATTGCTCAATAACGCTCTAATGAATAATCATTTATTGATCAAATGATTTGCAAAATAACTAGAAGCAATTTATCTGTCAGTAATTTAGCTGATAAGTACTTATATATTCACATATTGCAGATATAATTACCTCCCTGCAAGGAGACGTGTACTTAACTACAGGATCTGTTGCATCATTTATATCCTCGAAGACAAAGGTATTATTATATAATTTTTCCTTCGCCAAACAAACAAGTTCCCATCAGGAAGAGATGCATAATGAATGATCAACATGACATGAAATGGTTGCACGTTATAAAGAAGAGAGATTGTCTGAACTGCAAGCACACAACTTCAGTAAGGAAGATTTCGGTAATGTTTGATCCAATAGGATAAACTGTCTGGCTGAATTTATCTAAATTAATGATCGTCCGTATCTCTCTCTGACATGGCGTCACTTCGTTAGGACTACGTGTAAGCCACGTTTACAGTGATTGATCATTATATATTATCTGTCTGTAACCTTTGCTGGATAACTATCTTTTAAATATGGGTTTATGATGCTATTGAAACTCATGACCTTCTCTCGTGAAGGAGACATATTGTTTCAGTGCTTTTTTTTTCCTGATTTCTGACTACTTTTCCTGACTTTTCCTAAAAACAATTCATATTCACTTGCACCTAAATGGGTTGTTTTGAAAACATATATATAAAACCTGTTTATATTTTATTATAAAATCCTGTATTTAGGAGTTAAACATACTGTTTTAAAATCAGCTGCATATAACACAATTATTATAGATCTAAATTTAATTTCAAAGTCGAACACGCAACGTGAGGCTTTAAATGGATAATTTAGATCTGTTCGGAGAATTAACGCATTTGCTATCATTGCTTTGCAACAAGTGTATTCTTACACAAGATTGCAAGGTAAACAGTGCAGTGCATAACTAAATTATATCTCTGATTTTTCACAGTAGCCAATCAGATACGGCTATTTCGCACAGTTATGTAAGAATATGTGTTATTTGTACAAAATGTGTATATATCAAGCCTTGGTGATTCACTGGATGATGGGGCAATGATATAATGTCATGAATGCAAATTGAACTAGCTTTTCGTCAAGCTTACTCATGTAAAGTAAGATATAAGTCAGAAAGATCATAAGTGTGTTGGCCATCAATCACCGTCTATATTTTACTTACATGAACACGGGTTGGGAGAAATAAAGCCCGTACGCCCGTATAAGATAAACAGAATAGTTATGTAGTGTATATGAATAGGGTCACATGACTGTACATTTGAGTACACAGTTCTTTAATAGAGTCTCCCAGGGGTGATATAGTGGAGGGTAGTGGAGCATATACCCTGGGTAACCGAGGATGCATTGCTTCGTGATATAATATATATGCAGAGCATGCATTTGCTCAAAGTACATGTAGACGCGTTATTTCAGGTACCCATTTATACAGTAGATAGAGAGAGTGCAATGCTGATGTTGATTATATTCATGGTTGATTTCAGATGTTAACAATCACAGGTGTTTCTATTGGAAGCAAAACTACAATTCACAAGAACAGAAAGTTTCTCTGGATCAACTTCTTTAATGTGAAATTATACAATTCACAATATTGATTTTGAGGTTGAGACAGAAATAACACAGCAAAAGACAACTATCACACGATGCATGTTTTCAATTACATTAAACATTTTAAAAAATCGAAAGCTTAATAGTGATTTGAAGAACGTTGCTGCTCTGTATTTTTTAATTCCTAAGCAGGTTTCAGAAAATTATCCATGTTGGTGAGCAGACTCAAGGCTGGTAGTCTTCCGCCAAATCCTATTAAAGATGATGTATCATTTATACTGATACTTATATTTTCGGAGATGACATTGGTGTGGAGGTCCCATAAGACGGTGTATAACTGCATATATAATTATTTTTCATTATAAAGCACACCAACAATTGTGCTGGAAGCGAATGAAACATGTCTTGGATACGTGGCTTTATGCAGTAATATTTGTCCTTCCTAACAAACTGTCCTATATTGTTGTATAGAGTCACAAACAAACAAGTATGTATTATATCGACATTGTTAAAGTTGGGTTATTTTTACACATTTCATAAAGAGTCCCAAAACATTCAGTGATTTATTTTACCTACCTAGTTAACGTTGATTCTGAATCCCACGAGATGTTAAATTTTTAAATACATTTTGATTGTTGATTTTTCCCACTTCGCTTATTTTGATATAGTGTAAGTAACGATGTATCTTATTATCCTTGACCTACAAAGTTTGCGTAGTTTTCCCTATTGTACATGCTTCATTTGATATGACTGGATAGTTAATTCTCTTAGCTTCTTTGTTAGTTCTTTGAATAGAGGGGCGGGATAATGCAGTGATTAGCGCGTTCGGCTTCGGGTCAAGAGGTCCGGGGTTCGAATCCCGCCAGGGGCAAGGCAACTTTTGACTGCAGTAGAGAACTGTTCTACACACAGTAACGTTTGGGTGCAATAAATGGACATACATATTTAGTCGACACCTTAAAATATGTGATTGATGCTTGTGAGAAATCAATATCCAGCTTCCGGGTTTCTAAAGGGTGAAATTGGTTTCTTCTATATCCAATTCCAGTTTTAAACTTTTGAAAGGAAAAGTTAATTTAGGAGAGGTTCTTTTTTACAAACCTCAGTCATTACAATATGATAAACACTTTTTGTTTGTTTGTTATCACAGGGGAAAACAACCTACAACATCAGCAACAACTACAGCAGGGATGGAATCATTTGCTTACAATTGCAAGTCACGATGTCACAGAAACACATCTTGTCCGTCGATTTAAGAATGCAACACTTTGACCACTTCAACAGATACAGGAGTCATCTGTATTTTGTGAACAATTTTGACTTTCTGAAATTGTATCTTTTGCGTTTGAAATTTATATCAAACACGTATCCATGTAACTCCACAAAGAGTCATTAACTCATTTTTAGTGACACTCAACTAAAACTCGATCTGAACATAAAATACCAATGTTGGTATGACTCTCTCAATCTTTAGAAGAAAAACAAACTAATTAAGATTGTTATCATAAGTTCAAAAATTGTCAGTACAATTTTAGATCATCCATCGCCAATAAATGATGAGAAAATGGTATTACATGTTCGAAAAATCATTTCGGGTACTTCGCACATTTTACACTAACAGATTCACTTCTGCCATCTGAAAAACGTTTTAATATGCCTTATCATAAGTCAAACAGAACTAGGAAATCGTTTGTACTTTGTAGTATTTCAATTCTGAACAAACGTTTGAGGAATGTTAATAAGTCTGTCACATTGTTTAACTGTTTACTCCTATTCTTGTATAAAAAGTCTTATTAAGAGTAAATTAACAGATGTTTTTTTTTACAAACATTGTGTCAAATTTAGAAACTTCGTCGAAAGCAACTGTCTGATGTATGTTTAAAAATCCATCTCTTATAGGTGCACTCATTGTGTTTCATAAAATTTGATTTGGCTTTAATACGTTCCGACTCACCAATTGTGCTCATAACAGTGCAAATAAATTCACTCAGCTTACATATTCATCCCCAATCGCCAAATATATCATAATTACTAGTTTCCAATTAAAATCGAATAAAATCGTTATGCATGTGCAGAAACCGAAACTGCACGTCCCATTTACATGCACAGTAGTAAGAGCTTTTCCTATTGTTTGATAGCCTTAAATATGAACTATTTACAAAAATGTGCTGTTCAAACGTTTCTAAAAGGCAAACTTTAAACCCTAGGACATCTTCTTTTATAAAGTTATCATTTCGGTGAAAGAGTAGGAGTGAAAATATTTGCAATCTGCAATTATAAGATTTCAAGCAATAAAAGTCTCATCCAGACTTCCAAATTAGAAATATTGTATAGATATATTATATAAATCCAGCTATATTTCTATATTCGATAAGGCTATCGTTTTAGTGTCTCTAACCGGCATTTGTTATATGTACAAATTGAACAGGAAACTTGTTATGTAAATAAGACTGCAACAGAAAAACGAATGTTTAATCTCAATTGTAGCTATCATGTCAACGTTTATGTGAAGCAGTTACAAAATTGTTGTGAATAATATTGAATAGATGTGCGCCAATTCCGTCATATGTATTATGTGCAGAATGAGTAATAAAAGATTGTACCAACATATCAAAGACTCATGCTAAGGTTATGAACGGAAAATCCTTCTTTATACGAGGTGAACAACATTTGAATTGCTGATTACATTTGCATATAAAATGATATACCAGAGTTGTCATTAAAAGCAATCAATACTTTAACCTACACTGTTGAAATTTTGTATTTAAGTTATTGCCTAAAATACACCTAAGAAAAGCAATATAAAATATTCTCCAAAAAATAATTTGGAGTTAAGATGTCATGAAATGGAGGTTACAGCTTGCATTCTGACAATATGTACAAACGTAAAGTTTGTTTATTTTTTTCAACAAAACTTAACGCACGTAAAAAGTTTTCATTCAGTTCATTCCATACACATTTTTCAAAAGCAAATGTTGAGAACTTCTTCTCAGCTCTCTTTTGCAAATAATATACATGTATAAATGATATTCACCCAAACTAATCTCGTGTTTATAGAATACAGTCGATATGCACAGAAATTAATTGCAGCTAACTTCTATTGATGACATGCAGTATTTTAGTGACGGGACAACAGAAGTTTATTATCTGCAATAACAAAGATTCTTTCTTCAGTGTGCCTCTCCAGTTTGATACTGCTAATTTCAGATAGATTCAATGTATCAACGTATTGTTAAAGTATGTACATTGTTGTATATTAAAAAAAACTGTTACCCATTCCCAAAAAAGATTACCTCTAATCGTCGAAAATTATTGAAGATGTCATTGTGTTTGTTTTTTATATAACCCACGAATTGAGTGAGGACGTTTTTGGTATAAAAATGCTCGGTGTCACTCCATATGCAACGAAAATTGGCTTAATTAACATCAGTGGGCAGATAATGGTTTAGAAGACGAAAAAGATAAACTGTTTACCGCTTTCTTATTTTTTCCAAATACAAAAAGTAATATTATTAAATAAAATAAACATAAATATATATTAATAATATATATATATATATATATATATATATATATATATATAGAGAGAGAGAGAGAGAGAGAGAGAGAGAGAGAGAGAGAGAGAGAGAGAGAGAGAGAGAGATATTATTACCCGAGGAAGTGTGTCATATGACTTTTACGAAACGAGTGTGAATTTTTGTATTGCCCGAGCGAGAGCGAGGGTTATACACAAATTCGCACGAGTTTCGTAAAAGTCATATAACACACTTTCGAGTGTAATAATTTCTTTATTACCCATTGTATTCCATTTGATTTGCGTAAAAATAACCAGGAAACGGTCCTTGCGACGGCAAGCTACAGTGACGTCACGAACAATCGGTTTATGACGTCACAGACGACAAAATACGGGAGGTCGCGGTGAAACAATGGTTGCTAGGCAAACGTGATATGTGCACATGGGTAATAAATATATATATATATATATATATATATATGTTTTCAGCGAGCACAATATAATTGACAATGAAACTTAATTAGGCATTTTAGAAGCATCTTTCGTATATTTACTTCCAGCAATGAGACACTTCTTTGAAAATGACACTTTCTTAAAACACCTCAGCTTGAAATTTATGACAAGAATTTTAATTAAATAATGGTTTCGAATTTCAAAAGCATGATTTCTAAAAGAGTTCACTACAAAGTTCACGAGCTGCAAAATACAGGATGTTCACTATGTTACATATCAACAACAATAAAACGATGAAAACAAATTGTTTAAGAGGCAACAAGCTACAACGATATAATTTGCATTTAGTTATTTATTATTGCAGAAATCAAAATGAAAGTGTGATGGTAAATAAACAAAAATGGCATTTAGTGCAATCGACACAATATCAGAGATCTGACAAACAATTCAAATTGAACATGTCATGTTTGCTCATAACTACCGTGAGTTCAAAATGAATAGTTTCATTAAAGGGAAAGACTGCTTATACATTATTGCTTTGTGAAAGTTGATCCAATGAAACATAGGTTTACTTATCCTACTGCATATATAATAATAATAATAATAAAGGGTGCTTATATAGCGCTAACTTCCACACTGAGGTGTGCTCAGAGCGCTAACAAAAAGTCAGGGAAACACATGTTGTTGTGTGCTTAAACTTAGGCAAACAGATATGTTTTCAAATGTTTTTTGAACAATTGCAAGGAGTCCAGCTCTTTGAGTGTGTTTGGAAGAGAGTTCCACTCGTGTGCGGCTACGTAGGAGAAACTACGAGCACCAAATGTCTGTAGTTTGACCCTTGGGACGAGGAGCAGGTTGTCAGAGCCGGAGATTATATAGAGATTATTACCCGAGGAAGTGTGTCATATGACTTTTACGAAACGAGTGTGAGTTTGTGTATTGCCCGAGCGAGAGCGAGGGTTATACACAAATTCACACTCGTTTCGTAAAAGTCATATGACACACTTTCGAGTGTAATAATTTCTTTATTACCCGTTCTGATTCGCGTAAAAATAGTCAGAAAGCGGCCAACTTCTCTTGCGACGGCAAGCAACAGTGACGTCACGAACAATCGTTTTATGACGTCACAGACGACAACATACGGGAAGCCGCGGTGAAACAAACGTTGCTAGGCAAACGTGATATGTGCACATGTGCTCATATCAATACTATTAACCCAGTTATTTTCAACCATATGGGTAATAAATTGTTATATGGAATTTGATCTAGGAGTTATAGTGCCCTTTATAAATCCCTTAAATGGTAAGTATCCACAACAAACTTTGACAAACAAACATGAAATGTAACATAGACCTATCACCTATTGAAAATGATGTACATTTCATTACATGAATGCTTGAGGAACATCGACTCTCAAGTGTGGGATCACGTTATATAGCTAAATATACGTAAACGTGACACGAATAGCGAGACAACAGACAGAAGAAAAACGTAACTTTTCCTTTGATCAGTTCGCTTCAAACCTGAATCGATAGACAGGATCATACCCAGACTCCATCAAGAGGTAACTGATCTTTGGGTAATTTTGGAATTGAGGGATTGGGACTTAATATTGTGTAGTGGGAGGGAAAGGGACGTCTGGTAAATTGGCTTACTCTGTTAGCACCACACAGAACGTGGCAGAAATGTCTCTCTTTGGTGAACAGTTCACTGGAAAGATATTGAACGTCTTTAAATATATGTTATGGTGTCTGACATGGTAATAGACAAATGAAAAAAACCCCTAAAAAAGTGTTTGCTACCAGCATGGAAATGTCCCCCGCCCTAATGTTAAATTACGTAAAATACATTCACGTATTTTTATCAGTTGGTCAGAAGGTGGTTCTGACTGACGTTTGTGTAATCCTGTAAAAACACTGTCACTAAAGTTGAAGACATCGGCATCTATTCATGATATAGTTTGAATATTAATGATAAATGTTTGCTAAAGCACAGTTTATAGCATGCTGCTGTAATAAAAAATACTCTGCCCATGTGACGAGCTTCGTCGGCAAAATTATTTTTCAAAAACTCAAAACTGAAATGAATTGAATAAACTTTAATTTGTTTAAATGATTACATTTGCAGATACACTCAACCGCAAAAGAAACGTCATCACAGTTTCAACAGTGTAAGAAACAAAATAATGCTTTTTGAGAAAGTAGATTTTGAATGTATTCGATAGACACATGTTTCATAAATAAATACTCACAATTTCATGCATCACAGTATGATACTTTTATTTGTATGTCAGTTCAACTACTTTGGGTGCTGAATTCGCTTTTTCAAAATGGTTTTCGGCAAGACTGTTTGGCATTTAAGTAAAAAAAAAATTAAAATGTAGAAATGTTATTAATAAAACATGTTGTCAACATAATTAACTTTCTTGAACTTAATTTTGTTGACGCGTCTTTAGTGTAGAAGGACACAAAACAAGCCAAAAAAGCCCATTTTGACCCTCCTATCTCGTCTAGTTAAGGAGATTCGAAAATGTCAATTCTTAAAACGCGTGTTTCTCAGAATTATGAACAGATAAGCTTTTGAAAATTCAAGATTAGTTTAATTGGCTTCTGAAGACAGTGTGTAACAGTCGTGTCCATCACTCATAGATATAATTACTTGCATTTTGTATGGTGACGTTTCTTTTGCGGTTTAGTGTAGAGAGGGCTTATATGATATGATATGATAGAATCAAGACAATTAAATGTTGACCATAAACTGCAATAAGTTCTTTCATAGTTTCACATTAGGAAGCTTTTATCTGGAAATCTTAGCCCAGTCTTAAGCGCTATGATATATCGATACAATGACAAACTTTTTCAGAGATTCTAAATCCCTGCTAAATCATTCTAAATCATGCTGAAATATTTTTGTTATTATTAAAATATAGTCCACTATATGGCGAATGTATACATAACGGACAAATATCAAGAACACAAGGACGATATTCAAAACAAACTGGCTTTAGGCGTCTTCTAATCATGTTTTATTAATAAAGTTCTCTACAACACATTGATGTGCCAAATGAAAACCAAGAACTGTTGTATCAAGAACAGGATTATCGGTTATTCTTGGTATAATAAATATAGCTAACTCAAAGAGACATGGCCCAGATAAACAGCGAAGGTGATTTTGTTCTATACTATTTTAATATCTTTGATGATTTAATAAGCTATAAAATGAATTGAACTTTATTATTCTATTTATAACAGTATCAAAGTCAAATATGTTATTGTAAGCCAGGCCTCCGGCCCATAAAGAAGCATTACAAGTTCACATAATATTATATACCTTTCACACAAAACAATTACATTTCTGCTAAGAGATTGCTTCTCAGAATAAAACCATGCTATAAAAAGAGCGCTAAATACGTATAACATTTTCATTTTTGAAGGTCAATATTAAAACAAACAAAGGCAGTCGAAGGTATTTAGGAAGGTATTGATTTAGAATGTATTGTTTCCTTCTCACTAACAGTAATTGTTTAGTATGAGTGCCTCCTCTTCTATTAATATTTTTTTCAATGACGGTTTAATGATATCAGGATTATACAGGTTAAATCCTATCCGTATTCATGTTTGATTCAACTTATAATGTATAATGCAGTTATAAAACGCTACAGAGAGCTATTACCCGAATAATACCCTCATCTGTGAAAAGATATACCATCTTTGGAATCGTATCGGCATCGTACTTGTCTTCGTCGATCCTTCGGGACCATAGGGTGATTTTCACATGCAAAGGTCATATACAGGAAACCAATCGACATAAGAAGTCAACTCGACTGCGTGCACTTGCGAGAATACGCAAAGGTTACTTGGTGACTACACTATACTCACCAACTACTAGATGAGGTCATATTTTATATCAACAAACTTTATATTAAATACATACACATACATATTTACGTATTTATATGGATGTAATACGTTATATTCACTACGGCGGAGCTGGGTATCGCAGTGGTTAGCACGATTGACTTTTAATCAAGAGGTTGGAATCACACCAGGGTCTAGGCAACTTCGTTGTAGAAAACTGTTCTAGTTGAAGCCCATGGGTAGCTGGCTTCTTGCAGATTCCACCGCAATTCATAGCCACAATGGTGTTGCGGGATTTCGTCCTGCAATAATACAAGCAGCTTTGATTGAAGTGATATATTCTTGAAAGTGACATTAAACCCACAACAAACCTAACTACGGAGCGATGCACGCATCTTATAGTTTATCTGTACTCAATTCCGATATGTAAGAATTGACTTCAAAATGTATTAACTTCATGGAGGTGTAAACTTAAAAACAGCTGTGCAAACTATGTAAATATGCGTAGCGTTTTGTAAATTTACCGCCATTGATTGTCAGGTCACTTTGGGACCAATGATAAATCTAATTTTAATTTTCTAATCTAATCTGATTTTGTTTTTTAAGTTTTTAATGGGTTTTAGGTGTTTTTTCTATATAGATGATATACAACATCATTCATGAACAGTATCTTTAACTGTGTCACGTGATTCTTCCGCTATTTCTTCTCTTACAACTTTCTCTTATATGCGTGAATATTTTGTATCAGAGGTTTAAAAACACAGAAAAAAAATGAAATTGCAGTCTGTCAGGAAAGTTCGTTTCAAACATCATGTTAACAATTGAGACATATTTTGTGTTAATGGATATATGAAAGAAAATGTCTATAGAAAAGAAGATTAACAGCACAGTGGATAAGAATAACTCGTGAATAACTTATAAAAAATGCGGCCTCACTCCATTCGTGGCTTATATGCCCACGTGTAAAACAAACGTCCCCACTTTTTAAGAGAATAGAACAAAAAAGACTGATTTCAGAGAAAGTAGATACTCACAATTTCATACATCAGAGTATGATACTCTTCTTATCATGTCTGTTAAAACACACTTGGGGTGCTGAAATCGCTAATTCAAATGGGTTTTCTGGACATAACGTTTGGTATTTAAGTAAACTTTTATGAAATGTGAGAATTATTTTAGTTAAATATAGTGTCGACGTCGACATACATAACCTGCTTGGACTTACATTTGTTGACGTGTCTTTAATTCAGGACGTCACAAAACAGGCCCAAAAAGTCCTCTTTGATCTCGTCTTAAGGAGATTCGAAAACGACGATTTCCTTAAAAGTGTTTCTCAGATATATGAAAATATATCATTTGAAATTTCAAATTTAGTTTTGTTGGCCTCTGAAGACATGATGTACCTCTATTTCAGTCGTATGTATGGGTTGAACTATCTTGTTTTTCTGTATAGGACTTTTTGTGCATGTGCATCTCCAAACATACACCATCTTCAATAAGGTTCAACAATTAGATGTTATACTCATCAGAAATGGGCAGCAGTTTTCGATAACATACAAAACAATACATATTTTTACCAAAAATTCGTCGAAAAATCGAATCGTGAGAAGTACACAGAAGAAGGGAAGTATTTTACTGCAGATGAAGAAATAAGCCACAACTTTTGTTGAGTCGGTGTGCTTAAACACTAGTAAAGTCATGTGCATGTATGTCCGCAATACCAGTTTGACGCAATGATTCCCTTAAACTATACATTTTGAATTGTCTATAATGTGAGAAGTGTGAGTGAATATGTTGAACATATTATTTGCCAAAACAAAAGTAACGTACTGAAAATCTAACTTAATCTCTCCAAAACACATGGACCGAACAATAATAACTTATCTATATAAAAGAAACAAACATTCTCTCGTTCTAACTTAACTCTTGTAAGTGTTGTAATAGTGCCGATCTCGAATATAACACGCTCATGTAAAAAATGGCTTTTGTCTTGTTCTTAATGCCTCCCTGCCTACCTGATTGAGCATGTGGTTGTAATACTGTATCCTTATCAATGGGGAACGATATTCTTTCTAGCGTGTTATTGGTTACTGAGAAGAGGAGACTATTAAAAGTTTGCAAGCTTGGAATGTTTGCGGATTTCGTGTGTGGAAATCATTTATGTTTGGTAACTTTTCTGTCTCTTCGATTTGAGATACAGTACAAGTAACCATGATTTAACCTCTGTATAATATGCACAATATTTGTTCTGTTGTAAATGTAAAAAAATAACTTAATCTAACTAAATAATCTAAAAAGACAAGTAACCATAATGGTTGGGTTTAATTATGTAGAGAAATCGTTCATTGTGTGTTCCAACACAGACAGTAAACATTTGGCGAAATAAACTAAGCGGCTGTGAAAGATATGTTAAAATATGAAAACCAATATACTTGAAATGCATTCGAACCTATTCCTTAATATATATGCACGTATTCTAATTAGTTATTTCAAGAGAAAATGAAGCACAACCTGTAGACCAGGTTTATTGCATTTTCACATGATTTCCAGAAGTATAATGGACACAATTATCATTAAAAATATAATTATGGACCTGTTGAATTTGTCCATATACTCATTACCACTTAGAGAGCCTCAACTGGAAATATAAATAGTTTGAATCAATTGAATATTGAAAACTGGTATCAACCACCTCAGCAAAAGTGAATTTCATGATTTGGACAATGCACAAGGCGTTTTCTGTTAAACACGTCATAATTGCAGTTTGCAAACATGATTCATCTTTACTTTATCTCCGAGTTGATAACCTAATAAACAAATATTTAAGTATAAGTAAATATATAAGTTGAAAATTTGCATTTTAGAAACGTTTCCATAGCACTAATAATTTAGAAATCTTTGCATAACGTAAATATGTTAGGCTCTCACAAAATACAGTAAGTTGTAAACCTTAGACTTGATGTATATTCTCAAGGTAGTTTAGATGAAGCATTTTATGCACAGATGATGAATTGTTAAGAATACCAGAATCAAACTTTTTGGAGAAATTGTATATTAAACAGATATGTTTCCTAAATTAATTTTACCACAAAATTCAAATCCATTTAAATCCGGGAGTATAGTTCCTATGCCTTTAATCTCTGCCTCGTGAAATTATCTTGCCTGCTTCGGAGTGTTTCAATTACTCAATATCAATCAATCAAATCTTAAGATGTGCTGAAAGAAAACTTAATAACCTGTTCTGTGGTATGGTTTTTGATACTCCACATTTGAATTGTGACTTGAAACTTTTCCTGAAAATGTTCATCTGAGTTACAGATATTACTGTTTTCGTGTATTTTGTATTTTAAAATAGTTATTGTATGATGTTTCGTTCGTTATTTCTTCACTCGACATTCTATTGGCATTGAACTAAAGGAACGATGCTATATTTTATTTTATCATTTAAGTTATGTTCAGATGGAATTTTAGTTTCTTTGTGTATTCTAAAACCAGGTACATATACATTGAATACACAAATATATACTTACAGAAAGTCGAACATGCTAACGGAAGACGTGTGGATAGAGGAAATGTATATGTTTAACTGGTTTAACTTATATTGGATTTAAACTAATGTAAACTTTTAATTCTTCTGGATTTATCAACACTTTCTATTGCAATATGTTGTGTGACCATCACATTTTAGGACTATAGATGTCATAAAAAAATCATAAGAAGCGTGTGTATCTATGACATTGACTTGTTTATTATAAAGAAATTATTTCATTTCCGTTGTAGTTATAGCTGTTGATACTGCTATAAGTTGATGTTTCCCTTCTATTTAAAAAAACGACATAAAAAGTGTTTCTTAGATTGTAATGACGCAAAAGAAAAAAAGACAAGTATAGAAGTGTACAAAAAATATCCTCTCCTAAATTAACATTTCCTGCAAAAACTGTAAAACTGAAATTGGGTGTTGAAGTAACCAATTCTACACTTGAAACTCGGAAAAAGAATATTGTTTTATCACAAGTTTAAAACACACATGTTAAAGTTACGATCCTTGTATGATATTTAATGTTTGCAAGTAAACATTTTACTTTCAAAAATTCCCTTTTCATTTGTTTCCGTCCAGTTTATCAATACATAATTTCAAATCATCCAGATCCGTCCAGTTCGTCCAGAAGAGTTCAAAAGACGTTAAAAAGATGAGAGTTGTTGCTTCCTTGCTTTGCGCTCAGCATTAAAAGGATAGAACAACGCTTTAACTTGGCACTGTGGCTACCAGGAGCCATGGACACAAGACGAATTTGGAAAGATAAGGTGTTTTTGATATTATTAAATATTGCAAGGACACGGTTCGAGTATGTTAGTCATTAAAGGTCATTGAATTGAAATTGGACAGTGCAGGTTAATTGAATTCTGCTCTTTTCTTTTGGCGATCCACGGAAGTTCGTGTGTATTTTTAATACAGTTTTAGAGTCCAGGAACGTTTTTCAGTGGCACTCCCTACAATCCATCTGATGTAGGCAAAATCATATACTCCGAAACGCCATGTTTGTATAACGAAGTTGTAAACTAGAACATCCTGCTATTGTTTTAAACAATGATAGCACGAACAGTACCATATCCATGAGTACAATCTACGTAAAAGTTCCAGGACAAGGTTAATTAAATACATTCTTACTCATCACATTAGAACAAAGTAAACGAAGAGGGAATAATCTACAATCAATAGGAAAAGCGATTATGTCAACAATTCGTGAGCATTTCCGAAGTAAATATTGTATAAGATGTGAAAGGACGACATGCATGAGAATAGCAATGGAACCACATTTGTTCTACAGAACAATACGTTTAATACTTTACAACTGTTTAACCCGTATAATAGACAGAGAGACATACATATTTATAAAGTAAAAAGCCATCAGCCGAAAATCCAGAGAATGCAGGGTAATACAAATGCATTCTTGTGTATAGCATAACCTTTATGTGTGCAAATGAATTTAGAATCACATCACTCAACGTTAACTAGGTTAATATAATAAATGATTGGAATTATGACTCCGTTATGACATGTGTCATGTCAAAAAGTTTCTTTAAAAGGACAAAATAGTAACTGAACAATGCCACGTATCTAAGACATGTGTCATTCACTACCAGCACGAGTGGTGCTGTGCTGAATAATGACAAATAATTATATATGCAGTTATACAATGTCTCCTGGGAACTTACATCAATGTCATCTCCGAAAAGATAAGTGTCAGTATAAATAATACATCATCTTTTATAGGATTTGGCGGAAGACTACCAGCCTTGAGTCTTCTCTCTAACATGAATAGTTTTCTTAAACCTACTCAGGAATTCAACAATACAGAGTAACAACGTTATACAAATCACTCTTATGCTTTTGAGTGTGTTTTATGTAATAAAAGATATGCATTTATCGAACGAATGTTTTGAAATTATTTTAGATGTGTCAAAGCTGTCCAAATTTCGAATTCAATATTGGGAACTATTACAGTTTTGCTTACAACAGTAAAACGCATGTTTGTTGACACTGTAAACTTCAGAAATCAAATATGAATATAAAAAGCTTGGTCCTATTGCGAATAAATATTGAATTGAATTGAATTACGCACGAATCATCTACGAATCATCAAATGTTGCGAATTAAGGACAAAACTATTCGTACATGAATCGTGATATCGTATCTTATTCGTCTTCATCCATAGTGTATTCGTAACATTGGCAAATATACCAGTTTTGCTTACAACAGAAAAACTTTGATTGTTAACACTGTAAACTTTAATTAAATATGAATATAAAAAGCTTGGTCCTATTGCGAATACATATTGAATAAACATGTTCCTCTATTATTGAAATGTTTATGGATAGAGCAGAATGGTGCACGTTGTTTGAATCATGGTGGAGACACCCAACATTTGTGACCTGCGTCTCCTTCCGTCAAGTGACCTTGAACAAGATACTTCATCCACACTGTACTATGTTCACCCAGCTGCGTAAAAGGATAGAAGTATGTGATATACTTTTAATTGAGTGTACATGGCTTCATACATGTCTTATGACAGCTTGTGAAGTACTAGTGCATAGCCCTATTTGCAAAGTTGTAAGAGCGCTTTTATAATATTATTTGTGTTACGAAGTAAATCATTTACACAAGAACATGCCGGGTTCCATGACGTATTGTAACAAAAACATGTCTTCTGCAGCTAGTTAGAGATTGATCTGAAACATAAAATCATCAATCCAATAACATATATCATATACATAGCCTGCACTTTTAAGAATTATGTCAACACCACTGGTCCTTTTGTATGTCTTATGAATGCACATAGCTGCATTGAAGGAGAACAAAGATTATTTTTTCAAAGCAAACGTTTCTACTGCATCTATTCACCACATACATGTAGTTAGAGAAGAATCCATTTCTCCATGCTGTCAAGTTTATATTGACGTTAGTCAGATATGGAAAGTTGCTGATGACGATGAGATAAACATGTATAGTACATTTATCATGCAAACTGTGGGAGCAAGCAAAATATCCTAGGATTCGGAGAAATTGACTTTGTATAATGCGTTGGACAAATCACCTACTTGACATAAAACAGTGATACTGTCAAAAAGCTTATGACATCACACTGTTGACATTTTATTACGTCACAATCATATGACCTCATTGCATGAAACCATATTGTCTGATATTAGATACATCAACACTGGTTGATAACAGTAAACATACATTCAGGACATCAAGTGTATCTCAAACAGGCATCAATTCGTGGGATTCTTAGATTAAGTGAGATTTATCAGTTTCAAATAGATTCTTACTTCGTGTCTTCAGATATCAAATTAGCCTAGGATATTTTTAACTTTTATCGACATATGTTGATAACTAAGAAGACACTTGGGTGAGATTCCCTATTTTCCACTGGCACAGAAGTTTGGGTGTATGAAAAGTGGCAGTTGTTACGTATTTACTTATACACCTGGCTGTGGATAATCTGGTTAGCGAAGGAAGAATGTTTGGTTATTGGATCAGAGGAAAACCATATTTTCATGTATATAAGGTACAATCATATTACCTGATATGTTTATCTTTACTGAATTTATATAAAATCGCATGAAATAATTAATTATGAACGTTTCTAGGCATGTCCTCTTCTTGATTGAATCTATTCATCTTAAACGGAAAGATCTGCGAGTCTCTGTAGTGAATTATACAATTTCCGTGTCTACCGTGACAGAACAGAGAGCTGTAATTACACTTGATGTTAGTCTGTGGTGGAATAAAATAAAATAAATAAAATAACTTTGTAATGGGGACTAGAGAAATTTAAAAGCAAAATTTACTCTTGGTGTCTAAACAAATTGGGATCATTCCCATGCGTCTTAAAGATATACATAGTTTGTTGTGACAGACATAAACATAGTATTTGCTTATATTTTTCACATACCGGTAAAATAACGTTTCAAGATTTTTAAAATCTATTGAAAACAACCGTTTTGGGGATTTTTAATGACTTGTCATCAGTTTGAAATACCTATGCCTTCATAAACTGACATTTACGAAGAAGGTAAAAGACAGAAAAAACAAGCATGAAAGTGAGCGTGGCTCACTTATACCCCCGACCCTTCATGTGCAATCTCTTTGTATCATAACAAAGTAAGTTTAACATGATTTCACAAATCTTCATCAGATTAATACATTTGAATAATGCATGATGTAAAATTGTCCAATCTAAAACATATTTGTTGGACCATTATATCAAAGGAAGGGAGGATTTTAGAAACAAATACGAGGTAAGAATATGAAATGAAATGGAAAATTAAACCCTCTCGAGATTGCTTGTATTTCTGCAATTGACCTCTCCAAGTATATATTATTATGATTATTATTTTAGAAGTAGTGCAAAACTTGAAAATAATTGGCTGAATAGCTTTTCTGCAATCGGTCAAACAACAAGAAACAAGAGTCATCAGAAGATGACATATCCCACCGGTTCCACAAAATTTGTAAAACTCATCTTTTACAGATACTTGTGTATCTACTACAGTACTTCAGTTAGTGGGTATTACAGAGTTTCAGGAATGTTAAGGGTTTTAGACTTCTGCTCCAGGAGCAGTCAAAATCAACAACAACCAACATCCCTCTCATGTTTCTATGGAAACAGAAAAAAATTAATTTTTCAGAAAAAAAATCTGATAATATCAAAAGGCACCACTTCAGTCAATGGGTAATACACATGCATTACATACCGGTGGGATAACAAGGACACAGAAATAGCTTTTTGATGAAAGTTACATGAAAAAGAAAATGATAAAGTCAACAAATGACAACAAAAAAGTAGCTTTTAAATTTCAGCCCGAGTAAGTTCATAATACAAAAAGTCCCCCAAAATTAAACAAAATCACCAAATCGGGTTAAATTTCGCACTGAACCTCTCCTAGTGGTGAAGAAGACATGTGCTAAATTTAAAAAGGATGAGATGAATACTTTTTCTGTTATTGATAAGACAAAAACTGTCTTTGGATGGACGGATGTATGGAAGGACAGACGGACATAATCGTTGGAATTACTAGATACCTCAAACCCTTTGCCGGGGGTATGGTGAAGTGGTGAATCACTGTTGTGGTGTTTTACATATGTTACTAACGGTTAGAGTCGGCCGACACTTTATCCAATTGGATCAATCCTAAGTGAAGTCTTCCTCACTGAAGGTGTGTGTTTGCAGTTCAGACAATCTCTCTCATGTTGACAAGTCCTTAAATATCACTTCCTGATGTGACTCGTTCGTTCGTATAGTAGGAAAACTTTTATAATAATACCTTTATCTTTAAGGATATGAATGATGCAACAGATCCAGTATTTAGGGAAGTCTTCTTGCAGGGAGGTAATTATATTCGCAATATTTGAATATATAAGTACTTTAATAAGTTATTTCGCAAATTATTTAATCAATAAATAATTATGCATTGGAAAGGTTTATCGTCTTTTGTGAGCATTATAGATAATCATACAATACTGTGTAATCATTGTTCCGACAGTAATATTGTATATTCGGCTATGCTGGAAACGTGTATTTATCACACTGAAAGTAAGTGCTATCTTGCTCAATTGCCATTATGGTTGCCTGTCAAACTTTCATGGATATGTTATTCCGGGATGGAGTTTTCCTATCTTGCATAAGTAGAGTGAGTGAGTGGGGTTTAACGCCGCTTTCAAGAGTATTTCGGTTATATCGCGGCCGCTAGTATTATGACAGGGAGAAATAAGTAGACACAACATATATATTTATTGTTTTCCTTTGTTCGATTGAATTTAAGGGGTTGTAGCACGTTTTTTGCAAATTTTATTTTTTTTAAATTTTCGATTTATAATGATAGTTGATGTCATTTATATTCACTAAATTATCTTATTACTCAAACCAATTATCCGGAGTGGTAATAACGGTGTTGCGTATAAAGCAAAAATGCACCATTTTAATGTGAAAACATTTTATTATTTCAAATCACAAAAAGGATTCCCATGGCTTTACCTAACCAAGTACACTCATTTTTAACTTTATTTTCCGAAGAGAGAAGGGTGTTTTACTATTGGTGACATTATTTTTCATATACATTTCATCGACTTATTTGAGTGCACAAACGTGCTACTGCCCCTTTAAAGTACAAAGTACTATAACTAAGATGTAGAAAGTAGCAGCTTGCTTGCTGACGAGTCTCAGTTTGTGGAAGCTGCATCCAGCATGCAGTGTACATTTTGACTTCGGTCAAGTTATATCACAGTCTGTAATGTGCACATTACATTCTCATTAAAATTTATTTTGAAATGGCACAGTAACGGAGTACAGAATTATTTGCTTAATCAGTCAATATTACGTTCTTTTGAAGCACGATGTCTCTGCATAGGAATATGATTATGTACGTTTATATTTTGTTAAGTTAATGTTAAGAATGTTAAACTTTCCTTCATATTGATCAAATGATCATTTTCAACATTTATACTAACTGCAGCCACAAAATGTGAATACTATACATTAATGTTGTACAAAATGGTGTTGTGATTATCTTTAAGGTGTTTTTTTAAAATATTGTTTCCACTCTTTGATTCTGGCAAAACTTTAAAAATGGGAAACACTGGAGTACTTAACGCGAATTCTATTTTAGTACTGAACACTACTACTTTTTTCTACTTTCACAAAAATATCTAAAATCAATGTTTGATTTATGTTTTATACAAACGACTATTGTTGGTCTCAGGTGGTTTGGGTATTCTGTAATTCTAGTATTCATCTTCTTGTGTACTTCATCGTCAAAAGGTTACTAAACAAACTTTGATATTATATCTGATACAGATTCTATCTGTTTGCACTGTGACAACAATTTCTTTATATGTCATAAATTCATGTGCAAAGAAACGTCCCCATACAAACTGCACGATAGTTCAAACCACGGGAGATAAATACGACTGAAACAGCATTATATCACGTCTTTAGAACCCAACTTAACCAAATAACTTCAATTATTTTATGTTCAATTTCGCAGACGACGCTGCATTAACTGGACTAATAAGAAGCTCAAAAATTAGATTGCAGGAATGAAGTAGACTTAGTAGATTTATATTCTGGTGTAATGACAGTTATCTTCTGATAAACGTCGACAAGACAAAGGAACTGATTATAGACTTTTGCACCAAACACAATCTCTAGAACCAGTATTCATCGAAGGAAAGCAAGGGCAGATTGTAGAGGAATACAAATATCTTGGCACCATACAGGACAACTAACTCTCTTTGAGATCTAACACACACGCCTTGTACACTAAAGGACAGCAAAGGTTATATTTTCTTTGCAAGCTTTTAATATTGAACATACGAGTATCCTCGTATCAAGTTCAACCTTTTTTTTTATCAAACTTTCATTCAAAGTGTTATCACCTTCTGTTTCATTCAAGTTATGGCAATCTCCCCGTCACACAAAACAGCGTTCACTTCCATGTGAAATTTTCCAGCAAAATTTGCTGCATTCCCTTTCAAAATTTGACTGTAACTTACGTTTCCCGTTGAAAAGAATTCCTAACAATGCAGACCGATACGTCACACTTCTTTAATAACCAGTTTGAACTTCGTTCCTTCCAACAGAACTTCTAAATCTTTTGTACCATCCAGTATTCCTTTTCTGAATAAGTCTTAACATTTTAATCTTGTGTTTCTATTTTTTAACTCTGTACATTTTCTGTTTTAAGTATAATTTATTAAGCTTTTACTATCTTTAAAAATTAGTTGTAAATGACTACTGTCATCAATTTGAATAGCATCTTTGTACATGATGTTTTATGTATATATCAAAAGCTCTTTTTAGTGTTTTTTTTAGAAACACGGTTGTAAATAATTACTATTGTTGTTTTGAAAGTTTTAAAAGTACCATTATACTCTTTAAAATGCTGAGTAATTTTCTGCTATTGGAAGTATATAACTTACTCTTGGTAATATTCCAGAGCTCACATGTGTGTAATCACAATTTCCCTCGTGGATAATAAAGTCTTATCTTAGCTTATCCCTTATCCCGAATTGGTAGAGTGCTCAAGATTTGTAAAATGGAGCGTGATAAAAGTAGAAAGTTAAGACAGTTATCCACAAAATAAACATTCATTGTGTATCACTACAGCTCGGTTTCATGCGAGGAGCAATTGTCCAGTGATAGCTCATCCAAGACCAATCAAGCTCGCATGAAACAGAGCTTTAGTGATACACAATGAATGTTTTATTTTTGCATATAACGGATTTAACTTTCTACATTATATATATATATATATTGTTAAACTACTTCTTAACAATACGATGTTGTCGCATAATAATAGCGTAAGTGCGTTCTATTTCTTAATATCATCTCGCCTGAAGATACGGGTTCATTATTATTTTGATAAAAGATAGTAATGAATCTTTCACAAAGGAAATTAGTGGAGACTTAAGAAGGCTGATGGCATGCATCGTTGGTTATACAGGGCTGAATGATCGGTGGAATCTGCTAGCTCCTACAGGGAATAATACCTAAAGTGGTCAGCAAGCAACTCTATGCACCAGTGGTTTTGAAGAAAACAACCTTAAAGCTTTTATTACAGTGGAATGAATGCCCCATCACTTTGTCACATCCAACAGTGAAACTATTATTCCCTAGTTTCTACTCCCTGTAGGCGTTAGCAGACCTAAGCGTTATTTCCTGTAGCTATTATTCCTGGTAGACCTAACCGAGATGTTGTACTTAATCCCTCAATGGGATATTTACGGGGACACATCAACAAAGCCGTCTTTGAGTCATGTTATGAAAACAGTAACAAAAGAGAAGGTTAGATTCGAAATGATGGACGAATTATGCTTTATTGCACAACGTTGTAAATCATCCTTCATCCTTTAAAGATACACATAGGAAATGTCCGAAGTGGGTGAATGAAGATAAATAGATGCCGACAGAGAGAACATATATTAAAATCATCAACATGAGCAGATCTAGCTATTCTAACACCTACATGTAGATCGCATCAATAATCCATAATAAGTCTGATAACTTTACAAAAACTACATAGGAGTACATGAAAATCCAGTGATAAAATACTGTGATAAGTGTTAATCAGTCGGCTGTAACTCTGCTCAAAAGCGCTGTGTATGCGTGTGCAATTTAGTACTGTTGTAGTGGGGACAAAGCAGTCGTTGAGTTCTTGGCTCTTGTTTTGAAAACATAAACTGTCCGACTCTGAGATGCAAGATGCTTTTAACATGGATATATTTCAACTGTATATATGGTCGAAGAATTAGTTTTCCCCCAAAGCTTCGACACTGCCAGGAACCTGCAACAGGAGGAGTTGATTTCAGAAAACGGGTACTGTCAGTCTGAAATCGGAAAGCTAAGTGCTCTAAGTCAAGGTCAATAAGAAACATAGGGTCTCGGCTTTCCCTATTCCGCCTTCATGTCAGCATCAATAAAATGGGATTTTTTTAAAACAAATTTGTTTTCATTATTCGAGTTATTACTAACAAGTTGAATCATCACTGGGGTCATTTTTCACAAGTTTGTTCTTAAAACATATTTCTGATTTCAAAATTTGATCAAAGGGTTTACGTGGCCATAACCAATATCTTATTACCTTGACATTTGACCTCCAAGGTCACAACATCAATGATCACTTTTCATTGTGTATAACAATCATGCAATGGTCTTTCTCCATAGTTGATATATACCAAATAAGCTGATAGCACAAACAAATTTTGAAGTTATCGTGTTTACAAGGATTGTTTTTTAGCGATTTCAGAACTTGTGACCTTGACCTTTAACCATGAATATGAACATGTCAAAAAATTCCCCAGGGGTATAAGTAAGAACTTTTGTATACAACCTTCTTGGAAAAAAGTTAATCGCAATACAAAACTGATAGCGGGGTTGGGGCTGCTAATTAATCCGATCGGTCCCAAAAAGCATATGCGTATCAAGGATGTACTAGTATATGTAGTATATATTTATGTGTAAAGTTTCAGAACGATTACTCAAAAACTGTGAGAAGGGGGGGGTTCGTGCTTCAATGTCCGAGAGGTGCATGTCAAATGGTAATCTAAAATGAGACACGATGTGCCCTGAATATCAATCTCTCTACGGCGCGATTGCCTTGAGGAAAGTGCTAGTTGCTATAATCAGCCGCCATATTGTTGCCATTTACTCCTACACTATGTTGTGTTGAATGCTCAAAACGTTTGACTGCATTTGAAAGATCAAGTCAATTGCCGAAAAGTTAAGGTGTAGGTATCTCACACACGAAGGGTTTGTCGCTGAATGAACACCATGAGTCATCAAAACCTTTAATACTTGTGTCAAGCACAAGACAATTTCTTCCTCCTGTTTGAGTGATTTCAGGAATAATGGAATTGGTTTCAACCCATCTCCAGACTCCATCCTTTTCTTCGTCTTGACCTCCGATAAAATAGTCAGTTGGTCCATCTGCAAGTTTAGGAATTCCTTGTATTCATTTCATTTATTACTCTCGTAAATGATATGATATTAAATCGCTTTCGCTTAATATCAAATCATTCACTTGTTTAATAAAAATGATATTGAATGCAAAGTCGTTGAGTATTCTCTATGTAATACGTTTTCATAGGATTTATTCAACTATATACCATTATTTTAATTTAACTGCAGAGTTGGTCCGTATGTGTTATACCTGTTTTCTGTCTGTACATACATATCAATTTTATTAGTTTATTGTCAGGACCATACGGGCTCGTAGATATTCAAATGGCTGAAACTTTGCATACATGTTTTTGAAGTTGTTTTGCTGTGCCTTTAGATGTTTAAGCATTTGCTCAATAGCCTGAAAGTGATGTAAAATGGATATTACCTACAATACTCCCGAGGATCAAATTTCGTTTTTCCTCTGTGTCAAGTGTTGCCAGGTAACCTCCTTCACTGACACATTGCGACTGAGCTTCCCCCCACATCTTGAGGTCAGAGGATATCTTGTAACAGAATCTAGCTCCTTGGTCGTACACATAGCCAAGTGTTGCAGAGGCAAAACTTTTGCCGCAGCTTAAACAAAGTTCGATAAATAGTCAGCATATTCCTACGATAACAACTTCCCTGTTCTTGTGCTGGATCCGGTATATAATAAGATATATAGCAGGATTCTCATTCACAAATATTAAACTCACGTCACATTAAGATAAGTTAATGTACTAACATGAGGAAGATTTATCCTTTGGCATTTCATCAGGAAAATTATTTTCTCATACACCCTTGTCTCCAACAAAATAAACCTACCATTGCAGTTTTCTGAAGGCTGCGTGTGATGTTTCAGATACACTTAAAAAGGACAATGACAATTTTAAAGACGTTCCATACTTTGATAAATCAAAAACATTCACATCTAGGTATCATGGTTTAAAAGAGAATAACTGTGCATGAAGCAGACATCTTTCAGATTTGGAATATATCCTTAAAAAAAAAAATACTTCCTCAAACAATATAAAGGTACAATTTACAAATATCACATCTTCGGTTGACCTGTGAGTCAATGTGAGTCAAAGAGACACTTTAGGATAATATGAGTGCTTTCAAACTACAGTATTGTGTGATGCATTTGAGTGAAAACAGGTCTACATATCACAGTGGTTATATGTATCAATTGTCATAACAAGACCGAAAAGTCCAAGGGGTGATATTATGCACAGGGTCGGAGACTCTTACCCTTGGTGATCAGTGACTGCTATGCTGTATCCGAAATGTTAGGAGATAAGCGTTGCACAAACAATACCAACATATATACAAGATATGTTTATCACCAAGGATTAGAGACGATTGCAACATATTAACATTAAAGCCAACAAACTGAATTCGTACTTTTTGAAAAAGTACCTGCTCATGTTTTTGAATAACACAGCTTTAAATAAACGTCGTTTTAAAGTCTCCTTAAGCATGAAAGACACGAGGGCAAAATATAGTTTCCTGGCTTTGTTTCTATGACAACTACAAGCAGGTACATTACAGTGACAATATTTTGTACTTAGAAATATTTCTATATTCAATTAAAAAAATACCTTAAATACAAAACATTATGTCCAGAAAAAAACCTTTGAAATAGCAATTCATCAACCCATGTGTGTTTGAACAGATATACAATAAGACGTACATGTATTATACTTCCCACAGAGGTTACTCCTTTCAGATTTTTGCTTGAAATCGAGAGCAGAAGCAAAATCCCCAAGTGGTGGCAAGCGGAATCTCATAATGTATCCCTGCATCTTATCCAATGAAAACTAATCTTTCAGTGACCAAGTCGACAGAGTGACTTCAAAGAACTAGATATGTTACTCTTAGGGGTCTTGCTAATTAGCACATGTCCTTCCAATATGTCTGATGTAAATAACACAAACGAACTATTTTTGGTATTTGTCTCTGATTTGGTCATCTATATTTATAAGTATGTTTTTGATCAATAGTTTTCACAATATTTCGAAGTAAACGAGAAAACGTTCGTCATTTGTTTACTTTATCATTATTACGTGTCACGTGGCAAATGTCACTTTAACAAAGTCGTCGCTGATTGCACAACTAGATTCAGGACACTCCCTTTCTTCCGATTTCAAGCGTAAAACGCATAGGTAAGGATCGGAAATCTAAAGGAAGTAACTTCTGTTGGAAGAGAATGGCATTATATTCCCCATAATGAAATTGTTTATATCTCTTTACTATATCTCTTTCGAGGAGTTTCCTCATCACAAACTTGCAAAATCCATTTTATCCAGCAGAAATGTTTTGTGACTTTTTTGAAAATTTAGTATAGTCTCTTTTGCCTGCTATATCAGACAAAGTACTTACCATATGTAGCATACAGATCACTGCCAGGTTCAGGAACAAGGTTTACATATACCGAAAATGCTTTGTGGCATTTACAAAGTCCGGATCCTCTGTTGTATTTAACGTATAAGGTGCTAACCTCCAATTCACAGAGAACCATACAGTGTACTCTCGAAGCTGATATATGATTTCCTGAGGTAGGATCCGACACAGACATGTCTTCGTAAGTTTTTACATATAAATTCCCGCTGTTTGAAGAAGATGAGAATGTGGCAAAGATCATACAAATCCAAACTTCTATGAGGGCCATACTAAACGACAGAGTTAAAATCACATCTAAGTTACTGATCAACTCAGTTGGAAATGTCCGAGGACTGCAATACTGACCATCTGATTCTTAGGATTGCTGGCATAATAAATGTTTAGTTCTATATTCTTTTGTACCAAGTTTCTGCGGAGACATAATCATGAGTAATTAATTAGTGGAGTCAGTGGAGACCTTGCCACAGTCATGCATTGTTGGCGTATGTTGTCGTGGCTCGGATTCGAATCCCGATAGAGACAATAAAAATTTCTGGCCCAAGGAACTTCTTCCACC
Source organism: Gibbula magus (assembly GCA_936450465.1). Taxonomy (NCBI): domain Eukaryota; kingdom Metazoa; phylum Mollusca; class Gastropoda; order Trochida; family Trochidae; genus Gibbula; species Gibbula magus. The sequence goes on from OW388290.1 coordinate 83,657,384, forward strand.
ACAAACTCAATTGATCTCACGGCACTGCTTGTTTATCCGCCATATTAGTGATAAAGAGTTTGTGATTACACTCGACAACATTTTTGTTTGTCATTGAGTATTGTGACACTTTTAGTTGTTTCAAATCGAATATCAATGGAAGGTTTACCTTTTTATCATTTTCCCGCTAATAAGGAGTGCAGACAGCTGTCGATTGGTGTGAGTACTTCTGGGTGAGCAGTCCAGGTAGCATAACCGCAATTGTAACATGCAGGGTCAAAATTTATGTCCGAGGCAAAAAAGCGTATATTAAGACAAATCCACACTTCTGCACAAGTCATTAGGAGAATAAATTTTGAAATAAGAAACGATTTTCCAAACCGAGCTATCGATTAATTATGAACTTGAAATATCCGAGGACTAAGAGTTTTGCTAACTAATCTGTGTGATTGTTTTCAGTTTAAATGCTGGTTCTTTTGTACCCAGCATTTGTGAAGCCATGTGATGAATATATATATTCAGAATCGATGGAGGTTCACAGAACCTACAGTCATACATCTGTACAATGTCGGTAAAACAGCTGCAGGGCTGAATGATCAAACCTTCTGCATCACCCACTGGAATTTTCAAATGAAACATTCATACAAATTATATGTTGGGTAACGAAAAAAGTTGCCACTAAAAAGATAAAATTATGGAGAAATAATACTTAAGTACAAACAGAATAACCCCATCCGAAGAAGAGTAACTGTATTAAAATGGCCGCTCGAAGGTAGTTCAAGTGATCTGACTGATGTAGCGATACCAAAACACCCAGAGTATAATACTAATCATGGCACCATGATTGAATGGTCATCTTGCTGCCTGAACTCTCAAATTCGCATCAGACCTATAAATCTACCCCCTACACTGAATTGTTCCACACACTAAGTAAAGGCCACTACTAATTCATTAAAATTGGTCATAAGATAGATTTAATACTGACTCTTACAAAAAAAACTGGAAAAGGGTACCTAACCATTGACACTTTTCTTCTAGGTGACACCAAACGCTAATGGGGACCCAATAATCTACATGCTTTTCGTCCCTTTCTTACAATTACAAATCTTCAAAATCTGCAACATGTGTTTCTTATTTGGATCTAGATTTAAAGGGTAACACTTATTCCTATAGGTTTATTTAAAATTCCACAATACATGTAAAACACTGTTACTGAAAATTAACACAGAAGCTATATTTTCACTCGTGGCCGCGCCACTCGTGAAAATATAACCTTTCTACCTCACTTGATGAGATAAACATGGTATTAGTCAAGAAAGACAAATATCCTCTAATTATCCACCGCCACAACGAAGTTGGCGGGGGATATAGAAATGAGCTCCGTCCGTCTGTCCTTCTGTCTGTCCGTCTGTGCGTCCGGGCTTTTCCATTCCGGCCTCAAACGTCATAACTATTCACTATATTTTGCTGAAACTTTGTACAGGTATCAACCAAGTAGTCTAGATGTGCCTTTTGCTATATAGAATTTTGAAAATATTTTTTTACGAATGCAAACAGTCTGGACTTAGAACCAAGAAGAGGGAAAACTATATTCCGGCCTCAAACTTCAAAACTATTCAATATATTGCTGAAACTTTGTACAGGTATCAACCAAGTAGGCTTGATGTGCCTTTTGCTATATAGAAAGTAAATGCATTATATATTCAAAATGCATAAATATTTTCAAAATTCCTACATGGCGGGGGATATGGCTGACTCTGTCTGCTTGTTCGTCTTCATCCACAGTGTATTCGTAACATTGGGAACTATATTTATACCAGTTTTAAAAAAAAAAAAACTTATGATTGTTAACACCGTGAACTTCAGAAATAAAAAAAATGAATATAAAACCCTTAGCCTGTCGTGAATAAATATTGAATAAACATGTTACTCCATTATTAAAAGGTTTATGGATGGAGAACAGTTGTCCATGTCGGTTCAATCATGATGGAAGCACACAACATTTGTGGCCTGCATTTCCCTCCGTCAGGAATCCAAGAAACAAGATACTTCATCCACACTGAACTCAGTTCACCAACCTGTGTAAAAGGATAGAAGTATGTGATATAATTTTAAATGGGTGTACATTGCTTCATATAACGGTTATGACAGCTTGGAAAGTACAATTGCGTAGCACTATGACCATCTGTTTTAAAGATGGACTATTGCTCATTGTAAGTGCACGTTTATAAAAGTATGTGTCAAAGTAAATCATTAACATTAGGAAATGCCAGGTTCCATGACGCATTCAATCAAAATAAAATATCTTCTGCAGCTTGTTAAAGATTGATCTGAAATATAAAAACATCAATAATATAAATCATATACATAGCCTGCACTTTTAAGAATTATATCAACACCTCTGGTCATTGTGTACGCATCATGTTACGCATGCTCACAGCTGGGTTGATGGCGAACAAAGATTAATTTTTAAAAGCAAACTTTTCTACTACATCTATCCAACATATACATGTACGTCTAGTTAGAAAAGAATCCATTTCCATGCAGTCAAGTTGATGACGATATATACATGTATAGTATATTTATCGTGCAAACTGTGGGAGCAAGCAAAATATCCTTGGAGATATCGATGTTACAGTAGATTTTGTGTAGTGTGTTAGACAAATCACCTCCTTGAGGTGAAACTGTCAAAAAGCTGATGACATCACACTGATATGTCATTTCATTATGTCAAAATGCTATGACCTTAGAAGTGCACAAAAACCATCTCGTCTGTAATCAAAAACATCAACACTGGTTGATAACAGGAAACAATATACACTCTGCAAATCAAGTGTATCTCAAGCTGTTATCAATTCGTCAAATATTTAGATTTTTCAGTTTCAGATTGATTCTCACGTCGTGTGTTCCGACATCAAATTAGCCTCAGATTTGTAACTTCTAACTTCGAATAATACATTTTGATGAGATTTATATTTTCCACACAGGACAAAAAGTGGTGGAATCCGCTTGCAGGATACTTCCGGATTCTCCAGGATCCGCCCTAAATCGGGTGGGGGTGGAGGAGGGGTGGCAAGACACATATTTACTTATACAGCTGGCTGGGGATAATCTGGTTAGCAACATATTTGGGGAGAATGTTTGGTTATTGGATCATGCATATAACGTATAACAATATTACTTAACATAATTATCTCTACTAAAATTTGTATAAAATCGTATCAAAGAATTAATCATGAATGTTTCTAGATATGTCCTGTTCTTAAAAAGAAAGATCTGTGAGTACCTGTAGTGAATTATCCATTTTCCTGGTCTACCATGACAGAACAGAGAGCTGTAATTACACTTGATGTTAGTCTGTTGTGGAATCGATGAGATGAAACAGACTCCCAGACAATTGTAGATGCTACTTGATCTTATCAGGCGTCACTGTAGTTTGTTGGAGGTTATTACTAGGTAACAACAAATTGAGTTAGTTGTAAGAAACATACCAATCACTTAGATCACGGTCATGTCTTTGATGTTTGTAAATTAAACGACAATGTTAGGACTTTATGCGTTTTATTCATGTTTGACAAAAGAATATTTCTTGTTGCCATTTTATATCTTCAGAGTAAATCAATATTGATCCTCTTTAAATGTACTTTCATTACTACTTTGTATACTCTAGTGAAAAGCAAAATGCATACTTTCATACAAAAAGGGATGGGTCCGCCTTTCCTTGCTTTTCACAGATATTTTTTAGAAGACACACACATAGTATTTGCATATACATTTCAAAATAATGGTAAAAATGGACTTATGTTTATTATTTACATAAAAAGAGTGCTTTTGAAAGTAAATGTATTGTATTGTTTTGATTTAAAAAATAATATAAAAAGTATTTTGACAAAAACGCCCACGAGATGGAAAAGCATTTAGCAGTTGGTGTACAAGTACATGTAAAAGACAAACTATTGTGGATGACAAATTCCTTGTATACACAACGTTTCTGTGCTATTACTTGCCCCTTATACCTCTTTTACAAAATACATAACACAACTGTTATCCAAACTTAACGTTTATCAAAATAACGTTTTTAATATGAATAGGTCGAGAAAGATTTCAAGACAAGATACCCCTATTCACGGGAGAAACTGGAGAACTAGCTCGAAAACAATATGTTTCCTCCATGAGACGGACATGAAATGTTTTTATTATTTTGGTATCTTGCATAAGTGGATACACCATATATATTTTTTGTTTCCCTTTGTATCATTGATTTAAAGCAAAAATGACTATAACTGAGATGTAGAATGAAGCAGCTTGCTTCCTGATGAGTCTCAGTCTGTGGAAGCAGCATGCAGCATGCAGTGTACATTTTGACTTCGGTTGAGTTATATCACAGTCTAAAATGTGCACATTACTATCTCATTAAAATTTATTTTGAAATGGCACAGTGACGGAGTACAGAATTATTTGTTGAATCAGGCCATATACAGTTGCTTTTATGTTTGACTTTTCTTTTCCTACTTTTCAAAAAGTGACTAAAATCAAGGAAGATATTGTCCTATTGTATAGCTCTTAGATTGGGATCCTATTTTGTAAGCTTAAGGTCGATCATTTTATGTTCTTTATCTCCAAAAGACTACAAATAAATAATCAAGTCATTGCCCCTTAGTCTATTTCTATAATTTACGACCCCATGTCTTCTGGATCTCAATGAAGTAATGGAGTAAAAACATTGATTATGGAAAATAGTTCTATTCATATATTATTATATGTTTATATCAAATATCTAAACCGTTCAGCATCATAAATCATAATCAAAACTAAATATTGACAATTGACAATATTTGCATTTTTGCAATTTCTGAAGATCAACTTTGCAAAGAAGTTGATGGTTTAAGACCCTTTCAAGTGGATGATGGGTATTTCACTATCTGTACTAAAGGTCAAATGCATTGCAATACATACGCTATATCTTCATAGAACTGTTACTTCTCCATGACATCAACTTCTCAAATGCCCAGAACAAGAGGAAATGACAAATGACAATCCTTTCTTGTCTGCAGTCTGTTAACAATGACGTTCTTTGGTTTGAAAGTTCAGAACGAGGTTTTCTTTACCCTTTTTGCAAGTTCTGTTCTTTCTATTACACCATAATGTCCCATTCAATGTTAAGAAACGAGTTATTATTACAAAATCAATCAGACGATGTGAGACATTGGAAGCATAGATCAGGACACATTATTATTATATATAGAGGCAATTTGATTAACACATTAAATACTACCACAGGGTCTCATTTGATGTAGCGGGGTTTGTTATTGATCCTGTAATATTACTCAATCAATCAGAAATGTGTGGCCAGGTATGTGCAATTTGAGAATTTGAGAAAAAAACCAATGTTTCAATGGCAATTTTCAATTAAAAGAAAACAGATCTTGAAATTACAATGAAAGTTATACGCTGAATTTGTTTCATACCGTTTGGTTTAAGTAGTGATAAATTACTTTATCATATAATGGAGGGTATTATCGATGCAATAAATCAATCTGATAAACTTGGTATCCAAATCTGATAAATATGCAAAACAGGTCAAAGGGCATATACACAAACTACTTTTGGAGAATTCCACTCTTTTCTTGCGAATCCTAAAACTGTTTACGAATCATTGAAAAGCGTAACCGGGAGTTTACTCGCGTATTTCTGCTTGAAAGAATGGATATTCGAAAACACGAAATCATCTGATATGGTACACTATGTATATTTATAGTTTTAACCAAGTCAATATAATTGTAGATTTGTTTTAAATATCATTCAAAAATTCAGTGCGCCATTGACCAAGAGCATCAACAAGTAGCTGCAGTGTCCTGTGTACAAAATGAATTTGATGTGTCAGCGTGTGGCCTACTGACGATTTTCGTTGTTCTTGAGGAATGAATACACGGTATTAGGTACATTAATAGGTACTTATTGTCATAAACTGAGGAAATAACCCCACCTCACAAATAATTACTGTTAAAGTGTAAAAGATACTGTTGTTCAACAATCCGATTTAACCGGGCAACAGCTTCCAAAACGTTGAAACTAGAGTTACTTCCCTTGTTCTAGTAACGTGACCAAGCGATTTATGAGTGCTTTTTAATTATTAGACAGATACTGATTTAAAATAACTCTATGACCTAGAAATCAGGGACCAATTGTTGAATATCACACATTCTGTATTCAATTTGTTTCAACTGGGTCAATTCTCTGACCACTTTCAACACAACTAAACGCTTATTTTGATAATGACATTATGTGATAAGGAGATTATTAACCACGTGTGTTTCCATCTCATTAATATCATATTTTGCTCGCATAATACAATTTTTATTCCAAACATTTTCCTTGTTAGAATTACAACATCAATCAATTACAACAATCATTTATGTCAGATTTATTTCTTCGATATGTGTTTAGTGTAGCATTATTATTATGTGAAATATCAAAAAGCGCCATTGAGTTTAAGGGAGGGAGACAAATTTTGATAATGATGACGTTGATGCTTAACATCCTTCAGAATCTAGTGCAGACAAATCTGATGTAGTAGGATATTGTAAATCGCCTATGCTTGTCAAAAATCTTTGCCGACAAAGAAAAGGAAGATTTGAGCGCTGACAAGTGTAGGGGAAGCTATCACTGAAAATAACATTAAAAGTAAAATGTGTTCTCAAGAGACAGAAAAGTTGTTGTCATAGAAAAGGAAAGAAGCATCAAAAAAGCTTGACCTAAAGTGTTCATGACAATGGCAATGACAGTTTTGGCTGGTGTAAATGTCAGTTTTAGTTAGTCTAAAAGTAACGTTGTGAATAGTGATGAAGAAATGTCCTGCAATATCAAGATGTATGAACGTGATAAAAACAATTTTTTTCTTTTTTAAATATTAATTCATTCTTGAAACTGCATACCCGACAACTTTTTCCAACAACCAGATACTCATCAACTATTAGTATTGTAAATAGGTTAAAGGAATCGCTTTATTTAATGCAATCTTTAACAGTGAAGAAGTTTATATTGAATGATGAATTGTGAACGACGTGAAATTCGTAATGACAGCGTGTTAACGTTTTCAGAACGTTTCACACCCAGACGAAGTTGACAATAAATGGAAACAAAAATGTTAAAATGTTTCAAACTTTTCGGGCCACACTTAACCTTTGCAAGGCTATCTTTGTATTCGTATTGTAATTATTGATGACTCCCTACTTACAGCTTATGTTTGAATTTTATGGTGACCATTTTATTCTTTTATTTGATAAATGATAAAGCAACTTAATTCTCTGTGAAGAGGAAATATGCAGGTTTCTCCGCACTGTATAGCCACATGGTGTTCCGTGCTGTCTCCCTGATATATAATACTGGCATTCATTGTACAAGTAACATAAGTGACAAGTGACGTTAAACCTCCAATCACCTCACCTCATGTGATTGTTTGTATGAGAGTCTACTCGATAATGAAACGCCTAGACGTTAATTATGTTTGCAATACCCACCAATAATGTGGACGGTCGAAGAAAAAGAAAAACACAACTTCAGAATAGCCTTTTGATAGATATTTGATTAGGGGTGATATTGAATTTTTCTCTCAAACAGCAATCCAAATTCATGTCTAATGTATGAAAACATCCTCTGTCTCTGCAATCCTCAGCTATCAATCGTAATTTTTGTTCATTATCATGAATCCTTTTTTAACTACATATATAGAATCTAGATTGGAATATTAGTAAACATTATTATCAAGAACTCCATAGGGTCAGAAATGCTTACTACAACATCAAGTCATGAACAAACATCAAGTTCATAGAATAAATGACACGATAGGAAGAAGTGAGATATCTGCTATCAATGTCACGTTTGAATCTTAATGAATAGAGCTGTTCAAGTGATACAGCCTAAACTAACAATCTCTACATTAATATATAGAATGATTGACTGATTCATTCATTCACAGCAGCTTCAATTTGGAACTCTTCCAACACAGTGACCCTAACTTAATCATAATTATATATACAACCAGAGCACACACCTGTTTCATCACTCGTTCTATTACATCTATGCAGACTCCAGTACCCTTGAACAAAATCCATGACTGGTAATCATATCAAGGAGATTGTCATTAGTATTGGTTTCAATACAAGTCAAAATTCGTTTGTGAATATATATCCTCATGGCATGTATATGTGTCAATTGTCGTAAAATTAAAGAATGATAATATATTATTAGAAAAAAACTGTTATGAAATGAAATTTTTCATATTACAGTACTATGTTTTGCTTTATCTCTTAGAGAAACACGCTTGCTATATCAACATTGTAAAGACAAATGCATCCATTAAGGTTTAATCTTGCCAACTAAGGGCAGGAAGCAATTACTTCCGAGAGGTTCTTCACAGGAAGGGAATGATCTTCTCTGCAGTAAAAACCTGGTTATGTGGTTGTTATTGATTGCTTGCAGTTGCTCTTGTCTTGTTAAATCCCAATGGAGAGAAGTTTCACATCCAATTATACACACATTCATCATCTAAAGTGTGTATTTCCCCAATTTGTTACATCTTTTTAAGATAAATTCACATCTTGAGTAAACAGAATTGAAAAGACGTAATTAGTTACACCCTTTTGTTGATTTCCCTTTTGAGTTTTTATTATCAATATCTTAGACTTAATATCATTATATGTTACTGTATTTTTGGAAGCTAGCCAAGAAAGCTGCATGGATCATTATTGTATTTTTTAATTTCATAAACAAACTTGTTTCGGGATAAAAACTTTGTCTTGTTCTGCAGTTATTTATTTGATGTTTTTTTACCAGAGTTGTTGAAGCTGAGTAGAGTAATACAAACACTTATCCTCCTAAATGCAACATTTGACAACTTCCTCGTCTGCAACGGAGTAACTAAAACTGTTTGCAGTATTATAAAGTAGACATTTTCAAAAATAATGTGTCTATACATGTTGTGATGGAGCATATAATTGTATATTGTATATGTCACAAACCATCGAGCAATCTGTAGATTATGAGCGCACTATCTGCAGATTGCCGGAATTCCTAAATTGCCCGGAGCATGTGCAAAGAACAGGAAGGTGGTTTATTATACCAACCTCGTAGTTGAAGAGAGAAAACATACTAAATTGGTAAATACATTTTGTTAATCATTGGTAAGAAAGCTATTTACTTTGTTGTGTGATTATAACACTCACACAAGAAGTGTTGAAAGAAATTGCTAGAAATTATATGAATTATATATTGATTTTTACACTTTTTCGGTTTCAAGGGAAGTATTGTCAGAAATCCAATTCAATCGTTATTATTTAGTGAATAGTAGATCTAAGCAATATTACCAATGCATCGATTAACAATGGTACATAAATAACAATTCAATTGATTAAGGAATTTTCACAAATAATTTGAAACTTTAAAAAGGTATATATTTCAATATACATTCATACTGATATATTATAATGATTGTATCCCATTGTGTTCCCTGGAGTCTTATTTGTGTTATTTATGAAGCAAAAGTAATATTGCAATCAAGTAAATACTTTGTATGTGCCATTTTGCAGTAGAGAAATGCTATCATGTGTACTATCTGTCATAGAAATGAAAACTGTTTGAAGCAGATATACAGAGCAAATACAGGGTTAATTAAGACAGAAAGAAAAGACCCCATGAGAAAGCACTTGTCAAGTTACTATTGGCACTCGGCCACACGAGAGCAGTGAGGAGACAAATGTTCTCAGGATAAGGTTGTTTTTCTGCAACATTAATGTTGAACTTTTTAACCTTGTGTTGGCCTTTTGTTGTAAGACAAACATTTGATCAAATATAAACATATTTGAAGAATACAAAAACTAAATATGAAACTGTCATAAACACTTTAAAACAACTTTAGTGTGTGGTCAATGAAGAGTCAAAGTTAGACCGATATTGATTGTCTTCTGCTTGCCATAATTTGAAAGGCTAGTCACGACACATACATACACGTATGCACACAGAAGTATATTCATATTTAAGTTAAATTGTTATCTGATATCTTGCCAAGGCTCGCGACTATGAACATGATTTCGACTCGTGCATATATCTCGTAATCACTCGTACCTCGTTGGTTATTCTCCAAGCATCCATTTGAATAGTCAGCAAAGGAAATACAGTTTATAACATAGACTATGATGAGTATTGGCCTGTGTCCCTTACACTGAAAAGAAACACAAGAGTCATGCTAATACCGTGTATACTATTTTGTAACGCCAAGAAAATAGTTAAATACACAAGATGATTACACATTCCAAGTCTTTCCATGGTTAATGAGATTCAATATATCTATAGCCTTAACCTCAGTAACCTTGGTATATCCAGGTATGCCATTATTCTTTAACTACTGATTTTAATTTCATAGTTTCCATTATCACAATAGGCACAACAGTTATAACTAACCCAACTAATTTATTGTCATGAAATATGTTGCAGTAAGAAACCACAGTGATGCCTGATACAACACCTACATTTGTACATTGCGTGTACACACGTGTGTGTGTGTGTGTGTGTGTATGTGTGCGTGTGAATATGAGTATGAAAGCGAAAATGTGTGTTGTTTGCTACTGGTTGATCACATCAAGCGTAATTACGGCTCTCTGTTCTGACACGAAAGACCAGGTGAAAATTCACTTCACAATCTGCCGTTTCTCTCTGTTAAAGATGTGTCGAGAATGGAAATGTCTAGAAACAACATTATAGAATCTTTATATGCAGTATTAGATTGAAAAGGAGAAACAGTGTCTAAAACATTCATCATTGAAATTTTAACAGTATTTTTTTGAACAATAGTTCTGACATAATAAACTCCAGTTAGACCTAAAAAGAAAGCGTCTACAACTGTCAGGAGGTCTCTTTCTACTCATCGATACCAGACCAGACTCAGATCAAGTGTAATTACCGCTCTCTTTTCTGACACAAGAGAACCAGGCAAGTCTGTAATTCATTTCCCTGTCTCCCGGTTCGCTCAGTTAAAGATGTATTGAAAACGGAAATGTCTAGAAACAACAATAATTGAATTTTTGGTACAAATTCGGTCAGCAGCAATATCACATTATAAATCTGGATAGTGTTTTATTTAAGAGATACATCTGAGGAACAAATACTTTAACAATTCTGGGAATAGAGTTATAATATTGGCAATTACATAAATGTCATTATTACATACGAGGGCAATCGTATTGGGGTTCATATTTTTCGTACTATGCCCTAGGACTAAATATCACTTTGTCATGGTGACATGATGTCACGAACAATGCTATCAAGTTGCGTTCTAAATGGGACGACGGCGCGTTGCCAGCCTATGGTTGAAAGGTGGATTTTAGCGTGTTTTCATTAATTTCACGATTTCGGTAATAAACAGAATATCATATTCGTGTCTATGTCATAGTATGTTATATATATGTTTATGACACTCGTGCCTGGATAGCGGTATATCCCTCGCTCTCGCTCGGGAAATACTACTGTTCAGCCAATTGTGATGTAAACATATTATGACATAGACATTCATATAATATCCTCTATTGTGAATACTTTTTACTTTGTTCTTATTTTTATGGATTGTAAATCATATAATATCTTAAAACTTCAGATCAATACTTCAAATAAGCAATTTATTCTATAAACAAACTTGATGGCAAAATAAATGTTCAACGAAACTACTGCTACATGTACATGATAAACTCAATTTTTGATGTTGTTGCTTACTAAGCAAATGTTTTGTAAACAAATATATACAACTCATAAATAAAGGTATGATTATTTTAATGTTATATAATTTCCAAAGACACATTGAGTGCTGAAATCGTGTTCCAAATTGACATAATGTTTAGCATTTATGTGAAAATGTAAAGGTTAATACAGAACGTAGCTTTTATTCATTAACAAATCATTACCGTTTGTGGTCATAAAACCTTTCCCTAAAACGTGAATATCCAATTTCAATCTTTTACCTCACTTAAAAGCTAAGCAGATTACAAATACATTGGATTTAAAGGCGTTTTCTTCTGAAATATGGAATGAAGATGTTTCAAAAATGGTTATTATTAGTTTATTAATTAGTTGGTTTCTAGTTTGTTTTAATTGTGTATAAAGTAATAACTATTCATATACATGTTGTGTATTTTGCTGTGGTGAATATGAAACATTTTTAAAATTAAAATATTAGACCATTTGTATTTTCTGATTAATCAGCTAAACTGTAACAAGTACATTGAATCCGTTACTCAATGAATGTTTAGCAAAGTTATTGCTTTTATATAAAACATATAGTGCTGCCAAAACTCTATCTGGTCCATATAATTTCCTTTATGAGACATTTCCCTGTGCAAAAACAAGTTAGAAGTCAAGCGTTTGTATTCTGATGAGCCCCAATAGGGAGGGATGTGTCATGAGTTGTTGTACAAGTAATGTTTCTCAAATGTCCCTAGAGGTTTTGCTCTGACATTGCTCATTCCTATTCACCAGCTTTTTCTACTGAATAACATAGGCTACAGTCGCTACTGTTTTTATGGATTCCCTTTGCTGAGACTTTATGCTTAAAGAAATACAAAATGTTATTGGACAATTATGAGTATATCTCAGATGAGGACATAGGAAAATTTATATTGAAGAATGAACATTATCCTTCTTCTACTAATATATAATGAGATCTAGGATTTTGTCTGCTACTTTGGATGATATATATAAATGGTTTAATGCAATAGTTCTGAAAATGAAACGCTTAATGTGAGTCCTTTGTTCTTTTTTATTCACCTGATATCATGACTGCCTCATTTTTTAAATTCAAACCAAGACTAACACTGTTTACTGAAATGCAGTGGTGTCTTGAGATTCTAAATCTAATTCTAATCATTCTCTCCAATTTCACTTAAGACATGCATTCATTGAGATCTCCTTAAATTCTCAGGATATTTCATTCTGTAACTCGTTCTTTTGTCCACAAAGTTTGACAAGGGAAAATGTCATATGTTCTTTTTTAGTACAAACTTATTTCCAATTAAGACATGAATAAGTTTAGATTTGACTGTATACGATCAAACGTGTGAATAAGAGATTGAAGAGTAAGTAAGAGTCCGTTGATTATGGGCCATGCATGTTTCAAGCAAAGTTAAAGATGCCATTATTCTGATCGTGTCTTGAGGTGGTGATTTACACAGACAATATCACTAAACATAATTAATGGGAATATATTACAATTGCAATAAGGCAATTCACTATCACGAATTCAGCCCTGTGTCATGTAAACACTAGTTTGCTAAAATATCAATATTTAATAATAATAAAAAAACATTAGATAGAAAATAGAAAACATAAAACGCAGTTCTTATGGACATTTATGTGGTTTACTGTCCAAAAGTTATAAATGGGACTGCACATAAAAATATAAAACTGTAAGGACTAATTGAAGTGAAAAACGCATGGATACAGTAGTAATGGAATACCTTGGTGTCTTACAACTTCACTAGTGACTACAACTGTATACATGATCCTATATAATAATTACAAGGGTGAACAAGCTCTTTTTTTCAAACTAAAATCTTCACTGATTTTGATTCTACTAAATGAAACAAGGCGATATTAGGCAATCAAAATGGATCCAACAGCATATAATTTTCCTTTAAAATCGTAATACGAGGGTTTGATAGAAGGTATGAAAGTATGAAAACACAATTTCTTCTTTGAAACTGCAGTGTAAATTATAACCGGTCATTATCAGACTTTGTCAAAGCTACAATGGAGACAAGTTCCAAGTTATATTGAATTTTGGAAAGGTATACATGTATGGAAAGATGTATATCATACTTGTATATGTTAATCATAAACATCTCAATCTTCAATTGCAGTGGCGGGATAGTACAGTGGTTAGCTTGTTCGGCTTCCCATCAAGAAGTCTGTGGTTCGAATTTTGGCTCGGCAACTTTGTTTGCTACAGAGAACTGTTCCAAGTGGTTTGGGTGCAATGATACATTGAATTTCAATGCAGAACCACTCATGGTTCGCTAGTTCCTTCCGATGCATGCAGGTTTCACTGCAATGCATAGCCACAGTGTTGTTGTGGACTCTTTCCTGAAAAAAAGACCACCCTCTGTTAGAGTGGATGTTCAGCTTGTTTTCAAGAATGTTCTAAATGTTTTTTGAGAAAGCCCTAAATAAACTCACATCTGCAATGCTAGTATTTCGAGTTTTGTACAAAAAAACACTGCATGTCGGACATCCTGCTCCAACTTCAGGGTATTTTAATTATGAAGTCTGAGGTTTTAAATACTAGCGCAAGCATCATTAAGACAACAGTCGTCACAGAGCGACATTAATGATTTAGTGATTTAGTGATTTTTAGGTATTTAATATTGTGAACAATATACATATACATATCTAAGAGGGGGCATCACAGTACGTGTTGATTTTATATTGAATTGACACTTTTATATACTTTCTGGTCGACGTGTCACTTTTTGACGAATTATTTATGTTTGAATCTTCGTTGTTACAATATGAGTAATGGTATACATGTTTATTGCCCATATGGTTGAAAATAACCGAGTTAATATTATCGATATGAGCACATGTGCACATATCACGTTTGCCTAGCAATCATTGCTTCGCCGCGACTTTCTGTATTGTGTCGTCTCTGACGTCATAAAACGATTGTTCATGACGTCACTTTAGCTTGCCGTCGCAATAGAAATGGGCCGCTTTCTGCCTATGTTTACGTGAATGAAATGGAACAGAATTGGTAATAAAGAAATTATTATACTCGAAAGTGTGCCATATGACTTTTACGAAACTTATGCAAATTTGTGTATAGCCATCGCTCTCGCTCGGGCAATACAAAAATTCACACTCGTTTCGTAAAAGTCATATGACACACTTCCTCGGGTTATAATCTCTATATATTAAACACTTGAAAGTATGCAATACGACATTTGCGAAAGTGGCATATTGATCAGGTGCTGGAGTAAGTATTTGTGTATGTTATTTTATTGAATGTGGATACGTTTGTTAAGAGTAGTTTTAACGATGTTACTCTTTTCGACATGCTTGAGATGTCGAGTCTACTATGCCAGGAATCTACATGTAGTGTATGCAAGCCAATGCAACCATAAGGGAAGTCGCATAATACTGATATTCTTTTGAATGAGTTTCTTTATTGGTTGGCTGTTGGATGCATGTATACACTGCAGCTGTCACCTACGATATCAGGTATTTTCGTACTTTGTCAATACCAAAGAAAACATATGTTACAGGAAAACATTTTTGGCATAATCGTATAGGGCCAGACGAAGCAACTGTGGAAACCATGTTTTATTTGGACAGCTTCCTATAACAAGTAAATACACGGGGGCCCTGGATGTTTGGCTTATTTCTGATCATATTACCTAAAATCTCGACGCACAGTATAAAAAAGGTATTTGGAACGGGGGTCTCTCTGTCGACAATCTGTTGAAATTTTGAAAAATTCGTAGCCAAAACCATTTACCAATATGCAAGGTTCGATATCGTTATAGAATGTTTTACCAAATTTTTAATACAATTTTTAAATTTAAAAATTCAAGGGTTTTATCTAAAAAGGTCCAATCAACAGTGTCAAATTGCTTTTCTAAATCTGTAAGTCATAAAAATCCTGGTATCTGATAGCTATCAGTGTATCCAATTAAATCATAAAAAAGTCTTGTAATTTTACTACATTAGATCAGGACGATTTTTGAGCTGTATGGTCTTTGTTTCCATGGAGATCTCAGTACCAATCACACCTACCCGGGCCCAGAGTCCATCCAACTTGCAAATGTCGTTAGCTTGTCTCCCGAGGATCGCACGTTTCTTCTTGAGCATGGGCGGTTGCCACAGACGAAGCAACTGTGGAAACCATGGTATATTTGGACCGCTTCCTATAACAAGTAAGTACACGAGTGCAACTAATATGATATTGGTGAGCTTATATGAATTACTGAGACGCTTACCGACGAATATGTCCGGGATTGACAAAAGTTTAAAAAATTACAGTGATTGCTTTTTCTGTCAAAGTTGGTCACTGATTAATTAAATGTCTAAATAACTAATCTGCAAATATCAACGTATCAGCTTTGGCTACTGAATAACAGAGGCTACACTCATTATTGGTCTTTCTTGATTGGCCTTGCTGAAACTTAATACTTAAAGAAATACAAAACGTGTATGAGTATACCTTATATGAAGACGTAGGACAAATTTCTTTTGAGAAATGTTCCTTCCTCTTCAGATTTATAAATTAGATAGAGCAATCTGTTTGAATACGGGTTACATTGAATGATATATTTATTTATCATAAAATGGTTGGTGTTCTCGGCAGGATAAAGGCAACGAATATTTTCGGTATACGTTGGGGTCATATACGGATAAAGATGTAAATTACAGAGGTCAAGTGACGAAACTTCTTTTGGAAATGACGTCACACGTGTTAACATTTCAAATGCCTGTAATAACCGTTACAATTATAGTGTAACAGCTTCATGTACATATACTGCTTCATTTAATATAGATTCACATTAATTTGGGAAATCATAGTGCAATGCATAGTGCGACAAATTTTTATTATCATCAAGCATTGCCAAAACATGTTCATCGCGAGTTGAAAACTACCGAGCAAACACTTTATAATACTCAAAGGTAACGACGGCAGTTTGAGTCAAACATTCATTTATCGAACGGCAATATTCAGGGCTCCATAATGTGACTTTTGTAAAGCGGATTTTAGAATTAGCTGCCTAACATTCAGTTTAGCTCTCTGTGTGGTGCGAGTCGCCATTTGCAACCAGGCGGAAGGGAAGCAACTCTCGCACTTCGAGATTCGCTTACAGTCATGGTTACACAAGCGATGGGACGCGACTTCGAATTTGCTGTCCTTACGTTGAATATTTTTCATTTGAAAGACGTATTTTAAAACGTATTCAAACATTGAAAATTAAGATAAGACAAAAATAACAATTATTTTCACTGAAAGCCTAATTTAGGAGGGGTTATTTTGTGTCATTTTACTGTGAGAATAACACGCAGTTCATTTGCATATATCAATACGCTTAGTTCAGTTAAGTTCAACATTGAAATAATGTTGTATTGCTGTTTTGCGCAAAATGAATGAAGAATGACATTGTATGATAAAGAAGTTATCATGCTCGTGTGTTTTGGGATGGTAAATATCCTGCATTTGGAATAAACACAATGTATTTAGCTCGCCAAGGCTCGCAAAATACAATGTTTATTCCTAATGCAAGATATTGACCATCCCAAAACACACTCTCATGATAACCTCTATATAGCTTAATGCAATAGATCTGAAAGAGGAACATGTTATACAATACTCCTTCATGATCAGGACCAAGTCAGTATAAGAAAAATGTTTTGGCTGATGTTTTATAAGAGACAAAATCTTAAACTGAAAAAGCAAATTCAATGCATTTACCGTTAAATATATTGAATATCATGTTTGATCAATTCCAAGAGGATAAATACATATTTGTGAAGATTTTACGACAATGTATAAAATAACTTGCTACAAGCCCTTGAGGATTTGTAAATGATTAATATTCTGGATTCACATTTAGAACTCAATTAGTTATTGGTTTGCCTGAAACTAACAACTGGATATGATTGATACGAACATTGCATTATTTGAAGATTACAAAAAGTTATCAATCGCAATTCTTTAAGTTTTAAATCTGCCTACAGCAAATGGCAATTGCAGTTTAGGTTTACTTTATAAGTTTTTGGGGTAATAGTACTAGCTTATAGTTCAGTTCAGTTTTTTCATTCTCGTGGGGCCTTTTGTGGTACGATTTTCAATATTAAAAAGATAAAGGAGCCATCGGTTTATTAATGTGTATTTGCAAATACACATACAAATTTTATGTTAATACTAAAAATTGAACAATGGTTTGCCTTTACCCTGATATATATAACATTGAATCTTTATCTTTTTGTTATTTTACAATCTTAGCTATAGCATTTACTACAATGACCAACAACCTACTTAAAGTTCAGATTCCATCTAAAATCACAGCCGCTGGCATGGGGAATAAAATACCATTATCCAAAACATGTGTATCTATAACATTGGAGAGGTTGCAACATGCACATAAAGTTTCGACTAAATTATACAACTGGGGAACTTTGACAATACATGTTGTTGGACGTTTCTCAGCACTCATTGCATACATTTGTAAGTCAATTCATTCACCAAGTAATCACATGACCAGTAGGAGTTGTTCAGCGAGTTTTGGGCTCACATTTTTTACATTACCTTTCAACTTAAATCAATCTTAACAAGCCTTGATGTTATTTGAATTACCCAAATTCAACAATGTAAATCAACACTATGCGGATCAAGATGGAATCGTAAAGCCATTTGGCCATTTGTGAATACAGTTTAATAGCTGAGGCAGATTAAGATTATCTGATAGAGTTCAAAAGTTCATTTCCTAGAGTATATTTTTCTTCTTGTCAATTCTTATCATAACCATGCTACCCACGCGTGTCTACCAGTGCCAACGGACAGTTTTCAATGTGAGGATATTATGAAGGGAACAACTTCTTAAGAAGTGGACGGACAGGCAAAGACTACTGGGGTGAAGCAAGAGACACGTAATACGACTTAAACAGCATGACAAAATAGTTTTGTTCATTCTCACGATATTGCTTCTGGAGAAAAGATCGAGCAGTGGCCACAAGATTGCTTAAGATTCACCTAAGAATAGCCGATTATTTACAATCAATATTCAATTTCAAATTTATATTTCTTTTATAAAATTTTGCTTTGAAACATGCTTAACAAATTGGCATTAGCTATTCCTGTGTATATTAAATGGCAAAAGGTTTGAGAACATATATAACCATCCATATCATGGCTGCCTCTAATCAGATCAAGACTAATACTGTTAACTGGAGTTTAGTGTAGACTTGACAATCTAAATCTAATGCTAAGCATTCTCTCGAATTTTACTAGTCATGCATTCATTGAAATCTCCTTAAATTCTCAGGGGATTTTTCTCCATAACTAAGTTCTTTTTTGCACAAAGTTTGTAAAGTGAAAATGCCATGTGTTCTTTTTTAATGCAAACTTTTAGAATGAAAATATGTAAAGACAAGAATAAGTTTGGATTTGACAGTAAACGATGAAAAGTGTGAATAAGAGATTGAAGAGTAAGCCTGAGTCCGTTGATTATGGGCCATGTAGTTTCAAAGTTTTCAAAGTTAAAGGTGTCATTATTCTGATCGTGTCTTGAGGTGGTGATCTACACAGACAATATCACTAAACATATAGTTACTGGGAATATATTTCCATAACAATAAGGTAATTCACTATCACGTTTTCAAGTTTGCTAAAATTGTTGCCATAAAAGCAATAGGTTTAATAGATAACATAATCCCCGTCATTATGGGTATTTATGTGGTGTATTTTCTTAAAACAATAAAAGGAATTACACATAAAACATAAACAAAATATATAAGATAAGTGGAACAAGCATGGATTCACTTGTAAAGGAATACCTTGGTATTCACTAGAGAGAAAAAAGGTTGTATATTTACTGACTATGATACTACGTTATTAAACAAAGTGATACTAGGCAGTCACAAGTCATTCAACACCATGTTATTTCCATTTCATGCAAATATTTTCTTTAAAATGTTAATACGAAGGTTTCATTGAAGGTATAAATGATGATGCACAAATTCTTCTTTGAAACTGCAGTGTAATTAAAAGTGATCGTTATCAGATTTTAAGACCTAAAATGAATACAAAAGTTTTCTAAATACATTCGACTAATCTCCATTAAAGATAATTCTATTGGAATTTTTGATAGGTATAGAAGTATCGAAAGATTAATATCATACATAGTAAACGAAACATTCACATCTAAGTGACCATATTCAAGTTTTGTAAAATGAATGGGTTAAGAATAACGTCCCTTGCAAGGCCAAGCTATCAACATTTACATTTAGTTTAGTTTAGTTTAGTTTAGTTTAGTTTAGTTTACATTTGGCATTTTGATTTATAGTATTACATGCGAAGTAGGAAGTTCAAGGCTAAAATGTTCCAAGTTCTCCTTGCTTTGCGTCATTACTGTCATTTGACCTTGTAGACCAATCAGAAAAACGGAAATGATACATTCATATTATTAATTTATAAGTACACCTTACAGGGTATACTCTGGTTAAAGGCATATTTTGGCAGAAAAGTTGGTTATTGCACATAAAGTATGATCATGTCAACTGATATGTTTATCTTTACTAAATGTTATATAAAACCATATTAAAGAAATAATCATGAATGTTTCTGGACATGTCCTTTTCTTGATTTAATCTATTTATCTTAAACTGAAAGATATACGAGTGTCTGTAGTGAATTATATACTTTCCTGGTCTACCATGACATAACAGAGAGATGTTATTACACTTGATGTTAGTCTGTTGTGGAATCGATGAGAAGAAACAGACATCGATACAACTGTAGACGCTACTTTATCTTATCAGGCAAACTGGAGTTTACTGGAGCTAGGTAAGTTGTGACGGAGACTTATCAACCACCTAGATCAGGGTCATTTCGTTGATGTTTGTAAAATTAAATAACAGTGTTATGACTTATGCGTTTTATTACTGTTTCACAATATGAGTGGTTCTTGTTGCATTGTTGCCATGTGCTTACAGCACTAAATAATCCTACACAGCTCTTATAGAAATAGATCAACGAATATTAGAAGAATCAAAGTAGTTACACATTCTGGAAATTCAATAAAATCGTTTAAAAATTGAGGTTATTGAGGTTATTACAAAATGGTTCTATATTTTATTAGTGACATTCAAGAAAAGGAATGATTGTGGAAAACAATCTAAACCAATCGTACGTCGACGTCTCGTTTATCGTATCGTTTATGAAGGTGTAAATAAATGTATGTGTCTGTCATGTATGCGTCTTTGCCGTGTCCATGACCAAACATGTGTTTAAAGTCTATTCACTTCTAACTACAAGTATGTCAACAGAGTAACGTTTAAGAAACTGCAATACAGACCATTACCCATCGGACTTCTGAAAATAAGCAACCAGTTTTCAATGAATTCACTGTATCGGTGTATTACCGTCGCAGATAGTAAATACGCATAAGCATAAGCATAAGGCTTTTGATTAATTTCCATGTCTGTGAAAGTTTAAAACAATCGCATACATAATAAAGGACATGTATGTCTTTTTTCAGATAAATATTCATTGACAGCCAGACAGGAGAGATTATATGAGAATGAAACTGTCCACACATGAGTTGTCTTTATCACTGCAAGGCAAAATTCTATTCCCAAAAAACCGATGCCTTTTATGGCAGAGAGCGCTTACGTTATGATAGTCAAAAGTTACATGGGATTTGGTAAAAAATGAAAATCGTCTTAGCTGATCAAACTTCCCGCTTGCCAAACTTTTCGCAAATATGGCAAGGTTTTTGATTAGGTGCGAGTTTCCTCAACCAATGAAAACATCTGTTACATGTTCGCAGTTAGTGTGAGTGTCTGAACCACCCGGCTGTCCGAAACCATCCCCGCTCTACCCTATAGTTGTTTTTGGGTATGATGTCACTACATGTGGCTGTGACCATGTAAGTTTATAGTTTGTTGTTACGTTAATGTTTAGAATGTTAAAGTTTCTTTCACATTAATCAAATATTCTTGTTCATCATTCAAGATAACTGCATTTACAAGATGTGAATAACATGCATTTATGTAGTACAACATTGTGATAATCTTAATAGTTGTTTTGGTTTTTAAATATTGATTCTACTTTTTCATTCAGTCAAAAATAAAGAAATGATAACGTAGTTAACGAGGATCATATTTAGTATTGAGCACTAATACTTCTCTTTTCCTACTTTTCACACAGTATCTCAAATCAAGGAAAATATTGTCCTTTTGTACAAACGGTTATAGTAGGTCTTAAATGGGGATTCTGTAATTTTAGTGTTGGTAATATTATATTATTAATCGCCAAAAGACTACGAATTCATTGCAGCATAGTCTATTACTGTAATTTACAACCCCATGTCTTCTGTATCTCAATGTATCAAGTGTTGGTATGGTGTGAAAACATTGATAATGTTTGGAAGATAGTTCTGTACATATATTATTACTTATTGTCCGTCTGAACAAGCATTTTCAAACATGAAGACATATCTAAACCGCTCAGCAGCATCATTATAAACTACACATTGACAAATGACAATATTTGCGATTAAAAAACTTCTGAAGATCAACTTTGCAAAGAGGTTGATGGTTCAAAACCCTACATCACATTGCTTCTCTTGTCTGCAATCTGTTAACAATGACGTTCATTGGGTTGAAAGCTCAGAATGAGGTTTTGGAATTAGACTCAGTGAGTTTTCTTTAGGCTTTATTACTACTTCTGTTCTTTCTTTTACACCATTATGTCCCATTCAATGTTGGGGATCGTCTTATTAGATCGTTTATCATTACAAAATAAATCACATGATGTTAGACATTGGGTGCATAGATGAGGACACATTGGAGGCAATCCTTTGTCTGCAATAATTTAGTTCGATTAAAACATTAACTACTACCACAGGGTATCAATTGATGAAGAGATGTATGTTATTGATCCTGTAATATTACTCGATCATTCGTAATGTGTGGCCAGATACGTGCAATTTGAGATACAAAAGTATACCCCTCTAAACCAATGTTTCAATTGCATTTTCAGATTAAAAGAAAAAACATCTTGAAAATACTATGAAAATTATATGCTGAATTTTTGTCATATTGTTTGGTTTAAGAGGTGATAAATTACTGATAGTTGTTAGAATTACAACATTGTTAGTTAGTATTTAACATGTGTTTGTATTTAAGGAATATACTATCATCTGATTCAAGTGGATACAATTGACTAAATTGCCATTTTATAATAATTTCAAAGTTTAAACAATTATGTTGTTTTATAAGATCCAATTTTATTTATATATTTATATATATATATATATAAATTATTTCTGTTTCATTTCTTGTTTGAATATATATATCATTAACTATGAGACTCATATAACCACTATGCTTCTCCACTTCAGTAGAAAGCTGTAACGCGTTGTCTATAATCGATCGTAGTTATAAGAAGACACTTGTTATGCTACTTGATCTTATCAGGCGTCACTGTAGTTTGCTTTGGATAATTTTGCTGTTGATGCTCAAAATCCTTCCGAATCTAGTGCAGACAAATCTGATGTAGTTGAATTTTGTCAAAGAAATCATCCGTGCTTGTCAAAAATCTGTCACGACAAAGAAAAGGTAGATTTGAGTGCTGACAATTGTAGGGGAAGCTATCACTGAAAATAACATTTTAAGTAAAAACTTTTCTCATGAGACAGAAAGGTTGGCACCACAGAAATGAAAAGAAGCATCTAATAAGATTAAAACATCAAAAAGCTATACCTGAAATGTTCACGGCAAGGCAATGACAGTTTTGGCTCGTGTAACTGGTAACTGGTCTTAAATTGATGTAGTGAATAGTGATGAAGAAATATGCTGCAATATCAAAGTGTATGCACCTGTTTTCTTAAGTATTTTATATTTGAAACTGCATACCCAACAACTTTTTATTAAAAAAAAACAAACACTAATCAACTATTAACATTGTAAATAAGTTGATAAAAAAAAGAATTCCTTTATCTAATTCAATCTTTAACAGAAGTGATGTTTATGTTGAAGGATTATTGTAATGACGCGCTGGTAATGACTGTGTGGAAACTTCTTCAGAATGTTTCACACTATGACGAAGTTGACAATAAATGAAAACACTCAATTTCAAAATGTTCAAATTCGCAAAGGATTCGGGCCATACATAGACCTTTGCAAGGCTATCTTTGCATTCGTATTGTAATTATTGATGACTTCCTAGTTACAGGTTATGTTTGAATTTTATGGTGACCATTTTATTCTCAATACATTATTTAATCCCTCATAATCAATTAAGAATGATAAAACAACATAATTCTATGTGAAGAGGAAATATGCAGAATTATCCGCACTCTGTAGCAACATGATGTTTTCGACATAATGTACCTTCAATTCGTTGACAAATCATTGCTGTAGAACGTCATTCAACCTTCCCCCAAAACGTGAACATCCAATTTCAATATTTAACCTCACTCAATAGTTAAGCAGATTACAAATCGATGATTTTTAAAGGTGTTTTCTTCTGAAATATGAAATGAAGATGTTTAAAATTTAGTCATTATTAGTTTATTAATTAGTTGGTTTCTAGTTTGTTTTAATTATGCATTAAGTAATATATATATATATATATATATATATATATATATATATATATATATATATATATATATATATATATATATATACATTATGTGTATTTAGCTGTGTTGAATATGACACATTTTGAAATTAAAATATTAGGCCAGTTGTATTTTCTGATTAATCAGCGAAACTATAACAAGTACATTGAATCCATGACTCAATGAATGTTTAGCAAACTTGTATAAACTTGTTTTTCCTGTATTTCTTGAAAAACACACAGTACTGCCTAAACCCAACCCGGGCCATATAATTTCCTGTATGAGACATGTTCCTGTACAAAAACTATTTAGAAGTCAAGAGTTTGTATTCTGATGAGCCCCACTGGGGATGTGTCACGAGTTGTTGTACAAGTAATGTTTCTCATATGTCCCCAGAGGTTTTGCTCTGACAGTGCTCATTCCTATTCACCAGCTTTTTCTACTGAATAACAGAGGCTTTAGTCATTATTGGTTTTATGGATTCCCTTTGTTGAGACGTTAAGCTTAAATGAGTACATAACTTTAATCGACAATTATGAGTACACCTCATATATTATTGAAGGGAAAACATTTTCCTATCCCCTTATGTTATATCAGATCGAGGATTTGTTCAACGTGTGTTACTTTGGATAATATATGTAAATAGTTAACACAATAGTCCTGAAAAATGGAATATTCATGATATATACAGCATTTGGTTGAGGTCAAACCCACGCCTCAGGTTTTAACAAAAGAAAGGAGCAGATAACTCCAATTCTTTAGCCTCTCTGGGCCTCAGGGATGTTTAAAATTGCATATTGATGTCTCCATGAAGGGCAAAATAAAATTATGTACATTCTACGAAAATGGCAAAGCAAAAACGGTTTTACTCACTCTCCCGATGTCTAGCGAAATAAAATCCGCTTGAGAATAGCTGAAATTTGCAAATTGCAAAATTACAAATTCGAATTACTATTTTTTTTTTTTAAATTCTGCTTGGAAACCTGCAAAACATTAGCTTTTCCTGTGTATATTAGATGATAAAAGCTTTGAGGACTTTTTAAATGTTTAATAGCAGGCCGTACCAACACTGTCTCATTTTTATATTTTTTCTTATTTTAATTTAACTTATCAAGACTAAAATCAGACCAATACTAAAACGGTTTAGTGAAGTACAGTGGTAAATGGAGATTCTAATGCTTAAGAAAAACGACTATAACTGAAACGTTTCAAACACATTCTCTGAGTTTCTCAGGGGATTTAATGGTGTAAAACTTTCATATCTGACAACTACATTTGTCAAGAAAAAGAAGCCAATTATTCTTTTTGAATATAACCTTTTAAATTGCGAACATTGCCAATAAAACACAATTAAGTTTTCAATCTTTAGTTTAGTTTTCACAAGCGCTTAAATCGTGAATAAAAGATTTTAATGTAAACTTCAATCCATTGATCATGGGCCATGCACGTTTCAAGCGAACTTAAAGGTCTCATTATTTATACCGACCGTGTCTTGAGGAGGTGATTTACACAGACAATATCACTAAACATACTGTACTCGGAATATTTTACCATTACAAGAATGTAATTCACTATTGCGAATTCAGCACTGATTCATGTAAACATTGGTTTGCTAAAACTGTCAATAATCAATGGGTCAAATAGAAAACACATGCAATTATTTCAATTTGGAAAATAATCTCCTTTAAAAAGGTAAAACTAAGATTATATTGAAAGAATATGATAATGAAATTAAACAAATTCTTCGATATGTCAAACGATATTAAAGGCATAAACACTGTGCTTGTAACATTATACT
The DNA here is from genome assembly GCA_936450465.1 of Gibbula magus. Classification (NCBI taxonomy): domain Eukaryota; kingdom Metazoa; phylum Mollusca; class Gastropoda; order Trochida; family Trochidae; genus Gibbula; species Gibbula magus. The sequence continues at coordinate 83,683,532 of OW388290.1, forward strand.
TTGTTATTCTATAATATGTTTTACTGAATGTATATACTTAATAAAGCTCACCTTTTCGTTATAGAAATTAAAACCAGGTACAATTTCAGGTTGATGAATATCTCAGTTGCATTTGTAAACAATACAAAGTCATTGGAAATTGAATGTGCAAAAGATGTGATACACCCTTTAAAATAAACAATTTACCAATTCTTAGCTCAATCACCTTTCAAGAAGCAGTTGTATATGCTAGGCCAAATAAAAGGGTTTATACTTTCCTTTATGTAAAAATCACATAAGCACTGCAGTTGTAGGAAATTTGGACTGTGTTAATGAAAGTATATGTCTGATTCTCCAAACGATAGAAAATACATTAATGGTAAGTTTTAAAACATTATTTTATCAATGTATTGTTGGTTATCGACCTTGTCTCATGATTGTATTATGTACAAGGCAGGGTTGCATCTTCAGCTCTGATTTGTTTATCATCCTAAATCAGCTGTGGGAAAGTATCGGCCAATTATAAAGAGGTGGTATATCGATATCAAGTGGTGTTAGTAATATTTTTGCTCACAAGTGTGTTAATGTTTTGATCGCACATACTGCTCGTCAGTCTTACAGTTATAAAGATTTCCATTGATACTGTTTTAAACTATTAACCATGATTATATTTTAAGGAAAAGGGGGTCCATTTAGACAGCATGGAAAGTAGTGTTTCTATGGACAAGGGCTGGGGGCTGTTCAACACACAGACCGGGGAGGAAATATGGATATGGGTATGCTATATATAGAATACCCATATCCATATTTCCTCCCCAGCCTGTGGTTCAAGAGTACAGGCACTTCAGTCTTGTGTTCAAGTATAGTTTGTACTGAAAGCATCAATAGCTTTATACAAAGACAAGCATGTTTGTCACTTTAGCAACATATGCGTATTTCTCAGCATCACATATGAAGCTGTGGTATTAACGTTTTGTTTGGCAACAATATATTGCTAACACCAGAACTTGTCTTGTTTTTAGTTTAGTTCTGCCTAGACCATATTCGGACTTTGTATTTCCTGTTTATGAGACATTTTCCTTTCCTTTACATTAGAAAATCAAATTCAATGTGTATTCCATTAAATATCAATTCCAAGATGGTGAATAAATATTCTACCATGACATTTTAAAACCCTTGTTTTTGATTGGTTTATCTTATCGTCAAACGGGCGTTGGAACACTAGTTTTGTGAAAGGCGATTTAACGTGTTTGGATACCTGATGACCAAAAGTAATTTTCGCTTTGTGGTTTTCATCATGTTGTCCTTCTATATGTACTCAATTTAATCGGTGTATCTGTTTGGGAAATAATTCTAATTTAGACCAGTAATTTAAACAGTAGCCGATGATGACAGGAGGTAACGTGGTCTCCAGACTCTGTGTTGTTCAGGGTCGCTTCAAACAGTTGGGCCAGCACACAAGTAGATCATCAAAACTCTAATGACGGGTTCGGCTCCGAATGATAAAATCGGTATCGAATCTACGTTAGACCCACAAAATGTTAAAAACACATCAAGTTTATCTCCTTATTTCCTGAAGGTTAAACGGCCATGTGTAAAGTGACAATAGGGTCCCGTTCAATAACAGCGAGCGCTTATAATCGCTCATTGATTGCTCAATGTAGCGCTTAAGAAGCGCTCAAGTAGTGCTCATTCTTTCTTTAACGACATGGTTCAAATTACTCGAAGTTTGCTCGCCTTGCTACGTAGCGCTACATTGAGCAATCGCGTTCAAGAGAGGTTTAAAAGTAATCGCTAATTGAGCGATGACTTTGAAACCTCTCTTGTCACAACCTCTGAAGATACAATCACGGATTGTAAAAGATTAATATTGCGAAAAGCGGATTTATATAAACACAGTTAGAACTCAATTTAAAAGCTGCCATTAGTTATTGGTTTGCCTGAAACTAACAGCTGGATATGATTGACACGAAAATTGCATTGTTGGTGGATTACAAAAAGTTACAAATCTCATTTCTTATAGTTTGTAATGTGTTTTCACTCGAGTTTTGATGATAAGGTTTAAATTTCATTTTCTGTCGAGGTTATAGCACCAACTTATGGTGAAATAAAAAAGATTTAAATCGATACCAGTGTTATTTTACATCTAATGACATCCTAGTGGTGCCTGTGGGATTAATAAATGTTGTGATGTGTGTTTTCATATAAAAAATAAAAATAGAACACAGTCATCTGTTCAAATATATGTGCAGTTATAAATACACATAAAATCTCGATTTTATGTGACAACTCATAATTGAACCCTGGTTTGCCATATAACTGAAAGATTTAGAATACAGGGGTACCATTTCTTGATCTGAAAGTGTATAGAATAAATTCAGTTTTTATCTATCTAAAATTTTAATATATTAAATGTAGTATTAACCATATTGACTTCACGTTAAATTGGGTTTTTAAAAGCCAAGATTTATCCTTAATAACAGCTGTCACTATTGGGAATTAAAATTCCCTTATCAAAAACTGTTTTTATCTATAACCTGGAGAGGGTGACACACGTAAATAAAGTTCAAACTAAGTTTTACTTTTTAACTAACTTTTTACATTTTGCAGCACTCACGGCATACATTTGTAAGTCAAAATTTGCTCACTCTCCAAATGTGCGATGTTACTTCCAGAGAAAAACTCTGCTTAAGAATAGCTGAGTTGTAACATTCCTTGGCAAGTTTTAAATTTTCAAATTCATGTATCTATTTGTGTTTTCAAATTTTACTTTGAAACTTTGAAACTTTGAAACTGCTTAACAAATTAACATATACATTTCATGTATGGATTTGATGGAACAAAATCTAAGACTGTTTCAACGTTTAATAACAACCCGTACCATGACTGCCTCATTTTCACAGTTGTTCTTTCTTTAATTTGACTTATACTTCATCACATGTGTTTAAATCAGATCAAAATCGTTTCCTGAAGTTAAGTTGTGGCTGGAAATATATATATAATAAAGGAAAATGACTCAGTTTATTCTAAAACGTTTTATTCAAATTCTTTTTGCACATTAAGTGAGATATAAAAAAAGACATGATATTGGATTTTCTCCGAATTTCATTTTGTAACTATTTTCTAATTTGACAACACAACTTTCAACACAAATTGTTCTTTGTGAATACAATTTTTTTAAGATGAGAATATTGCCAATAAAACATAATTTAATTTGAATTTAACAGCACACGACTACAGTCGCGAATAAAAGATTGAAAAGTAAGCCTGAATCCATTGATTATTGACCATGCATGTTTCAAGTGAAGTTAAGGGTGTCATTATTCTGATCGTGTCTTGGGGTGGTGATTTACACAGACAAGATCACTAAACATAGTTCCTGGGAATATTTTACCATTGCAATAAGGCAATTCACTATCACGAATTCAGCACTGCTTCATGTAAACATAGGTTTGCTAAAACTTTTAACATAAAGTCAATATGTGACATAGAAAACATAAAACCTTCTTATTATGTCCATGAGCATTTAAATTGTAGTCTTTTAAAAAACAAAATAAGATAGTCGCTGTTCATCGCAAGTAAAGGTGTTGATCTGTCCTTTTAATGTTTAGTATGAGGCAATGAAGGAATAACTCTCATCTTTTAAGTAGTTCCTGAAAGTGATTTTTTTTAATGAGTTCATGTTTAAAGCTTTTATACAAATATATGTGGGGCAATAATGTTGCTTGCTAATTGAAATATGACCAGTGTAATGTACTAAATACTGTGATTTTTATTTGACAAGCCAACCGGACTATTTTATTCAATTTTAAAAGAAATATTTTCTTTATTAATTTCCGATAGCAAAATAAATGTGGTTTTGCCTCTTTGACATTCAATATTTCTCACTAGTTCCGACTATTATTTCTTAAAAGCAATTTGGAGTAATATATCATTCAGTAAAACAATGTATTATATGATCAATGGTTATGGCTACTTCTTAAATATCAAAATGTACATTAATTATGTATTTGTATGGCAATGTGGGTTGATGATATCAATCCTTATGTATCATTGTGAGCCAGATTTTTTTTCCTTTTCATAATAAACTTGTAAACAATATTTTAAAAGATCACTAACCTGTTCATTAATATCTTCCACTCTATATTGTTTTCTCCAAATGAACAGCACATATTCATTTCCAAACCAGGGATGCATTTTCTCCAATTATCATGTATATCTATTATTATAATCTGACAATGTGGTTGGAAAATATCAATCATAATGTATCATAATGTCAGCAAAGTTCTAATTTTCTCTGATGATTAAAGGGGCTGAAGAAAAAGACTACTAACCTTCATTTATAACATTTTCTTCCGCTTCCGTAGTGATTTTAATCATTTTATCCACGAAGTAATTGATTCGTTATTTATGCAAACTTCTAAAATGCCCTGAAAGAAATATCATTGTGTTTGAAACCATTTCCTGGAGCGTTGAACAGACGATTGAGAATTTATCCAACCACTTTCGAATAAAATGTATTTGAATAATAATACTTATTCATCAGAAAACTCAAGTAGATTTATAGAATAAACAGATAGTTTTAAATGTTTTTCAGGAAGACTTTCACATGAACATAGGCGGGGAGAGAAATATAGTTACATAGTTGAAAGTGACACTTATCTCAAAACAATAATTGAAATAGTATGCTGTTAAGATTGACCTAATGTTAAAGTGAACTAGAGAATCTTTAGTTACAACATTATAGATTCCTATCCATTAATGTAGTTAGTTTCATTTACATAAATAAAATGATTTGCTGTTACATCATTTGAAACCAGTTACGTTTTGACCTTGCAAATTAAGTTTAAGATATGATGACAAATGTTCTTTGGATTTTCATTCACTTTCACTTAAATTAAAAAGGAATCCATTACTACTGACATATTTTAATGCTTACAATGTAAGTGACATGCATGTATGATGCCTTAATGACAAATGTACATAAAAGTAGATGTTTGGAACTTGTTATATTCATGTACTGACATTTAATTTGATAACTCAGGCAAAGCACAGAGGAAACTAGCGAAATAATAAAGTACTTTCCACTTATGAGAATGGGAGGTTTCAAGTGTTGTTTAAATAGTATGAAGAAAGAAGAGTTCGCATTTAAAAGCATGATATCATCTACGAATGGATGTTAAACGTTTTAACAATGAAAGCATACAAACATTACATAGAACATTTAGTCTTGCAAAAAATATTAGCTAATACTAAGTGACAACATTGCATTGTTTGTGTTTATGTTTTCAAAATTGGTTTTGTGTTTTATCCACAAGTGTTACTGAAACATTCTTACCTGTCAGCTTATTGGTACGAAGGTAAACATTGATAACTAACATCATTAATATTGTTGTCAGTGGTTGGGGTTCATTTTAGACAGCATTGTAAGTGGTTCCTTAATGGACAAAGCCTAGAACCTATTTCATAATACAGGTATATAAAGTTAGGTGTTTAACCTTAGAATAGTTTGGATTTACGCAAAATATAGGTAAAAAGACGACTAGCATATTTGTCGAAACATGTGATGCTTTGGATAAACCTCTGCTAGTCAATGGTTTAACACTTTCTGAAAAGTAAGCAACATCATTTCTTGGTGAATGAGACATATACCTTTGCAATGTACTTGTATGACAAGGCAACTTGTTTTTAATTGTCTCATTTGTTGTGTAAAAGTACTTTGGTGAATCTGGATACATTTCATGGGCATCCCATTTCAAATTTGGGTTTCGTTTCGCTATGTTAAACTTTTTTTCAGAACTTGCCTGTGTTTCTTGAAAACTCGATGCCTAAACCCTATCAGGACCATGCAATATCCTGTATGAGACATGTTCCTGTACAAAAACAGATTACCAGTCAAGAGTTTGTATTCTGATGAGCCCCACTAGAGATGTGTCAAGAGTTGTTGTACTAGTAATGTTTCACAAATGTCCCCAGAGGTTTTGCTTTGACATTCTCATTCCTATTCACCAGCTTTTTCTACCAAATAAGTTATTATTGTTTTCATGGATTCCCTTTGATTTGAATTTCTACTTCAAGAAAATACAAAAGGATTTTGGGTAATTTGGAGTATACTTCATATGAGGACGGAGAAGAAAATTTCCAATGAGGATAAGAAAGATTTTTTCTGTGATTTAACGGAGATCACGTGATGTATTTAATGTAAGTTTCTGTAATCTGTAAACTCTGGGTGCAATTTCTTAAAGGAAAATGGTTTATATGAGACATAAACAGCATATGCTTTGACACTTTGTATGAATTACAATTATGTATCTCTATGTACTATCAATTCCAAGACGATTCAAATATATTTTGTAATCAGAAGTGTAATCTAAAGATCCAATCACACCTTGTAAATAATTAATATGGCTGCGAGAGGTATATATAAAACATTTAAATCTCAATTTAAAAGCTGCCATTGTTCATTTGTTTGCCTGAAAATAACATTTGGAGATAATGGATCTGAAAACTGTTCCATCAATGATTAGAAAACGTTGTGTAACAAGTTACATTTTAGTAGCTTATGTCTGTAGAAGCACGATTTTCCGCTGAAATAAATGGATGAAATGTTTTTGAAAAATAATGTTGCCAATAGTAAAACACCCTTCTCTCTTCTGAAAATCAAGTAAAAAATGAGTGTACATGGTTCCGTAAAGCCATGGGAATAATTTTGTCATTCGAAATGATAAAATATGTTCACAATGGCCACCATGCAGTTTTTGCTTTATACGCAACACCGTTATTGCCACTACGGATAAGTGGTTTAATGTAATAAGATGTTTTACCCTCTACAGTAAATATTAATGACATAAACTGACATGGAAAATGTGCAAAAAACGTGCTACTGCTCCTTTAAAGCCATTAGTTAAAAACTGTGTAGACTTCAAAAATGCTCATTACATCTCTTGCTACTTTACTGGTCAAAATAGACCTTGAGATTTCCAAATAATGTAATTGTGTAAACCCGAGAGTTGTTCGCTTTCGGCAAAGGAACATTCTCCAACTCGGCATCAACAAATGAAACAAGCTACCAGATCTCCAATCTACTGACAGTCTCGCTTCTTTTAAATTACAACTTAACCACCTGTTTAGACAATTCTACCTGCAATCAATCGTCATATGCCTTCTAGAACAAAGGGCATATTGGTATTGTAAAGTTTAAGGGGGTTCCACACACGAGTAAAATACATTAAAAATCCAAGAGAATTTGTTATAAGATCGATCGAATACTGACTCTTACAAAGAAAATGAAAAAAACGTACCTCATTAACGAAATAATTCTTCTAGGTTGAACCGCACGCTGATGGGGACCCTACAATTTTCAAACTTTGCTCCTTGTCTTTCACAATTAGAAACTTTCCAAAAGTACAACATTTGTCTCTTATTTTAATCTAAATTTAAAGGGTATTAATTCAAAACCCACTACAGTGACCCCACAAATTAAAGAACCATGGAATTTGATATATAAATAATATTATTTTTTACTTTAAATAGATTATAGACCAAGAGTGTGTGAATAATTCGAAACAAGGTGTACTGAACCTCTTCAAGCGTTACACAGCTGAATGTATTATTAGGTATTCAGGACGAAAGTTTGAAAGACCTATTGTACTTTTCCGGAAACGGCGGGATGTTTACTTATTATTATTTTGTACAGATTCTTGAACAATGGCCTTAACGATGTGCATGAAATCTTTAGGAAAGATAGCCGTGTCGTAATCTCATTCATTACGTCACATGATTTTAAAATTTCGACGTGGTATTTGAGTAATCTCCCCAAGAAGAATAAACTTCAAACCTTATGATCTCGAAAGCTAATCAAAATCATTTTCCAGAATAACAGCAATAACATTCCACATAAGTCAAGTGTAGGTTTTTGGCCGTTTTGTTTTGGGTTTTTTGAAGAAAAAAAACTGAAAAGGACATGAAAAGAAGATTGCAAACTAAGCGCAACTCATTGATTCTTGCCCATGCATGTGAGTTTAAAGATGTAATTATTCAGTCGTGTCTTGAAGAGGTGATTTACACGAACAGGGCCAGTAAATATAGAGCATATGAATATATTACCATTACAATGAGGGAGTTTCCTATCAGAAATTCACCACTGGTGCTCGTAAATATCGGTCTGCTAACAGAAAACATATACGTCCATTAATATGGGTCTTTAAGTGGTAGTATTTATGTGATGTCAACGTCGATGTCAACCATAAATCCTGTTTCAAGAGCCACTGAGCATAAAAGGTCATTGGACTTTCATGTGTGCCGAAAGACCACATATGCTGATATGTAATAATAATATAATAATGAATAATTATCGCCAAATATATGATAATTACTTGTTTCCAATGAAAATCTAACAACAACCTTTTACATGTGCAGCAACCGAAATTAAACGTCCTAAACATACATGTATGCACAGTAGTTATCTAACATATTGTTACGTATAGGTTAATCACTCCACAAGGTGGTTGTTGAAATCGACTCTGCGAGGGCGTCAGTCCGAGCAGAGTTGATTTCAATAACTACCGCAGTGAGGGTGATTAAACGACTTACACCACTTGGGCAAGTTGTGTCCTGGGCGCTTATATCTTTGCCAAACCGTTTCTAATAACTTGCCCTAGTGGTGTAAATGAGGGATAACACGGGACCTCGTGATCGTGTGGTAAGCTGTTGGTACGGTTAGTGATGGCGATAGTTGCCTTACACTGAGGGTGTGAGTTCAAATCCCGCAACGCAGTGTTTGTATATTGTTGTCTGAATTTGCCACATTATTTTTGATAAACCCAATAATCAATATATGAATATGAATGTGTTGTACCCATGTTTTTTAATGTTTTGTATTATCATGTAAATACTGTACATATCAATGTATAATGTGTTTGTAATTTTGATTTTGTAATCTTCGGTTTTTACTGGAAGAAATAAATAATCTCTCAGCTACATTATGAAAATTTACTTCTCTCTCATCATTTTATTCCAACAAAAGGCTTTAAAAGTCCTGCTACCCTCGTCACTTTGGACAAACATGTGCCCAAGAAACCTGATGACACTTTTGCGAATTATTTTGTGTGTGTAACTCTTGTTCTCGCTACGATACTAAAATAACAGTACACGCCTATTAAAGTACATGTAAATATCCCTTTGTTTTAATTCCAGTGAATGTAATACATGTATGTTTGTTTTGTACTTTTACCGATGTAAATTCAACCCTTGTTTTAACAGACGACGAGTCTATTGGCCTAGAATCCATAGGTAATTGCATATGTATGATAAATAACGGCACTTTATAGTGCGAGCGTCTACTTCACAGAAAAGATAACGAAATACAGCAAGGCTTAAGACAGACAGACGGACATTTATGTAAGCTTTAATTAACGACTCGCGAGTTATGTCTTGCGGGGGAAGTTGGGTAGGCATACGAACCGAGAGACATTACTCTACTCCTACCCGGTATTTTTACTTTAGAATAAACTTTTACAAACATTGGTGTATATTTATCATCCCACAGTAGATATCGCTTGTGTGAGATCAAGCGATATCTACAAGCGATATCTACATTGTAGATATCGCAACAATCAAATCGTCATAATCATATTACATCATCAGTTAATGTCATCACAAGGCTTTGATATCACTGAGAACACTACTGACAATGTAATGACGTCACAAAGTTGATGACGTAAAATTGCTATGAGGCCACAATGCTGATGACATCACAATGCTATGACATCACTGAGCTCACTGCTGAAGTAGTCAAATGGCAGTTTTTTGTTGTAGATATGTTCATTATTTTGCTAATTATTGTTGAAGAATGATTTTGAATGATAAATACAATCTTACCCTCGTGTCTTCTGATATCAAATATATCAACACTCGTTGATTTAAGTAAAAATATCCTCGGCAAGCCTCGGATATTTGTAACTTTTATCAACTCGTGTTGATATATTTGATATCAGAAGACACTTGGGTGAGATTCTCTATTTACACTCCAGATTAGTACGTTTATAGTAAATTTGAAGCTGAAAAATGTGAAGGACTAAAGCAATATATATAAACTTTAAAAAGACAAATTCTATTATGTTACATAGAAACTAGTCCACACTGGAATGTACTTGTTTTCAGCATCTGTAAATAGAAAAACACACAGTATTGTAAGGTAACGCGCTTGTAACTTATCTCATCTGTTACTGATTTTACGTGATTTTCAGCCCGCTTCTCTCAATTTAATATTCCCACTAGCACAGACGGTGTTGGAATCAATGCACACGAGAAATTGGTTATTCATAAGGTATTACATAGAAGAAATCTGTTTTTTCGTGACTAATATGTTCAAATGCATCTCATTGAGTGAGGTGGAGAGTTTATATTTTCACGAATAACCACATACATGTACATACGACAAGTGAAAATATATCACTTTTCTATTTCACGAGATGTGATGGTATTTGTCAATACTTGGCAGATATTCTATTTATGATTTATATTTATTTATTACTTCTTTCAGAGGGATTTAGAAGTTGGTAATTTAAATTTATGGATTTACAAATTCGTTATTGCACTAATATGCGACGTTTCGGTGTAGATTCTATCACGTTATATTTATTAATTTTATTGTGTAATCCTTGTAATTAAGCAACAACATTTGCTGCATCAGACCATTGTAACACTATTTTATTGCTCATAATATAATAAATATGATATGCATATATCAGAGGATGATTTAGACACACGATATAAAATGTACTAAACTTGAATCTCGTTATGTAAGCATTAACCAGTGGGAGAACAGTAAATGTTTATTCGGAAATGAGACCACAGGTCAATAATAACCATTCTCTTCCCACTGAGGTTATGTCCTTCAGATTTCCGATTGTAACCTGTGTTCTATTGGGGGAAATTCTCGGTTATACATAAATAATCCTGATTGGCCGTTGTACAAGTGGCATTTGTCAATGAAACGTCATAATGTTTTTTTCAAAAATAGAAACGTAGGAAAACGGTTTTATTTTGGGTTTTATGAGTTTTCATCGATGTATGCCATTGTGTATGCTATGTATGCAGGGGTATTATTTGTGGTACCCTTTTCTCACGGTTAGATTATGTTGCTAGAAACGAGAAATAGCCCTAAAAGAAATTAGATTACGATCGAAAATCTCAAGGGGAAGCGAATGCATAATGCCGTATTGTTGATACTATCGCCTATATAAAATAATGCATTTATGCTTGAAATTATAATAATGCATATTGATATAAAGTGTTTATGAATTGTGAACAGTGATACAATAATGTAAACGATTGATGAAAAATGATGCCATAATGTAAAATATTTATTAACATATAAAGTGTGTGATTCAAGGTTTTATAATAGTATATGAATGTTCGTTTCACAAGTATTAGTAAGAAAAGCTCTCCGTTCCTACAATCAACATTGTTGTACACTGAGTCAGAAGCTCCCTATATTTAACTCTAGGGGAGGAATAGCCATATAAGAGTATCAGTCGGAAAAGACGATTAGCTAGAAATATAATCTTGGCACAGGTAACCAATGGTAATTCTAGAACATGAAATTCCTATGCAAATTTAGACTATACAAACGTGAAGTAATAGAGCTTCTGGAGAGCGGGGGAACCTTTGGGCGAGTTTGCTCTCTAGGTCCACGTTCTCCTGTGATAAGATAATTCATATATAAACAATGGATGTGAGAGACCCTCTGCGTTTGTCTTCTGTGTATAAACTAATCGCCAGAGCTACATCTCGAGCTAAAGGCGACACAATAAGAAGCGCGCGTAAAATCTGAAACAGTGAACCACTAACGAGGAAATGGAATGTAAGTCAGCACATACAGTGAATGGCAAGGGAAACTGATTCCGCAATAAAACGAAAATATAAATGTTCTTTCTCACTCGTTGAGATAAACATGGAATGTGTCTGATATTTATCTATATATTTCAAAATGTGTTATTATCACTACTACTATAATCAGCGATTCATTCACAATTGTTTATACCCATGGCGTTTTGATTAAAGGTGCATCCATTGTGTTTGTATGTATGTGTTTTATGTTTTAATACGAGCTACATACAATATGTGCGTATTTTAGTTCAATAATTACCAGTTTCCAATTAAAATTGAGCATCGTCATTACACATGTGTAGAAAACGAAACTAAACGTCCCATTTCCATGCACAATAGTTGTATGATCTATTAAACATTATCAACCCAAATTTGTCTTTATGTCTGTCTAAATAACTTTTTGAAATTACGTTTGACATTGCGGTGCATTGTCCGGTTCTCGATCACAAATCACTACTTTTACCTCTATATCGTCACTATATTGAGTCGACTATCATCAAAATGATACTATTTGGCAACAGTCGGTACTTTCGATAAAATAGCAACATTTAAACCGTTCAGCATATGTGACCCCCGACAACACGTTAGATTATTTTGATGATATTTGCACATGTGCATTTGGTGGTTCTCATCTTTGATTGGTTGGTTACACAGAGAATGGTATACGATGGTTGATAGGGCCACGTAGAAATGTCATTTGAGCTAGTACGTGAAGATATGCACACAATCACATCCTCAAAGAGCAACCGTTTCCATGGAAACCAATTGTTTAATAGAAGTCATATAGAAACACCTATGGATGATGGTTCCATGTTTACATAAGGTTGCATTCTCTTCCCTCAGAGGTTACCCCCTTCAGATTTTCTATCGTATGATCTGTTACATATAGGCGATATTTCACTGTTCTCATAGAATCCCCTAGAGGTGAAAGTTTGCAAAACTGGCAACGTCCTTATTTTTGTCCAATCAAAAATCGTCTTAATGATGCAACCACTCACGAGTCTCTAGTTCTAGCCGAGAAAGTGCTCCATACATAGAAGAGGTTACGATATAAAACAGAGTAGTCTCTGTGGAAAGTTAGAGAATGATATGTTTTACATCGTTGTGGAACGTTTTTTGCATATTTTGTTTTCTAAAATTTTCCATTTATTATAATTCAAGTTTATACAATATATATGTACGTTAATGGGTAAAACATCTCATTACACGACCCGATAAACCGTACCCATAGGACATGGTTATCCGTATTTGAAGAAACTGGTGCAGCGTATAAAGCGACAGTGTTGTGGAACTCTTCAGTGTGAGAGGGAGATTTGCAGGTGTCATGCGAATTGAAGGTTCAGACAGCTAGATGGTTGGCCATTCCATCATTGTATCATATTTAAAACTATACTCTGGGGGTTAAAATATCGCTATATCGGTCAGATCACTTGAACTACCTTCGATCGGCCATTTTAATGTGAACATATTAAAATGGCCGTTCGATGGGAAATAGACTCGCGTGGCTTAACCGAACCATGTGTTTTCGTTTTAGAACTCTTTTTATTGATGCAGGAGTATTATTTGGCCATTGATAAGACTCATTTATATTTTTTTATGTCAGTAATGGAAACGTACTACAGCGCATTTAATGGAGCAAGCATTTATGGTTTAAACGTATTTTTATTCATAGAGAATCTGGTTTGGTAAACAAGCAAAACTTTTGCTTATATTAATACCTCATGACCAGCACATACATATAATAACAAAAACACAAGAACTGGACATAAACATGACAAACTAAAGCATAATGATACCATGCGTACTTGATTGTTGTTAATGAAAGATTCTTTGCAGTTCCACTTCATTAATGATACAGATACGTTGTTCTTTTGTGATAGAAACACGTCATTCTAGGATGCTTTATCAAAGCGCTTTGTTTTAATTATATATTGATGAGGGATGCGATTATGTTCCTATTAACATTATCACTGGTTTGCGGTGTTCCATATAAAACAGTTTGGAGGCTGTGACCATTTACATAGAAAAATGCATTATTTCTAAAGACAGTAAATAATTCACATGTAAACAGGTAATGAACAACATCTTCCTTACGGTATCCACAGGCGCATTCGGGATTGTTAGAAATGTGTCTATTTACTTTATCAGCATTCAAGTCGCTACAACCGAGCTTGAGCCTACAGTGTATGATCTGACAAAATCGACTACCATAGTTCAGATCGAGATAATTATTATCAAGCATTTATAGGTTGGGAGAAGTGCTCCGAGCAAATCTCCAACTCTAACATTGTCACCAGCCTATATACAATGGACTTTATGTGGTTAATTTTGTCAACGTCTGAGTATATAAATAAACTCATTTAATATACCTGATTACAGACAAAACACTGGGTAGCATAAACTTCCACGAAATGGACTTTAATATAATTCTTCCATGAATTTTCACTATTTAATTTAAATGATATGTAAATCTATGTAGAAATTGTAACATGACAAACGCTTCAGGTAGTGGATTACAATATGCATATACATGTACATCGTGAACCAAATACTTCAAAGAGGTATATAAAGATATGTGTAAACAAGACAATCTTCTTATTTGTTTCTCATAATGTTACTCTGATACGTTTTGCTCTTGAGAAAGGACAAAATGAAAAATGTAACCCCAAAAACTTGATAAGCAAATAAAGGTATGAATGCCTTGATGTCTCTTGTCATGAAAACCTTCTTCTCTATTGCATGGTGTAGCATACGTTGATAAGCTCGATGTCACCGATAGTGTTAAGGTCCATCCGCATTAGATAAACAATTGTATCTCAACTATGTGATATGAAAGACGATAAGCCCAGGGCAGGATTTGTTTAATATGTTGTGTCCTTAGTACATCTCACATTTCGATTTATGAACTTTCGGTTTGATTGCTAGAAGATGGTCATCAACCTCATACTTTCGACTTTCGATCGGTACTGACGACCTTCCTGTCGCACTGTCGACCTTCCTGTCGCACTGTCGACCTTCCTGTCGCACTGCTGGCCTTCATGTTGTACTGTCGACCTTTATTTCGCACTGTTGATCTTCATTTCGCACTGTCGACCTTCCTGTCGCACTGTCGACCTTCAAGTAGCACTCTCGACATTCATGTCGCACTCTCGACATTTTGTCGCACTGTTGAATTTCGTTTCGTACTGTTGGCCTTCATGCATTTTATAAAAGGCTATCGGAAAGACAGTACATGTGATCATAGTAGACAGGGAACAGAATTAAGTACATGTTTACACATTAACTTTATGTATGCACATATGGTTATTGTCTTATTTTCTACATAATCTTATGCCACATTTGTCAGAAATAGGACGTTTTGTCACAACATAGATAATTATTATACTTGACTTGCATGCATAACACTACTGCCGACGTGTGATAACTATAATACTATAAATTATATGAAAATTATATGATATACTGTACCAATAACAAAATTAAAAATTAAAGAAAATATACGTAATACGAGTTGTTTTTTCAAGAGGACTAGTTCAGGAGGAATTAAATACTTTTTTTATGATTGCTACAACTAAAATGATCAATAGTTCGTGTCATATGTGTGCATTATGTTAAATATTGATTCGAAGAGGATGACGATAACTCTAGACTTATATGTCACTATGGCCCTAACGAGCTTCCATAGTAAAGCATAGTCCATCACTTATCTGATAAGTAGTATCGACAGTGGTGTTGACATGCTGCAATGGATTGTTATACGTCTAAACCTTTCTGTCTGGATCTACCAAATCTTTGGGAATGTTGGTAAGATTTTGTTCTTGATTTACACGTTGTCAGTATTAAGTATTGAAGAAATAATAGTACATACATCGATAGGTACGTATTAACTGTTCTTCATTTTAATAGTTTGTTCCTTTTAGACTGTGTAATGTCAAAGCGGGCGTATTAACAACTGTCATAATTATTAGATAGATTGTGCATATGTGTTATATGTGTTATGTGTATTATCTCTAGTGTAATCATTACGTGTTGAATATAAGAAAATGAATCTCTAACACTTAACATATCACAAAAATGTATAGTCTTCTTTGACAACAAAATCACCGTTTTACATTTCATAAACCAACACAAAAGGAAATAAACCAATATTATCCGTTGACACAAGAAGAAGTATTGTTTATATACCAATCTTACCCATTGACACAAGAAAAGTATTGTTTAGTTTATTCATTTCGCCAGCAATGCTGTTTCCATGAATGTTTACAATGTCCAGATGTGGTTTACACCATGCTGGCTAAATTTCCGACAAAGACCATATCACACATGTTAGAGACTCTGTTCGGTCGATTTGCTGATGTGCATAGGGTCTCGTTGCCCTTATATCTCAATCGAAAACCGAAACCAAAACACCAAATGACAATTTTCCTTCACATCACACCTATGAGATAATCGTCTGTAAATTGTAATTCATGTCGAAGGAATGCAGATATCACGCCCTTGCATGGCAAATATGTTTTTGCGGGGATTGAGATATTAAAAGTGTGACACATATGTTTCATAAAATATAACACGGTTCAGTATACAGACATTTTAAAGGTGAAAAGTCGTGATTTTGATCGAAAACCCGACAATGTATGCTGGCCCGCAAATTAGTCAAACGTATTTTTTAAACTTATATATAGAAGATAAAATGACAGCTTAAAGGGGCAGTAGCACGTTTTTTGCAAAATTTATTTTTTCAAATTTCCCATTTATAATGATAGTTTATGTCATTTAAATTAACTTTAGAGGGTAAAACATCTTATTACACAAACCAAATAACTGTAGTGGTAAAAACGATGTTGCGTATAAAGCAACAGTTGCATGGCGGCCATTTTATTGTGAACACAATTTATTGTTTTGTATTACAAAAACTATTCCCATGGCTTTACCGAAACATGTACAATCATTTTAAACTTTATTTTCCGAAGAGAGAAGGATGTTTTACTATTGGTGAAATTATTTTTCAAATACATTTCATCAACTTTTTTGAGCGAAAAAACGTGCTACTGCCCCTTTAAGATTGATATAACGTCATATAATAGGTCATACTTGACATGTAAATCGGACGTGTATTTTCAGCTTCCGCACTTGTGTACGGCAACTTCTCTATAGAGATTGAAAAGAAGTAATTGCCATAAAATACTTTCGGGATGAATTTGCAAGTCGAGTGACCTGAGTTAAACTTAGGTCAGCACATTGTATTTGAGTATCAAAGCCCAATATTTTTTATGAAATATACTGAATGCCACTTTTTAAATGTGTTTGCTATAGCACGGGGTTGCATAACACGTCAGAAGGGTATATAGAATTCATTTTGCTTGAGCCCACCATGGTTCATATTGTTCACATGCTCCATCTACAAATTGTACGTTACGTGAAGAGAAAGTGTTATTGTCTGGGCGGTGCAGTGCTGTGTTTGGTTATGTATCCTGGTCTCTGTTATGTTTAACAAGGCCTGCATTGTATGTAGAGTCTTTACTTATTTCCCTATCTAGTCACGGCTGGGTCACTGCATGTCACCATGCACCATGTCAAGCTGTATTCCAAATTCAAGGTCACGTGTCTATAGTACATGATGCACTCCATTAATAATGAATAATAAATAATAATATAATAAACATTAATATATATATTTATAAACAATGATACATATTGTCCTGCTCTCCAACTACTCGATGTTTACAGAATTGTAAATAAATATAGCAAGGTTGTTACTTACATCCTTAATTGTTTGTACAATTTAATAAAGAGAACAATTTCTCTGCAGAATGATCCACGTGAAAGTATTTTCTACGTAATTCATCAATATAATGAACACACAAGCAACACTATCCATTTTCTAATACGGCAATATAACATGCTTTATATACATTGTAATCTATCTACTCTTTGTATATTTGAAATATATGCCTTCTGCAATCCATAAATCATGCGATGAACTTCGGAAACGCGATATGCTTACTCTATATTTTTATATTGAAACATGATAGATCACTTTCAGTAGAATTATATGGTTTTAAAGTTGAATAATAATCACAGTTGGTAGAGTTATTTATTGCATATCATAATATATATTATGTGTGTGCGTGTCACGCAGGGATAGTCATATTCATATATGGTGCATTATTTGTTCATGTAAGTGTCCCTTTAAAGGCGCTATAGCACGTTTTTGCCTAGTATGTTTTCTCAAATTTATTATCAAGATTTATAAAAAAAAATATGGTTAGATCTCATACTGCCTACAGTCCCAATCTGCCTACATCCCACTCTGCCTACAAAAATAGTGTAGGCAGTTTGGGAAATGATTTTTTACCCATAGCATAATGGAACAACCTATTTTCCAGTTATTAACATCACGACAGAGTCACACTCATACAGAAAAGTTAACCTGTTTATTTAGTATTGCAAATAATCATGTCAGAGTACCTAAATTCTTGAATCTACAAACCTGTTTAATAACAGATTATCACTAGTTATACAATTATACAGAAAATGTTAACATGTTAATTAAGCATAAGAAGTAGTCATGTCAGAGAAGGATTAACTGAATCCCTGCATTTTCTCACTAACATCGTTTCTGTACTTAAACATAACTGTTAACCTGTGTATTTAGTATAAAAAAAAATAATCCTGTCAGAGAAGGATTAACTGAATCCCTGCATCTTCGCATATTCTAAATGTATATATCTAATCTATATCTATATCTTTAAAAAATGAAATGTGATTATGAACCTTTAATGATAAAACAATTAAAATATATAAATTGCTGTTTAGCCCTTTTTGAGTAATGTCATATTTTTATATCATTGTATATACCTGTATGTTCTCTAGATCACTTGTGTGTGTGTTTTTTTTAGAATAAAATCTGTTCTGTTCTGTTCTGTGCCGCACTAACATGTTTTCTTTAGAAACAGTTAACCTGTTTATTTATCATTGCAGAGTAGCTTGTATTTAAATCCTGTGTGATAACTGTCTAAGATAATGGAAATATTTAAATTATTGAGAAAATGATATCAACTCAGTTAATTTAGTTCAAGATAAATTAGGAGGGAAACCAACAGCATCCATCCCACAATGGCAAATGTACAGCGTGTTGAATACATCATTTTACAAGCAGGAGGTCAGCAAGTATTCTTTGCAGGATACCGCTATCGTTTAAATGTCAGAAGACACTTGGTCCAATTTGCAAAGTAATTAACAAATAATTGAAACATTGATATTGAAAGCATAACGTTTTTAACCATGCAAACATTGAGATATACTGTGTACGTGTCAACAGTTTTGTATGTCATTGAAAGCAGAACCATGCAAAGATTGAGATATACGGTGTACGTGTCAACAGCTTTGTATGTCATTGAAAGCAGAACCATGCAAACATTGAGATATACTGTGTACATGTCAACAGTTTTGTATGTCATTGAAAGCAGAACCATGCAAACATTGAGATATACTGTGTACGTGTCAACAGTTTTGTATGTCATTGAAAGCAGAACCATGCAAAGATTGAGATATACGGTGTACGTGTAAACAGTTTTGTATGTCATTGAAAGCAGAACCATGCAAACATTGAGATATACTGTGTACGTGTCAACAGTTTTGTATGTCATTGAAAGCAGAACCATGCAAAGATTGAGATATACGGTGTACGTGTCAACAGTTTTGTATGACATTGAAAGCAGAACCATGCAAACATTGAGATATACTGTGTACGTGTCAACAGTTTTGTATGTCATTGAAAGCAGAACCATGCAAATATTGAGATATACGGTGTACGTGTCAACAGTTTTGTATGACATTGAAAGCAGAACCATGCAAACATTAAGATATACTGTGTACGTGTCAACAGTTGTGTATGTCATTGAAAGCAGAACCATGCAAAGATTGAGATATACGGTGTACGTGTCAACAGTTTTGTATGACATTGAAAGCAGAACCATGCAAACATTGAGATATACTGTGTATATGTCAAAAAAGTGTACCTTTGTTATTGTTCCCCCTGAACCGATAATTTGGTTGAGTTCATCTTTTAGAGGTAGATCAGGTCAGCACATAACCCTAACTTCCTGATCACTGGACCTTAACATGTTTTTATAAGCTATAGGCAGATTGGGACTGTAGGCAGTATGGGACGCTACCAAAAATATATCTGCACGTTAATGGGTAAAACATCTCATTACATACCGATAAGCCTTATCCATAGAAAACGGTTATCTGTATTCGGAGAAAATGTTTCGACATATACATGTACATCGACAGTGGAACTTTCAATAGTTCAGTGTGAGGGGTACATTTGTAGGTCTCATGATAATTTGAGACTTCAGACAGCAAGATGTTTGACCATTCCATCTCAATACCATATTTAAAACTTTACACTGAGGGTTTAGGTAACGCTTCATCAGTCAGATCACTTGAACTACCTTCGAGCGGCCATTTTATTTATTATACTTGATTTACGCTTGCTGTTACATCAGCCGTCATTTCTTAAAACGGGTGGGATAGTGTAGTGGTTAGCGCGTTCGAATTCGGATCAAGGGATCCGGTGTTCGAATCCTGCCTGGGGTTTGACAACTTTGTCTGCTGTAGAGAACTGTCCTACACGAAGGTTTGGGTGCAATTATACACTGCATTTGTTTGCAGAACCACCCATGGCTAGTTAGTTCCTCTCGATGATCACAGGTTTCACAGCAGTATATAGCTACAATGGAGTTGCCGACTTTCTCCCTGCTATAATAATAGCTGCCGTGATATACGTGAAATACTCATAAAAGGGGCATAAAGTCACCCCATCTCACCTCATTTCATAAAAATAGTCAAACATGATACTGGACCGAAAATCTGGTTTCAGATGACACACGTGCGAACTCAATCAACGTTATTGGGGAGTGTGGATAAACGGTCCTATAACAGTGTACAGTACTCTTAGTTCCAACAAAAAACATCATTCTATTTTATGTCCTGAAGTTGATAGTTGAATATGATCACCGCTTGTGAGTTTATAATAGACGATATGTGATCCCCATTTGTCAGTTTATGACAGACAATATGTGATCACCACTTGTGAGTTTATAATAGAGGATATGTGATCACCATTTGTGAGTTTAATATAGACGGTATGTGATCACCACTTGAGCTTATAGTGGGCGGTATGTGATCACCACTTGTGAGTTTATAATAGACGATATGTGATCACCATTTGTGAGTTTATAATAGGCGGTATGTGATCACCACTTGTGAGTTTATAATAGACGGTATGTGATCACCACTTTTGAGATTATAATAGGCGGTATGTGATCACCATTTGTGACTTTATATCAAACGATATGTAATCACCACTTGTAAGTTTATAGTAGGCGATATGTAATCTCCACTTGTGAGTTTATATCAAACGATATGTAATCTCCACTTGTGAGTTTATATCAAACGATATGTAATCACCACTTGTAAGTTTATATTAAACGATATGTAATCACCACTTGTAAGTCTATAGTAGGCGATATGTAATCTCCACTTGTGAGTTTATATCAAACGATATGTAATCACCACTTGTAAGTTTATATTAAACGATATGTAATCACCACTTGTGAGTTTATAGTAGGCGATATGTGATCCACTGATTACCACTTTAGCGTTTATAGTAGGCGAAATGCGATCACCTCTTGCAAGTTTATAGTATACGATATGTGATCACCACTTGAGACTTTATAGAAGACGAAATGCGATCTCTTCTTGTCAGTTTCAAATGAGCGATATGTGATTACCACGTGTGAGGTAATGAAAGGCATATGACCGTATTATATGCTTAATGACATAAACGATCGGCTGGTGAATTCATGTTTGCCACACAGATGAAGAGTTGTCAAAAACACGTTTAAATCATTGTTTTACTCCCACCCAGCCAATTAGTGTTTAATTACTAAGTACGCTGGACGTCAAGCAAATCGCTGCTCGAATACAGTTTAGGACACTCAGTTCAGCGTCAGTCGCGTATCACGAACGTGTGATAGTTGGCCTCACAGCCGAGAATATTTGTTCAAGCGAGTTGCAGAGGGAAGACGCCACGATAGGGTCCCACATTGAAGCAGGAATGTTGTTCCCGACTTCGCTATATCATTGTTAATCTTGGACAAATTACAGCGGATTATCGCCCATGACATCCCCGACTTTAATGAGACGGAAGATGCGTGCAAAGTTGCGATTCGGTTGGAGAATATTTAAATAGGATTCGAACTCGCGTCTTCTCCTAGAAAATGAACGGCCAGGAGTTTACAGCACCATGCGGGAGGGAGGGTGAGTTCCTTTATCGTGGAGTAGGTAATGTGTTTTAGATTTTATCTCATTTTATATTTACTGATATTTTTACAGAATGGCTTCATTTTTCAAGCGTTATAACAATTCATATTTTAATTCAGTAGAAAGTACTGCGACCCACGTACAAACTTAACATTATAATTGAATTATGAGCTTATCGTCTTCAAACAAAGGAATTAAATAGAATTAAGGCAAGTTTAACTTGGCTTGAGCTGAATATAGAATGTCAATGAGTTAAATTATCAGTTTGGAGGTTGTAAACCATTACTCTTTCTAGACTAACATATATAGTCCCTGAAAAATAAATTTTGAGTCCAATGAGTTAAATTATCAGTTTCAAGGTTGTAAACCATTATACCTTCATTAGACTAACATATATGGTCACTGAACATATTTTATTTTTTAAATTTTACTTTAATATTTGATATAATATAAAAAGGAGTTCTTAACAACACTTAGTTCCTAGAGCTGAGGAATCTAGACTTGCTAAAATGTTCTAAACTGGGCCGGTCGTCAATTGAATATCTGCTCAAACCGTCAAGAGGACAGACTACACCTTCATGTATGTACTTTAGTATATTAAACATATTTGATATCGTTAACACGTTAATGTGTACATACAGAAGTGTTTTAGATCTAGCAATAACTAAATAGGCGAGGAATATCCTTAAGATGCATGGATTATTCTTTGACCTTTTAATTTCTCCTATATTCTAGTAGTGTTTTAACATTGGTTGCCCGATTGCAGTAATTATGCATCGCCGTATACAAACAAATACATGATCCTTCTGGCTTCGAAATAAATCGGAAATTGACATTATTTTTAAGATTCAATTTCAAATACAATTGGAGGAAACTGCTAAAAATCCCAAATTGCATATTAACTATTAGAGCGGAGGCAATTTAGACCAGCCTAAATGTTCTAGAGTTTCGAAAAGGCTTACTGTCAGACAAAAGGGTGCAATACTCATGTATGTACAGGTGTTAATTAAGCTATAATGTTATACGTCACTTGTCCTTCCAAGTGTTCAACTGAGTCAAACAGAAAATGTCACTACCGGATTAAGTTCATTTTGAATGTCTGATGTGATAAGGATGTATCACGTAAAGAGAGATAAACATTTCATTCATGAGAGTATGATATTTAATATTTTATATCTGTTCAAACAGACACGGGGTACTGAAATTGCTAGAATTTCAAAGTGGTTTTGTGAACTGTTTGACATTTAAGGTAAAAACACTATGAAATGTAGATTATATAAGATGCTGTCAGCATGATCTACCTTCTTGGACTTTAATTTGTTGACGCATCATTACTGTAGGGCGTCATAAAAGAAAAGCAAACGCCGCTATCTCATGTACAGATAAGCAAGAAACAAAGAAATTTCTAGAAAATTTATAGTGCGTATCTAGAAAGTTTCTTGAAATTGAGGAGATTGGAAAACGACGATTTCTTAAAACGTTTGTTTCTCAGAAGTATGAAGAGATAATGTCTTGAACTTACCAAGTTGACTTCGTCGTGAGTGTGTGTCGCTCGTGGATTGAAATATCTTGTATTTTGTATGGTATCGTTTATTTTTATATACACAGCTAGTAGCATATAGACTGTGATTATGAGATGATGTGTCATCATTCTTTAAACCACTTATAACCACATAAATACACTTGAAGCTGCATCCGAAAGATTATTATCATACTTGTGTATCTAAGTGCATATGACATAAACGGCCAAAGGTACTAGAACGCGAGATATTTATACAACAGTGTACAACTGACTCTCGTACATGTATAGACACTTGCAATATTTGCATAAATGTGTATTTTAGAAGTTGTAGAGAGGAAGGAAAACCATGATGTAAAGATTACAATGAATGAATTGTAATAAAGTTGACTGTTCAATTGCATTTTGAAGAAGATGGCTATCCAAAAATACTGTTTTCCCTTAAAAATGACAATAGGCCTATGGTCTCTATGAATTCTGGACAAGGAATAGTTCACATCATTGTACAATTACTACTCAAAGCTATGTTTAAAGGTTTTATCTCCCAGGCAAGGTTAATCCAGAGTATAGGTTCGTGCTTTGTCTGCTTTATTTAATCCAATGAGGCTAAACATTTCCAATATAAAATAATTATAAATATATACAAAATTATTATTAATATTTATCCATGTAAAGTAAAATTGGTGCTGACCTCTGGTCACTTCAAAGAGCTATCAACTGTAACTGTTTACTATGAGACATCAAATCAGATTATGTTATGGACCACTGAACTGTCTTCTTATAATGCAAAATTGCAAAATGACCGGTTGATACGATCCTTCATTCTACTGAAATATACAAGTTGGTGAACGAACCTTCGGTATGCAGTTTTTAGAGTGTTAAATGATCTCACTCTGATTTATAAATATGGTTCATTGGAAATATTTGACTGTAGTAAACAGTTCACTTGATTGATCTTTAGAATTCAATTATTACAGGAAACAGTAGCATTGAGGAAATACCTCTACAGCAATAACATACAGTCATGTTAAAATGAGCTGAGAGAAACTATTGTTCCTTTGACCCTATGCATTCATTAGTACAAAGCTAGCAACAAAATCGTTAAAGCTGGAAGTTAATCCCACCTGTGATACCTGACTCAACCCATTCTATTATCGTGTCATAAAAATGCATAACTGGTAGATTAACACGATAAACATTCCCCTCTGAACCAGCATGATAAAAACGCATGAGAAAACATAAATCAATCAGTAAACATACCTGTCTCAAGGATTAAAACTTTTATCCCCATGAACAAACATTGAATTATGAGAATACCGGTCATATAAGTGAGAATTATATTTTCCGAGTGTATCGAATGATACGATCGAATGGGGCCTCCACGGGGAAAGTGTAGGGTATCATTTGATACACGAGGAAAAGTAAGGGTATATCTGTCTTATACCCACTTACGGTCGAGTGTAAACGGATAGTATTTCATTATATTCTAAACAAACTAAACAAACAGCCGTTAACAAGTTTGTGTATGAACGCACAACCCAAATACGGTCTCATCTGTGACAACTCCCGGGTACGCTCAGCCCGTGCTTCGTTGTATGGTTACACATGTTTGGGGCTCGAAATCTAATTGATATGACCAAATGACGGTATTGTCAACGCAGACGCACATGCATTTCGCCGAAATGTACATCTAACGCCACGGTTAATGTCAACATGGCCAAATATAGAGAAAATAGAAGTAACTTTCAGTACACTGTAAAAATCGCGTTTAGCAATTAAACACAACCGTTACATGTTTAATGCTATACATGTTTAGCATAGTGCTTAATAGCTAAACACAAGAACGATATTACATCTGTTATTAAAACATGAATAGCTTTTAAACACATTTCTAAACGTGTTTAGACAGACATTGCACCAGTGGCTAAACACTTTCCTAAACATGTTTGAGAATTTCCCCAATGGGTCGGATTACATTGGTCAGTATGGGCGGGAGAGTTAATTAAGAACAGATGTGTATCCCTGTGGCCGCCATATTTCGCCAACATCCTCTTGTCTATTTACACGTTGTTGATGCACACGTTTCTGGTCAGTCGAAGTGCACATGAAGCCAAAAGGTGATGCTACTGCGAATATATGTCTCTATGTTCCCTGAACGACACAATTATGGTTCCAATCAAGACATTGTAAGGTAGGTTCATTTGAGGTTTCACAACGTCGTCCGATTGCTTTCTATGTTGTTTTCATTTGTCAAAGGAGTTTGTAACAAGTCATTTAACGTACGTATATTATATGCTTAGCACCAACAGTAACATACATATTTAAGTAATATTTGTTATTTATATAAATGATATATATGAGGGTTGTGATAATGTTTATAGATCTAAAATAAAGTATTATCCATAGACCACATGTTACTATAACATTCCAGTGTAGTGAGGTTTGATTAGTGTAACTGGTTGTGTTGAATTACTTGAATTAAGATTTGTAATAAGGGTATAGACGTTTAACAATTGTATTTACTAAATACGTTCTGAAAGAAGCATATGACAATATGTTCATTAAATACTTGGTTGATGCTCGTATAGCTCATTTAGGACCAGACCAGTATATTTAGATGTATCTATGTTATGCAGTTGGAGAAGAAGTTTTCCTGATGACATTCTGCATTGACAAGAAAGATGCTGTGATGGAGAAAAAGGAGAAACTGTAAGTATTCACTCAGCTGTAGTGAGTGAATATTAAACTGTTATGTAAGGACTTTCACAAATGAACTGTATTTAAGTAATATATAGACTATTGTTTGAATATGCTTTGGTAAAAGATTTGCTTGTATCTGCCATTTTATTCTGACTTTTTTATACTAATTTTTGCCCTTTTTGTAGGAAACACGAAATGACAGAATCAGTTATTACAAAACGTTGAAGTCCCACTATAATACATTAAAGTTTTTTAAAACTGCTTTCATCACTGGATTTGATGTCAGTTAATTTTGTACAACCATTTGTATATACCCAAATGAGTTACTCTATGACATGTTTCACTTTACCTCCTTTATAAAACTGTTTTCAGGAGATACGATATGTTCATAAAATGTGTTATTTATATGTTGCATTACGACGGTAAACTAAAAGTTTCTTCATTCATGTTACAGGTGAAGGATGCCAAAGGAAATAAAATGCAGTTTACAAACGACCTTCCTGAATCTCAAATACCTTCCAAATCCTTGGATTTAATACAGATGTTTTAAAGGGAGTAAACTACAAAAAACTTGTTGTGAAAATGTTATGTTGGAAAAAATCCAGAAAGCACCCTACATATTTTAAAGGATTTATTTAGTTATTAATTCATGTACAGAAAATCATTTGTTGAACAATGTCGCTATATTGCCTTGATTCTAAAACCAATTTTAAAATATTTGTGTCTGAAAATTTAACTGCCAGGTGAACATTGTCCAGGCATCTATTTTATCTTTAGATACCTTTTATCCATGTATATTATGAGAATAATGATTATCTTATAAATACAATATTTGGTAAAATCAAGGAGTGTTCTTGGTGTATATGGTTATTTTATACATAATTTTTAATAAACCTTTTCGAGGAATTCCTATTTTGAGTCATTATTTTCTTAAAAGAGGTTAATGCAGACCAAATTTATGTCTTGTTTGACATACTTTTTAGTAGTAGTACTACATTAGTAGTTGAATGTTTGGGCGATGACTGTGTAACATTGAAACTTGCTACTGTTTTCAACAGCCACTGATGATTTGATCTAGCATTTTAATTTACAAGATATACAATTGGTCTTCATTGATTTAAATAGTTTGTACATTTGCAATGCTTTCATTTTCAGGCGTGTTGGATTGTTAGGTTTTGTTGTGTTTGAAAGCTAAACATAATACTAAGCGCGTATCTTGTAGTTGCTAAGCACATTATTAAACGTGTTTATGTAGCTAAACGTGATTAGATGCTAAACACATTCGTAAACACATTCATGTAGCTAAACGTGTTTAGGGGTCTAAACGTGTAAAAAAACAGGACAAGATACGCGCTTAGTATTATGTTTACATCCTAAACACCATTTTTACAGTGTATGTTAAGACATTTTGATGAATAAACATAACTCAACAATTGTCAATGTGAATGAAATGTTTGTCTTTAATACCTAAAATGATCTAAATAAAAGATGTATTTCAGAGTTTTAACCGTAATAACTTTGAATTACAACTGTACATTATGACATTTAGGGGCCCTATAAATACAAATGACATTTGAAACCAGGAGAAAGAAAAAATCAGTTATTGACAAAATACTACATAGACTGCTTGTACGTATGAATCAATTACTAGAAAATAAATATGTCAGGATACAATAAATTCTTTTCGAGACAACAAACACTATTTATTTTCACTGACACATAAATCAACTTTGATCAAATTATGGTTTTATTATACCACAAAACGGCTTCATGATAGCATTAATTCGCAATTACTTGTTGGCTAGATAGTAAATTTATTCATAACAGATTCGTACAGACAATAAATAATCCACACAAAACGTGCACATTCAAGTCGTGCTCATAGTATGTTTCATTAATGAATAGCTTAACCTTTGCATATCATATTGAATTTAAACACTTGCAACGAGTAAATTTTATAGTATTAGTTATATATTTTAGATTTTAACCAGATATAGTATTACTTTGTAACTTTGCAGTTCAACTTCTTAAAAATCAGGCAAAGAAATTCAGAAAGGAGTAACACTTTAAATTCGCATGCAGGGCAGATATGGAAGCTTGGTCTTGCGCCGCCACAACTAATAACCTTTTGAGCGAATGATATTCTACTATATCCGTTACTTCGCTTGGTGAAACTCTAAATATGTTACTCCTGATAAAAATGAAGGGTCAATAAAGTAGTCACGGCTACTATTTGATGTATCAGGTATGTTAATATGTTTGCAGGGACTTTTCTCTCACCCGATTCTGACCATTAATATTTAACTATGAAAATTAAAGGTTGATTACTTGGAATGGGGTATTAATAATGTTAAAGTTCAGGCCTAGCCCACTTGGGTGTTGTCCACAGTTTGATGCACCACTCTGCTTTTTGTATATGTATGTGTTTTATAACCTGATTTATCAACCTACTAGCCAGATAACGTTGCTTCAAGCAAACCTTTCTTAACCGTATCACTCGGTTCGGGGGACTTACAAGAGTGTTGGTCCCTCCGTGTACAAACCCTGTTAGGAAGAATATTACAATGACTGTAAACCCTGATCCCCGCGTATGACTATCTATATATCGCAATATATGTCTTAATATGTGAAGGAAATACCTGAAGAAACTAAATTAAGTGACTACATGAAATGCAAATGCGTTGACGGAAGTGCGTCAGGAACACGTACCCATTAGCACCTGTGTTCCGTGAACTAACGATTTAGCCTACAGCCCCACCGAGGCACATGGATGAAATTACTTAGTATTAAAGCAACTTATATAGCGAAGCTATAAACAGGGATTTCATGCTGTAAACAAGGATTTTATGAACGACTCTATACCAGGGATCTTCAATTTAAAGATACATCCATTGTGTTGTTGTGGGTCACATATGCCAAACGTTATAAATGATGAAATCTTTCGAGTAGTACTGACTGTTACCGAACATTGTCATTTTGATGATACTCAATTTCGTATATTAACGATATAATGGTAAAAGTGTCATTGGTTGATCGAAAACCGGACAATGCACAGCGTGTGGCGCGCGTCAATTGGCCAAACGTAATTTTGGAATCTTACTTTCACCATACAAACAGACAACTTTTGGTTGATATTGTTTAATAGGTCTTATAACTACTATGCATGTAAATAGGACGTGTAGTTTCCGTATCTGTACATGTATAATGATGTTGCTCAATTTTAATTAAAAACTAGTAATTATGATATAATTGGCTATTGGGGTTGAATATGCAAGTTGAGTGAAATGTTTTGAACTGAAATCAGAACATATCGTATGTTTGCACGTATTTCAGCCAAATAAAATTGTATGAAATGGAGTTATCTTTAACGCAACAACAAAGCTTCTTTTAGACTTAAAAATGTTGATAATGTTGAGAAACCATTCGTGGAGAATATATGATAATATTGTAGACCCTGATAATCAGGGAAAATCATTCGCATGTTGGGTTTTTCCTTCCTGTCAGGGTCCAAAACCTTACCAAATCTTCTGAATCATAGTTTCTCCCTATAATATCCCTACAGAGGTGCTCGCGAATGTGCATTGGCACTTGCACTGTGTTTGTCCGATTGTATTACCTCTATGGCAAATTGTTCCGTCTCAGCAAACAGGTAACATATTTTGTAGTAACCACTTAATAATCGCTGCTCATATGAAACTCCCAAACTACATAGGCCACCCCTGTTTGTATTGTTTTGAATATTTCAATTATGTTTGTCTCAAGTTGAATTCTTATCTTACAATGATTTACAAACATTATGATGTGCAATATCAAGGTAAGCTTACAGTATGCCGGTTAACCGCGATCTAAGTCCACTTTGGTTTATTTGTCTCTGTTTACCACAATTTACTTACAGGTATGAATAACGTTCTAACTATCTATTAGTCAGCACACGTTATTGTGAAATTCATATGCAGGTATTGTTCTACTTGTATTTTATGATAGAATATCATGAATAATTGTCCTTTACAATGTGCATTTACACCACCATGTTTCTATTGGTCTCGTGTTTCACTTAATCCTCCAATGTCAGGTTCATCAAATACAGTGGCCTTAAGTTTACGTGAAATGAAATAATTAGCAAATATTATATTCATAGTATATTTTGTTAACGACGTTAATTTACGCCGCTTCATATGATGTATTCAATTAAAATGTATATCTGAATACTGAAAAAAAAAAAATATATATGTACATGTATATTGCATACACATTTGAAATATTTGACAAACATATTCTTATCATTGGAAATATGAACATGAAATATGTCGTGTCTAATGCATTTGTTAGTTTATATATTGATAGCGTGACACCTGAGTTATCATACAAATAACAGAGAACAATAGGGAAATCGATCCTCTTGTTGCGTTGTAAAGAAAGACGTTAAAACAGACTACGCCGCTAACGGCTGTAATCTAATCAAGTAGAACCCTCCCTTTGACCCATTGTGAGCATCGACATGAACCATGCTAGCCTTGCTTACAGGTCCAATTAAGTGTATTTCTTTTTTATATGGACACAGTTATTGCTTACCTTGTTTCTTACGGCACGAATTGGTTCGTCTTCTCACGTTGTAAATGTTATTTGTGGATTCACTGTTATGTTGCATGCGTGTTTTAAAGTTGTTCGTTGTTCATCGCTTTATAATTAGTTGCTGTGGTAGCACTAGCGGTAGTAGTAGTAGTAGTAGTAGTAGTAGTAGTAGTGGAAGTAGTAATGTTAGTAGTTGTAACAATGGTAGCGGTTGAGGCAGCAGTAGCAGTAGCAGCAGCAGTAGTCACTGTAGTAGTTGTAGTAGTTGTAGTAGTAATAGTCGTAGTAGTAGTAGTTGCAGTAGCAGTGGCAGCATCAGCAGTAGTAGTAGTTGTCGGTGTAGTAGTAGTAGTAGTCGTAGTGGTAGTGGTAGTAGTAGCAGTACTACTACTACTACTACTACTACAACTACTACTACTACTACAACTACTACTACTACTACTGCTGCTGCTGCTGCTACTGCTACTGTTATAGTAGAAGTAGTAGTTGTAACAGTGACAGTGGTAGCGGTAGTGGTAGTGGTAGCGATAGCAGTAGCAGTAGCAGTAGCAGTAGCAGTAGCAGTAGTGGTAGTAGTATTAGTGGTAGTAGTAGTAGTAGTAGTAGCAGTAGTAGTAGTAGTAGTAGTAGTAGTAGTAGTGGTAGTAGTAGTAGTAGTAGTAGCAGTAGTAGTGGTAGTAGTAGTAGTAGTAGTAGTAGTAGTAGTAGTTGTAGTAGTAGTAGTAGTAGTAGTAGTAGTAGTAGTAGTTTCGCTTTATGAGACAATTCAATGTTTCATAATACAACCTAATGTTCAGTCTCATTATAAACATTTACAGTTTGGGCAGCCTTTTCAATTGAATTTTCTGAATTAGCCCCCTTCTGTTGTATCCCAAATATAACCTTGTTATATAGACTTCTTCTGTCTATTTCAAAATGCGAAAGTTCGAAAACATCCACCTATGAGGTGACGATAATATGGTAAGTTTGAAATGCCTTTACTCGTGGATATCATTCTTTGTCATTGCATTTTATTGACTTTACAATGAAAACCAATTTACATTACATTCGCACTAAGACACAGAGGTACGGACTATCGGAAGGTGCAGCCGTATGTTTAACCATGACGCATTAACGATCCCCAGTCGATATCAAACGCGCCGATATGCACAAAATCCTTCTTATATAGTTAAATTAATTATAAATTATGCAAATTCAGGCGAGCTCACGTTGATATAATTATATAAGTTTCACAAGACACCGACACACTGAACCGACCGGGGTGCACGATAATCAACGGGAAACACCGTCGCCCTGACGGAGACCAGACTCGTTGTTGACTAGTCACGTGACTTGCCATTTCCTCCTTTCAAGATCCTCATTGATTTTCTTCCTGGAACGGTCAGTTTCCATAGTAACACCCCTCTTAACCAGCCGTCAGCAAGCCATGTTGTTTTAATACCATTATGTACAGCCGTGGCCAAGATGAAATTGAATATTTTACAAAATCATGAACAATATGAACAGTGCAACAACGATTCTTGAGAAGACAAGATCAATGATCGGAGGCGCTCGGACGTATACTAAACAGTGGAATGTCGCGATGAACGGCTTTGTTTCACGTTGAACGTACACGCTTCGATGCTGAAATACAACACTTTTCAAAACGTGAACGGAGCTGCATGTCTCCGCCATATAAATGCAAGGGACGTACAGAGGACAAGCTCACCCCGTTAGGCGGTTATAACGTTGTAAGGGTGAACCCGATTCAACAATTTTACACAGCTAATAGTGAGTGAGTAATTATAATAATATATTCTCTTCAACTCTGATATATCGTTCCTGTGTGTGATCAATTATTTAAAGAGATTGCCAGGCAATCAGACAGACAGACTGGCAAGATCCACATGTGTTTGGAGTATAGTTTATAATATATTATATTAAATACAGTTGTGTACTGATTACTAGCTAAATAGCAACGGTGGTAATTTGATCGTTCCTTCCTCGTAGGGTATGCACATTTATGTATTATTCATTATGTTCAATACTCGTTTCTGCATACACGTTGTGAAACACTGCACCAGTACGATAGCTGGTAGCTTTTGTATTCAGATTAAACTATTTAAACTGCTTCGGGGAGTAATTATGGGATTTACGTTATCTGATAAAATGGTGGTATCGTGCTTTATACGGCTTATCACAATAAAAACTGCTCCGAGGGATAAATACCTTTACCTTTTACTGATATATGCGACTATAAGGTCACGCTGACAAAATGTTCTTATTATACCTCCGAGATATAAATCTATCCTAGTCGAAGGCTTGATGACGCTTCGTTACTTACCTTAAATTGATTTTTCACTGTCAGTGTATTAAACACATAAATTTGCAGTGTAATCGAAATTGATATCGATGTACACTACTAATTATAATACGCTCGACGTAAAGTGGTGAGGTGATTTGGGGTTTAACGCAGCTTTCTAGATAATGTCATCTATACCATGGATGCTAGTTTTGCGGGGAGAAATCCTGCATCGCCATGTCGCTATATATTGCAGTGAAACCTGCGAGCATTGGCAGGAACTAGCGAACCATTGGTGATACTGCACAGAAATTCAGTGTAGCATTGCACCCAACGTTAATGCACTTAAAACAGTTCTCTACAGTCGAGCCCCACGCGGGATTCGAACCCCGAAGCCGGACGCGCTAAGCTTACTTAACCTGTCGGTGAAACAAACGAATATTCTTCACTCACTGAATAAAACTAGTAGCAGTAAAATGGTGTGTTTATATATGAACAAGTTTATGAGTTTATGAGTTTATGAGTTACAAACACACACGTATTAAGATGTAGTGAATATATAATGTATTAAAGGGGCAGTTGCGCGTTTGTTTCGCTCAAATAAGTCGATGAATGTATTTGAAAAATAATGTCAGCAATAGTGAAACACCCTTCTCTCATCGGAAAATCAAATTAAAAAACGAATGTACATGGTTCGGTAAAGCCATGGGAATCGTTTTTGTAAATCGAAATGATAAATTGTGTTCACAATGGATGCCATGCAAACATCGTTATTACCAATTCGGATGATTGGTTTGTGTAATAAGATGTTTTACTCTCTAAAATTAATTTAAATGACAAAAACTTTAAATCTTTATAAATGGGAAATTTGAAAATAATTTTTTTGCAAAAAAACGTTCTACAGCCCTTTAAAGGAAACATCGTTATTCCTTAATAAGACCCACTTGTTATGTTTTATCCGTCTTATTTACCGATTGTTATTACAATAACCTTATTATTTATCGATTACCCGAAATATACGCATTTTCAAAGAAATTTTTAGAAGCGTTCATAAAATCTCACTTTCTAGTCGCCGGCCTATCGTAGGTGCTGAGGACAAATGAATCTCAACCTTTTGATCTATTCCGCTGTGGAATAGGTTCGACATGCAATGTATGTCGGTTTCAAAACTGCCTTTCGCGAAAAAATTAATTACATTGTATATGAGTTTTTTAAATAAGAGTTATTTTTTTAAATAATTAGTCAACTCAATTTAAAGTTCATCTAGAGCTTAGCATCTATCATTGAACAATCTATATTTGAAGAGACATTTCAAGATAGTATCCAGTCAGGCAGGGAGATTAAGTTCATAATATACTATGTTGATGTTGAGTTCAGGGATGCCGGGTATTAAAGTGTTTATAATGGTCTAGGGAATTACAGATTATCTAAATATAACATGCGTATTGATTAGTTGATAGAAGCTCTTTACGCTCATTCAGATATTGCGTTGTTCTCGTATTTAGTTACACTACATAGATGAACAAATAAAATCATCAGTTATGTACGTCACACCTCACTTGAAATAGAAAATCATCCTGGTTCGATATTACCGATATATCTAAACTGCCATGATGTAATGGATTTGTGGTGTCATCAATCATGACATCAGTTAGTGACGCCATTCCATTCTCATTCCCATTCCTATTTAGAGCCGCGAATCTTGAAACAGTGAGAGAAATTATGAATATCGTAATGCTATAATGAATTATTATTCAATGGATATCGTAAAATCGATTGAAAAATATATGATATATGATGGATATAAAGACACATTTATTTTGTATTTTATTTTGTAGGAATGTGCTTACATGTACGTGTCAAATACACAATTATAGAGTGATAATTTGAATTTGAATATTAGGATTATACAACAGTTTCCGTCTTGAATATTCAGAAAGTGCAATGATAGATAGTATGTGAATGGGAAATACGAATTTTAATTGAACAAACAGGAACTTGAACATGAATGCCAACTAAAAACCAACATATGGACTTGTTTATATAGTAAGATTAAAACTTCAATCGATACTTAATGTTCTTAGATATATTTTCACATTTTATGAAAATGTCTTTGACGCATTGAGTTAAGTAGCATATTCATAAATTATTGTATGATAGGTAGGCCTTGCAAAATATTTGAGCAAAGAGCAGGCATCTGTTACCATATCCATAAACCGGTATTTCCCATTAAATATAGGAGATCAATTTTTTCATTCAACACAATGACTAAATAAGCATGGTCATGGCAACACTCCTTGTCTCAGCACAATGTGTTCAGCGTCTTGTCAGCAAAACAAATCGTTCATGTACAGGGCAACACTATTCAAGGTAATACAAAGAGACTTTCAGTCAAATGTATTTAAGGCAATGGTTTGTGTTTCACTTAATATCAGAATACACGTAAGTAAGATTATATTAATCATCCAAAATCATCATTGAAT
Source organism: Gibbula magus (assembly GCA_936450465.1). NCBI lineage: Eukaryota > Metazoa > Mollusca > Gastropoda > Trochida > Trochidae > Gibbula > Gibbula magus. The sequence continues at coordinate 83,719,290 of OW388290.1, forward strand.
GGGAGATAGAGATACCGATCTACATGTACTTACACTGCATTACATTTGACGTCATCAAGTTATAGTTTGTGTCATGCATGATATTATGATGGCTATACACGTGATTCAGGACAATGCGTAAACTTTATTTTAAAACAAGTGGTATAGCCGCTGGAAACCATCCTCGGTTACCCAGTGTGTTATTTATTCTCCGTTACTCTCCACTTTATCACCCACGGGTGATTTATAGTGGAGAGAAACGATATAAAACCCTGGGTAACCGAGGATGCTGGAACCGAATGTTTGAAATGTTACTTGCAGATTACAGGGCGAAATTGTTTACCCCGTTTGGTCGAATTACATTTAGTATTAAACTTTGAGGCATTTAGTTAATATTCCATGATTGCCTTATTGCATCAAATCTGCAGGTTTCAGGATGGCAGTTGAACACCAGGATGATATCCGCGGAATTGCTATATGCATTGGTGATATTCAGTGACTCTCGTATCACTGATTTTATATACTTCAGACAGCAGTTGAACGGCGGGATGATATCCACGGACTTGCTTTAAGCATTGAGTGATATTCCTTTATTCTATCTATCATCACTGATTTTATATGTTTCAGGGTGGCAGTTGAACGACAGGATGATATCCACGGACTTGCTTTAAGCATTGAGTGATATTCCTTTATTCTATCTATCATCACTGATTTTATATATTCCAGGATGGCAGTTGAACGACAGGATGATATCCACGGACTTGCTTTAAGCATTGAGTGATATTCCTTTATTCTATCTATCATCACTGATTTTATATATTCCAGGATGGCAGTTGAACGACAGGATGATATCCACGGACTTGCTTTAAGCATTGAGTGATATTCCTTTATTCTATCTATCATCACTGATTTTATATATTCCAGGATGGCAGTTGAACGACAGGATGATATCCACGGACTTGCTTTAAGCATTGAGTGATATTCCTTTATTCTATCTATCATCACTGTTTTTATATGTTTCAGGGTGGCAGTTGAACGACAGGATGATATCCACGGACTTGCTTTAAGCATTGGGGTATATTTCTTAATCTATCTATCACCACTGATTTTATATGTTCCAGGGTGGCAGTTGAACGACAAGATGATATCCACGGAATTGCAATTACTTAATGCATTGAGTATAATGCATATTCAGTGTTTATTATTACTGATGTTATATATTTCAGGGTGGCAGTTGAACGACAGGATTATATCCATGGAATTGTTTAAGTATTGGTGATATTCAGTGTTTATTATTACTGATGTTATATATTTCAGGGTGGCAGTTGAACGACAGGATGATATCAACGGAATTGTTTAAGTATTGGTGATATTCAGTGTTTATTATTACTGATGTTATATATTTCAGGGTGGCAGTTGAACGACAGGATTATATCCACGGAATTGTTTAAGTATTGGTGATATTCAGTGTTTATTATTACTGATGTTATATATTTGAACGGCAGGATTATATCCACGGACTTGCTTTAAGCATTGAGTGACATTCCTTTATTCTATCTATCATCACTGATTTTATATATTTCAGGGTGGCAGTTGAATGACAAGATGATATCCACGGAATTGCAATTACTTAATGCATTGAGTATAATGCATATTCAGTGTTTATTATTACTGATGTTATATATTTCAGGGTGGCAGTTGAACGACAGGATTATATCCACGGAATTGTTTAAGTATTGGTGATATTCAGTGTTTATTATTACTGATGTTATATATTTCAGGGTGGCAGTTGAACGACAGGATTATATCAACGGAATTGTTTAAGTATTGGTGATATTCAGTGTTTATTATTACTGATGTTATATATTTCAGGGTGGCAGTTGAACGACAGGATTATATCAACGGAATTGTTTAAGTATTGGTGATATTCAGTGTTTATTATTACTGATGTTATATATTTCAGGGTGGCAGTTGAACGACGGGATTATATCAACGGACTTGTTTAAGTATTGGTGATATTCGGTGTCTATTATTACTGATGTTATATATTTCAGGGTGGCAGTTGAACGACAGGATGATATCAACGGAATTGTTTAAGTATTGGTGATATTCGGTGTCTATTATTACTGATGTTATATATTTCAGGGTGGCAGTTGAACGACGGGATAATATCAAAGGAATTGTTTAAGTATTGGTGATATTCGGTGTCTATTATTACTGATGTTATATATTTCAGGGTGGCAGTTGAACGACGGGATTATATCAACGGAATTGTTTAAGTATTGGTGATATTCGGTGTCTATTATTACTGATGTTATATATTTCAGGGTGGCAGTTGCACGACAGGATGATATCCACGGAATTGTTTAAGTATTGGTGATATTCAGTGTCTATTATTACTGATGTTATATATTTCAGGGTGGCAGTTGAACGACAGGATGATATCCACGGAATTGTTTAAGTATTGGTGATATTCAGTGTCTATTATTACTGATGTTATATATTTCAGAGTGGCAGTTGCACGACAGGATGATATCCTCGGAATTGTTTAAGTATTGGTGATATTCAGTGTCTATTATTACTGATGTTATATATTTCAGGGTGGCAGTTGAACGGCAGGATGATACCTCGAAGTGCCAGGACGGTGATCCTGGTTGTGATGATAGGCATCATCTGTTTTACTTCAATGCGGTTGGTTAACGTCACCATGGAACTGGAGAATGTCCGACGAAATGGTTTCAGGTCGGCCATCCAAGCAGAGGACGTTCATTACATTGGTCAAGTCAGCCATGAATCTACTGCCATGGAGACGAAGACTGCTCGATATACTCCCGCTAAATACTCAAATCAGACCATCGATTGCAAGGCCCTTTTCGAAGGAAACCGAGCCGTATTATCTCATGTAAAGTCCCTACTTTCAAGGACTCAACACCATCCACCTACTGACTACGAAGTATATTCACAGGCAAGAGATTGCCAAGCTTTTGTTAGAACTCATGGGTATATGGACCATCTAGTGAGCGAGGAAGAACGATCTTTTCCTATAGCCTTTAGCATTCTGCTTTACAAAGACGTTTCCCAGGTGAACCTCCTTCTCAGGGCCATCTACAGGCCCCAGAATCTCTACTGTATTCACGTTGATGCAAAAAGTCACGAAAGTGTGTTCAGAGCCATGAAGGCAATTACTGATTGTTTTAAAAATGTGTTTTTGGTTTCAAAGAGAGAGAAAATAGTATACGCAGGGTTTACCCGACTTCGAGCTGATCTGAACTGCATGAATGATTTGCTTTCAGCGAAGGGAGACTGGAAGTATTTTATTAATCTCCCTAGCCAAGAATATCCACTAAAGACAAACGCTGAACTTGTGAAAATTTTGAAAATTTACAATGGTGCTAACGACATCGAAGGTATAACTGGTTCCAGAATGCTTCACGCAAGGTTTACAAATAAGCATATTTATGTGACGAAGGATGGCAAGGAAACAATTGTCAGTACACAAGAGAGAAATCCGCCTCCTCCACATAATATCACTGTTATAAAGGGGAGCGCATACGGAGTTTTCTCCCGTGCTTTTGTGGACTATATTCTTAACGACAAGAGAGCCAAGGACGTTCTGGAGTGGAGTAAAGCTGTGATGAGTCCTGACGAGTATTACTGGGCAACGTTGCACCATAGCCACGTTCTCAAGCCCCCTGGTGGATATACAGGTATATATAATTTATATTTATAAACTTTCACTATATTATATTTTATTTCAATATATTAATTAATTAATCACTGTCACTAGTCGAGGGAATATATACTCACGTGCAATCAAGGTCTCCACATTTTTAAGAGAGTGAAAAAAATGCTATCGGAGAATGTAGATTTTGAATGTGTTTGATAGACACATGTTTTTTAAGTGATCGGCAGTGTGACAATCTTCCTATTATTAAGACCCAGCTTAAGACTTATCTCTTCAGACGGCCTTCAGATTCGCCTATCCTCAGTGACTTTCTTATCCCTTTGCCCCCTCTTCGTGCGCTTTGAGCATGTCTTTTGACATGGATATATGCGCCTTACAAATTGTCTTTTATTATTATCATTATTATTATTATTAAAGTGTTAAAAATTCCATACATCAGAGTAGGGTACTTTTATTTTTATGTCTGTTCAATTACACTTGCTGAAATTAATTAATTAAAGATTAAATAGCCTGCTTGGACTTGACTGTAAGGCGTCATGAAACATGCCAAATTTTTTCCTGACTCTCCTATCTCTTCTAGATGTAGAAGATTCAAAAAACGACGATTTCTTAACACGTGTTTCTCAGCAATATGAACAGAAAATATTTTGAAATTTTAAATTAGTTTAGTTGGCTCCTGGAGACATGATGTAACTCAGACGTATTTATCGCCCATGACTTAAATATCTTGTATTTTTATTGAGACGTTTATTTTGAGTTTATTATTCATTTGTCCTTAATTTTAATGTTATTGAAGTAGTATTAAAACAGGGGTTACTTGTGAAGAATTTACTTGAGTAACCTCTGTGACGAAGGAATGGGACGTCACAAACCACATTAAACTGACAAAAATGGAAATTAAAGTGACAGGAAGAATTGTTTCATAACTTAATTTTTGGCTTTGATACGTGCCAAAATATTACATGTGTAATTTCAAATCTTCTCCCCGACTTGCATGCCCTATATGACAATTATTTATTTTCAATGAAATCGAAAACAGATAAGTGCAGAAGCCGAACTTACTGTTGAAACTACCATTTAGTACTTATATGATCAATTAAACACAATCGCACAATCTGTGTTTATCTGCGATAGATGCAAGTTTGGAACATTGCGTTTGACAAATTGAGATCCGCTAGCCGCATTACATTGTCCAGTTTTCATCAAAATCACAACTTGTCACCTTTTTAGTGTCACTGAGTGTTTACTGAATCATGATACTTGATTCTTTTCAGCAACTGTCAATGCTTGTCGATAATATGAAATCATTTATAACGTTTGACATATGTGACTCCAAACAAACCTCATGCCCATTTAAAGGTAATTAATTTTGTCCACAATCCAATTCTCGAAACTTTATCAAATGCTTAAAGGTACATCCATTGTGTTGATGGGGGTCAAATATGCCAAACGTTATAAATGGTGTTATTTTATCGAAAAGTACCAACTGTTACCGAAAACTACCATTTTGATGATACTGGACTTAGTATATTGACGATATGAAGGTAAAAGTTTCGATTTCTGATCGAAAACCGGACAATGCACCTTGTGTCGCGCACGCCAATGAGTCAAACGTAATGTTTTAATCTTATCAAACCAGACAAAATAACAAATTTGGGTTGATAATGTTCAATAGGTCATAGAACTACTGTTAATGTAATAAGGACGTGCACTTTCGGTTTCTGCACATGTATAATGACGTTATTCGATTTTATTTGGAAACGAGTAATTATGATATGTTTGGCGATTTGGGATGAATATGCAAGCTGTGTGAATTTGTTTGTATTGTAAACAGCACATATGGTGTGTTGGAACGTTTTAAAGCCAAATGAAATTTTATGAGACACAATGGATACACCTTTAACCTGAGAACCGTGGTTAATGCAGTAACCACAGAGCAACGTTACTGACTGTGAATGTCGTATGAATTAGTCATCCTTGGCAAGAACATATTCAATCAATACATTATTTAGAAAAATATATACTAGATTAATAAAAACAGGGATATTTGTAAATCATCAATTTTAGAATAATATATGTTATTATTATTAATGAAATATTAATCATAAACATTTCAACTAACTTACTAACTAACACGTGTAAGCTTTTGGATCTTGTGTGCTCCATTAGAAAACTCAGTGTGCTGCAGAAAATAAAGCATACACATTCAGTAGGTGTTCTTCAGTACAGCTGCGTACCGAAAGTTTGTTCACCTACTTGTGAATTTTTGTGCAAAAAACATGTATGGCATGTTTTGAAGCAGTGTATCAAAAACAAAACCGATAATTTTCCTTTTTGCATTATAAGAGAACAGTTGAGTGCTCCATAACATAATCTTTTCTGATATCTCATAGTAAATAGTTACAGTTTTGCTAGCTCTTTGAAGTGACAAGAGATCATTCTTTTCAAAACTACACTCAGTTTCTTTGGAATATTCAGTAAGTGATCAACTGGGTCTTACAAACATCATATAATTCCCCTTATATTCATGTATTTGAATTTGTTCTTATTTTGACAATATGAAAAGTTTTATTCGATTTGACCGCTTGTGTCTATTTCATTATGCCAAATTTCATAAACTGTGACCACTGTCACAGAATACGCTTGAAATGATTTTACTGATAGAATAATGATGATACATTGTCATTGTATGTGATGAAATTTTATTGTCGTTGCAATGGACATCAGTTTACCTGATATTAGCCCTAAGATGCATATGTAGCTGAACACACTTTCGGGACGCAGCAGTACATTAAAGGGGCAGTAGCACGTTTTTTCGCTCAAATAAGTCGATGAAATATATTTGAAAATATCACCAATAGTAACCACCCTTCTCTTGGAAAATCAAGTTAAAAAATTAGTGTACATGGTTCCGTAAAGTCATAGGAATCGCTTTTGTCATTCAAAATAATAAAATGTGCTCACAGTAAAATGGCCACCATGCAATTTTTGCTTTATATGCATCGCCGTTATTACCACTACGGATAATTGGTTTGTGTAGTAATATATTTACCCTCTGAAATGTATATTAGTGACATAAACTATCATCATAAATGGGAAATTTGAAAAAATAAAATTTGCAAAAAATGTGCTACTGCCCCTTTAAGCTCCATCCCACATAAGAGGTATTTCTAAACAAATGAATAATCAATCTTTTCAGGATATCCCGACAAAAAGCCCTGGTTAGCAGCATATGCCTCCTGGGCTCCTGAACCATGCGCAGGACGTCGACTGCGGGGAGTTTGTATATTCACTTCCGGTGATCTTCCTTTTCTAGCAAACAAGCGTGAAATGTTTGCAAATAAGTTCCTTTCATCTGTGGATCCTATTGCGCTGATGTGCTTGGAACAATGGTTGCATAATAAAACTGTTTCATCCCTTCCATTTAACGCCTACTATTATAAACATTTGCCTTTTATTATCAAATAGATAAATAACATTTACTAGATATGATACCCTTTCAACGGGGAATATAGTGCTCAGCTGTCTACATCTTCAGGACTATTTGTTTGAAAATGTTGATACTTAACAGATAATGTTTAGTTACTACTTATGATACTGCCACATACGAAATAGTGGGGGTATATAACGCTCACCTTGCCTGTCCCAACATTCTACAGCATTTTATATCTCCATGAGATTTGTCAGAACATTTGGTACTTTTCACAAAAGGTCTATAGATTGTCTAGTTGCGTTTCTAAAGAAATGTATGGTTATTGACTTACTTTTCAAGAGTGTGTGTGTGTTAATTGTATATCTCCAAAAGAGACTCTGGGTATTTGTTCGAATTTCTTCATTGAGTTATTTAATTGTGTCTTGAAACATATCTCAGTTATCATTTCATGTGCATACTTTATGAAATCTGTTTTAAAGTTTTTGTAATCATTGCGCGTCTTCAAAAATGGTTACCGGAGTTTTAGTGAATGTTTTAAAATTAAATTTTAGTTCCGTTTTTTTAAATATCACAAATGACCTTATCTGCATAGTTTATAAAAACAATTTTTTTTAAATTGTCTACATTGCATATTTTCAACCGTTGTGTAATTATCAATTTGGTGAAATTCATAAGTGGAGACCTATATAATCTGTTTCATTATTTGCACACTTTGGCGTATTTATCGAATTTTGTGTGAACATCTTACAATTTACATCAGTACATGTATGTATATCAGGCTGCATATTCTGACTGAGTGTCTTCACCAAAAACGTTTCTATGTAAAGTTCGAAAAATGTTTTAACATATTTACAAAGATGTTTGCATAATAACAAGATTTGAGTGCAACTCATATATTCATTATTTCATCATCAAATAACAAGTCTTAATGTCATCGTATTCCAAGCTTTTTCCATTCTCTACAAAGTGTAAACGATTTGGCCATTGAAGGTTGAAGGGGTGAGGTTAAAGTGGTAATCGATTTGCAAAATGCGGCATTCCATATTTTCGTATGTTAATTATTGGTGGGTCCCGAGAGGATTAAGCATTCCCATTTTTTTTTATTGGGCTTCATTTGCTAGTCTAATATTACATATCAAATACTAGTTTGTACATCGATCAAGTCATTTCTTGAAACACCCGATTTTTTGTTTGCATGTATTGTTGGTGTTTATTTATATGCGTGAGAGTGAAGTCAGTGCTATACATTTTTACGAAATGAAGAATGTTTTATTAGTTGTTGACAATGAAAGATTAACATTTATGTTATGGAGTTAAACTCGTTTTAAATGGTTTACATTGCAACTTTTATATTCCGTGGTTATTGTAATTATGGTATTATGACGTCAGATATATAGAAATATAGCTTATTTTTATGCAGTATTGGCATTTGAATAGTTTAATATTGATTTTTACACTTCATTAACTTGAAGTTTAAATATGTATTTCAACTTCACTCTCGAAATGGACATTCTGGACACTGGTTTGTATCGATTCACAATATTAATTTCTTTCAGGAAAATAGCATAATCTTTTCTGAAAAATGTTTATTATTCATTATAGGATACTTACATTGTGCATTTGGTGGTTTCTTTTACACAGATCTGTTAACTTGTTAAATATTTTATTTAATGTAATGATATTATAAAGTCGTCGTGAATAATCTGCCACTGGTGTTTTCTAAGTCTCTAGATTGGATCAGGAGCGATCAAAGGGTGCCCTTGAAGTACTTTGAGGAGGCATGTGACGTGTCCATTGTTCATTGGCTGACAGAGATAACCGTTGGGTGTTTAAAAATATCATTAAATGATAACTTGGTGCATTCACCAAAATAGGGTCTATAGTATGGAAGCGTATTATGGTCACATGAACTAGATATCTCCTAATTAGGGCTTAGTATCTCGACTAAGTAAGTGTTACAAAGGCCTAATTAGGAGATACAAAGTACTGATTAGGGCATAAAATAATTTCTTTCTTTCTTCATGTGGACTTAGTAGCTCATTATTAGAACGTAGTATATTGTAATTAGAACTTAGTATCTCCTGCTGAGGACTTTCTTTTTATTCATGTGGCCCTAATATACTTCCATACTATACCATTTGCATCCAAATGATTTTGTTACAAGGCATTAAGATGCTTTCGTTTATAGGAGTTAATTTTCCAAATGATGTTCTACTTAATTTTGATTGTTATTATCATGTTATGATTGTATTGTCCTTTATGACAAAATACGTCTGTTATATTGTCTCAATGGGAATAGTGCAATGTTACTCACACCGGGGTTGATCCTATTACTAAACATGTTTTTTTTTCAATGTGTGTTTTGTTGTTTTTGAAACCGATGGTCCTCACAATTGCATGATATTCGATTATTTATCGGTTAGAATATATTAAAGGGGCAGTAGCACGTTTTTGGCTCAAATAAGTTGATGAAATGTTTTCGAAAAATAATGTCACTAATAGTAAAACACCCTTCTCTCTTCAGAAAATTAAGTTATAAAATGATTTATATGGTTCCGTAAAGTCATGGGAATCGTTTTAGTCATTCAGAATAATATAATGAGTTCACTATAAAATGGCCGCCATGCAATTTTTGCTTTATACGCAACACCATTATTACCACTACGGATAATTGGTTTGTGTAATAATATATTTTACCCTCTAAAGTAAATATAAATGACATAAACTATCATTATAAATGGGAAATTTGAAAAAAATAAAAATTTCAAAAAACGTGCTACTGCCCCTTTAATTCTCTTCCCACAGAGGTTACTCTCTTCAGATTTCCTATTCTCTCCTCTGTTCCGCTACGGCTGAATCCCCCGGCAAAAGGGAGAATCCTGATTTGTTGCATTTGAATCTCGCTGTGCAATCAGCGACGCCGTTGGAAAACATTTGCCAATGACACGTCATTATGCTAAAATAGACTTATATAAATATTTTCTCGTTTAATGTGTCTTTCCCGAAATATGCCCATTGATATTTTGAAAACAATTGACCATAAACATGCTGATAAATAAAGAAGGACAAATACCGAAAATAGTTTATTTGTGTTCTTTACATCAGACATATTCGTCATGTTCGTAGACATATGCCAATTAGCGATACCCTTTAGAGTGAAAACTATTATCTTTGAAGTCACTCGGTCGACTTGCCGCTGGAAGGTGAGTTTTCATTGATTCAGAAGTAGGGATGCAGTATGAGGTTCCCCTGAAGCATAGAAATCCAACCCTAGTAACATAGAGGTTAGATCGGAAATCTGAAGGGAGTGACTTCTGTGGCAAGAGAATGGAATACATTATGACTTACACATCTAAACATAAATAAACCAAAGCGGGTAGTGATTTGTTTTGTGGACGAAGTATGTATTACAGCGGTTGGAAACCGTCAAACGCTTCGTCTAAAATACGTTTTGGAGATGTTGAAACACGAGTTTGTTTAAGTAACAACAACCTTCGCTTTTTCAATTATTGTAATTGTATGTAATTTAATCAAATTTCTGGTCGCTAATACCTGCAATATTTCCCAAGTGGCCTTAACTAATAACTCACCAACTAACTAAGTAATATGTCTTAAAACTTGAACCACTCAAGATGAATGAATGATTGAAAGCATTAAACTGGGGATCAAGGAAAACAAACGTTTGTTCTTTGCAGTTTTCAGACTTGTAAGTGTACATTAGTGTTTTGTTTTTTCACAGTTTGAAAATTCTATGTTTATTAATTCTTTGATCAATGTTTGGATCGTGTTTCTTTACAGTTTGAAAACTCTATGTTTATTAATTTTTGGATCAGTGTTTATAACGGATGTATACAAGAACTCGGGTAGGTGTGGAGGTATAGAGTGATAACCCGGGAAAAACTTATTCCCTTAGTTGCGTTATTTTCTCCATACTAGAGTCTAAGACTTTATATCTGATTATTGTTTCAGTAGTTTCTAGACTTGCTCGATTATTAGATTGCAGTATGTGTTTTGTGATCTCTCGAGATTTCGAACGGCGCCATGTGACTTGTAACGTGATCTCCTTCTGTCACGTGATCACCAAGATGGCGGTTTCCACTACCGACCACGCTTGTTTACGATACGATTTTTATTCACATTTGTGTAATACAGCACACCTTAAACACATGATGGATTTGCTATCTAGTTACTACAGAGTATTCAAACTGTCAACAAACACAATCCATGAGGATGCCCGAAACGAGATATTCAGTCATTTTTAGGGGGATCCTGTTCTAGTCCCAGCTGCTTCCATGGGTCACATTGTGTTTTTCTCACGTCTAGAGTTATATGTGTTCCTCTTTCGCGGATTCTTGTTTAAAATCCCGTATTTCTAAGATGAAACGCTTAACTCGCCAGTTTGCCTCGCAGAACTTTCAGTAGAACGGGTAGATCAGTACGGATGCTGATATTGTTTTCATGAAGTTTCTTGACAGATTTCTTGGCGCAATCGAGAATTGTATTTCTGTCCGAAATGTTCAAAAATTCGCAAATAATGGCCGATCGGCCTTTTTTTTATTCGGGGAAGCGGGTGAACTGTAGACAAAACTATCATGTTATCCACGTTTTGTTTTTCCAGGTGAGTTGCCAACACTGTTTTAGTTCGTTGTTCAAGCTTGGCTGGTTGTGTTTCACTCCCCTCAATACCATAGAAAAGGAGGTTAGCTCGACGAGAAAGCACCTTATGGTTCAACATGTGGTCGTCAATTTCTGTTAGACGTGGTCGAAAGTTCGCCACCAATTTCTTGTTATGTCGTTTCCTCGGTTTCTTTAGAGCTATCAGTCGTTTCTCCCTGTTTTTTAAATTTGTTTGGACCGGGTGCTTATTTTCTTGTTTAAACCACATTTCAGCTTAGTTTGTGATATTTTGTTGGAGGGTCGTAGTGGGTTGCTCGAAGCTGCAAATTAGCGGCCGAAAGGCGCGGCAGACATGACCTTCTTGTTGGCTTTCTCTTTTTCCACTTTGTTGGTTACACTGGCTGCATGACTTCGGTTTGGCATGGCGTCCGTCCGTCCGTCCGTCCGTCCATACGTCCATCCGTATGTAAACTTTTCGCTTTTTCCACTTCTTCTCCAGAACCAATGATTCTAGAGAGCTGAAAAGTTGTGTGCAGACTTCTTGGGTAATGCGGATTCTAAATTTAGATTTCGTGACCCAATGACCCCATATGGGGTCACATATTATTACAGATACAGCTGTGTACCGAAAGTTTGTTCACCTACCTGTGTATTTTAGTGCAGCTATCGTTAGGCATGTCTTTGAAGCGTTGTATCAAAGCGAAAACTAAACTGATAACTTCGCATGTTTGCATTATATGTAGACAGTTGAGTGATAATATGATTTGATATCACAGTGAACAGTTAAAGTTTTGACAGCTCTTCGAAGTGGCCAGGGTCCAATCTTTTCAAGGCTACACTTTTTTATTTTCTTCTGTTAAATATTCAGTAGGTGATCAGCTCGGTCAAACATACATCATATATGTCCTCTTATACTCATGCAACTTATTTGTGATGAAATTGTCCTCATTTAGTCCATATGAACTATTTTATTCGAAAATTAATGAAATTTGAACTTTGACCCCTTCTGTCTATTTCATTATGCCAAATTTCATAAACGTGCACCACTGACAGGACGATCAGCGATTACGTTGGAGATTGATTATTTCCCTCATGGATATATGATTATTCATTGTCATTGTATGTGATGCAATTTTATTGACGTTACAATGAACGACAATTTACATGATATTTGCACTAAGATACACATGTAGGTGAACAAACTTTCGGTATGCCGCTGTATTTTCTTTGTATTGAAGCTAAATGATAACATGTAACATTCTGTTGTTTTTTCATAAAGTGCTTAATACAGTTGACATGGCACGTTCTGGTTCGCTCCTGTAAATGGATGTGTGCGCTTCGCACACATGAAGCATCTCTAGTCATTTGAAGTCATTTCGAATGTAACTGGAACAGATATGATACAACTTCACGGATTGCACAACTTGGTTTTGATGAAATCAATCAGGATTCTGTATTTCTAGCCTTGAAATGGTTCCACTTGTGACAGGCGTTACTTGGGAAGAAATGTAACTTTGTCTCTCGATGGTGTTGACATGAAGGATGATAAGTAATAAGTACAAATCACTAACGACACGGGTGTCCTCCATGGCTTATAGGAGGCATTATTATTGTACAGGCTCGTTCTCATGGTACAATTTGTAGTTAAGACCTGAAACAACCAACTTAGTTGTACTGTGAGCACATCATAGTCGTATTGACGTCATTTGATGTACATATAAATTGTCGATATTAAAGGATGGTGCGACAATTTGGAATTTAAAGTGTGAACGGGCCTGTTGTTATTTTTCCTGTTGCTATATGGAGCCCAAGACAACATCTGCTTCACCCGCTTGAACTGAGGAATGTTGAACATGCTATTGTATTATTTCACCCTCAACCTAACTGCATGTAGAGCAGTTGCCCACAGCAGACAAATTATTCGAGCAAATGACGAGGATGTATTTCTCCAGTAAGCACACAGGCGTTTAACCCTTGAGTAAACAGTTCTTTAAGGGGCAGTAGCACTTTTTTCGCTCAAATAAGTCTATGAAATGTATTTGAAAAATAATGTAACTAATAGTAAAACACCCTTCTCTCTTCAGGAAAATCATGTTAAAAAATGAGTGTACATGGTTCGATGAAGTCATGGGAATCGTTTTTGTAATTCGAAATAATAAAATGTGTTCACATTAAAATGGTCACCATGTAATGTTTGCTTTATACGCAACATCGTTATTACCACTACGGATAATTGGTTTGTGTAATAAGATGTGTTACCCTCTGGAGTAAAAAAATGACATAAACTATCATTATAATTGGAAAATTTGAAAAAAATAAAAATTGCAAAAAACGTACCACATCCCTTTAAGGAGGCATCAGCATGCTAGAGTGGACGGTCATCATAGGTAAAGTAAATTTAAATGTGGAAATACCAATTAATTCTTATGTTGAATTTTCAAATCATTACTTAGTATATCCTTGTTAAATCGGTCTGGGCAAGGGCATCTGGCCCATCACTCTGATTGATATCCACCGTTTTCCTAGGAGTACATACAAGTTCTACCAGGATACGAACTCATATTGTTCGGAGGTTTCCTCGCCAAATAGACTTTGTGGAGATGAATCTACATAACTTGTTCGTATCCAGGCAGATTCAATAAAAAAAATTCATGTATTCCTCGATTCAAGCTGGCCTACATGTATATACAAGTATTAAACGTTTACATTCTGCATATTTTACACACATTTCACAATAAGTTATAGTTCTGATAAAATAGATTGCTTCTTGGAATGGCTTCATGTTTATGACATTGTCATTTTTGGAAGACAACATGGAAACAAAGGTACATATAGTTGAACGATAGTTTACAAGGTAATAACTTGGAATATATTGGTTTCCTAAGTCAGCATAATGTGGACATACATGCACCAAGGCAAAGTGATTCGTCCTCTGTATCAGATTTGTATAACGACAAACTCTCAAACTTCTGTCTATGGGAAATCGTCCAGCTTTATTTACCGAGGGGTCTAGTAAGCCCAATCGACGATTGACAAATGTGCGTCTGATATTCCGGACCTAAATACAGAATCAGACTAATTTAGATATATTCTGATTGAATTAAGGTAGTGTATGATCTATACAATTGATGTATTGTACTGTTGTCTAGACTGGAATCACAGGGGTATTCGACTGTACAGGAAAACCGGATGTTGCACACCTGCAACAACCCATTTCCCACTGTACAGTTTTCTAAAAGCTACCCTATGTTCACGTTCACGGTAATTATAGAAAAATGTTCTTTTAAATGGGCTCAAAATTTATGTGCCGGCAGATAAAGCTTTCTTGTACCCAAAAGTACCCTTATTATGATGTGAAATTCGTTCAGTCTCTTTATCGGGGTGATTTACTGTTGCCTGTCAGATGGCGTTTGCATGCCTTATGAAAATATGTCAAAATTTGTCCATCACGGCAATATAGATGAATTGTGTTAGTTAATTACACATTTTATATGCAGAGATAATACAGATTTTATCATTTGATGCCCAAATTAACACACGTAATTTGGGCTCTTTCAAGCCCCTATTTTGACTAAATCTAAACTGTACGATAAATGGTTGTTCTTGCTGTCTCGGACCGTGACTGTACAGGTTATTGCGCCTTACAGAGTGACTTGAGGACTGTGATTGGCAACCGCAATTGCCATCTTACAAAATACGTACGTTTATTTTGAGTATCATAAGTAATATGAATTATTTGTTAATTTATTCATGTAGAATTGAATAGACAAAAAGGGATAATTTAGCCATCAATCGGGAGACAGCATACAGTATGAAACGTTATAGCTCTAATTACCACCAAGCATGAGGAAAGATGTATCTCCGGTGGTAGCTTCACTCTAAGTGTAAGGACTTAGTTACAAACACCAGCCCGTCCTGTCACGGTGGGGTCCCCCTGTACCTTACCTCATGTATAATTGAAGTCACACTCAACACAAATGTTTAACTTAGCATTCAGATGTTAAAATGCGGTTTTATGTGGAATAAAAACGTGGTTCAGCAAATCGTTATTTGAACTCTTAGAGGAGTCTTGACTTTTGTTATGAAATGTATACACGTATTTCCTTAAAGGACAGGTTCTATTGGGGTACTTTTATTGGACACGAAATTCGAAAGGACATTCCTGTTCAGACATATTTGTTATTAATACATGCTTATTGCACAATACAGGTGAAACATATTATTGAGGGTGATATTTTTATGACTTTACATTTGAAAATTTTGATAAGTCTAGCGCACATAAGTAAAAAATAATAACAATGGGAAGTGAAAATTCAATCAATACATATGTTTTAATTTATCTAACGAAATAAAAATGACTGAAAATATAGCGTTTTTAATTTCACGTAAAGCCAAATAAGCAGGATGGTGGGCAGTCTGCAATAGGACTTACACTTTAGGTTCTTCACAAATCGTCACAAGTACGCCAATAAAAATGAAAGCTACGACACTCCTATATGCGATGCATGCGGTAGAATCTTCAAGACCAAATACGACTTCACTCGGATAGAATTCACAATGACATATGGAGATTTGAATGTGTCATGTTTCGTATGAACTTCATGGCATTACAAACCTCATGCCAATCAAGTCATTTTTGTGCGGTAGACGCTGCTTCCACTCTTTCTAGAATTTTCACTGTGAGCAACACGCGATCAGGAATGCATGTATTGACTGTTTTAACCAGATTAGCATTACAGGTTCAATGTTTTGAAAGTTTTTAGTCTGAAGTTTTATTATAAATCAGTGCTGCAATCCAAAATTCGGCGTCGGATCGACCTTTAGAACATTTGTTGGATGAGCGTCAACAGAATTACTTGCCCTCGCATCGCAAACACCCCATATCGCCTACACCTCGAAAACTTTAAATGCAATGATCCCTTTCTCACCCCTATTGTGTAGAATGATAAGTCTACAAGCCATCAATGTATGTGTTCATTATATGAATTAATGACGAGAGAAGATGGACTTTTGAACTAATTCGAGGTTTTCATAGAGGTATATGATCCTTGAGTATATATATTTTGACTGTTTATACATGATTGTTGTAACAAACTTTGATCTTTGAATGACCAATAACAGTCTCAAAGTCCAAAGCAGATTTAACATAGCAGCAATGGACGACGGTCTGTCGCCATCAGTACATATTATATTCGCAGCATGCAGTTAGCCTGAATATTGAAGTGACACGAATGGTGTTATATATCATGCATTATAATAACTCCCTGTACAGTCGAGAATTCAGTTTCTGCAACTCCCTGTACAGCGCTGGTGCAACAACCACAAGAGCGTACAGTCACTATTTTGTTGTGTTTCTCCTTAAATATAAAGTGAAAAGCATTGTAAAGTCACACTGGACTTTGGATAAGACGTATTGTATTGTATAAGTTAACAAAAGCCCCGTTAATCATCACTTATGTAATATAATTAGTTAAACAAGTATTTTCGCGATCGCTACGATAGCGTCAATCGGGCAGTCACTTAAAATAGGCATTCAGGACAAGACTACATACATTTTCGTTATTATGTAGTTGCAAATGAGTGGAGAAAAGCTTTAAAAACTCAAACTTTTAACATTTCAATTGTTAAAGATAAGAATAACTCAAACTGACCGTGAACGTGAAGACAGGGTTACTACTAGAAAACTGTACAGTGGAAAATTGGTTGTTGAAGGGGTGCAACATCCGGTTTTCCTGTACAGTCGAATACCCCTGTCATGCATGTGGGAATACCATTCTTGATAATACAAACAATTCATTAACATATTGTACTGGAAATTGCTGAAGAAATAGGTTAACCGTTTGATTAAGCCACACAAATCCAAAGCAAGGCGAAAGTATAATATTCTTGTATGAGACGCCAATGTTGTCTTACCCATATTATCTAAGTGTACAAAGTTAGTGTTGGCAATCTTTGTTAATGCATTCCTTGGATCCTTAACCAAAGTTTTAAACATTTGATGTTTGAATTTATGTACATGTATTGTATATGTCGGATTTCTACCACATTGTCCATAAAACATGCACTTTGGTGTCGTTGTAGTACATTTAAAAATTTATACTCTAAAAGATGTGATTTCTCTAAACATTATATTTTAACAAGAAAGTGAAATCACTGTCGTCGATTGGTGCAGCTCTGCAAATTTGAAATATTTTATGAGCGCTTCTCGCTTTAAGTTATCTGTATATATATGCATCTGCATACCATATACTACATATATAAAGTTAAACCTCAACGTAATGTTCCACGCCCAATGAGTCATAATGACTAACTTAGTGTACGTTCATTATCACAGATAATTTTAACTATATATCGGTCTGCATACTATGTTTATTTTTGGAATATCCATGCGAATTTCGTTTCCGCAATAGACACAGTTCTACTCACACTAATGGCATACTATCGACAGTTTTTGTTTATACGTACTAGCTCTGGATATGACAGTCGGGCTGTCGTAACCTTATTAGTTAATATATACTAGTAGATATACATGTATAGAGGATATTTGGCCTTTCTTGACAAATACAATGTTTATCTCATCGAGTGAGGTAGACAGTTTATATTATCACGAGTTGCGCAGCCACGAGTGATAATATTTAAAATTCTATCTCACGAGTTGAAGAAAAGACACATTTTCTATTTATTATATGACCAAATCCTTGCATATTCACCGAAATAGACTAGCATTTACGTTTAGTCGGCTCCAGAATGAGCCTGTCGCCTCATCAACAATGTGACGTCATGAACGTGCCATGACGTCGGAGCATTGTTTTATGACGTCAGGTCATTGTTATATCAGTCACTAGTGACTGATAACACGTTCCATTGTTATTTTCACTAGTGACTGATAACACGGTTTATTTCCATTGATAGATCCCGGTATTTCATCCGCAATCATATAATATAAACGTTGATTATAAGTGGTAAATCTGAACATATAAAAAAAACACCCCAAAAATGCTATAGTGCCTTCAATCTATACATATCATCTCTTATAACCTTGATATCTTCTCGTACGGAAACAAAGAACTTAGTCACTGTCAAAATAAGAAAATTGTTGAATCAGACCATCAAAACCCACCGATTAAAATTGTGGCGCAAACATACTCAACTCATCGGTCTCCAGAAAATATTCCTGTTCTTGTGTAAGGATGCTAATTTTCTATGAACAATGGCGTGGTCCAAATGAAACCCAGACAGTGCCATATTTACAGCCACTTGTCTGCATCACCACGGCATCTGTTTATCCAGGACCGGATTAATCGGAAATCTGAAGCCATAATTTCCCCGAGACTGAGGAAAAACAAGGATATGAGGTAGTTTTACAAGACTAAATGTCTATCTAATCATTAAGTCTCTTTACCAATCACCCGGACATTGATTGGACGTTTGGAAACTGGTTATAATAATTATAAGAAAATAAGAAAAAATAAAAAGAAGAAGAAGAAGAAGAAGAAGAAGAAGAATGTGGGTATTTATAATTCGCTACCTCCAGGTACTAATACCTGCTCATGGCGCGACAAAGGATAAACTAATATATACAAATATATACAGAGAAGTAAGATGTTGAAGGAGTGAGTTTAACAATAAGCCATTCGGAATAGATAACTTTTGAGTGCAGATTTTATAGAGTTCAGAGAGTCAGCGTTATGCGCAATCTATTCTAATTGAAATGAAATACAACACCGTTGTCAATGTAAACAATGTTGCTGATGCCTTAAAATATCGGTTACGTAATGGGAAATTCATTCGGAGCAGTGGATTCGTTAAAAATAATCAACGAATAAACTGCCCCGAATGTATCCCCGATCTTAATCTATGTATGACGTTACGAAACGTATGGAACCCAACATTTACCCTCGTTTAAGAAGACAGCACGCACTTGTAAGTACAGCAGGTTGAGACTCTGTAATGAAATTGACGTGGGACACTGAAGGACAGTATGATGGCAACATTCTGAAATATAATTACAAACGGTCATGGGATGTTTACCACGCTACAACCTATTTGTAGTATAAGGGGTTGTAGATCTCCCAGTGATATAAGTATGTTTTCAAAAAAGGTTTATTTAAATAATCCCTAACATACTCAATGGCTCTTTATGGTTTTAGCTAATCAATAGCCGTGGAACGCTCATGTCGAACAAGATGAACCTCTAAGGAGAAGAATCAATAGAGTTTCTTATGTTAAACCAAGCAGCTCATCGAACTATGTTTGTGGTTGCAGAAAACTGAATTTGTCTCCGTCAGCAGTGAATGAAAAGTGATACATATTTAACCAAAGGCTGCACACAAGCAATAAAGGTGGTTAGCAGATTTGTGTCTGGCGAGACGTGCATCTTGATACTCCAGAAAATCAATACACATCAGTATTGTAGTCACACACAAACTTCCATCCTTACTCCATTTCCAGCCGAGAAAGTCTTCATACACTGTCGGCCAAAAGATACGCCTACCAATATCTTATCACATTTAGTAAAAACTATAATGAGCAGTTGAGCAAAATTATAGCATTATGAAGTTGCACCATTTCTGCATAATAAATTTAAAATTCAGAAGTTTTTCTGTCACAAAAGAATGGCGATTGTTGAAGGAGACAAATGAATTGTTCAGTTTTCGATCAGTGCATGATCAGAAAAACCGATTTTCATATAACCATGAGCAACAACACAAGCACGCATTCGCATTTAAGTAATGATCAGGCTACCGACGTACGTGGGTACGGTGCGCAAGTGAATCAACCGGAAATAGCGGTCTTCAATGGGAGTGGTTTTCATGAATGTTATTGACTCGAATCACATTTTCCCCCGATTTCATGGACTTTCATATCAATATGTTTCTATGTGTATGTTTCTATGTGTATGTTTCTTTGTGTTTTTTTCTATGTGTATGTTAAAGAAGTACCTCTGTGATTATCACATCATATTTCTCAAGCTGTTCCATACAGTGTAACCATATAACCACATGGTAGGATGACAATATTTCCTAGGTCATGATATAATCATTCCGTTTGTGAACCTTTTTACATGAAGACATTGTTCTGTCATCTGTCATCACTGAGTTGCAGCTTACACAACAGATTATATTAGAGGGATCGACATAAAGCCAATAAATAGGCTAAATGGTGTTAGACATCTGCCTGCACTGAAACTTAGCAAGGCATATTTTCAAATATCAAATTTCAACTGGAATTTAGATTAGTATATCAGCAAGAATAATACCAGGACAGTATCACCAAGGAAGCTGAAGCCTTACCTCGAGTGACATGTATGTAATATGTGTATTAGACCAGTGATGTATAAATGCACTAGCCAAACTGAAATCACTGGTCCACGAAATTTCAAAGTATTCACCAGACTCTTATGCCAGCATTATACAATTTTAGAGACAGAAAATACAGCGAAACACAATCACAGGCCTTCGCATAAATGCCAAACACAACACATTAAACATTAAAGGTATACTAGCTATCGTCTCTGTCAAAATGCCTTCAGCTATATCAGCTCTAAGATACTATATTACACACACACAGCAGAGGTATTATGCACCAGCCAGCATGTTAAATTATCTTTCAAACATAATCTTTCAAAATATAGTCTTATCCGATTGGCTACTGTATGGCGGTATGATTTGGTTAAATAGTGCTCTGTTTACTTCGTCCTATGAGCAAGAACACACAACAATGTAAACAAACAACGATATCGAATGAGATGATTCTTCAAATGCTTCTGTCGTGCTTTTCTTGTAATTCAAAAGGAACGAAATAAATAAGTTGGATAATAAGTATCGGAAAGCATCATTATGAACACCCGAAACAGCAAAAGTTCAACAATATGGCATTTCAATATTTCAGAAATATTCTTGAATGAATCTAATTCAGCTGACGAAAAAGAATATCATCTAAAACATTTCGGAATACAGAATAAACTTATCTTTATTTATAAAATCATTGCAATAATACAAATGTGAATTTTGAAAATATTGCAGCAATTATCTCAAACGTAGACGCCAAATGTAAATGCTAAAATATATGTCATTGAAATATATATACTTAGATTTTTACACATATATGTAAATAAGTATATTACTCAACTAGGTATTTTGCTTAAATAGTATAATCAATAAGAATATATACATAATATATGTGTCATAGTTTAATGCTAAAATCATAATGAAAGTATCATTGTAAAATCTCAATAATTTGTAAATTCACAGGACTCTCAGAAACATGGTAATACAACAACCATTAAATTCAGTAATGTGTGACAAAGGTCGAAATCACTTGTGAAAAGTGAGCTTCTCGTGGGTTGCTATGGCGACTTTCGAAATTGACAAGCGCATATGCCTCGGAAACACGCATTGCTCTGTAGTAAGTTTTATGCATTAAAGGGAAATATACTAATATGTCAGATTCTAGACTATCTTAAAAGGTACTTATCTTTGAAACCAAATTTCGAATTGTCGTAATAACTTTTGTTTTATCATATGTCCTGTTACAGATAAAATATCTCTCTGGAGATTCCTATCATGCAAAAGTAAGCATGGTTTAAAAAAACACACTCTATGTCTCTTTAAAGCGTTTAAAAGAAGAAACGGTTTCAGCATGTGTATTAAAAACATATACAGTCCTTGGAATCTCAGTCAATATGCCAGCCGTACACCTCAACTTCACATACCTGAACCATGTTTGAATTATCAAGAGGATTAGGAATGGACGCTCTGAAATACTGCCCTATCACGGGAGTTGTACAGTTAAATGTAACGGTTGCACCAGCAGCAAGGGCTTCATCTGGGTGTCTGTAACATTCACGTGCTTCAACTGTAGGGTCCACACTAGGGTCTTCTGTGAAAGTCTCAAGGACAAAGTTGCGAAATCTCTGTGCTGTAACAAAGGTTGTTGTTTGTTTGCGTAATGATAGTGTATAGAGTGTCAATATCTTACATAATGCTTTGATACTTGTGACAAGAACGGCACCACATACTCAATGTCCATAGGCGTAGGAACGGTTCGAAAGCGAGATTTAGAATTTTGTAAGCCAAAAAGGCGCGAAATGGACTTGAAGCATAGGCCGTTGTCCGTCAACATATGACATTTTCTTCTCAAGAAACGCTATACATCCCAAAAGCTGGCATGTTTGGGGAGGTACTTTGCACCCAGGGTATCAGACTTGTTCACTTGATATTTTGTCTCAAATATCTGGGGAAAAATTATGCAATTATTTTTGACAAATCCACTGCTTCGAATGCAAACTCCATTAGCATGTTTGTCATACACAGAGGAGTAAAAAAGACTATACCAATGTTACAATAGAAATGACTTTGAATGTCGGTGACGCATTAATAATGTAAGTCGTCATTAAACAAGCATAAGAGATATTTGAAAATGACGATTTCTTTCTCAGAAGTATGAACAGAAAATGTTTTGAAATTTGAAATTCAGAACAATTGGCTTTAGAAGACATGATGTAACTACTTTGCATGTATCACTAGTGGATTGAAATATCTTGACATGTATTTTGTATGGTATCGTTTCTTTTTCCTCTGGGCGTAATCCAATCTTTCAAGGATATTTTAATTGTTGTTAATCTCTTATAAACCAATCCAAATATGTAAATAGGTACTTGTGCCATGATTATTTTACTCATGAATTCTTTGCCATTGTATGGGATAACATTTTATTGGCGTTACAATGAACATCAATTTACATGATATTAACACTAAGTTACACACATAGATGTACAAGCTGCAGACTGGTTTAATGCTACATACCACAACAACTATCTTCTCGGTTGACGATCAGGACATCAGTGATGAAGGAACGAACTCCCAGGTCCACCTGCCACCATCCTCCGGGTTCAGTTACATGGAAACAACCAGCTGCAGACCACCAGTTTGAATTCATGTTGCCATCCACAGCTTTTGAAGGTTCTGTTCCTTCAGAACTGCTGGCCGTTGCCATTTTGCCACGTGAAAGTATTTTTTTCTTATCTGAAGTAAAACATAATCTTCTGTTTAACCTAGTGGTTCAAAGGACACCACATGTATATTAAAACGTTACACTATGATATTAATGTATATTTGCACATGACCCAAAAGGGGCAGTAACACGTTTTTCAATCAAATAAGTTGATGAAATGTATTTAAAAAATAATGTCACCAAAAGTAAAACACGCTTCTCTCTTCAGAAAATCAGGTTAAAAATGAGTGTACATGTTTCGGCAAAGGCATGGGAATCGTTTTTGTAATTCTAAATAATAAAATGTGTTTACATTAAAAGTGCCGCCATGCAATTTTTGCTACACACAATACGCAACGATGTTATAACAACTGTGGATAATTGGTGTGTGTAGTAAGATGTTTCACCCTCTAAAGTAAATATAAACAACGTAACCTATCATATAAATGGGACATTTTAAAAAATTGCAAAAAGAGCCTATTTAACAACTGTTTAAGAGGCATTCTAGTAGTTGGTGATATCCAAAAGACAAGAATATGTTATGGACGATCATAACAATGACTTCATGATTATGATGACTTTTTTATTTTACTATTGTGTAGATCCTTATACTGTTATAAAGCCTTCAAGCCACAGCCATGAAGGAAAAATCAGCCATCCTGTTTGGGTTATTTTTGGGCATTTCATGTATTGAAAACACGCTATTTTGTACCTAATGTTACAACTTTTTGATAATAAACGATATATACTGATAGAATATTCACATAATAACCCATAACATGTCATAAAACTAGTGTAAAATTTGCTGCTATGCTGTTGCAAAATTTTCAGCACTAACAGCGTTGATATATGTGTAAACGGGAATATCTTATCCTCTCGAATTTCGTTCCACCAAAAATACCCTGATAGGACCCTCCTCACTTTATAGCATTATATTAGAAAGTCCCTATCCGAAATCCCTCTATTCCGAATTCCGACACTCAAATACGTACCGATGCATCTCTTTTGATTTCGCTTGACAACACATTTCTGATATGGGTCGCATGAGTGTTTCTGACATGGTCCTAGTACAATCTGAAAAATATAATGTTGTAAAATATCATCAAGCGGTGAAGAATGTAAATCATCATCTTATTAATACAAATGACTGAAATGACGCGAGTAATTAGCTTCATAATAACCCTAAATATGCTTTAAATACTGTATTGTAGTCAAATGTCATGTTTAGGAAATATCGGTTATCAGTTTCTGGACAAATATCATTTCTATCTCACATAACAAGGTAAAAAGAATATAATATCGACAGTTATACATCATAATATAAGACGATGTCTTAATTTAGATCAATTGAGATTAATATGTTATGCATCAATAAATTACATACTTTCGATTTGAACCATCTCTTTGAAACCTAGTCAGGTATACGTTCGGCTTGATCAATTATGTGACTGACACCCCTTTTGTCATTCATGTTAGTTGAAAAATATTGATTATATATCCATTGCTAGATCCTAGTATTTCACATGAAACAAGCATATGTTCAATGAATTTATATGAAGTATTGCACTGGGATGTAGGAAGAATATTTGGTTCGGTTTAACAAATTTAAATGTCAATAATCAACAACGCGCCTGAGAAAATACATACATGTACATTTATATTCTAATATAATTTAAATTGACTTGGAGATTTTAGATTCAACAAAATTTTCACAATTGATAACATTTAATTGCGTGGACTGATAGTAGTTTTGTGTATTCTACTTCGAAAAATAATTAGCTTCACAAACAATTATCAGATATTAAAATATATTTCTGATGGCATTGTCTCTATCTAATGCACTATGTTGATGAAATTGAAGGACAGCACTGATAACGTGTTATACTCAAGTAAACTTAAGATAGTATCACAGGTGTGCGATAAGGTGTCCGTGGTCGATTTCCATATTGCACAGTGAATCAGTAAATCTGGATTACACAGTTGCCAGTCTTTCATTTAAATAAATGTTATTTAATTTAAATGATTAATTCACATCAAATCTCAAAGCTTGTTCTGATTATGATGTCCTTTGAATATACAAGAATGATTCGCAGACATACGTAAACTTGAAGTTCTGTTATAAACAATTGAATAATCAATATTTCAACCTTTTCGAAAAATATACTCACATTGTCCCAGAGCTTGATGGAAGAATAGGAGAAGTCAGAATCTTTCAGGAGACTGTCAGGCTGTCCGGAATCCTCCTCCAAGTGTAGGAAACACGTCATGTTCTTCCTGTCAAAGCTCACAGACTTACAGAGAGAATATGCTACACACTCAGCAGCACATGAAAACAGTCGAATTTTTAGGATTGTTTTGAAACTTGCTCCGTTGAATCTTTTCCCATGAATGAAATGTTGTGGACATTGGATGGTTACATTTGTCAAGCATAACAGGAAGAAAAACCTTAAACTCATTATACAGGCCCTCGCCATTTGGAAGAGTTTACGTCTCAACGTTTCGGTGCTTTTTGTAATATGTTAGCATCGAAGTGAACATCTATCTTAAGGCCGATTTAGTATGCACTTTGTTACCATTTGTATGCTCTTTGAGGTTGAAATTCTCTATACTACTACTATTCTGATTTTGCACCCATCACCCCTTTAAAATCCATTTATTATTTATCTGGTTTCTATGAAAACCAAACACGCATTCCTTTGTTTACTACATTGGTTTCTATAGGATAGGATGTCAATACATTATGACAAATAGAATTGATTTCCATGAACTTCATGCATGGCAACGTCCATTTAACCTTCAAGGAGTCAACGAATGTAAGTATACCGTTACCTTCAGAATCATGCCTAGAGCATACCTTTCTGATAATGAGAAATGGCAGGCTATCGGGTGCATATACAGCGGTCAATCAATATGCCAGACAGCCAGACAATTTAACAAGTCTAAAAGTGTGATTTCGCGAATGGAACTGGTACCGTCAGACAGGGAACGTAAAGATTAGACCTGGTCGTGGTCCAAAACGTAAGACAACGCCCCGAAACGACCGCCAACTGGTGCTGCTGTCCTTACGTAACCGATTTAAACCAGCATCGAAAATAAACTCTGAGTTCAGGTCAGTAAAGACCGTACTGTCAGAAACAGACTTAAAGCAGCAGGCTTAAAGTCACATCGTCCTGTTGTTGGGGTAAGGCTGACTGCGGAACACAGACGTCTCAGAAGAGCATGGGCTACACAACATCGAGTTAGACAACTTCGACATTGGCGCAATACCATGTTCAGTGATGAGTCACGATTCAATTTGGACTTCGCAGATGCTCGGATCCGCGTTTGGCGACACCTTCGTGAACGTCACCATCAGTGCACCATCAAACAACACGATTCCTACAGGGGCGAATCTGTGATGGTATGGGGCGGCATAACCTACTACCATAGGACCAACCTTGTTCGACTTGATAGAAGGGTGACTGGTGTCCATTACCGAGACGAAGTGTTGCAACCTGTTGTTCTTCCTTTCCGCCGTAGAGTGGGTGTTAACTATGAGTTTCAACATGACAATGCTCGATCCCACACGGCTCACGTCAGCAGGGATATTCTCACGCAAAACAACATCAGAGTGTTGCCATGGCCGTCCAAGAGCCCAGACATTAATCCCATTGAACACCTCTGGGACGTTCTTGGACGTCGGGTGAGGGATCATGATGTTCTAGCCCAGACACCTGATGCCATGTTCCAGGCTCTCCAAGAAGATTGGCGCGCAGTTCCTCGGGCTGTCATCCGGAAGTTGATTCAAAGTGTTCCACGGCGGTGTGAAGAAGTGATCAGAAAACAGGGAGGACACACCAGATACAGAAATTTCACCTGTGGTGTACATACTTAATGAAATATCAAAAACCCTTGACAATAAAACAAATTTCACCATCAATACATGCGTTCCTTTATTCATTTCCATCAGTATATTATCTCAACATTTTCTTAAGTTGAGTTAAGTCTTGTTTCTTAAATATCTGGACATTGAAAAGTACAAACTGATAACTATTCTCAGATTTAGCGACATATCTGCATGTCATCGAAGGCAATTGAAGGAAACATTTTATATTCATTATTGATTTGGTAGAAGTTGTGCAGACACACATACACACATACTATTACATCTAAAGTTCCCAAATGGAGAACTACCTTCTATTAATGCATCTGTAATTCCCAAATGGAGAACTTGGCTCTACTGTTGTATCTATAATTCCCAAATGAAAATATGACCTCAACCTTTGAGTCAGTCATATATATCGTCATTTTGGGAATTCTAATGTCACGTTTTATTACTAGTAGTGTCTAACTAACCATACGTCTTGGAGACACCGACCATACTACCGTGGGCATCATGAACATTAAAGTTTCAATCAATCTTATAATAATTCACTTGTTAAGTTAATCCATGCCTAATGACTTTTGTGTTCATCATGTTAAACCTCCCATGTTTTATAATTTCATGTTAAAAGAGCCCTAAGTATGTAAGTGTTTCCGATACAAACGTATATTGTTCAAAACATACTTATATCAATCACTTGAGAAATATTTCATCTACAATATAACATATGAGCAAGAATGTTCACAAC
Source organism: Gibbula magus (assembly GCA_936450465.1). NCBI lineage: Eukaryota > Metazoa > Mollusca > Gastropoda > Trochida > Trochidae > Gibbula > Gibbula magus. Next base: position 83,747,608 of record OW388290.1, read on the forward strand.
AATTCAATGGAATTTGGTTTCAAAGACACTTAAACCCTCGATTAGCATGTGTAAATAGAATCAGACGGATTTTCCTTTTCATTCTAAGCAGTTTAGTGTTTGTTTAGTGATGTAGCAGACAATAGCAGGGGTTTACGAGGCATACATGAGTGTCAATTTCACAGTCGCAATAGCACCCATTTGTGACTTTTCTCAACCATCTTCGTTTTGTAGATTACCCCTGTCACACATTACTGAATGTGACGATTGCTACATTAACATGTTTCTAAATGTCCTGTAAAGTATTGACATTTTATTTGTAAATGTTTTTTGTTTTTTTTTGTAGTACTTTTCCTTTGAATACTTACCACACTGCTTTGCGCTTGAAAATAATATACTTGGTTTATATGCAGACTTGTAGTAACCAACTTTACTAATTCGATATCTATGCTAATTTGGGTCGAACAAAATATGCGAAAAACTAACTGTATAGTGTATGAGGGAGATTTTTTGAAATGCTCAGTTTTGTTTATTAACATACACATGAACTCTTTAAGTTCAACCCAATTTGATATGGTTTAATATTAATAACAAGCTGGTGGCGTTAATAATGTGACATAATTGTGACATTTGAGCAATAAAGTGTTTAGGGATTCGTTTAATTTGAATTGTTGCAAATATCATCAAATGTGTTATTTAAGTAGAAAGTAATATCAGAAATATATAAACACATGTTAGAGGAAAGATTGTTACAGGTTATGTTATATTTGCATGGCATATGAAAATATTTACCTTGCCAATATGAAAAATCACGTTTACGAAAGCCTCAATTTTAAGAATCATTTTATGCATGCTTCGAATTCCATTCATGCATTTAAGGGAAACTGGTCCTCTCTCCCCCACACAAATTGTAAACAGATAACATGATCACAGACTCAGTATACTTTATCTTAAAATATACATGCCAAAAGTATCAGGTGTTTTAAGGACATTTAGAAGTGGCAAAAATAAGAATAGGAAAAAAAGAGTGATTATATACTCTAAAACGTCATGTATTTCACATTAAAGAGGTTGTGATCCATAAAATCTGCCTGTTCTTGTGTATGGATGTTAATTCTCTAAGGAAAATGGCATGGTCCAAATGAAACACAGACAATACGAATCACTTTCATAATAAAATGGTTGAATCAGTTAACGAATTCATCACCAAAACCCGCCGATTAAAATGGCAAAAAATATAACTCTGTATTGACTATAAGAGAATAGTAATGTCATGTATTTTATGTATGTATAAATTTGTCATTTATAAAAGTCAAAATATCGCATTTTAACTTCATCTTGTATCATATATAAAAAGGAGATTTGTTCAAATAATGTAGACAGCATGTATCCCAAAGGAATAAAAGAGTAAGTATATACTCCGAAATATCGTGTATTTCCACATTAGAGAAGTTCCGATCCAGAAAATATTCTCTTCTTGTATGTGGGTTTCACATTAAACAACGTTGGAAGTCCCAATGGGACCAACAACATCATAACAAACTTCACACTATTCAACCTCATTTAGGTTACAAATCTCTATCCTCTTTTACCCGGCAGGAAGCTTGTGTCCTACGACGATGTCGTATTGGACACTCTCATCTTACTCACTCCTATATTTTAAAGGGGGAAGATCCCCCGGTATGTATACCCTCTCAGTGTCCTCTCACAATCAAACACATTCTATGCGAGTGTTGGGACACTGCACATATCAGGGAAACTTTTTATCCTTCTATTTCAATCAATCAAGTTTTTACTCATTTCGGTGAGCATCGTGTTTTAGATTTTTTAAAGGCTATACACCTTATTGACAAATTGTAAATTTTAAGTTTTCATTATCAGCTTTTATTCAACTTGTGATAATATGCTGATGTTTTTACGGCCTTCGTGCCGTGTTCGGTTTTTCAATTGCAATTTTCTTTTTTAAATTAGGCAAATAAATTAAATATCTCGACGCTAATGGCTGCAATACTGTCGAAGCGGCGTTAAACAATAACTCACTCACTCACTACATACAATTCATTAACATATTGTACTGGTAATTGCTTAAGAAATAGGTTAACCGTTTGATTAAGCCACACAAATCCAAATCCATCCGAAAGTATAATATTATTGTATGAGACGTCAATGTTGTCTTTCCCATAATACATGTACAAAGTTAGTGTTGTTAATCTTTGTTCATGCATTCCTTGGTTCCTTAACCACAGTTTTAAACATTTGATTTGTGAATTTATGTACATGTATTGTATATGTCGGATTTCTACCACATTGTCCATAAGCATGCACTTTGTAGTACATTAAAAAAATTATACACTAAAAGATGTGATTTCTTTAGACATTATGTTTTAACAAGAAAGAGAAATCATTGTCGTCGATTGGTGCCGCTTTGCAAATTTGAAATATTTTATGAGCGCTTCTCGCTTTAAATTTCCTTTAAATGTGTATCTGCATACCATTTACTACATATATATAGTTATACCTCAACGAAATGTTCCACGCCCAATGTGTCATACTGGCGAACTTAGGGTACGTTTATAATCACAGATTGTTTTAACTAGAATGGTCTGCATACTATGTTCATTTTTGGAATATCCATGTGAATTTCGTTTCCTTAATAGATACAGTTCCACTCACACTAATGGCGTACTATCGACAGTTTTTGTTAATACGTACTAGTTCTGGTAATGGCAGTCGGGCTGTCGTACCCTCATTAGTTAAGATTTACTAGTAGATATAAACTTTGATTATCAGTGGTAAATCTTAACATATAACAAATGCACCCCAAAAATGCTACAGTGCTTTGATTGGACGTTTGAACACTGGTTATGCGCAATATATTCAAATTGAAATGAAATACAACAATGTTGTCAATGTAAACTGATGCTTATAATATCCATTACGTAATTTGAAATTCATTCGGAGCAGTGGATTCAACGAATAAACTGCCCCGAATGTATCCACGATCTTAATCCATGTATTACGTTACGAAATGTATGGAACCCAACATTTACCCTCGTTTAAGAAGACAGCACGCACTTGTAAGTACAGCAGGCTGGGACTCTGTAATGAAATTGACGTGGGACACTGAAGCACAGTATGATGACAACATTCTGAAATACAATTGCAAACGGTCATGGGATGTTAACCACGTTACAACCCTTTACCTTTTTGTATTATAAGGGGTTGTAGATTTCTCTAGCGATTAATATAAGTTTCCAAAAAGGTTCATTTAAATAACCCCTAACATACTCAATTGCTCTATAATGGTTTTTAGCTAATCAATAGTCGTGGAACGCTCATGTAGAACAAGGTGAACCTCTAAGGAAAAGAATCAATAGTGTTTCTTATGTTAAACCAAGCAGCTCATCGAACTATGTCTGTGGTTGCAGAAACCTGTATTTGTCTCCGTCAGCAGTGAATGAAAAGTGATACATATTTAACCAAAGGCTGCACACAAGCAATAAAGGTGGTTAGCAGATTTGTGTCCGACGAGACGTGCATCTTGATACTCCAGAAACATCAGTATTGTAGTCACACACAAACTTCAATCCTTACTCCATTTCCAGCCGAGAAAGTCCTCATACACTGTCGGCCAAAAGATACGCCTACCAATATCTTATCACATTTAGTAAAAACTATAATGAGCAGTTGAGCAAAATTATAGCATTATGAAGTTGCACCATTTCTGCATAATATATTTAAAATTCAGAAGTTTTTATGTCACAAAAGAATGGCGATTGTTGAAGGAGACAAAAGAATTTTCAGTTTTCGATCAGTGCATGATCAGAAAAAGCGATTTTCATATAACCATGAGCAACAATACATGCATGCACGCATTAAAGTAATGATCAGGCTACCGACGTACGTGGGTACGGCAAGTGAATCAAACGGAAATAGCGGTCTTCAATGGGAGTGGTTTTCATGAATGTTATTGACTCGAATCACATTTTCCCCCGATTTCATGGACTTTCATATCAATATGTTTCTATGTGTATGTTTCTATGTGTATGTTTCTATGTGTTTGTTTCTATGTGTATGTTAAAGAAGTACCTCTGTGATGATCACATCATATGTTCCATACAGTTTAACCATATAACCAAATGGTAGGATGACAATATTTCCTATACAAACAGGACAACGGGATTAGGTGAACCTAGGTCATGATATAATCATTAAGTTTATGAACCTTTTTACATGAAGACATTGTTCTGTCATCTGTCATCACTGAGTTGCAGCTTACAAAACAGATTATTTTAGAGGGATCGACAAAAAGCAAAGAAATAGGCTAAATGGTATTAGACATCTGCCTGCACTGAACCTAAGCAATGCATAGTTTCTGATATTAAATTTCAACTGTAATTTAGATTAGTATATCAGCAAGAATAATACCAGGACAGTGCAATAGCCAAACTGAACTCACCGGTCCACGAAATTTCAAAGTATTCACCAGACTCTTATGCCAGCATTATACAATTTCAGAGAAAGACAATACATCGAATCACAGGCCTTCGCATAAATGCCAAACACAACACATTAAACATTAAAGGTATACTAGCTATCGTCTCTGTCAAAATGCTTTCAGCTATATCAGCTCTAAGATAATTTATTACCCATATGTTTGAATATAACCGAGTTAATATTATTGATATGAACATATATCACGTTTGCCTATCAACCATTGTTTCACGTATTTTGTCGTCTATGACGTCATAAAACGATTGTTCGTGACGTCACTGTAGCTTGCCATCGCAAGAGAAGTGGCCCGTTTCCTGGATATTTTTTCGCGAATCAGACGGAATAAAATGGGTTATGAAGAAATTATTACACTCGAAAGTGTGTCATATGACCTTTACGAAACTCATGCAAATTTGTGTATAACCCTGGCTCTCTCTCGGGCAATACAATACTTCACACTCGTTTCGTAAAAGTCATATGACACACTTCCTCGGGTAATAATGTCTATATACAGCACACACACAGCAGAGGTTTTATGCACCTGCCAGCATGTTACATGATCTTTCAACCATAACCTTGCACAATATAGACTTATCCGGTTGACTACTGTTAACAATCAGAGGCAGTAGACATATAGTGCTCTTTTTACTTAGTCCTATGAGCAAGAATGCACAAAACGTAAACAAACAACGGTAACGAATGAGATGATTATTCAAATGCTCACATGTACTATCGTGCTTTTGTTGTAATTCAAATGGGATGAAATAAACAATATGGCATTTCAATATTTCAAAATATTCTTGAATAAATTAAATTCGGCCGACTAAAAATCATATCATCCTAAAACTGTCGGAATACAGAATAAACTTAGCTATAACTTATTTACAAACTCGTTGCAATAATACAAATGTGAATTTTGAAAATATTGCAGCAATTATCTCGAACATAGACGCCAAAATGTAGATGCTAAAATATATCTCATTGAAATATATAATACAAAATATTATTATATTTACAGTTAGATTGTTTCGACCCGAAACATCAGTAACATATTAGTAAAGGTATTTCCCTGTCTTTATATAGATCAAATCTATCAATTTCAAACGAAAAGCATTGTGGTTTACTCCCACATATAAACAAACAAAAGAGAAACATAGGTTATACCGTTTTTGGAGTTTATTTATTTACATTTCGTTCAATTATGTAGTTCCCACATATATGTCAATAAGTATATTACCATACTAGGTATTTTGCTTGAATAGTATAATCAATAAGAATATATACATAATATATGTGTCATAGTTTCATGGTATAATCATAATGAAAGTATCTGTGAAATGTTAATAATTTGTAAATTCACAGGACATTTAGAAACATGATAATACAACAACCGTTAAATTCAGTAATGTGTGACAAAGGTAGAAATTAGTTGAGAAGAGTGAGCTTCACGTGGGTTGCTATGGCGACTTTCGAAATTGACAAGCCCACATGCTTCGGAAACGCCCATTGCTCTGTGGTAAGTTTTATGCATTAAAAGGGAAATATACTATTACGTCAGATTCTAAACTACCCTAAAAGGTACTTATTTTTTAAACCAAATTTCGGATTGTCTTAATACGAATTTTTGTATCATATGTCATATTACAGATAAAAGATCTCCCTGGAGATTCATATCATGCAAATGTAAGCATAGTTTCAAAAAACATACTCGACGGCTCTTTAAGGCGTTTAAGAGAAGAAACGATTTCAGCATGTGTATTAAAAATATACACTATCCTTGAAATTTCAGTCAATATGCCAACCGTACACCTCAACTTCACATACCTGAACCATGTTAGAATTTTCAAGAGGATTAGGAATGGACACTCTGAAATACTGCCCTATCACTGGAGTTGTACAGTTAAATGTAACGGTTGCACCAGCAGCAAGGGCTTCATCCGGGTGTCTGTAACATTCACGTGCTTCAGCTGTAGGGTCCACACTCGGGTCTACTGTGAACGTCTCAAGGACAAAGTTGCGTAACCTCTGCGCTGTAACAAAGAGTGTGGTTTTTGCGTTATCATAGTATATACACTTACAATATCTCAAATAACGCGTTTATGCTTGTAACAAGTACGACAATAAATAAGAAGTACTAAGATATCACAAGCACGTTTCTCATACACCAAGGAGCAAAAACAATTCTACCAAATTTTCATCAGAGCCAAACACAAAATATTTCTGCCGGAAGAAGTCAATTTTGAATGTATGTGATGAAGATATATCTTGTAAAGATATATACAAATTGTCATTCAAACAAACATGGGGTACTGAAATTGCTATTTCCAAATGTTTGGAATTTGAGGTAGCATTTTATGAATTATGGATATTATATCAATAACATGTTGTTGGCAAAATGAGTCTTCTTGAACTTACATTTGTTGATGCATCATTTGAAAACGACAGGTGTGTACCCGTGTATCAGGAATATTTAAATTTTTGACAGGCTTCTATAAATCTATCAAAATATGTAAGTAGATACTTGTGGCTGTGACTTAGGCGCTGTGACTTTTCTAAATTAACTGCGGCAACAAGATTTGGGTTGTACTGTTAAATGGATTTACATACTTCACTGAGATAATTTAGAATAAAATGGTTATTTGTTGGACTTTGCAATATACGGCAATATGTATAGCAATATAAATTTAGCATTCACAGCAAACTGCTATACGGAAGAGCTGCAAGAAATAATCATATTGGTTTGATATAAATCAAAAGCAATGAGTAAACCGAATTTACGCTACATACTACAACAACTATTGTCTCGGTTGACGATCAGGACATCAGTGATGAAGGTAGGAACTCCCAGGTCCACCTGCCACCAGCCTCCGGATTCAAAGACATGGAAACAAGAGCCAGACCGCCAGTTTGAATTCCTATTGCCATCCACAGCGTTTGAAGGTTTGTTTTTATAATAACTGCTTGCCTTGGTCTGTTTACCACGTGAGAGTATTGTTTTCTTTTCTGAAGTAAAAAATTATATTCCGTTTGACCCAGTGAGGGTTTAACTTGGTTCAAAGGATATTGCATGCATATTAAAACTGAAAACTAACACATGAATGTAAATTTGCACATTGTGAATCTCAACAACTGTTTAAGAGGCATTCTAGAAGTTGGAAAATACCAGAATATAATTTTATAGATGACCAACTTCTGTTTTTGGCAATGGCAACGTATCGGTGTAGATCCTTATACAGTTATACATCAAGTCTTAAGCATTCAACTCTGAAATTCTCTCTAAACTGACATACTTATTTGGTCCAGAAACTGACCCCTTATAACCTTATATTAGAAACTCCATCTTATCCCACGTCCCTCTATTTGAATTCTGACACTCAAAAGTACATACCGATGCATCTCTTTTGATTTCGGTTGACAACACATTTTTGGTATGGGTCACATGAGTGTTTCTGACATGGTCCTAGCACGATCTGAAAAATGTTATTGTTGTAAAATCTCATCGAGTGGTGAAGAATGAAATTCACAATCTTATCAATAACTGAAACTGAGTAATAAGCTTTATAATAACCTAAATCTGCTGAAAAGGACAAACTTGTTTAGGAAATATAGGTTATTGGTCTTTTCTTGACAGGTACCATTGTATACTAAGGTAGGAAGCATGTAATATCGAAAGTAACACATCACAGTATAAGACGATAAGCTTTAAATGCAATATCTAGAGCTATTGGTAAGGGTACATGTCTAAGATTGGAAGAGCATATCAATAGCAAAATTATTAAAGGCATGATTAAAAGAACTTATATTTTCTACAGATTTAAATATCCATACATAACCAAAACCATGCGAGAAATAAATATTATAAATATACATGTATGATGCATAAGACGTATAAGCACAGTTGAAATAATACAACTATTATTTCCATATCTTTAGTGGAATTTAATTATCATACATATCAAAGACTCGAACCCAATATATTAATGTTTTTAATAAATCAGGAAATAGTTCATCTGATTATTCACTTATGAACTAAAGACTAAGTACACAACCTTGTTTCAAACCCACTGGACAATCAAAATAGTTGGTTTATACATGATTACAGCTTATAGATCTTTCCTTGCCAGCTTTATATAAACGTTTCAATAACTTTGTGCAATCAATAAATTGGAATGTTTTCTTGAAATCTATGAAAGCTACATGTACATTATGTTTGTTCTACAGGGGACATTTTTGTATAATTCCCCACAAGAAGCAAATGATAAGCGAGTTTATATCAAACATTGCTCTGAAATGTAGGATGAATAGTGGGTTTAGATAATTAAAAACATGAATGAGATGAATAATTGTTTTTATTACATAGGTGTTCTGAATATCTTTATGAGATAACTTTCGTAATTTGAAACAAGTGTTGTATAACTAGTTGACAGTTATCAAACCAGTGTTGTGTAACCACAACAAATTATTCAATGATAGTGACGTCATAATACTGTATAACTTTCGCTATCACCTGATCGAGTGTAACCGAACCTTCTCGCCACAATTTTTCAGTTCATCATATATTTTTCCGTAAGGTATTTGTTGGTATTATCTTCCATCATAGCAAAAACAAATGTGCAAAATCAAAAATAGAGAATTCGTGTTCTGATCATGAAATTTCTAAATTAAGTCACTATTATATTTTGCATGGAAGAGTTATCTCCTTATCTTTAACAACGGTTGTGTTTTTGTCAACACGAATTCCATGTTTAGAGTAAAAGGAGGTTGTTTATAAATGATTGTGTTGGATTAGAATCGCGATAAATATTCATTTTTTTTTTAATGATCATCGTCCAGATATACCACGTTGGAAGTGTAAGAAGCGTGCATGCAAAAATATTAAGCAAGGAAACTGCCGATGTCAACAGCGTCATTGTATATTGTTGAAGTGTTGTTTTGACGTAAGAACAATGATGACAACAAACATTATGAAAATGATTGTTTAAATGTCATATTTTATGTAGAATGTTAAATGTTAAAATTAAGAGCAGCATTGATAACATCTTATACTCATGTAAACTTAAGATAGTATCACAGGCGTGCAATATGGTGTACGTGGTCGATTTCCATATTGCATAGTGATTCAGTAAATCCGATTACACAGTTGCCAGTCCTACTCTCCATAAACTTCGCCCTTCTCCAAAACTTTTGTAAATTCCGGTAACAATTTTCCAATTCAAACTTCAGAAGTTCTGTTTTCTTAACACTGATAGTAATCTTTCAATTGAATGGTACAAACTTTGATTTAAACAAATAATATTCAAATAAAATTATTAATTCACATCAAATTTCAAAGCTTCTTCTAATTGTAATGTCCATGCAATAAAAAATAGCATGATTTGCAGACAGATAAATTGGTAGTTCTGTTATAAACAATGGATCATCAATGTTCATCCTTTTCGAAAAATATACTCACATTGTCCCAGACCTTAATGGGAGAGTATGAGAAGTCAGGATCACTAAGGAGTTGGTCAGGCTGTCCAGAATCATCCTCCAAATGTAGGAAACACGTCATGTTCTTCCTTTCAAAGCTGACAGACTTACAGAGAGAATATGCTACACACTCTGCAGCACATGAAAACAGTCGAAATTTTAGGGTTGTTTTGAAACTTGCTCCATTGAATCTTTTCCCATGAACGAAATGTTGTGGACATTGACTGGTTACATTTGTCAGCCAGAACAGGAAGAATAACCTTAAACTCATTGCATCAGTCATCTCTATCTGGGTGACTTTACGTCTCAACGTCTCAGTGCCTTTAGTAATGTGTTAGTATCGAAGTAGGCAACTATCTTAAGGGAGATTTATTATGCACTTTGTTCCATGTGCATGCTCTTTGTCTTTGAAATTCTCTGTACTTCATCGTTCTGATTTTGCACCCATCACCCCTTCAAAATCCATTTATTATTTATCTGGTGTCTATGAAAACCCACGCATTCCTTTGTTTACTACATTGGTTTCTATAGGATAGGTTATCAATAGTATATGACCAATAGAATTGCACCAAGACGAAATGTATATGTGAATGAGTTTTAACAGCTTGTTATTAAAATGAGTACATCTGGAGTAGCTTTTCTTGCTTATACAAATAACAATAATGGCAATAATTAATCTTCAGGCGCTCAGTAAATCAACTTACTTCATGACAGAACAATACTTCAATTATATTAACATACATCTTTATTACCAAAACTGTCTCAACAAATGGGTCCGTTGCTCACTAAAGAATGACTAAATGGAACCGACTGCATGCTTTATGAGACAATAAAACATGCTCATGATTTAGGACGTAAGTAAGAGCGCCGCTTAGCAATTGACGTCATATTATACGTCACTTTGATTGTTCAATTGCTAGAGAATGTGTTCTACGACAGGGGGCATTACAATTTTCAAAATAATAATTTATACAAACAACATAATATTTCAAAGTTTTTTTTATGTAGAAGCGATTTGTTGTTTAAGGGCATCTCATATAAGAAATAGGAGACACGTTGTCGTGCTTTATCATAGAATAAAACAAAGCAGAGAGCATAAAACACTCAGGGCTGCACCCTTCGTGTTTATTAAATATCTGGACATTGAAAATAACTGTTAACTATTCTCAGATTTAGAGACATATCTGCATGTCATCGAAGGCAATTAAAGGAAACATTTTATTGTTTATTTTCTGAACGATCATTATTTAATCGGTAGAAGTTTATGAGATGGAGATCAATCACACACACACAAAATGCAGACGTAATGATACTATTGCGTCTATAATTCCCGAATGGAGAACTTGGCTCTACTAATGTATCTATAATTCCCAAATGATGGTATGACTTCTCAGTTCAACAGTCATATAAATGTTCTAATTCATTGTCACGCTGACATTAGCGTGTATATAACCATATGTCTTGGAGAAACTGTGCATACTACTGTGGCAGGCAGTTCTGACGTGTATATAACTTTTAACTGTTAATAAACTTGTTTAAATATAATGTCTTTAGTTTTATTTCATGTGCTTTTAAGGGTTTCATGTCAGTATTTTAGTAAGCAATAAGCATAGCATCTTTAGCCTTAAATCTATTTCGTAGTGGGAGTATTTATATTAGTAAGGGAGGTTGGGCAAGTCTATGTCACTGTCAATCTGTTTCATGTGTCCTAACCCAATCCCATTGGCTAATTCAAATCACTGCACATGCACGACCTTGTCGATTTCACGCGCTAGCCACATCAGCACAGATCACTGATCACAGCACAGAGCACGACAGACAATTATATCAGGTTAGTTATAAATAATTGCTAATCTATCTTAATAATCATTATTTGTATGATAAAGTAACTTATCTATGTTAAGTTATATCTTATATCTCAAATATGATTAATTGTCAGTATTAGTTAATCTTTGATGATTTGGTGATCATGTCGCCATCTTGTAATGGTAATAATAATCAATAACATATTATAAACATAAGGGTAAATTAACGTTTATCTTATGGCTTAAACACTTCTTTCTTTTACTTGCTCTGTATGAATGTTGTATGAATGTGATTCGGTAAGTTGCTAACGTATTTATACTTTTCATTTACTTATGAAGTGTGTGAGCGCCATTTTCCTTGTATATATACTTATGTGTTATGTCCGCCAGTTGAGTTAATTATGTCATTGTTTAATTAGGAATGTTCTCTGGACGTATGAGAGTCCTTGGCGGCCGGACATAATGCCTCAGTGCCACACGCAGGGTAAGGTGTTTTAAATATGTATATGTGTATTAGATCTTATAAATAGGTTTTACATGTATATTGTATGATACGCAAGTATGTGAGTCAGTACCATGAACCTAACGTTGTGGTAATGAATTTAATCTTATAACAGCATCATATCCCCTGGTATAATAGTAGTTATATAAGTAGATCATGTTGGTTATGTTTTCATGAAGGATTATCTCCCTTACTGAATGTATTAACATTAACCAATATCATGTTTCATATTATTATCTCTATTGACTTCCAAGTTGTAGTTATCAGTGTAATGGTGTATGTTTGTTTATCTATTACACCTGAGATGTATTTGCATAACATGTAATTATGAAGGTGTATCTATTGCTTTGTAACTGTGAATTCTGCAATTATTGAATAATTGTGAATGTATTGATATTTGTATGACATATTTTATATTGTATTTTGTATGTATTGCAGGGTATCGTTTTGTGTCCGGTTTACTGCAATAAACCAACTCACACCCGTGACCCGTGTTTGGACTTATCTCTCCCCCACTCACACCCGGTTACAAAAATGGAGCCCCCAGTGAGGAATTGCCACAAGTAGCCAGCCAGGATTCGGAGTTGGTGTCCACCGCAGTACGTTGTGTCAACGTCTGAGTCGTCTGTCGTTTGGACCATATAGGAACTCAGGATCACCGATACAGGCATGTGACCATAGACTGACATTCCAAAGAATGTTCATTGTGACACTTATACTGTGAAATGAAGTCATGATCAAATAACAGTGACACTTCGTAAATTACCTTCAAAAATATCCATTATCTGCATTTTGTTATTGTTTATTATCTCCCTTTGTTGATAAATTATGTAACTGTATTTCCTTGTATAATTGCTTGTATACATTTCATATTTATTTAATTTTGTAAACATGTAGGAAATATGTAATACCGGTTTGTATTTGTGTCTGTTTCACTTACGTCATCAGCATTTTTTGACTTTATGTTTTTGTGAATATTTGTTTACAAATCGCTATGACGTAGTTCTTTGTTTACAATTTGAACCTCTTTGGTGATCACCCGGGTTTTTGAAATTGTATTGTTTCATGCTTAGTTACATTATGTAGGCCTACATTAAGATTAGTTTTAGTGTATATTTAGATTAGTTAGTACATATCTATTTCATTATTATTTCTACAGATAAGTTTAAAATGTCTTAGTTAGTTAGTTAATTAGTTAGTTAGTTAGTTAGTTGTAGTAGTTAACTTTGAGAGCTTTCAATTTAGATAGTGTATTTATTTTTGCATCTTACAAGTGATAATGATGTGAGTGTGTGTTTGGATGTGACGTGCTTCTACTCTCCTCTTCAATAATTAATATCAAATAAATAAATTAATTAGGTTATTGTAAATAAAAGTTAACCATGTAAGTGTTTATTTTCTGACTGCTTAACGACCGACTGCCTTAGCACTCATTTGCACTTATATCTCATTACTTACACTAGCATGCCTTAGTTTATTCCCTTGTGTCTTGTCTTTATTCTTTCGGGGAACTGTAATTACTTGGGGTTAGTGTACAATTTATGGGGGTTTATCATTTCATCATAGTTTAAATTAGATATTAATTTGTATATTTTACTTGCTTTAACTTATTCAACACTCCACATAAACATTATATATATATCCCCAGTTCAATTTATGTTTCAGATTTACAAAATGTCCTAAACAATACATTGCCCTCTTGTGTTTCAGATTTGCAACATGTCCTAAAGTAAATCACACACACACACATCCTTTGCGTGTTATTATTCCCTTAATTTAGCATTATATATAAAGCTTATCCAACCATTAATTTATAAATTTATTATAGTTAAAGTACATTCACCCTTCAAATTTGTGTACATTACTCGTATTCTCCATTTCTTCATTATTCACTACAATCTGCACACATTGTTTATTCTGTGAATTTGAGAACTGGTCATGATTGGTGAGTGCAATGTAATTTGCTTGTGATCTTTATGTGATGTCCCTCCTGGACTTGTGATTTTGTGAAGTCCCTCCTGGACTTGTGATTTTGTGAAGTCCCTCCTGGACTTGTGATTTATGTGAAGTCCCTCCTGGACTTAGTGTGTTAGTCCCTCCTGGACTTAGTGTATCTAGTCCCTCCTGGACTTAGTGTATCTAGTCCCTCCTGGACTTAGTTTGTCTAGTCCCTCCTGGACTTAGTTTGTTTAGTCCCTTCTGGACTTATTGTGATCAGTCCTTTCTGGACTTGTTTGTGATTGGTCATCTTCAGATTTTCACTCACCATGGATCTGGGACAGGAGGAAATGAAGTCTCTCCTGACAGTGTTTCAGAAGATGGGAATGTCACCTGAAGTGGACTCTCCAGCAGCATTCAAGGCCTGGATCGACAAAGCTGCCACACAGGAGGAGCCATTAGTTAAGGATGAACCACTCCATAGTCCCACCATTCCGACTTCCAAGGGCCCATCAGCTTCATCGACCACTTACAGTCACTTTCCCAAGTTGCCATTCTTCAGTGGAGAGATTGGGAAGGACACACCTTACGATCTCTGGAAGTATGAGGTTGACTGTCTCCTACAGTCGAAGACACATTCTTCGGACATTGTGCTTCAAGCAGTTAGGAAGTCCCTTCGTGGTGAAGCTGCGCTGTGTGCTATGAAGCTCGGACACACTGCTTCAATTCCGGATATAATCCATAAACTTCGAAGTGCCTTTGGGACATTGAGACGAAAGGAGACCCTCATGTCTCAGTTCTACGGAAGCAAACAAGGAGAACATGAGGATGTGTCGGCATGGGGTTGTAGGTTGGAGAATCTGATGTACCAGATCGCTCAGCAGCGCTTCATATCAGGGGCTGAACAAGATGAGATGCTGAGGAGCAAGATGTGGGATGGACTACACCCAGCATTGAAGAGTCTTGCTGCCCACAAGTACGATTCCATCTTCAACTTTGACGAGCTACGGCTGTGCTTGAGGGAAGTAGAGTTTGACTTGCGAAGGGAACAGCCATTCGGATCCAAGAAAACAGCTTCAGCGAAGATGGTAACGGCTCAAGAGTCTACTACACCCAGCATCAAAGAAGAGGTTCTTGATCTCAAAGCGATGATGATGGATATCAAGGCAGAGTTATCGGAGTTAAAGGAACAACGAACATCGGCGCAAGTTCTACTTCACCAGTCTTCTTCATCCCATCCACCACAGGATCAGACTAAAAGAAGATGGAAGAAACAGGGCAAACGGAATGGACCGCCCCAACAACCATTCTATCCACAAGTGCCCCAGCAGCCATCTGTTCCACATCCATCTACTTATCCACAAGTAACTCCTGTGCAACCTGAAATACCTATGGCACCGTTCCAACCTCAAGAACAATATGGATTCCAAGGACAAGTAGATCACTCGGAGCCTATCTACTGCTACAGGTGTGGATATCCAGGACACATCGCTGTTGGATGTAGAGTGAGACTGGATCATCAACGGAAGCCTTTAAACTGGGACAGGCCTATGGGACGGGGTCACCCTTAGGTTATAGTGGAAGACCCAAGCAGACGTGTATCCCAGATGGACTAGTAGGTGACTCTACAGAGGTCGATATACAGATTGAGGATGTGCCAGTACGAGCCCTACTAGACACTGGAGCAACGGTTTCAATTATGTCAGAGACATTTTACCAGACCAACTTTAAGTCATTACCCTTAGAGCCGATAGGTGATATTCTGGACATTGAGTGTGCCGGTGGGGAACAACTTCCATACATGGGTTTTCTCAAGGTCAATGTCAAGGTCTACTGTGGAGGAATCAATAGTGACGATCCTGTGTCATGCCTCATGCTTGTTGTGCCAGAGACGAGGTATAACGCCAAGGTACCTGCACTTCTTGGGACCAACGTGCTTCGTTATCTGTTGGATCAATGCAAGAAACAGCATGGAGTGAGATTCCTTCAGCGAGCTAACCTTCACACGCCGTGGTATCTCGCCTACAGAACCATCACCTTACGTGACAAAGAGCTGGAGAAGCGAGACCATTGTCTTGGATTAGTTCGGAGTATCAACAACAAGAGTCTGATCATTCCACCAAACACATCTACTGTCATCAATGGACAAGTGACTAAGGGATTCAAGCTTCCTGTGACGTGTGCTTTACTTCAGCCTACTGCTGGTACTTCATTCCCTCAGGATCTTGACATAGCACCGTCGATCATCTCCTACAACTACGACCATCCAGAAGCTATTGATGTACATGTGTCTAATATTACTACCAACACAGTTGTTGTCCCTCCAAGAGCTCTTTTGTGTGAGATCCAACCAGTGTCGATACCGGAGTCAGCCCATGGTGAACAGCTCAATCCCAGTGACATCGCTGACTTAGTAGACGTTGATAAATCAGGATTAACTGAGGAGCAGCTACTACAGGGCCTTGATGTTATCAACAAGTACAGCAACATCTTCTCACGTCATGATGATGACATAGGATGCAGCAACATGGTTCGCCATAGGATTGACATAGTTGATGATATGCCTTTCAAGCAAAGACATCGTCGCATTCCTCCCGCCATGTATGATGAAGTTAGGAATCATCTACAGACACTTTTATCAGCTGGAGTAATCAGAAAGTCCCACAGTCCTTGGGCATCCAATGTAGTGCTAGCCAAGAAGAAGGATGGACGCCTGCGCATGTGCGTGGATTTTCGCCAGCTCAATGAACGGACTATTAAGGACTCGTACGCTCTGCCCAGGATTGAAGAACTGTTGGATTGTCTCGGTGGGAATATGTTCTTTTCGGTCCTGGATATGAAGTCGGGTTACCACCAAGTAGAGATAGAGGAATCGCATAAACAGAGAACAGCCTTCACCGTTGGACCACTCGGATTTTTCGAATACAACCGAATGCCGTTTGGATTGTCAAATGCACCAGCAACTTATCAACGGTTAATGGAGCAATGTCTGGAAGGTCTGCATCTGAATATCTGCCTAATCTATCTCGACGACTTGATCATATTCTCAAGAACTTATGAGGAGCATCTAGAACGTCTCCAACAGGTATTCCAACGTATCCAAGAGTCAGGACTGAAGCTTGCTACCCAGAAATGCAAGTTCTTCAAGAGGAAGGTTCGATACGTGGGGTACATTGTCTCAGAAGATGGCATCGAGGCAGATCCTGATAAGATTGACAAGGTACAGCAATGGCCAACACCAACCACGCCTGAGGAAGTGCGAAAGTTCCTTGGATTCGCTGGTTACTACCGGAAATTCATCAAGGACTTTTCAAAGATTGCCAAACCACTGTCTCAGCTGATACCTAAATCTGCCTCAAAGAGATCCAAATCATCCAAGGACGTCAATTGGATATGGGGCGCGGAACAGGAATGTGCCTTCAACGAGCTGAAGCATCGTCTCTCCATGCCGCCAATCCTTGGTTATGCTGACTGCACTAAGCCCTTCGAGCTACACACAGACGCCAGTGGACATGGATTGGGAGCCGTTCTCTATCAAGAACAGGGAGGACAGCCACGGGTTGTTGCCTACGCCAGCAGAGGTCTTGGTAACTCTGAGAGAAACTACTCGGCACACAAGCTTGAGTTTTTGTGTCTCAAGTGGGCGATCTCGGAGAAGTTCCATGACTATCTGTGGGGCAATAACTTTGTTGTTGTAACTGACAACAACCCACTGACCTATGTGTTGACAAGTGCTAAGCTTGATGCTACGGGACACCGTTGGCTTGCCGCCCTCTCCAGCTACAACTTCAGCATTAAGTACCGCCCAGGGAAAGCCAACATGGATGCTGACGCTCTGTCACGATTACCAGTCGAGCAAGATACAGACAGCATGGAACAGATTACTAAGGATTCTGTCTCAGCTATATGCCAGTCTGTTCACGTTGACAACTTAGTGGAAAGCCTGTGCCTTTCTATGGATGTGGTTGAAGATGATGACCTCGACTTAACCGATGACAGATGTGACCAAAACGCCAGAGATTGGAGAAAAACTCAAGGTAAAGACGATCTACTGTCTGACATCATAACGCATTTGAGGAATGGCACAAGACCTGATAGGACCAAGCATCCAAGGGATTCCTCTATGTCAGCTTTATTGAAGAATTACCCTCAGTTCAAGCTAAAGCGAGGAGTGCTCTACAGAGTAACCAGTGTCAGTGGAGTGGATAGAGAACAGTTGGTTTTACCTTCTAGAGTACGGACAGCAGCTTTGAAGAGTCTCCATGACAATGTTGGACATCCCGGCAGGGACAGGACTATCTCATTACTTCGAGACAGATTCTACTGGCCTGGGATGGGAAACGACGTGGAACTTCATATACAGAATTGTCAGCGTTGTCTTAGGAGGAAAACTACAACTAACATCCGAGCTCCACTCAACAACATCAAGACATTAGAGCCTCTGGAATTAGTATGTATGGACTTCTTGTCATTGGAACCTTCAAAAGGAGGAATTGAGAACGTCTTGGTTATCACAGACCATTTCACTCGGTACGCGCAGGCCTATCCCACCAGGAACATGACTGCAAAGACTACAGCCGAGACGTTCTTCAATAATTTTGTTGTCCACTATGGCCTACCCAAAAGGATACATTCCGACCAAGGTGCCAACTTCACAGGAAAGCTTATGGAAGAACTGTGCCGATTGCTCAAGATTGACAAATCAAGAACCACACCTTATCATCCAATGGGTAATGGAATGACAGAACGGTTCAACCGCACCCTGTGTGACATGCTTGGGACCTTGGAACCAGAACAGAAGAAGAACTGGAAAGCACACGTAGGACCACTTGTACACGCCTACAACTGTACTCGCCATGAGTCTACCTCAATGGCGCCATTCTACTTAATGTTTGGCAGGCATCCAAGATTACCCATAGATCTTGCCTTCGGATTGGACATTGAAACTAAGGACAGGAAGTCGACCACAGAGTATGTCAAGCAACTCAAAAAACGCTTAAAGGAAGCATACGACCTTGCTTCAGCAGCAGCGGACAAGTCTCGACAGAAGCAGAAGATACAGTATGACAAGAGAGCAAGAGCTGCTATGCTAGAACAAGGAGACCGTGTGCTTGTAAAGATTGTGGCCTTTGACGGAAGGCATAAGTTGTCTGACAAGTGGGAGGAGGATTTATACGTAGTGCTTCGCCAACCCAATCCATCCATTCCAGTTTTTGAAGTTGGTAAGGAGAGTGGAGAGGGAAGGAAGAGAGTGTTACATAGGAACCTACTACTGCCAGTAAGCTCCATGCCTTTGGAAGTGCCAGTACAGGAACAAGCTATAAAACGACGAGTTCTACCACCTGTGCCTAGACCTAGGAGTAAGAAACCAGAGATCACGATCAAAGAGGATCTGTCTGATGACGAGCAGTCAGTTGTGGGCTACACCCGTGCTTCAGAATCTTCAGTGTCCAATGAGAATTCAGTGGATCGGCCAACTGAAGAGGAGTCTATCGAGTCTGTGGAAGGAGATGGGACTCCTACCGAAGACGGGGAGGAAGAAGAGCCGGCTGATGCTGCTGATCTAGACGATGGGCAGGACCAGGACAGACCCGAGGCAGCAGGTGGAGAAGATGGCAGAGTTGAACATCCCAATTTGCAGCCAGTAGAGGACCAGGAGGACACTTCTCAACCACGGCGGTCCACCAGGACCAGGACACAGCCAAGCTGGATGAGAAGTGGTGAATACGTTCTCTCTGCCAATACTACTGTTGATACCGGACAACCAGAGTGGCTCGCCAGAGCGAATTACCTCAGCTCCCTCATAGCTGATGACAGGTTCCGGGATCAGCGACACAGACTGTCTGATGCAATTCTCGACATCGTCAGCGGCAAGAGCAAATGACGAGACGTCATTTGTCGATGGAGGGAAGTATGTGGCAGGCAGTTCTGACGTGTATATAACTTTTAACTGTTAATAAACTTGTTTAAATATAATGTCTTTAGTTTTATTTCATGTGCTTTTAAGGGTTTCATGTCAGTATTTTAGTAAGCAATAAGCATAGCATCTTTAGCCTTAAATCTATTTCGTAGTGGGAGTATTTATATTAGTAAGGGAGGTTGGGCAAGTCTATGTCACTGTCAATCTGTTTCATGTGTCCTAACCCAATCCCATTGGCTAATTCAAATCACTGCACATGCACGACCTTGTCGATTTCACGCGCTAGCCACATCAGCACAGATCACTGATCACAGCACAGAGCACGACAGACAATTATATCAGGTTAGTTATAAATAATTGCTAATCTATCTTAATAATCATTATTTGTATGATAAAGTAACTTATCTATGTTAAGTTATATCTTATATCTCAAATATGATTAATTGTCAGTATTAGTTAATCTTTGATGATTTGGTGATCATGTCGCCATCTTGTAATGGTAATAATAATCAATAACATATTATAAACATAAGGGTAAATTAACGTTTATCTTATGGCTTAAACACTTCTTTCTTTTACTTGCTCTGTATGAATGTTGTATGAATGTGATTCGGTAAGTTGCTAACGTATTTATACTTTTCATTTACTTATGAAGTGTGTGAGCGCCATTTTCCTTGTATATATACTTATGTGTTATGTCCGCCAGTTGAGTTAATTATGTCATTGTTTAATTAGGAATGTTCTCTGGACGTATGAGAGTCCTTGGCGGCCGGACATAATGCCTCAGTGCCACACGCAGGGTAAGGTGTTTTAAATATGTATATGTGTATTAGATCTTATAAATAGGTTTTACATGTATATTGTATGATACGCAAGTATGTGAGTCAGTACCATGAACCTAACGTTGTGGTAATGAATTTAATCTTATAACAGCATCATATCCCCTGGTATAATAGTAGTTATATAAGTAGATCATGTTGGTTATGTTTTCATGAAGGATTATCTCCCTTACTGAATGTATTAACATTAACCAATATCATGTTTCATAATATTATCTCTATTGACTTCCAAGTTGTAGTTATCAGTGTAATGGTGTATGTTTGTTTATCTATTACACCTGAGATGTATTTGCATAACATGTAATTATGAAGGTGTATCTATTGCTTTGTAACTGTGAATTCTGCAATTATTGAATAATTGTGAATGTATTGATATTTGTATGACATATTTTATATTGTATTTTGTATGTATTGCAGGGTATCGTTTTGTGTCCGGTTTACTGCAATAAACCAACTCACACCCGTGACCCGTGTTTGGACTTATCTCTCCCCCACTCACACCCGGTTACACTACCGTGGTCATTAAACTTATAAGAATGCCGGAATACAGATTGCCGTATCAATGTTATCAAATGTTATTATCTTTAGATAATCGTGGAAAGCACTCATGGGCTGCCGATGTAAGAAATATATTGTTTTTAAATGGCTTTTCTTATGTTTGGATAAATCAAGATGTTGGTGAAAAACATGTATTTTTGTCAATGTTTAAGCAACGTATAAAAGACATTTTTATCCAGAAGTGGTCTGAATCAATTTATTCATCCAGCTTCCTCAGCCATTATTCCTATTGTAAATCAGTTTTTGGGCCTGAAAAATACATCAGTGTCCTTAATGATAAATCACTTTTAAGAAGTTTCTGTAAATATAGAATATCTCTACATGCCTTAAAAATCCAGTGTTTAAGAAAAGATAATAATACTCTGAACGATTTAACATGTTCATACTGTTCTTCAGGCCAAACTGAATGCGTTTAAATATGCGTTAATATTAACCAACAAACGATGTACAATCTTCTAAATGCAAAAAGTGCTGATGTCATTCAAAATGTTGCCATATTTATAAAACGTTTGATGTACCTTATGAAATCTTATGTAAAATTGTCTTCAAAGTCACGTGACCAAATTGTTCTTATATAATTTCAACTGTACTATGGGCCACTGAGCCTTACATGCTGAATAAACATGTCTGTCTGTCTGTCTGTCTGTCATCATGAACATTCAAGTTTCAATCAATCTTATAATAATTCACTTGTTACGTCAATCAATGCGTAATGATTTCTGTGTTCATCATTTTAAACCTATGTTTTATAATTTCATGTTAAAGAGCCCTTTAGTATGTCAGTGTTTCAGATGCAAACTTATTTTGTTCAAAATATTATTATATTCATCACTTGAGAAATCTTTCATCTACAACACGACATATGAGTACGACGGAGACGGAGTTTCGATTATATCATCCGAAGCAGTTTAGTGTTAGTTTTGTGATGTAACAGACAATAGCAGCGACGGAATTTCACAGTCGCTATAGCCCCCCATTTGTGACGATTCTCAACCATCTTTGTTTTGTAGATTCACTCACCACAATACTTTGCGCTTGAAAACAATAGACTTGGTTTATATGCAACTTTATAAGCACCTTTACTAATTCGAATTCTATGCTTATTTGGGTCGAAAAATATGCCAAAAAGTAAGTGTATATATGAGATAGATTTTGGCAATGTTCCGGTTTGTTTATTAATATATTCAAGAACTCTTTAAGTTCAGCCCAATTTGATTGCACTAAATTTTAATAATAAACTGGTGGCGTTAATAATGTGACATTAATAGCATTTGGAAGTGTCACAAATAAGAACAGAAAGAATTTGAGAGACTATATACTATAAACCGTCACATTAAAGAAGTTGTGATCCATAGAATAGTCCTGTTCATGTGAATGGATCTGAATTCCCTATGGAAAATGGCATTGTCCAAATGGAACCTAGACAGTGCTTCATCTACAGCCACGTGTCTGCTTCAAGACATTGATATTTGTTGAAGACATGACTTGCTGTAGTTTTCCCGGGTAGGATAATTTGATTTTTTTTATTTCTGTTAACAATATAGTATTTACAACCAAACATTAAGTTAAATTCATCTTCGACAGTCATGTTGTCACATTTCTCACATACTAAGACAGGTCGGCCAGTTTCTTCATTAATTTTCTTCAACAACTTTTAAATCGTTATCTTTTGCAATTGACACTAAATAAAATGCTGTAGTTAACAATGGTTAACAATGGTTAGTGACAGCGAAAGTTACTATTTCTTTTGTACATTAAATCTGAATTTCTAAATCTAGGCATCGATGTTTAAACAATCGTCTAAAATAGCAGAAATTTCCGTTACCTTATGTTAAGGCGACCATAATCTTTACTTGTTGATATGATTTAATGAATTATAACTATCTTGCTCAAATGATTTATCTATGAAAAAGTTGATAGAATAACATGAAGAAAAGCAAAATGTTTCTCAATAAAGACAAGACCGCTCTTAACTCTTTAAAGGCATTATAGCACGTTTTTTGCATATTAATTGTTCTTAAATTTGCAATTTATGATTAAACTTTATACAAGTTATTTTAATATAAAGGGTAAAACATCTCATTACAGGATCCGATAGGCCATGTTCATAGACAAGGTTTAACTGTATTGGAAGTTTGTGGAACTCTTCAGTGTGTGAGGTAGATTTGTTTGTCTCATGTGATTTTGAGAGTTCAGACAGTAAGATGATTGACCATTTAATCATGGTGCCATATTTATTTTAGTTTTTTTTTGTTTGAGGAGTATTATTTAGCCATTTAACACTTATTCATCTTATGCGAGAAAACTTTATTCAGTATGAACGGCGTGCTACGGCGCCTTTAAGGGTTTTCTTAGCTAATCAATAGCTTAACATGACATGGAGTGCTCATGATGAACATCTGAAGAAATGAATCCATAGTGTTTCTTATTCTGTCTTTCATGTTTATCCAACCATGTCATCGAACATAGTCTGTTTTTGCAGAACTGCTAGATGGTCCAGGCAAGCAGTACAAGTGAATAAAAAGTGTTACATTATTATCCATATGATATACACTCAAGTCACCCAACATTTATTTGTTTGATTCATTTTAATAATACATGTACATCGCACATACGCAATTAAAACGTTCCTCTTAAAATAGTAATCTGAAAGCTGTTTTTCAGTTTATATAAGCAGGTAACATAAACAAATGCTGAATACTGAAAGCCCTTGTTTTCAAGTGTAAAGGATATAGACCTTAGCAGATATTCTTTCTGGACAAAAGTTTCATATAGTTTTGTATTGATACCTTAAAAATTGCAAGGCAATTAAATGTGACGGTTGATCTCATCTTGGGTCTGAATATGAACGTGTAACTGTGCAGGTACAATTGCCTTTACCAAAAGTTCCCTGTCTCTTCAGAAATGAAAATTCGTGCCTGACATAATATGTTCTCCATGATTGACCTATCGCTTTGTGGAGTGAAAGTTTAGAAATGAATAGTGTATCCTCATTCGGCTAAAAAAAAATGACGGACACATACTACAGAATATATAGATAAATTTATTTCCTCTAATAAATTTAATTAGGGTTACATACTTTTACAAGTTGAATATACATGTACAGTGTACGATATATCAGAAAGCCTTTAAATTGAGAGTGACAGACACTCATAAAAACAGACAAAAATTATGTTATATTCAGATATTTCAAGGTCACAATATTTCAAAATGTTAACAACATAAATATGAATATGATACAACAAATCATATAAAACTTTCACTTTCTAAACTCATTTAAAATGCACAAGATATGATAACATGACGTAACATTTCACATTTCCACTTATATAGACGGGAAAAAAACGATACCAAATTTTCAACGAGGTCAGACACAAAATGTGGCTGCTAGAGAAAGTCGAGAGGGAAAGATATTCATAATTTCATTCTTGAGGGTATGTTACTTAATTGTTTATATCTGTTCAAACACACATGGATTGGTGAAATCTATTTCAAAGGGGTTTTGTGAACAAGCAATCAAACGAGAAACACAGTTTCAGTACTCAAATAGTTGAATATACAGTATTTGGAGTATAATTATTTTGAGTTATGTGAAACAAAGTACGAATTCAGTTTACAAGAGCGAGTTTCACGTGGTTTGCTATGGGGAATTATGAAAAATGACAAACGTACATTCCTCGAAAACACTTGTTGCTGTGTAATACTTTTTATGAATTAGAGGAAAATATGTTTATATGACGTCAGATCTACTGAAGCACGTTAACCTAAGGGGCACTTGTCTTTGAAACAAATTCAATCAGATTGTTGTGATATGAAAATTATTATATATCATGTGTCATTTTGTTTATAACAAAATTCTCTAGAGATTAATATCATAAGTATGTTTTACAAAAAATAATTCTGTATTTGAAACACCAACATACTCGATAGCTCTTTAAGGCGTGTTATAGAAGAAACGATTTCAGCATGTGTTTTAAAAACATACACTTGCCATGGAATCTCAGTCAATATGCCAACCATACACCTCAACTTCATATACCTGAACCTTGTTATACTTATCAAGAGGATTAGGAATGGACACTCTGAAATACCGCCCTATCACGGGAGTTGTACAGTTAATTGTAACGGTTGCACCAGCAGCAAGGGCTTCATACGGGTGTCTGTAGCATTCATGCTCTTCTGTTGTAGGATCCACACTCGGGTCTACTGTGAACGTCTCAAGGACAAAGTTGCGTAACCTCTGCGCTGTAACAAAGAATGTGGTTTTTGCGTTATCATAGTATATATAGTTACAATATCTCACATAACGTGTTTATGCTTGTAACAAGTACGATAATAAATAAGAAGTACTCAGATATCACAAGCATGTTTCTCATACACCAAGGAGCAAAAACAGTTATACCAAATTATCATCAGAGCCAAACAAAAAATATCTCTGCCGGAAGAAGTCGATTTTGAATGTATGTGATGAAGATATATCTTGTAAAGATATATACAAATTGTCATTCAAACAAACATGGGGTACTGAAATTGCTATTTCCAAATGTTTGGAATATGAGGTAGAATATTATATCAATAACATGTTGTTGGCCAAATGAATCTTCTTGAACTTACATTTGTTGATGCATCATTTGAAAACGACAGGTGTGTACCAGTGTATCAGGAATATTAAACTTTTTTACAGGCTTCTATTAATCTATCCAAATATGTAAGTACATACTTGTGGCTGTGACTTGCTGTGATTTTTCTAAACTAACTGCGGCAACAAGACTTGGGTTTAATGAATTTACATCCTTCATTGAGATAATTTAGAATACAATGGTTAATTATTGGTCAGTTCTATGAATTAAAAATAGGGACTAAGTTTATAAATATTAATTTTTCCTTTGCAATATACGGCAATACGTATAGCAATATAGATTTAGCAATTACAGCAAACTGCTATACAGAAGACCTGCAACAAATAATCTTACTGGTTTGATATCAATCAAAAGCAATGAGTAAACTGATTGTACACTACATACCACAACAAATATTGTCTCAGTTGACAATCAGGACATCAGTGATGAAGGAAGGAACTCCCAGGTCCACCTGCCACCATCCTCCGGGTTCAGTTACATGGAAACAAGAACCAGACCCCCAGTTTGAATTCCTATTGCCATCCACAGCGTTTGAAGGTTTGTTTTTATAATAACTGCTTGCCTTGGTCTGTTTACCACGTGAGAGTATTGTTTTCTTATCTGAAGTAAAAAATGATGGTTCAAAGGATATTGCATGCATATAAAAACTGAAAACTAACACATGAATGTAAAATTGCACATTGATAGATCTCAACAACTGTTTCAGGGGCATTCTAGAAGTTGGTGTAATGAAAAAGACCAGGATATAAGTGAATAGATGATCAACTTCTGTTTTTAACAATGGCAACGTCTCGGTGTAGCTACTTATACAGTTATCAAGTCTTATGCATTCAACTCTGAAATTCTCTCTAAACTGATATACTTATTTGGTCCAGAATCTGACCACTTACAACATTATATGAGAAACTCAATCTTATCTATTCTGAATTCTGACACTCAAAAGTACTTACCGATGCATCTCTTTTGATTTCGCTTCACAACACATTTTTGGTATGGGTCACATGAGTGTTTCTGACATGGTCCTAGCACGATCTGAAAAATGTTATTGTTGTAAAATCTCATCGAGTGGTGAAGAATGAAAATCACAATCTTATAAATAACTGAAACTGAGTAATAAGCTTCATAATAACCCTAAATATGCTGAAAAGCTCAAACTTGTTTAGGAAATATAAGTTATCGGTCTTTTCTTGACAGGTACCATTGTCCACTAAGGTAGGAAGCATGTAATATCGAAAGTGACACATAAGCTTTAAATGCAATATCTAGAGCTATTGGTAAGGGTACATACTTAAGATTGGAAGAGCATATTAATAGCAACATTATTAAAGGCATGAATAAAAGAACTTATATTTTCTACAGATTGAAATATCCATACATAACCAAAACCATGCGAGAATAAAATATTATAAATATACATGTACGATGCATAAGACGTATAACCACAGTTGAATAATACAATTTCATTTCCATATCTTAAGTGGAAATTAATTATCATACATTTCTAAAACTTGAAGCCAATATATTAATGTTTTTAATACATCAGGAAATAGTTGTATGCCATATGTATCATGTTTTGATAGCTCATCTGATTATTTACTTATGAACTAAGGACTAAGTACACCACCTTGTCTCAAACCCACTGGACAAGCAAAATAGTTGGATTATACATGATTACAGCTTATAGATCTTTCCTTACCAACTTTATATAAACGTTTCAATAACTTTGTGAAATCAATAGAATCGAATATTTTATTGAAATCTATGAAAGCTACATGTACATTATTTTTATTCTACAGGAACTTTTTGTATAATCCCCCACAAGAAGCAAATGATAAACGGGTTTATGTGAAATATTGCTTTGAAATGTGGAATGAATAGTGGGTTTAGATAATTAAAAACATGAATGAGATGAATAATTGTCTTCATTATATACATGCATGTTCTGAATATATTAATGATATAACTTTGGTAACTTAAATCAAGTGTTGTATAACCAGTTGACAGTTATCAAACCAGTGTTGTGTAACCACAACAAGTTATTCAATAAAAGTGACATCATAATACCGTATAACTATCGCCATCACCTGATCGAGTGTATCCGAACCTTCTCGCCACTATTTTTCAGTTCATCATATATTTTTCCAGTGCATCCATTGTGTTTCATAAAATGTTATTAGCCTTTAATACGTTCCGACTCACCATATGTGCTGTTTACAGTACAAATAAAGGCACTCGGCTTGCACATTCACCTGGAATCACTAAATATGTCAAAATTACTAGTTTTCAATTAAAATAGA
This sequence comes from Gibbula magus, assembly GCA_936450465.1. NCBI lineage: Eukaryota > Metazoa > Mollusca > Gastropoda > Trochida > Trochidae > Gibbula > Gibbula magus. The sequence continues at coordinate 83,776,049 of OW388290.1, forward strand.
GTAACATAATTATGCACGTGCAAAAACCGAAACTACACGTCCCATTTACATGCACACTAGTTATTTGACCTATTAAACATGATGAACCTAAATTTATCAGTTTGTCTGTTATAAATAAGATTCCAAAATTACGTTTGATTCATAAGCGCGCGGTATATTGTCCGGTTTTCGATCAAAAATCACTACTTTTACCTTCATATCGTCAATATACAAATGTACAAAGTCGATTATCATCAAAATAGCAATTTTCGACAACAGTCAGTACTTCCCGATAACATAACACAATTTATAACGTTTAGCATATTTGACCCCAAACAACACAATGCATGTACCTTTAAAAATCTTCCATCATAGCAAAAACAAATGTGCAAAATCAAAAATGGAGAATTCGTCTTCCGATCATGAAATGTCTAAATTAAGACACTATTATATTTTGCATGGAAGAGTTATCTCCCTATCTTTAACAACGGCTGTGTTTTTGTCAACACGAATTCCATGTTTAGAGTAAAAGGAGGATGTTTATAAATGATTGTGTTGAATTAGAATCGCGAGAAATATTCATTTTTTTATGGTATCACAGGCGTGCAATATGGTGTACGTGGGCGATTTCCAAATTGCACAGCGATTCAGTAAACCCGATTACACAGTTGCCAGTCCTACTCTCCATCAGTTGCGCACTTCTCTAAAACTTTCGTAAATTCCGGTAACAATTTTCCAATTCGAACTTTCTGTTTTCTCTACACTGATAGTAATCTGATAGTAATCTTTCCATTTAATAAAGTACAAACTTTGATTTAAACAAATACTATTCAATTTAAATGATTAATTCACATCAAATCTAAAAGCTTCTTCTAATTATATAACTCGCAATAAAAAAAACCATGATTTGCAGACACAGATAAATTGGTAGTTCTGTTATAAACAATGGTTAATCAATATTTCAACCTTTTCGAAAAATATACTCACATTGTCCCAGACCTTAATGGGAGAGTATGAGAACTCAGGTTCACTGAGGAGACTGTCAGACTGTCCAGAATCCTCCTCCAAGTGTAGGAAACACGTCAAACATTAAACAGCAGCAAAGCCATCATCCGAGACAAGGATCGATGTCTCGAGGATGCCACCGAGCAAGAGCTCCTTGACAACCTCAGGAACCAGGCGGTGACAGCAGTTAAGCGCTTCACCATCAAGAGGGAGGAGAAAATCATCAAAACCCACACCTATCTTATAACCTTTTCACTTCCTCAAGCTCCAAAAACAATTAATGCTGGGTATTACAAACTCAAACCTGAACTCTACATCCCTAACCCCCTTCGTTGCTACCGCTGCCAGAAGTTTGGCCATGGAAGCAACTCTTGCAGAGCTGATGGCCGTGTTTGTCGTCGCTGTGGCAAACTCGAGGATGAAAGCCATCCAGCGGAGTGCAAGGAGTTGCCGAAATGTGCCAACTGTTCTGGCGAGCACATGGCTTCCTCAAAGGAATGTCCAAGGTGGCAACAGGAGTCCGAAATCTTAAAAGTAAAATTCACCCAAAACATTTCCTTCCCTGAAGTAAAACGCCTGGTTACTGAGGGTCCAAAGCCTTCATATTCCAAAATAGTATCCTCAGCAAATGCCCCTAAATGCTCCGTCTCCACTCAGACGGACATTGAGTGGATCAATGATCCACCAACCATAAAAACTTTGCGCAATGTAACATCCTCAATCATAGGTACCATGACATTCCCGCTTCTATCACTCAAAGAGCCTGTCAAACCGACAGGTTCTCAAACAAATCCAAAACCAAATCAAAACCCAAAACCCAAAACCAAATCAAAACTCAAAAACTGCAAATAAAACAAAAAACAACAAAACAGCAAACCGCACTCCCAAAGGGCAGAGGAATGCGGTCGAGGTCTTCAACAAGTATGGATCTCTCGACCTTGAGTCTGATGACGTCCTTATGGATGCATCAGACACAGCATCCCTTAACAACTCGCCCAAAAAGTGGCACAGGGTTCAGTCCTTGGAGCGTCGGCTTTCTCCAGTAAAGCATCCATCATGAGGCTTTTAACATTTTATTTTATCCTAGAATCCATGGCGATTCTCCAGTGGAATTGTCGAGGCTTTAAGGTAAATTTTAACGAATTGGGCTTGTTGGCCCAACAATACAATCCCCAAGCTATTTGCCTTCAAGAAACTCATCTTAAAGAATCTGATAAATTTGCAATGAGACCATTCACTTTTTATAATTCTTTCTCCCCTTCTGCTGATAGGGCAAAGGGGGGTGCATCAATTTTAATACGTGATGGAATTATCCACAGAGTAATTCCATTAAAAACACAATTACAATCTGTAGCTGTCAGCTTATCATTATTTAAAACTTTAACTCTTTGTTCTTTATATATTCCACCATCTCAAGATCTTACTATAAAAGATCTTGATCAACTTGTTTCCCAATTACCTAAACCTTTTATTATCATGGGTGACTTCAACGGTCACAATCCCCTCTGGGGTAGTAATACCCTAGACTCTAGGGGTAAAATACTCGAAAGTTTCCTCACCCAAAATGATTTATGTCTATTCAATGATGGTTCAAACACATATCTACATCCTATGGAAGGGATTTTGTGCCAAAAATGAAGACATGTTGACTTGTAACTTGTAAAGTGTAACATGTCGTTCCCAACCATACATGTCTCGAAAAGACAAGTCCAATCATGCAAAACTAACATTTTAATTCTGTCAATCGTAACTTCGCATTCTCAACTTACAAAGTTGAAATGTAATTCTAGAAATTGTCAAAGTCGAAAAGTCAACTTGTCATTTTTAATTATTAAATCTAAATAATATGCACACTTTGTCATGTTACAAGTTACGTTTGACAAATGAAAAATGGAAAATGAGGAGTTGCAAAGTCATCTTTGTAAAACCGACTTCAGCATTTCGAGACTGACATGACTTGTATAGTTGCGAATGCAATGTTTCAAATTACATCTCTACATGACTTCGCATTGACCATATTTGGAAGTTTCCCGAACATTGCCGATGTTTTCCGAGGACGAGAGGCATTTGCGAAAAAACTAGACCTCCCTTGCCGCTGTCCCAGATGTGGAATCCCTTGGTCTATTTTGAGCCCAACGCTTGACGAATTGACCACGCCCCCTGAAAATCAAGGGACGTAACTCTTGTTATGTCCAACAAACAAACGCACGTTGTTAGTTCACGGAGCGCTACTGTCACTTACATTCCGTTTGATAGATTCGCTTAGTAATTAAATGTCAAACGAATATACCAATTGAAAATTAATTCTTAGGTATTCTAATTATTATTTCAATAAATTTTAAGGAAATTTGACAAAACGAATGCGGAAGTAATGTAAATGTGGGATGACACTGACAGACATAAAGGATCGCATAGCTTGAATGGCATTGAAGCTATGATAAATGTATCCGATCCGTTATCATAAAACTTATTTCACTTACATATAAAACTGCAGATTTACAAACCTTATATAGACATCCTACACCCGAAAAAATAATTACTTTCTGTGCGATCATTTACACATTATCTTCCCTCAGTTCAATCATGTCAACATTCACTTTTTTATACTCCAATTTTACGTGTATTCAGTAAAGTCTTTTGCATTCAGAAATGAATATCCAAGTTTTGATAAAGAAAATCCTGATATTGAAAGTAAATAAACGTTAGTGGGGAAGAAATTGAAAGAAATACATAAGCCAGTTTTGATAACTTTATCATTAATTTTAGAATATTTTAAATGTACCACAAAGCAATTAAATCAGGGAACTTCATATACTTGTTTAAAAATTTTTTTTAGAATGCATTGCACTTTAAATATAACTGAAAACTGTTCTGAATGTCAATACGTCTTATTCTTACAGACAAATAATCAAGGGGAAATGTTCTTTAGCTGAGCTGAATTTATCTCTTTTAATTATTTTACAAACTTTTCTCAACTAGTTTAAATTATTTATTGGTTTTGAATATGTTAATTTATCTATTTTCATTTACTTATCAAGCAAACTATATTTTTTAGTAATTGAAGCAGTGAAAAGTGTATCGTTGTGGGACAGAAATATATTTGTCCATGATTAATATTCCATTAATTCTATATAAAGAATCACATTACTGAATTCAAGTATGAAATGTAAATCATAAGCCTAGATCTGTTGTTTCACACTTTAAACAATAAACATTCAACTTCTACATGCCAAAATATGAAAATAATTATGAATATAGAATGCAAACTGAAAATAGAATTGTATCACTGGTAATTTCAAAAATATAATTGCACTGTTGAATTTAAAAATGTAATCGACTGTAACATATACAGGATATAAAAATATTTTTTTCACTAAAATGGCCATTCATGAATACATTGACATGCGTATTGTTTTCAATAAATCAAATATGTGTTTTATTAATTCATATATGAAACGATGATAATTTTTATTTAGATAATAGTTCCGATAATTTATGTTTTACAACAAAATGTCTTCCCTAAACATACGTCTTTACCGTGTCTATTAATACTTTTGTTTGTTAGTCATTAATGTAACAAACTCATTGTAGTAGAAATGTATATCAAATTATTAATTTAAAAGTTCAAAGAAAAGAAATGTTAATTCAATTAATGTGTTGTCAAGGAAAAACACAACGTACACAATCCGGCTAGAAGTTGCAGAATGGGCTTCTTTATACACATATTTCAAGGATTAGTGTGTTTGAAAAGTCCAGAAACTGTACTAAGAGTGTGACATTTTAGATGTTCAGTATATATTTATAAATAGAGCGATCTACACAAGAGAGCTGCTGAAAATGAAAATAAGTCATTCAAATATTTGTTCTTTCTGTAAATCTGAACCAGAAAGTTTCCAATATGTTTTCATAAATGTAATCACGTAAATGAATTTGGGGGAATCGAAAGTTCCATGAACATTCGTCTTTTATCACCCAAAACTGGCTCCCTAAGTAGATGGTGCTTGTGTGAGATCAAGCGACATCGACAAGCGATATCTACATTGTAAATAACGCTTAAAACAAATCTTCATAATCCTATTATATAATCAGTTAATGACAGTTAATGTGTAACTTTAGTGAACTCGTGTTGATATATTTGATATCAGAAGACATTTGGGTGAAATTATCGATATCTCCTCTGATATTATCATATCATTACAGTACCTCCAAAAAATTAAAATATCCATAGAAAGTGTTGTAAATATTGTCAAGGATGTATCTAATGTTGCAAACATTATTCGCTCGTATATTAAAAACAACGCCTTCTTTCCATGCGAAATAGAATTTTTTAACAATATTTCCAGGTTTTAAAATTGTTCCTTAGCTCTGCACATCCTTTATGTTTGTTTCACTTTTGTCTGTATACCTGTGAAGCTTAAGAAAACATTTGAAAATAATGTTTCATTGAGCTATACCTTACGGATTTTTAGTTCTGCCTAAACAAATACCGAACTGTGACCAGTGTTGCGTCGATCCAAAAGCTGAGACAGGAAAATGACAATCATTTTGTAGACCCAAATCAAAGCAGTCCGTGACACTGACAGTAATTTATGTTTCGAAACCACTTGAAATTACGTTAGGTTTATTTTGAAAAGTTACAAGTATTTACCATCATGTATTTATTTTTAAAATGTCGATAAATTATCTAACAAAAATCGAATGTGAAAAAATGTCCCGACCAACTGTTTTTTAGTTTGTTTTTTGTTTGTTTTACAAAATACGCAATGTTTTCTTTATACCCTATTGATACAGAGTGTCTTCCTTATGAAGGCATTAAACATGTAGTTTTATATTATGCCAACTCTTTATAGGTATAATTATACCCGAGTGTAAACTGTGCAATCCTGTATACCCTTTTACAATCAAATACAAAATGAAAATAAATTGAACACCCTTCTGGGTCACAAAAAAATGTAAGATTTATTACTTGACTCACACATTTTGATAAACTAACTTACTATCATAAATGGGAATACGTCACTGATTCGAAATACACTGATCTGGATTGGGAGTGTTTTAGCTTATACATATAAAACTGCATGTAGCAAGAAACGATTTACTCCAACTATATTGTATACTAAAAAAAAAAAATCATACATACATACAATACTATAATATCACAAAATACATATATATTAATCTTGACTAGGAAGCATATTTCTTAAAAATGTGGTCTAACTATTCCTATGTTATTTAGAACAAATGAATAGAAAACACAACACAACAGACACAACTTTTCTCTAAATGTGTTCAATTATTTATTTTGATTCTGCTTGCATTTTGAACTGTATACTTATTTTTATTGTCACCCTGGAAATAATGTAGAGAAACAAATGTTTTATTTTCCTTTTTGTGTTTGACCAGTACCTTCCTCCACGTGAAAATGTAGATTGGCCTTCCTCATATAACAAGCACATTTGCTGAAACTCCGATGTCGTATATTTGGATTACTTTAATCAATATGACGTATCTGGCGTATCTGCTCCCCCCCCCCCCCCTTCAAAAATGTTTGGGGAAAAAATTGGAGGTCATGATTACACATTAAATATTTGGCCGACCATCCGGGCTCGCAACAGAAATAACCGCATCTCGAGCGTTCGGGCGGGCAGTTAGTTCCTCCACAGAAAATAGCGACGGTCCCCTATAATGTTTTAGTCAATGTGCTTTTGTCAACAGTATGCTAGCTAATAATGGGAAAACTAGTATGCAACTTTCAAATATGTGTTAATAGTTGCTGGGAGATGCTTGCCAAGGGAGAAGTCATTGTTGAACATTGTGTTTATCGGATCGGGATTATTCGTTCCTTTCCGCTAATTTCCGTAATATTCCAAATATGGTCAATGCGAAATCGTGCAGAGATGTGATTTGAAACATTGCAATCGTAACTATGCAAGTCGTGTCAGTCTCGAAATGTTAACTTTGCAAGTCGTGTCAGTCTCGAAATTCTGAAGTCGGTTTTACAAACCTGACTTTGCAACTCCTCATTTTCCATTTTTCATTTGTCAAACGTAACTTGTAACATTACTAAATGTGCATATTATTTAGATTTAATAATTAAAAATGACAAGTTGACTTTTCGACTTTGACGATTTCTAGAATTACATTTCAACTTTGTAAAGTTGAGAATGCGAAGTTACGATTGACAGAATTAAAATGTTAGTTTTGTATGATTGGACTTGTCTTTTCGAGACTTGTATGGTTGAGAACGACATGTTACACTTTACAAGTTACAAGTCAACATGTCTTCATTTTCGGCACAAATCCCCTTCCATAACATCCTGCTACAGGATCATATACAGCTATAGATTTATCAGTAACTGATGCATCCCTTTTACATGACTTCTCATGGTCAGTCCATGAGGATACATGTGGAAGTGACCACTTCCCAATTGTATTACAACCCTCATCAGCTATTCCCGAGGAGCACAATCCTCGTTGGAAATTGTTCAAGGCTGATTGGTGAACATTTTCTGCCCTATGCCGTGTTCGTATTATATTTGATGAAATAGTTAATGCAACTGATCCTGTTGAGGCCTTTTCTTAAGGTCTCATTGATATAGCAACTGAAACTATTTCTAAAACCTCGGCAAATCCACGCATTCACAAACCATGGTTTAATGAAACCTGCGATACTGCCATTAAGGCACGTAAAAAAGCTGAACGCAAGCTCAGTAAACGACCTACAAGAATTAACTTAGATAACTGTCGCAAGGCTCGAGCTAAAGCTCAACGCACAGTCAACCAACAAAAACGCGAATCTTCGAGAGGCTATGTCTCTAAGATCAATTCCAGAAACACCTATTAGCAAAGTCTGGAATATGATTAGTAGAATTAAAGGCAAATGTTCCAAATCTACAATTAAACATCTTAAGGTAAATGATGACCTTCTCACATCGAAATCTGACATTGCCAATAAGTTGGCTGAAACAATCTCTAAAAATTCTTCATCTGCAAATTATGTCCCTGCTTTCCAAAGGTACCGGGGGCGGGATAGCGCAGTGGTTAGCGCGTTCGGCTTCGGATCAAGAGGTCCGGGGTTCGAATCCCGCCAGGGGCACGGCAACTTTGTCTGCAGTAGAGAACTGTTCTACACGCAGTAAGGTTTGGGTGCAATGCTTCACTGAATTTCAGCGTAGTACCACCCATGGTTCGCTAGTTCCAGCCGATGCTCGCAGGTTTCACCGCAATGCATAGCCACATGGCGTTGCGGGCTTTCTCCCTGCCATAATACTAGCAGCCGTGATATAAGTGAAATAATCTTGAAAGCGGCGTTAAACCCCAACTCACCTCACCTCACCTCCAAAGGTACCAAAAGGTACAGGAAAAACGACCACTTAATTTCAAATCTGACAATGGAGAAGATTATAATGAACACTTCTCCTTGTCGGAGCTCAACACTGCACTTTCTAAAGCTCATGATACAGCTACCGGCCCTGATGAAATTCATTATCAACTTCTAAAACATTTACCGGAACCTTGCCTTGAAGTTCTACTTCAGGTATTTAATCATATATGGGAATCAGGTGAATTTCCATCTTGTTGGCACAATGCTACTATTGTGCCTATCCCAAAACCTGGGAAGGATCATACAGACCCTTCCAACTACCGTCCTATAGCCTTAACAAGTTGTGTATGTAAAACTATGGAACGGATGATCAATGATAGTCTAGTTTGGTACTTGGAAACTTATAAATTACTAACTGATATTCAATGTGGTTTCCGCAAACAACGCAGTACCACCGATCATCTTGTTAGTTTAGAATCATTTATTCGTGATGCATTTATTAACAAACAACATGCTGTGTCTATCTTTTTCGACTTAGAAAAAGCTTACGACACTACATGGAAGCATGGCATCCTAAAAGATTTATTTGAATTTGGCTTGCGAGGTCGTATGCCTCATTTTATTTCCAATTTTTTACATGATCGCCAATTTAAATTGCGCGTGGGCTCCATCCTTTCCGATTTCTTTGATCAAGAAATGGGTGTCCCACAAGGTAGCATTTTATCTGTCACATTATTTAGCATTAAAATCAACAGCTTGGCTAAAGTCTTAAATGACCATACAGATGGTTCACTTTTTGTGGACGATTTTGGAGTTTCCTGCAGAGGTAAAAATATGCCATCAATTGAACGCCAATTACAGCTCTGCCTCAATAAAATACACAAATGGTCGTTGGAAAACGGCTTTAAATTTTCCAAAGCCAAAACATCTTGTGTTCATTTTTGCAATATGCGAAAAATGCACAAAGATCCAGAATTATTCCTTGATAAAACTCCAATAAAAGTCGTTCCTGAGGCCAAGTTTCTTGGTCTCCCATTTGATAGTAAATTATCATTTATCCCACACATTAAAAGCCTTAAAGCTAAATGCTTAAAGGCATTAGACCGTTTAAAGGTCGTTTCAAATAATAAATGGGGTGGAGATGAAGAAACTCTTCTTCATCTCTATCGATCACTCATCCGTTCCAAATTGGATTATGGATCCATAATGTATGGTTCCGCCCGCCCCTCTTACATCAAAATGTTAGATACTATCCACCATCAGGGTCTCAGGCTTTGTCTTGGGTCCTTCAGAACTTCACCTGTTGAAAGCCTTTATGTTGAAGCTGATGAGCCATCTCTTGAAGATCGGCGTATCAAGCTAGCACTACAATATATCACCAAACTTAAAGCCAACCCTTGTAATCCTGCATACAACTGCGTATTCAATCCTGAATACCAGCAGTTGTATAACTTAAAACCTAAAGCAATTCCACCACTCAGTTTCAGACTTCAACAACATGTTGAAGATTCTGATATCGACCTAACAACAATAGCAGAGCACGGTCTGCTTGCCGCTCCGCCATGGCAGCTGGTCAGGCCCCGTGTAAACCTCTCTCTATCTACTCATAAAAAGTCTAATACAGACCAATTAATATTTCAACAGGCATTTTTTTAACTACGTGATTTTTTCGCAGACTATAAACCAATTTACACTGACGGCTCTAAGGATGGATCCACAGTTGCAGCAGCAACTGTGACTCTTTCAACAACATATGCTTCAAGGCTGCATGATGGCAGCAGCATCTTTACTGCAGAAGCTAAGGCCATCCTTAAGGCCGTCCATCACATTAAAAACTCAACCCCTAATAATTACATTATTTTTTCCGATTCACTTTCTTGCCTACAAGCAATTAAAAACTGTAAGAGTGATCACCCAATTATCAGGGATATTTTATTACTTCATAATTCTTGTCTCCAATGCGACATCGTCTTCTGCTGGCTTCCTAGCCATATGGGTATAAGAGGTAATAACAAAGCTGACTCAGCTGCTAAATCAGCATTAAACCTAAAACATATTTCTCCTACCAAAGTTCCATATACGGATTCATAACCTTCTATTAAATCTTACATTTAACAACGTTGGAAGTCCCAATGGGACCAACAACATCATAACAAACTTCACACTATTCAACCTCATTTAGGTTACAAATCTCTATCCTCTTTTACCCGGCAGGAAGCTTGTGTCCTACGACGATGTCGTATTGGACACTCTCATCTTACTCACTCATATCTTTTAATGGGGGAAGATCCCCCAGTATGTATACCCTGTTAGTGTCCTCTCACAATCAAACACATTCTATGTGAGTGTTGGGACACTGCACATATCAGGGAAACTTTTTATCCTTCTTTTTCAATCAATCAAGTTTTTACTCATTTCAGTGAGCATCGTGTTTTAGATTTTTTGAAGGCTATACACCTTATTGACAAATTGTAAATTTTAACTTTTCATTATCAGCTTTTATTCAACTTGTGATAATACGCTGATGTTTTTACGGCCTTCGTGCCGTGTTCTGTTTTTCAATAGCAATTTTCTTTTTTAAATTAGGCTAATAAATTAAATATCTCGCCGCTAATGGCTGCAATACTGCCGAAGCGGCGTTAAACAATAACTCACTCACTCACTCACTCTAAATACCCATATGCATATGTATGTACACCATTATTAGCAATCCATCTTTTGGTATCTAAAGGAGATAGTAATGTCTTATTTAATCTCATTGCGAACATGTTATGTCCTTCACTTCTCAAAGTATTCATTTGATGTTTAAAAGTCTTCTTACTGAATAATGCCTCTTTATAATTTTCGAAGTTGGTATGGTTCTTTACTTCATACCTTTTAATGCCTTTAGCTCTCTTAATTTCAGTTTCTGATTTTTTAATACAATACATCTTAGGTCTTAATCCCACATATTCATTAATTGGTACACCATTGCACTCATCCTTCATTTTACCTAAAACCTTCTTGTTTTTGACACTATACAATGGGTGATCTTTATCAAAATCACTGGTATCATATAAGCCAATGTTTTCTTTCATGTCTTCATAGACATCATCGGTTTGTATCTCTAATAACAAAGAATCTGTATCGGTATATAAAACTTCACACCTATGATCATATTTTTCTTCATTTCATCATAATAAAAGTCATACATTAAGTGTTTTGACAAGTCTAGTATACTCATACCAACGTATATCGGTTTGTTAAATTTTTAGACTTTTAGACTAGACTTTTTCATATGATCAGCGGCTAAATCATGATCAAAGATTCTAAATTCGTTAAAAGCAGGACTAGCAATAGCCTTTCTTAATGGTTCTTCTTCATCATTTGTCCTGAATAATCTAACATCTACTCTATTCCTTACGTTTTCCATAGTTTTACCGTATACTGAGTTGTTCATCAGTTTGTAAAGTTTTTTCTCAAAATCACTAGTAGCTTTTTTTCTTAATTCTGTATTCAATCTAATGTATACGTAGGGTTCCATCCATGGACTTTGGTCAAATTCGAGAATTCTATGTATTTTAGTTAACTTCATACCCAAAGAAATATATAATTGAAGATTTCTGTAATGGACTATGTATTTAGATTTATTCATCAAGTTTGGCACCAATTTTTCTACATCGGGTATTTTTTCTCCGATTAATAATTTATTTTGATAATCGGAGAACCATTATTGTTTTACGCTAAGTCTTTCATTGGCTAACGGGTATGTATTATGATTACAATGGATTTCTTTCGGATATTCTAAATCTACTTCGAGAATTAATCCCTTCTCGAAGTCCTTAGGTATATTCCTAATGTAGGAAGAAAACTTTTCAATAGAAGGGTCTGAACATTTAATCCATTTAAACCCTCCCGTAGGTAAACATTGACTCATTGCCCAACCGTAAAGGTTATTAGCATCTAAATAAAGAATAAAGTTCGATGGCTTACTCGAATCATATCCCTCTACATATTTATTATTAGCTTTAGCATGCCGCTTGGACACCATTGATAAACCACCTCGAAGACCTTTTTCAATAAATATATGCATATCATAGTCGGTTAGTAGTTCTAGTTTTACTCTAGTTTTCTTAAGTAAAGCATCCCAAGATAGACCTGGACTAGTGAAATAATGTGCAGGATCTAACTCATATTGGATTAAACAGGTCTTTCTGAAAGTTTGGAATACATCGACCAGCAATAATACACCAGTTTTTAGATACAGATCATGATAATCGCCTAAAGTTTTACAACCGAATGAATTCTACACATTTTTAGCTTGATTGTAATCATCATCACTTATATGACTTTCGACTAAATTGTTATAAAAACATTCAATAGAAGGTAATTCAGTTTCTTCAAACCTATCCCAATCATCCATATACGAGTATGGATATACTCCCTTTCTCAACAATAAATGTCGCGTGAGTTTCTGAGTATATTTTTCGGTTATCGGGAAATAATCATTAGCCTTCACCAAAGCATCTAACGACATTAGTAGAAACTGACAACTGTCTATAAAACGGAGGTATCCTAAAGAAAATGATATATATTTCTCCATATTATTAGGTATACAGTTTATATCACCATCAACCTTAGAAATAGCCTGCATAATAAGGTTTGCATCATAAAATTTAAGATTGTGAATTACTACTGGGATTTTGATAGTTTCAGGTTTTATTTTAAGTTCTAAGTTGCATTTATTATGAGCTGCGCCACGGTACTTTACCGTAATATGGCAATGATCACGTACTTTTGTGTATTTCTTCATCTCACTAAACCATCCACCACAAATCCAGCACGCACGTTGTGTCTCATGTAGCAAAAGTTCATCCTTAGTCAAAGGTTTCATAGGTTCTATATGTCTTAATTCTTCCCTAATGGTGTCTTCATATTGTTGAAGGCATAGTAAAAACATCTCAGCTGCATTTGGTCCCCTATAGATGACAGGTTCCATCGTTTTTCCATCACACCTTACCGCTACAAACCCAAAGCCGCACGCTTCGTGTTCCTCAATTTTATGAGTAAAACTTTTATTATTATCGGGCTGTACGTTATGAACTTTTTTATTAATACTCTAAAATCGGCGTAAATTATCCAAGGTGCGGACATCTGGTGTTGATGATTTTTAAAATAGAGTTTATTCTCCCCCTCCTTAGGCATATCAATTCTAATAGCAGTTTTACTAAGACCCATACAGTCATCTTTATGCTGTTGCAGTCGGTCCTCTCTATGAAGACATCTTTCGCAAAAGTGTTTTTTCCCATCATATTTAGATTGATCATGCAAAAGTCTATTCAAATTCTTTATCCACGTATAATGATATTTAATGTGTTTTTCATTATTAATTTGAACTTCCTTCTCTAATAGAAACAGATTAATTCTAGTAATGTTTTTATCAGCAGAACTATTCCTGTGGACAATGAAACCATTATTACTCGGATTATTTCCAAATACATTAATAGCCAAATTGTTCATTTTTTCTACCTTCTTAATTTGTGAAATTGGAGTAGGCATGTCTATACCAGTAAAATTAAGGCCATCTTTAGTAGACATTGGATATGATAATGGCCTGTCGGAGTGTGAACCCACTGGAAATAAGGCAAATCTCAAAGCCCATCTTAAACAATTATCATCCATATTCTTTACATTAATGATGGCCTTCTTATCTTTATAATATTTGGGTAAATCTATGTAAGACCCACCTTTCAATGGATTGTATTTCGCTACATCTAACCACATTCTTTCTATATTGTTTACCACCCAACCCGAGCCATTATTAGTAAATTTTTCTAACCTTTCTTGTATGATTTGCTGAGATTTAGATAAAGATGAAATAATATCATTCGAGTTAGTTAATACATCCTGTGAGCTTCTAAAATAAGCATCTTTAACATTTCTCCCATCATCCTTAATGAAATGAATTTTAATCGCTAAATGATATTTAATATTAGTCAAATTCTTTAATTCCTCGTTTAATTTTTCTTCGACGAGGGGATTAGTGCTTTTGAATAGTGTTAATAGATCTTTATAATCAGAATTCATTTCCCAAGTTCTTAAATAACCATTAAAAGTTCTCGATAAATGAAACACATCAAGTTCATATTTGATTTCAGGTTTGATATCAAGTTCAGGTTCATCTTTTATTGGAATATTTAAATCACGTTTAAATTCTTTACCGAGCTCTTTTAAATTGATTTTCGATTTGGGTTTAACTTCTTTAGGATTTATTCTTATTGTCTTTGCTTTACTTTTATTTCTTATTGTCTTTGCTTTACTTTTATTTCTTATTATTTTTGGTTTTATTTTGTTTTTTATCGTTTTCATTTTATTAAGGGTAGATTGAGATGGGTTTTTCAAAAAGGTTTCTAATAATGTTACTAAGTGGGTCACATCTTTATTCACCCCAGTTTTCGTTTTATATATATTCTAGATTTTTTAGAACTATTTTTAAAAAAAAATTATTTAATGGAAACCCATTAAATATAACGTTTTTTAGTTTTTTTCTTAGTAGTATATAATAGCAGTCCTGGATCATATAATTACTGTCTAATTAGTATTGTAATTAAGCATAAAAAATGTGGAGCGTAAGCGAAATTTTGTTTACGTTTAATTACATACTTATTAGACAGAAATTATGCGTTGGTCCAGGACTGCTATTATATACTACTCTGAAAGTGGCGTCTGTGTTATAACCCCACAAAGAGCTGTGTTCTAGTTTTTAAAAGCTCCGCCATGAGTATTAAGAAACCGAAATTTACGCTAAATGGATCGGGTTTACCCATCAAATCTAGCACAATATATGCTGGTTCACTAATTCAAACAGAAAAAACAATGTGAGAGGACTAATCGTGGGTGATCATCTGCTCGTCAAACTATCACATCCCTCAAAGATATAGGTATGAAGGCGGGAGGTTTAAATCCTGTTGTGAGTGCTAAAATATGGCAACGTGTTATATTGGCAAGTGCTTTATACTCGTGTGAGTTGTGGGCAGACATGAGCAGAACTGAACTGCAACAACTTGAACGTTTACAACGATACTTTGCCAGAATTGTTCAAGGTTTTCACTGTCGTTCTTCCACAACTGCTGCAATACAAACTCTAGGTCTGTGGACAGTGGAGGCCACCATAGATAAGTGTAAACTTACATACCTGGGCAGACTGTGCAACACTAAATCTACTCACATGGTAAAAAAGCTGTTCTATTTCCGATGTGGACAGTTCATTAATGGATACCAACATAAGTCCTCTATTGTACATGATATGTTATCTATATGTATCAAGTATGCCATTTTTTCATATGTGCAAACATTCATAGTGACTGGATACTTTCCACCAAAACGAGTATGGAAAACCATAGTGTACAAAACTGTATTGGAACGAGAGACTAGCCAGTGGAACAGGCAATTAACCATCTCCACAGAGATGCAACGATTCCACTTAATACACAGTCATCTATCCCCTCAGACTGTGGAACCTGTGCTTAATGTACAACCTGTACAGCAGACCTATATATGTCCTGGTCAAGCTAGGAGTGCTCCCTATTACTGGTGGAACATGTCTCATGTGTGATGAGGTGGTATGTGACGTTATCAACCACCAGTTGATACACTGCCAGGAACTGTGTGCAGAGAGAAATTCTATGTATGAAGAACTGTTTGATGTTATGCCTCTTGATACATATATGAGACTAGAGTTTTGCCCAGAGGATACCAAGGTGGTCAGTCTTCTTGGTGGCATAACATATGTTGTGAATGATCTGAACATTGATCAGTGGGCACAATTCATCGACATTGTAGCCAGAAACATATCCTCATGGAATCTGAAATCCCTGCTACATCTATAGAACATTCTCATCTATGTAAATTTGTTCACAACTTAGTCTTCAACATATAGTTAAATAATTATTTATCTTTTAACCGACTTATATGTAAATCCTAAAAAAAATGTTTCTGTACTCTTCGATGCTATTGGAGGAAATAAAGACTATTCATTCATTCATTCATTCAACTTTACTAATCCATATACAACTTTACTACTCCATATACAACTTTACTACTCCATATACAACTTTACTACTCCATATTCAACTTTACTACTCCATATACAACTGTACTACTCTATATACAACTTTACTACTCCATATACAACTGTACTACTCCATATACAACTGTACTAATCTATATACAACTTTACTACTCCATATACAACTGTTTTACTCCATATACAACTTTACTACTCCATAAGCGTCTTCCTTCGCCATAAACAATAACGAGCCATAATTACCGTTTTACTGTTTTGAATAACGAGCCAATAAAGTGACTTCACATCAAACGATAGTTGCAGTTCCCGTTTGAGTTAACCGATCCGGCACCAAAAAGTTTCAAATCATGACATTTCATTGGTTGAAAAATACATGCGATATATTTACCGATGAGTGACCAGCATATACGAGGCAGAAGCTGCTTATGTGACCAGGGGATTGAAGTAGCCTTGTGGACATTATTGATATTGACAACAATGAAAAACATTTTAAAACAATTTTGCCCAATTCAGTATTGATCTATTCTCCATTATTGACACACACTATAGACTAAAATAGTTTTTTAAAATATAAGCTCTGTAATGCAAGCAATGGCTAAAGCATTGTAAACGCGCAGAAACATGTCAATCTCGTTTATAAAAAAGCGTCTTATTGATACACCTTGTAAATCAAAAACATTTGTAATAATAACTACTTCTATAAAATAATTTACGAAAAGATAAACGAAGCAAAATAACAAAATATTAACAATACTTGTACTAGTATATAGATCCAATTATATTCATGACTAGTTCATAAAGAACACCATTACCCAAAAAGGTACACGAATATTGGAATACGGTATTTCACCAGGAGATACTTTGGAATGTTGTGTTTGACACTATAGGATATGTACAAATGTTAGAGTTTCAATACAAGTTTATTTACAGAATAGTATACACAATTATTTTTATTATTTTTGACCATTTTTTAAAAAAAATACCTCGGAATTATGTATCACACTTTTTCCGTGAATATGAAGTAGTAAGACCTTTTGGAATGATCTTATTTAGAGACAAAAGATTGTTTTGTTTCAAGTGAAAAATTAGATGCTATTTCTTCTGTGGCACTAATTAAAAGAGACATGCAGAATTGAAAAATGTATTGCTGGCCAAAATAAGTTATTCAGTTCCCTTCATTATTCTCTTCCCAAATAGTTTACTCACTTCAGAGGTTAGAAAAGTTTAATGGAGTAAACTCTGTGGGAAGAGAACACGTGTATCATGTAGAAACATTTACCTGTCGTCGTTGGTATTGATTGAAGCGCTCATAAAACACTTAGGTCCCACTGAGCATTCTACTCTATGTCACTTCTCTGTCCTATCCAGCCTCTCTAATCAATCTATATATCTTTAGCTATAATAAGCGCAAATAAGATATGTACTCTGCCCTATATGCCATATGAACTTATATGAACAATATTAACAATATGAACTTGAAACTTTTAAAAAATAAAAAAAATAAAACAAAAACCAAATAACAATATAACAAAATAACAATAATATGTTTGCACAGGTAAATGCAAAGAAAAATCGAAATTCTCTGAAAATAAATCTCATCCATGATAGGATCATTGTCCCTGCACTGTTAATTGAAATATGGAAACTTTTTTTTGATAATGTGAGGTTACATTTATGAAGACACAAATGGGATTTTACGTTCATGGAAGTGCGGTGATTTTGAAGTATTTAACTTATATCACGGTTGCTAGAATTATTGCAGGGAGAAAACCTGCTATACCATTGAGACTACATTGCGCAGAAACCTGCGAATATCAGCTGGGACTCCCGAGCCATTGGTGAAACTGCAATGAAGTTCAGTGTCGCTCTGCACCTAAACCTTACTGCATCTAGAACACTTTTTTACATCAGAAAAAATTGCCGATCCTTTGGCGAATACACTTAAAGTTGATAGTTCTGGCGGTATATTGTGACAGCATCAATGAAATCTTTATTGCTCAAATGTGTTGTCATGGTGAAAAACAACAAAATTGTTTTGATTTAATTATTAACAGAGCAATTCCATGATCATGTTTAGCAATTGCTGGGAAGCATGGAATTCATCTTGTATAACATTGCACCTGACAATTGGTAGGGTTTGGTTTTCGGTGAAGCTGAAATTCATGTTCTAAGAAATTGGAGTTATGGGCTCTGTGGCTCATCAGGCTTTCCATGATTTACTATCTACGGTTGTAGACATGAATATCAAATAAAAGTTTATAGAATGCAATGAACCGTTACTGAAAAATAACTGTAATACTCAATATACAACTTTAGTACTATATATACAACTTAAATTTACTTTATACAACTTTATTACTCTAGTAGGATTAGAGAATGCATGTCGTTCGTCCTTCCATCTCACTGACACGTGTATTGCGACCCAATGCCACCATCTCTTCCAAATCTGCTCTCAAAGCTCATACATCAATTACAAAAAGAACTTTTAAAAGCATTTAACAGCGTTTAAACATCTTAAAGCATGGTCAAATTAAATTAAATTGAATCCCCGTCCGACCATTCATCGTGACAATACACCCGGCAAAAAGCATCCGGACAAAACCAAACTAGGACAAATGCCACATTCCATTAAACCCAGCAAGGACAAAAACACAAATTTTACAGGTACGTGATGTATTTTTATGTAATTCCAAATAATGATTTTGTCATTGTGTAGTCATAGCCATATTAAGCAATAACATACGTCGGTTATAGGGTTTACAAGTGGTCGTGATCTGAAGGTGCTAATCTTATGACTAATTTTGAGATTTTGAACACAAACATAATCACCAGTGACATTGGTTACGTTACATGACATCACTTATATTGTAGCAGATTGAAATTGTCATCAGAGTTCCTTCCTCTTCAACATCTTGGTCGGACTGATCATCACTATCTTGGGTTCCTTCCTCTTCAACATCGTGGTCGGACTGATCATCACCATCTTGGGTTCTTTCCTCTTCAACATCTTGGTCGGACTGATCATCACCATCTTGGGTTCTTTCCTCTTCAACATCTTGGTCGGACTGATCATCGCCATCTTGGGTTCTTTCCTCTTCAACATCAGAGTGCTCCTCTTCTCCTTCACCAGCTATTACATACGGGACATCAGTCGGCGTTGATCTATCCTCCTCTTCCTGGTGACGTGTCTGTTCAAATTCTTCCTTGTCCGGAGTACAATCTTCATAGCTGCCTTTGGTGTTCAAATTGGCGATTCCTTTCTTGTTCTCCAGAGCCGCGGGTGGATGAGTTTCTCCTTCCTCCCCGGAAGACCAAGTATTGAACCCGCTATCAGGACGGTTTTCTTGCGGGATGGACTGAAAGGGGATTGAGTGCATTAGATATTCAAATATTTATGTTTTGAGCATTGTTTTTTTTATTTTCGGAGGGGTATTCTTTCTATTCATGTCATTCATGTTTCATTCAAGTGTTTTCCTTTTTAATCTTATGTTCTATAGTGTGTATTCTTTTCTGAAATTACATTTACAATGACATTTGATGTATCGTTATTAAGAAAAATGAGCCGTAAGTCTTCAGCTTCAAAACGAGTATACAAGTGCAACTATTGTAGGCAATGCACTGACCGACAGGAGATACTTGTATGAATGGCATGTGGTCAGTTCAGTGCGTGTATACATATCTAACCATTTTAGCTGTCTTTTTCGGCTTGCCTGTCTCCGTTTCCTGAACAACGACGGCAGGATTGCTCGCCTTGATAGTCACCAGGTCGGGGAGCTGAAGAGCAGAAGTAAACGTGACTTTGTGACAATTATTCGGTCAAAAACCATGGCAAGACAGAAGGAGAAGCAAACATTTGAAAATCAAGTGATTGCGAAAATGTTTATGATGTCCTGCTATACATGCACCAACACATATATCATTAATCAATCCCAGGTTCTTTACAAGAAAGTTAGTATGGTATTTGCTAAGAAAAAAGAGGTAATTAATTTGATATCATTTAAATGCAATTCAACAAATCAAAGTAATATTTTAATTTAAACACGCTTTATTCACTGCCGAAAATATATTCTATTGTCAGGTTTTATTTTCGACACATCTTTTCATAATATATCAGCTTTTGTAAGTCATGAAGCCCAAAGTCACTTTAAAATCCTTACGAAGTGTATACCATGTATAACATGTTTAAAAGTATACATTCCTGAAGTTTAACTTGAAACCAGTTGGAGAAACATTCGGTATTATGTATTTATTCAATTGTAAAATTAAATACATCCTACACGTTAACACATATTCAAATTAGTGCAGACTAACACCGAGAAGATGGAGGAAGTGTCCAACTCACTTGTTCGGATCTAGGAAGCTCGATGTCAATGTTTTTGAGGCAATTCTTCCTGCGCCTGAAAGCAATGCCAAAGGAGACAATCTTGTTGAAAAACACATCCTTCTCAAATAAAAAACATAATAATTTTCAAAATTGGTCGTGAAAGAGTAAGTTTCCAGAATGAGCCTGTCGGCTCAGCAAAAATGTGACGTCATGAACGTGTCATGACGTCGGAGCATTGTTTTATGACATCAGGTCATTGTCATATCAGTCACTAGTGACTGATAACACGTTCCATTGTTATTTTCAGTAGTGACTGATAACGCGGTTTATTTTCATTGATAGATCCCGATATCTCACCTGCAATCTCATATTATAATAAGATTTATAGCTAAAGGAGCGTGTATACCCACCAACTAACTGCGCCGAGGCCAATTACTGCAGCAGCTACAAGGCATCCCACTAGAACTGCCCACCATGTGTCAGTGTTTGCATTGCTATCTTGTATATGACCTGAAAATGAAATGGAAACGACTGTTAAGTTGTATACTTGAGGCATACTGACAAATCGTGGACTTCATTTGAGCCTATTTTCCTCTACTAAAATACGTAAATACGTAAATTGGGAATTTCAATCAAAAGAGTATTCTGACATTAAATATATCAACACGAGTTAATAAAAGTTAAAGGCTTGCCGAAGATATTTGACTTTCATCTACGAGCTAGTT
Organism: Gibbula magus; assembly: GCA_936450465.1. NCBI lineage: Eukaryota > Metazoa > Mollusca > Gastropoda > Trochida > Trochidae > Gibbula > Gibbula magus. Next base: position 83,797,471 of record OW388290.1, read on the forward strand.
GTGATATATATATATATATACAAACAAGGAAAGCAAAATCAAAAGCAAAGTCTTTGAAAAGAATATATTTTTTAAAAAGGTAAATTTTCACAATTTCATTCATCAGAGTATGTTACTTCTTTGTTCAATCATACATGCCGTTTGCGTTAAGCATAGTTTTGGACACAGTGTTTGGAATGTTATTTAAGAAATCAATGAAATAAAGACATTAAGTTAATACAATATACTAGGGGAATAACAATAAATCGAACTATCGATTTATCGCGATAGTTCCTGTTCCAGTACGATAGTCAAACAAAGAAACATTGGTATCGATAGCACGGATAACTATCGATAGTTTCAATAGTTTATTTAATCCAGTTGTTTACTTGAATCTAAAAATTCCCCCACAGATGCTTCTTTTAGATTTGATATTCAGACAGAGCCCTGAGAGATGTATATAACAACATGAAGAATAGATGTTAAAAGTTTCCTTCTCGTTGTTATAATAATAGTAATAAGTGTAATGTTATTGTAATATTATATAGTTATTTCAAAGTAAAGACAATAAAACACAATTCATTCTGGAATCTGGATCGTTTCCTTAATTGATAAACTATCGCAATAGACTATCGCTATAGTTAGTCAATAGATCTAGACTATCGCTTTAGTAGGTCACAATAAACTCTCGCTATCGCAATATAGTTAGTCAAAATAGACTATCGCTATTATAACAGTCCTTGTGGGTCAATAGTAATCCCTAAACTTCGACTTTAATTCGTTGAAGCATCAATGTGTTGTTTCACTCTCTTATCTCGCAGCATTACTCACTTTTATTATATACTAAGCGATGTGAGACTGAGTTTTCTCAGTTTGAGAAAATGTGTTCTCATTACTGCAGTTTGATATCACCTTCTCTACACAGTGAAATATCACAGAGGGGATGACGTCATGTGTACAGTAGTATGACGTCACGTCTACAATCAACGTGACGTCATCGCCGTTGCTAATTGACAGAGCAACAATGGTATGACGTCGCCAGAACTCCCTCAATTGAAGCATTTTTGGACGTAAAACACCATATGTCCGACCACAGAAGCATAAAATAAACAGAATATTTTGTGATTTCAGTGCGACATCACGTATCTCTCATCACGTGACGGGGTAAAGCCGATATTTCACGAGTGGAGCAGCTTTACCCCGTCACTCAATGAGATAAGTGATATCGCACTGAAAAAACAAAATATCCTCTATATATTACATTTATATCTTACAAATATTACAGTAAAGATATTTAAATGCTTTACTATTTTATTTTAAATCACATTCAATGAAATATTCCTTCTTGTCTGACTGTCTAAACCCTTCGAAAATTATCTGTATATGTTTGACCGTACCTGTGATTGCCTGATGATCTATTGGTGTTGCATAGATGCGTTCACTGTACGGCCCCTCTCTTCCGTCAATAGTCGCCGCCTTCAGTCGGATGGAGTAGTTCACGCCACCCACCAAGTCGGGGATAGAGAAGTAACTATCCTCATTGGCGACCCTGTTGATTACTGAAGAAAAACAACACAAGGTTTTCAGTATCTAGATTTGTGCTTTCGTGCACTGTTTATATATGATGTGGTGAGCCTATATTCCAAATTTTCAAAGAAATCGTTGAATAAATAATTATTTTAGATAAATTTACATAGATAATTGATATAAAGATACAAAAGAGGACACAGGGGTTACAAAGTTCTGATCTGATCTGTTCCAACGAGCGATTCAATAAATCTGTGTTTTTCTCACAAAACAAGTATTGAACCTATAGAGTTGATTTAGTCGCCTTTCTTTACTATGTCTTCTTCTTATGTCCCATCCACTTCCTCTAACGGTTAAAAATTACTGCGTTTCACATTTGATCACTGGCCCTCGTAATAAGCCTACCCTCCTCTTTGTGCATAATAGTGGCCGCCATCGGGAAAAACAAGATTTTTTCGTAAATCAAGCACGTCGCTCTCAATCGGTCGGTAATAAAAATAAACTCTCATTTGTCAATTTCCAAGTTGATAATGTAGCGAGAAATAGGAATGAAGTTATGACAATTTGATGTTTGTACATCGGATATGTGTATTTAATATGGATTTAGACATTTTTGCATGGTGAGTGATATTATTTAAGGTATTTAGTCGACCTTTATGTGAATCTGACCATACACATTACATCTACTTTCATGAACATTACACTGAGTAACAGAAACCATACCAAATTGTCAACAGAGTCAAACTAAAGATAGTTCTGCCAGATAAAGTGAATGTTGGCTGTTGTGGGGGTATATCAAGTAAATATATATGTAAAAAAAATCATTTATGAGAATACAAAATTAGTTTCTTATATTATATCTGTCCAAACACACATGGGGTACTGAACTCGCTATCTCGAAGTAGTTTTCTGGACATTATGTCTGGTTATTGAGGTAAGATTTTATGAAATATGGAAATTATGTTAGTATGATATGTTTGTTATTTTCATAATGTACCTTAAATTCTTTGACTTAAATTTGACAACGCATCATTATTGTACCACGTCATAAAACTAGCCCAAAACCACTTTTTGACTCTAGTTAAGGAGATTAAAAAACGACGTTTTTAAAAAAAGACAACGTGTGTCTTATTAAAATATGAACATATGTTTTGAAATTTCAAATCTAGTTTAGTTGGCTTCTGTAGACATGGTGTAACTCTATTTGACGTTTTGCTCTTTGGTGAATATGTATCTTTGTCATAGTGCATAAGACTGTGCCAATGTGCCTTTCCTCATTTATATGCATCATTTATCCTTTTCATGCACAGTTCATGCACACTTTATGATTATTTTCATACACAGTGCATGTATATATGTTTCATCCAACTTTTCATCCACATAATGTGCATTTACAGTACATACATACTTTCATGCACAGAACATGCACATGTTCATGCACAATGCATGCATATTTTCATGCACAGTGCATGTATATTTCATATATTCATGCACAATGCATGTATCTCTTCACGCACAGTACAGTTTAATATGTGTAACATTTCATGCACAATGCATGCATCTTTTCATGCACAACAGCATAATTTCTTTAACAATGAAAGCCTGGTTCCATGCATAGTACATTTCTTATTACACTCACAAAACTTTATTTTTCATGCACAATACTTGTAATATTCATGTAAAGAACGTGTATGTAAATAGAGCATATATTCTGAGAACACCATTTACTGCAGCTTGTGTCGTTGTTAACGTCGCAATGTTCTATGACGCAGCTCGTCACAAGGACGTCATCGGCACATGTCTTCATCACCCATTCTACCCCAAGACTGTTTGGTTTCAGCGTATTGGAGAAGGAAATCTTTGGAGCTCCGGTCGGTTCTGTGAAGCATTCAGATACATGGTCATATTAAAACTGTGCAGCATCTAAAATATAGCATTCAGTAAACGAGTATAACTTTTCTTACTGACACCTGAAGTTGTCGTTTTGTCTATGACATACACTCAACCGCAAACAAATCGTCACTATACAAAATATCAATTCAATCCACGAGTGAACACACGAATGAAACAGAGCTACATTATGCCTTCAGAAATTTCAAAAATCACCTGTTAATATTTCTGAGAAACACACGTTTGTATGATAACTAAGATCGACGTTTTCGGATATCCTTAAGTAGACGAGATAGGAGAGTCAAAACTAGCTTTTTGGCTGTTTTATGACGTCCTACGGTAAAGACGCGTCAACAAAGTTAAGTTAAAGAAGGTTATTAATGTCAACAAAATTTGTTATCAATTAAAATTCTACTTGTAAGGAATTTTGAGGTCACATGACAAACATTCTGGTCAAAAGCCATTTTGAAAAAGCTACTTCTGCACCCAAATTGTACTTAACAGACATAAAAATTAAAGCATTATACTTTGATGTATGAAATTTTGGGTACCTCTTTACAAATTATATCCCTATTAAAAGCATTTAAAATCGACTTTTTTCGAAAGCACTTTTTTTTGTTTTTTACACTGTTGAAAATGTGATGACGTTTCTTTTGAGGTTGTGCAAATAGAGTTATTGACTTTGTAGGTCACCATGTCTTATATGATTCACTAGTTTTTGTTTGATGTTTAGAAGTTGTTACAAGTAACTTATTTTGATAATGGTGAGTATTTGACGTATATGTATTAGTACACTTAATTGGTCACACACTTTAATTCCAATCCCTCAGCCAAAGGCACGTGTACACACGATTTCACCTTTCTCGTGTTTTACTTGCAGCCTGTTGAAGAAGATGATGAAGGATTTCAGGACGTGACTCCTGTGACCCTTCCCGTGACCCCTGTGACCCTTCTCGTGACCCATGTGACCCCTCTCGTGTGTTGTGCTCCAAATTGTAATAAATGCTCCAAATTGTAATACCTGCTCCAAATTGTAATAAAAACTGCTCCAAATTGTAATACCTGCTCCAAATTGTAATAAAAACTGCTCCAAATTGTAATAACTCGATTTTCGTAAAACATACTGTCAAGCTGCTCCAAATTGAAAAAAAAGTGCTCCAAATTGTAATAACTGCTCCAAATTGTAATAACTGTGGTGAAGCTACATCTCGTGTTGCTGAAAATTAAAATATATAGAGTTGATGAAAAGAAGATCTGATACAGATGAAGATACAAGAGTTTATGTAGATGTTGATAAGATGTAAATGGACATGTAGATGAAGGTGATGATTTCGATCTTGATGAATGTATTGATGTACAGCATGATGTTGATGTAAATATAGGCGTTGATGTAGATATAGATATAGGCATTGATATAGATGTAGATATAACTGTTGATGTAGCGGTAGACAACTTGATGTAGATAACAGACTTGATGTGGATGTACATGTATATGTTGACGTAGATGTAGATGTAGCCGAATATAAGCCTGCTAATAACATTTAAATGTAGATATGTAGATGTGATCTTTTTAGATGTATATGTACGATAAGACAAAGGTTTTATGTGTACAACAAAACCGATACAGAGTTAAGACTTGTAATAACATGAGTGAAGCTAATAACATTTAAATGTAGATACAAATGAATGTAAATGCTTAGATATAGATGTATGCGTAGCTGTAGTTGCAGATAAATTGTATATGCCATTTTATATGTTATTGTAGGTGTAAATGTAGATGTGATCTTGACGTAATTGTTGATATTAATTTTAGTTGTATTTTGTTTTAGATGTATATGTACGATGAGGCAAAAGTCTTATGTGTACAACAAAACCCGATTCAGAGGTTATGCCTTGTAGTAACATGAGTGAAGTTATATCTCATGTTGAGAATAATTAATTTGTAAGTGTTGATATAGATATCGATATATAAGTTGATGCATATGTAGAAATAACTGATGTAGATGTAGATGAAGACACAGATGTAGGTGTATATACAGACGTAAATGAACATGATGTGGGTGATGATTGCGAAGTAGATATTGGTATAGATGTTGTCATAGATGTAAATATATTATTTAATGTAGAAATAAAAGGCTTAGATAAGTAGATGTAGAAGTACGTGTTACTGTATGTATAAATAGAGATTAAGAAGCAACGGTTGACGTTGGCTAATATATTTAGTTGTAAATGAACAGATGTAGATGTAGATCTTCGTGGTGTTGTGAATAAATATGTAGGTGTGAAGTAGTAGTAGTAGCAGTGGGGTTTACATGAAAAGATGTAAATTCTGATATAAGAGTCGATGTAGATGTAGATGCAAGGGCTGGTGTAGATGAACATGTAAGATTTGATGTAGATGTGACAGTTGATGTAGATGTTGATATGAAAGTTGATGTAAATGTAAGAATTGATGTAGATGTTGATGTAAGAGATGATGTTGATGTAAGCGGTGATGTAGATGTAGATGTAAGAGTTGAATGAGATGTGGATATATAAAACTTGATTGAGATATGGATATAAGAGTTGATGTAGATTTATGTGTATGAGGTGATGTAAATGTAGATGTAAGAGTAGATGTAGATGTAGAGGTAAGAATTGATGTAGATGTAAGCAGTGATGGAGATGTAGGTGTAAATGTAAAAGTTGATACAGATATTGAGAGAATTGATGTACATATAAAAGTTGATTGAGATATGGATATAAGAGTAGATGTAGATGTAAGAGTTGATGTAGGTGTAGATGTAAGAGTTGATGAAGATGAAGATGTAAGTGTTGATTTGAGGTAGATATAAGAGCTGATAAAGATATAGAAAGAGTAAATGTTGATATAAGAGTTGAAATAGAAATAGATATAGATATAATGTAGATGTATATTTGAGTTGACATGAGTTGTCGTAGATATAGATGTTGAAGTAGACAGAGTTACAAATGAATAATAGATAGGTGTTGCTTTAGATGCAGATGTAGGAAAAGATTATGCGAAGATGTAGATGCAAATGCAGTTGTATGTGTAAATGCAGTTGTAGACGTACCGGTAGAGATAGCTTGATATGTAGGTGTAGATGTAGATCTGGGTGAAGATGTCGATGTAGATGTAGGTAAACATGTATGCGAAAATGTGTATATAGATGTAGATATAGATGTAAATTGAAAATGTAGATGATGATTTAGACTTAGATTTAGATGAAGGTATAGACGTTTACAGAGACGTAGATGTAGATATAAGAGTTGACGTAGATATAAGAGATGATGCAGAAGTATATGAAGATACATATACAAACTCAGGCGCAGATGCAGATGTACGTAAAGTTATAGATTTAGACGTAATTGAACATGTAGATGTAGATCGAGACGATGATGTAGATGAAGATGTAGGTGTAGATGTAAATAGATATGTAGCAAAAACGGTAGACAAAGTTTTAGATGCATACATGTATCTTAATATAAATACAGATTTAGATCTTCATTTAAATGTATATATGGGTGTAAATGTAGATGTGTATGATGATGTAGATGTAAAGGTACACACAGAGGTACGCGTAGATCAAGGTTTTGTGTGGAGAGGTAGATGTATTATGTAAACGTAACTGTATGCGTAGGTATAGATTCAGATACAAGACTTAGTGTATATGCCAATTGGAGATTTCATTGTATGTGTTAGTGTAGATTTAATCTTGATGTTATGGTTGAGTTGATTCTAGTTGTACATAAAATGTATTAAAAAATAAAATGTTGATACACATGAAAGATGAAAGTCTCATTTCAAGAGAAAACTATGTCACCCATTTATACACTAGTGCTCAAAAGAAAGTATACAGTTGTTAAACCAGGCGTCAAATGAAAACAAATTCAAATATTTTTTTAAATCTTGTTAATTTCAATAGAGTATTCGTTTTTACAACAAATGTTACAGATACATTGCATTTGATATTGAATATTAGGTTTAATGATCAATCAGAGACAAGTGGGCACATAATGTAAATTAACACTTTCAAAAATATAGGATAAAGTGTCTTTCATTGCCAAAATGTCAACAATAACGAGCTCAATAACGAGTGTGACCTCCATTGGCGTTGATACAGGCCGTAACACGTCGACACATTGATGATGTAAGGCGACGAATGACGTCAGGCGTGATTCTTTGCCATTCCTGTTGGAGACATTGTTCCAGTTGCTGGACTGTGACAGGGGGCACTGGTAGTCTTCCGACCATCATTTCTGTAATGGCAATACCGACTTTCGTCGGAAAACATCACACATGCCCAATCACACCTCTGCCACCGTTGAACCCGCCTGGCCCACGTCAGTCTACAACGTTGATTTTGACCTGTCAGATAAATACCACGGTATGGTCGATGTGCCCGAATGCCATGTCTTCGAAGTCGAGTGTAGACGGTGTGTCGACTGATAGGTTGACGTCGCCGTTGCGAATCTATTTCTGAAATGAATCGTTCGAAAATGTCGATCCTCAGCGGGCGTCGTGACACGTGGTCGACCGCTTCTAGGCTTGTCCGATGTACTGCCAGTGTGTCTCAGCCGATGTATCAGTTTTTACGATTGTAGTTCCGGTACAACCAAAGGTTCTGGCAATGGCGGTGTGTCTTTCTCCTTGCGTGGCAAATTCGACAGCTCTCTCTAATTCGACAGGACTCAAACGTGGCATACTTCTTATGTTTTTCCTACTACTGCATCCCTAACGTCTCGAAAACTAGTTGTAATGTTTTGATGATGACAATGGTAAATATAATATCAATACAGATTTATTTACGCCTACAGCCTTTGGTTTTTGCATAGACAAATAAAAGCCTAATGCGACTGAAATGAGTTCTTCTTTTACACTTAAATGACATAAAAATCCATTCGGTCATCAACCTGGTAATGTCATTAATTTTCAAATAATGATGTGTAAGTCAAATGGATCTTATTCCGAATTTTGTCCGTTTGGATATTTTTGGTCACATGATATTGGATTTATGGAGCTTTTGCTCCAAATTGTAATAACTGTTCCAAATTGTAATAACAGCTCCAAATTTCACTAAACAGTGTAAATACCCAAAATTTGGTTGTATTATTATGATGATGGTACATCTGATATAAATAAACGTTTTTTAATGCCTACAGCATGTCTATTTTTGGTCACATGATATTGTATTTACAAGCATTATTATAATTTGGAGCAGTTATTACAATTTGGAGCAAGCCGTTGCTCCAAATTGTAATAACTGCTTCAAATTGTAATAACAGCTCCAAATTGTACTAAACAGTGTAAATACCCAAAATTTGGTTGTATTATTATGATGATGATAGTCACAATGGTACCTCTGATAACAATAAAGTTTTGTTTATGCCTACAGCATTTCTATTTTTGGTCACATGATATTGAATTTATGAGCATTATTACAATTTGGAGCAGTTATTACAATTTGGAGCAAGCCTTTGCTCCAAATTGTAATAACTGCTCCAAATTGTAATAACAACTCCAAATTGCACTAAACAGTGTAAATACCCAAAAGTTGGTTGTAGTATTATGATGATGATAGTCACAATGGTACATCTGATATTAATGAACGTTTTTTTTTATGCCTACAGCATTTCTATTTTTGATCATATGATATTGAATTTATAAGCATTATTACAATTTGGAGCAGTTATTACAATTTGGAGCAAGCCTTTGCTCCAAATTGTAATAACTGCTTCAAATTGTAATAACAGCTCCAAATTGTACTAAACAGTGTAAATACCCAAAATTTGGTTGTATTATTATGATGATGATAGTCACAATGGTACCTCTGATAACAATAAAGTTTTGTTTATGCCTACAGCATTTCTATTTTTGGTCACATGATATTGAATTTATGAGCATTATTACAATTTGGAGCAGTTATTACAATTTGGAGCAAGCCTTTGCTCCAAATTGTAATAACTGCTCCAAATTGTAATAACAACTCCAAATTGCACTAAACAGTGTAAATACCCAAAAGTTGGTTGTAGTATTATGATGATGATAGTCACAATGGTACATCTGATATTAATGAACGTTTTTTTTTATGCCTACAGCATTTCTATTTTTGATCATATGATATTGAATTTATAAGCATTATTACAATTTGGAGCAGTTATTACAATTTGGAGCAAGCCTTTGCTCCAAATTGTAATAACTGCTCCAAATTGTAATAACAGCTCTAAATTGCACTAAACAGTGTAAATACCCAAAAGTTGGTTGTAGTATTATGATGATGATAGTCACAATGGTACATCTGATATAAATAAACGTTTTTTTTTATGCCTACAGCATTTCTATTTTTGGTCACATGATATTGAATTTATGAGCATTATTACAATTTGGAGCAGTTATTACAATTTGGAGCAAGCCTTTGCTCCAAATTGTAATAACTGCTCCAAATTGTAATAACAACTCCAAATTGCACTAAACAGTGTAAATACCCAAAAGTTGGTTGTAGTATTATGATGATGATAGTCACAATGGTACATCTGATATTAATGAACGTTTTTTTTATGCCTACAGCATTTCTATTTTTGATCATATGATATTGAATTTATAAGCATTATTACAATTTGGAGCAGTTATTACAATTTGGAGCAAGCCTTTGCTCCAAATTGTAATAACTGCTCCAAATTGTAATAACAGCTCTAAATTGCACTAAACAGTGTAAATACCCAAAAGTTGGTTGTAGTATTATGATGATGATAGTCACAATGGTACATCTGATATAAATAAACGTTTTTTTTATGCCTACAGCATTTCTATTTTTGGTCACATGATATTGAATTTATGAGCATTATTACAATTTGGAGCAGTTATTACAATTTGGAGCAAGCCTTTGCTCCAAATTGTAATAACTGCTCCAAATTGTAATAACAACTCCAAATTGCACTAAACAGTGTAAATACCCAAAATTTGGTTGTAGTATTATGATGATGATAGTCACAATGGTACATCTGATATTAATAAACGTTTTTTAATGCCTACAGCATTTCTATTTTTGGTCACATGATATTGAATTTATGAGCATTATTACAATTTGGAGCAGTTATTACAATTTGGAGCAAGCCTTTGCTCCAAATTGTAATAACTGCTCCAAATTGTAATAACAGCTCCGAATTGCACTAAATAGTGTTAATACCCCAAATTCGGTTGTAGTATTATGATGAAGATAGTGATAATGGTACATCTGATATCAATAGAGTTTTTTTTAATACCTACAGCATTTCGTTTCGCACAAAGAAATTAAGACCGACAGCGACTAAAATGAGTTCTTGTTTTACATTTGAATGATATAAAAACATCATTCGGTCATCAACTTGGCAATGTCATTAATTTATAAATAATAACATGAAAGTCAAAAAGATCTTATTCCGCGTTGTGTCCGTTTGATCCACATCTACACATCTAAACCACTCTTTATTTATAATTCATATCCACATTACATCAACAGTTACATCTGCATCATAACCTAAGTACCCATTATACATTAACAATTACATATTCATCCCCGCCATGTCCACGTCTACATGAACATGTACATCGTGATATACAGAGCTCTACATCTTCATATTCAGCTTGATTATCAGGACATTTTACATCTCCATGTCCTTCAACGTTAACATGGCTACGTCTACGTCTACATTAACATATACATCTTCATCTACAACTTCATCTATACGTATATGTCAACTTAAATATGTAAATCGTAATCAACATCAACATCTACATGCATATAGATACAACTTTCGTTTATATCAACCTTACTGTTTACACAAAATCAATCTTAAAATCAATACAAGCAGACATAGTCTACTATAAGTGGAAACCTGTTACAGAAATATGTATTGAACAATGATTGTGAAGCTTAATGCTATAATAAATCCTAAATCACTAATTAGTTATTAATTCATGCTACAGAAGGAAATGTACTTCCCACAACAGAATACTGTCTATCTAAAAATAACCAAGTTCTGTTCCGGAAGCAATATTGTAGAACGCATTTCGTATTTTGCTCGGGAATCAAGATGTAGATGTTTTTCCATGGCTAAAAATAAAATTCAAAAGAAGTTAACAACCCCAAAAGGAACATCTTGATATGATGATTGCTCCGGACAGACAGACGGACTGAGGTCATTTCCTTATCCATTATTATTATTTCGTTAACACGGGGGATAATAACAATCTTCATAAACATTGTAATTACAATTATCAAAACGAACACCGAATCAATGATCACCATAAAACCAAAATCGTCAAATAATCAGAACTAAAGATATTTAAGCTTACATCGCCTTTATCTGTGTTATTACAATTTGGAGCAGTTATTACAATTTGGAGCACTTTTTATTACAATTTGGAGCAGCTTGACAGTACGTTTTTCGAAAATGTGGTTATTACAATTTGGAGCAGTTTTTATTACAATTTGGAGCAGGTATTACAATTTGGAGCAGTTTTTATTACAATTTGGAGCATGTATTACAATTTGGAGCAATTATTACAATTTGGAGCACTACACTCGTGGCCGAAGGGTCAGCAAATCTACAATTGATAATCCCATTCGCCCAGTGTATATGTACATACGTTGTCATCTCTCTAGATCGAGCTATTCGAAACTGTCGACGGTCAGACTAAATTAATAGACGAATGGAACGCCAGACGCCTTGCCATAAAATCACCAGGCCCAAAAGTGCTCATTAGCAAATAGTTTTCATTTGTTTTGATGTGTGTTTAGGCCAAAGTGTTATGCATGGATGTTAAGTAAAAACATTTACTAGAAGTATGGCTTTACCTTTATCAAGTATGTAGGTACAGTCATCAAACCCAATGTCGGAACTTCCGTTGCTCGTTGTTATGGATACGCCGTAATTATAATCTTTATCATACTCTATAGATGTGGAGTTATCAGTTCCCGGTACAGACTTCCATTGTATCCGGTCCTGGTAAATAAAAACTCAGATATGAAATGAAGTGTATCTGTTGATAAACTCAGTACATAACAAATAAATCAATATTCACTTAAATTAATCCATGGCGATGACGTCACTCTATTAACAGGTGTCAGGTTTTGACATTTTCGGCTCACAAAGTTATTTGTTCAAGAATGATGTATTTTGTCCTAGTATATCTGATTAGAATCTGAAAATATCTGATTATTTTTGTAATGTCTGACCCGGGAATCGAACATGTGACTCTTCGTCTGTTACGCAGCGCCCTAACCTATTAGACTACCAGGCCTGCTGGTAATCATTTGATTGTTTGTCAGTAAGATCCCTGCATTCTAAACAAGACTGGAAAAAGTGTGAAACGCATGGGGATCGTGCTGAAACACATGAAATGCAGGAGTTTGACTGTCAATCAAATCGCTTTGCGTGGAAGATTTGCGCCATGGAAGAATCCATATCATAAGGGTCGAAGCTACGTGTACCATATCCGATGAATGGGCACCGAAATTTGCAAAATAATATTTGTTTAGTTACATAATTTAAATGTATTGTCTATAATGCTAGATAATCACATATGTATGTTTCGTGACGTCATACATGGATTGAAATGGAGAATGCATTCGGAGCCTTGGATTCGTTAAAAATAATCAACGAGCCCCGAAGGGGGGCTCGTAGATTATTTTTAACGAATCCACGGCTCCGAATGCATTCTCCATTACAGAAATGAAACTCAGTTGTCTCTTTTCGTCAGAGAGAAAATTAAAATTCCACCAAAATTGTACAATTCTAATGAAAGTTCTATCATCGACAGAAGTAAGAACTGTCTGTAATAAACTCACGTTTCTGTAAAACACTGAACGAAAACAAATTTACAATGTTGGGGAATTCTTTTGCACTAAATACATCAACAGCCCAGACTTTCAATAAATTAAAATAAATTCCCCAAATGACAAATAAATATATATATATATATATGTATATATTGATATATTGAGGTATATACATTGTAAGTATGTAACAATAGTGATACTTTTAATTGCTGAATAACGGATAATTCCCTACAACTTCACTATTTTCAAACATTAGGACAGCTGATATCGTCTTCTCCACTTTTTCACACCAATATCGGCATATCTTGAGAATGAGTCATGCAAAAACAATCGGGAAAAGGTGAATATTAATTAGAAACCTCTAGTGACGTCACTCTATTGTCTCACCAGGGTCTTCTTTACCAACGAAACCTCTACTGGTAGTTTATCGGGCATACCTGGGCTCGTGCCTGGTTTCGTTCTCTGGAGAATTCGCTTGCCTAATATAATTAATATTGTTGATTGTTTATCAGTATGAATCCTGTGTTATACATGGGACAGTTAACAAGTTCAGCCCCGTACACGGCATGGGTTGCAGGAGTACAGAACGCATGGCAACTGATCCCAATAGTAAATACCATTGCATCCTTGACGATTTTTAAATATTAAATTGCATCTTAAATATAGCCTCGTTCGGTTCATAAGTTCGATCAAAACCTCCCCCTTTGTTTGAGAACAAATGCCCTCACGCTCATCTGAATCAATGGATCAAAGATCCAGTGATTTAAAAATAGATGGAGTGTAAAGTTCCGTTGTAGTTTAAAAGGATCTGCTATTTTATATCTAGATTAGATTAGATTGATTATTAGAGTCGCTATATACCTGTAGCGCCCGCGTGGCTACTCTAACGTCTTACATATGTTCAATTGATGAGGGACGCTTTGTTACCTCGTTTTAACTTGGTTTCAGGGTTCATGGGTTCGAATCCCGTCAATGTGAGGTGGTTCATAAGACTATGATTATCGGGTTGCAACCTCGGTCTAAATACTGAAATGATGTTGCGACCCTATGAACCATAATGGATATGCGGGATGTCCCAAAAGTTCCTGGTCATGGCTCGTCTACGGTGCTTACTCTGCCCCTAGTAAGTTCAACACACCACTGTTAAACGCGGTTATATGATGGAGCAGAGTCACCTAATGTTTTCAACATATCTTCATGAATTTATTTTGGAGTGTATTTTTTCAAACGCAAATATTTTATGACAGCTCTCAATCTACACACATACCATTGAAGTGTATGCATCTGGTGAGTTAACACTCCATTGGAATGTACTTAATGAATGTACACTATGATTGCGTTTCGGACATTTATGTCATATTTAGGCCAGCCACCTTTGGAACAAACCTCCCTCGTGTGCTTTAAGTTTTTACAGTAAATGTTCACCCACCTCACAGCTGAAGGGTGGACTACCCCGCCGACACCAGAACACGGCCTGTGTACGAACAAATTCGTCCTTGCTCCATTCCAGTTGTACTGCGTCTCCCGAGATCCGGACTCGCACTGTCTTTGGTCTGGCAACTTGAACAAAATCATTGATCTCATATATACTTCGTGATCGAAAAGGATATAAGTCTATTGAAACGAAAAACACAATATCGAAATTCAAGATATAACATGTTTAGAGCATTCTTAAATGCGGAATTTATCAATAAAAGGTTCGTAATTCTATTATGTTTTTTTTTAAAATTCGAAAACATCAATAATGTAGTTTTTTTAGTTTTGTGTGTCAAATGTGAAACCAAATGTTCAATCTAATCGTTTTAAAATAAAACAATGATTTAGTTTACCTTTCAAAAAGCAAATAATATGACGATATAATGATACTTATATTAAATATTGCCCAAAACATGAATACATACAAAATTAAAACAAAAGATTTATTTACCAGATTTGTCCATTGAGATATTAAGTCTTGAGGTAGGTGACGCTCCTACATTGTTATACAGAGTTATCTCCACTTGGTAGGAAAGGTTACACATGAGGTCAACAGTATCGCTCAACGAAGTTACCGGAAGTGGATTTGTGATTCCTTTACTTCCGTCTGATGGGATATATGAGACTTGATACTCCGTCAAGTTACCGTTCCACGTTTCTATGCTTGGTAGCTGCAAACACATTCGTTCACATTATGTAAAGTTTTGTTTCTTTAAACTTTAAGCTGTCAATATATGAAAAGTGTAAGAATATCGTCGTATTCTAATGAGAGATGTTAAGTACTGAAGTATGTTTTTGCTCAAATATTTTCGGAAAGTTTGCTGCACACGTAACAAGCTGTCAGTCAAATAAACTGCGTTGCTTACATTTAAATATTAACATGATCTTAACGCTGGACATTGACGGATGCTTATTTGACGATAAAATACTCTCCGAGCACAGGCCAAGTTTAGCACAAATATGTTGCGCAACAGAGATGGTCGACCATTTTTCCATATTGGCGAACATAGTAAACTGCTCACTGCGTTCGCGCATTGGAAAAACTGGACGTTCATATATGTTGCGCAGCGTACAGTATTTGGGCTTAACTTGGCTTGTGATTCCGATGACGCCTGGTCACTTGCACCAATTGACCAAGTGTTGCTTGTTTCCACATGTGTTACGGTTTTCTTAAAACTTCAACTGTAAATATCATTAAACACTTATCTTGGTAAAGTGATTTCCACAGCACCATGGCCTACAGTGTATAAATGTATTATATTTGGACAGATGTTGGACCTACTGTGAGGAAGATAACGACGGTTCGCGTCTTCGAACTCTTCTTGCAGGAACTCTTCACATGGTAGCCTCCCTCCATCACAGGTACTCCTGCTTCTGGCTCTGAAGAAGAATTTTCTCAGACATCTAAAACATATTTACTTGCAGAGATTTTGAGTATTTCTTATATGTAGGGGCATATGTAGAGTGTTTCTCCCTCTGCATTTCGAATCACGTACATGTGTCGGTTAATTAGGAGTGTCGAAGAAGAGCTCGAGCGATCTCGCGATCGGTTAGATGGGAATCCTAAAGGATGTGGATGTATATTTAGGTATTGGTTAAATTGGAACGCATTGATTGGTGATTGCTGCAGTTGTCTTTACATAGTAACAGCATAGGAGTACTGGCAGTATATGTTGAAGTTCTTCACGATATTGAAAGTGTTTACGAAAGTAAAAAGAAGTGACTTAAAGTGTTGAATTATTGACATGCATTATATATTGTAACGTTGTAATGTTAAAAGGAGGTTTTTAATTTGATAATCTCATCGAACTAAGAACATATATAAAATACAATGATGCAGTTATCAGTTACTACTCATGATGTATTTCTTGTGAAGGAAACAGTTGCGCAGTAGTAGTAGTAGTAGTATCAGTGTTAGTAGTAGTAGTAGTAGTAGTAGTAGTAGTTATAGTTGTAGTAGTAGTAGTAGTATCAGTGTTAGTAGTAGTAGTAGTAGTAGTATCAGTGTTAGTAGTAGTAGTAGTAGTAGTAGTTATAGTTGTAGTAGTAGTAGTAGTAGTAGTAGTAGTAGTAGTAGTAGTAGTAGTAGGTGGCGGCGTGAGAAGTGTTGGTGGCTGATAGGTACTAGTGACAACAGTAATAGTACTCACTATCCTCCGCTGTGCGCACTCGGATACTGGAAGCACGACTCCAGTAGATGCTCCCCGGTTTAAAGGACACCGAGAGGTCGTACATAGTGTCGGGTCGCAGATCACAGACGGTGTATGTTTCTGTATCCACTTCTCCACTTGACATTGTCTTAAACATTCAATTTCAAAATGTGAATTGAATAATTTATACTAACGTTTACAGTTATGAAAACCGTGTCTAGATTCTACTTTTGGACATTTATAGTGATTTTTGATTGTTTAAGATAACATATTGTAGAAGCATAAAAGGTGACACTGTACGTATCATTTACAGTGATATTGCCCTAACAAATTACTCTTAGAAGTGGACAAAGTTAGGAACATGTACCAACAGGTTGACCAATCAAAGAAGACAATATGTCTATATACAATATACTATATATATTGATACACTGCCTGAGACAGTGATTAATTAATTAAAGGATAAGTTATCTCACAGTTTTCGCAACATATGTATTACAGTCCGAACTGTTATAATTATATCATTTTTAAGAAAAACAATATTTTCTTGATTTTCTTATGAATTCCATTTATAATGACCTTCATAGATTGTATCAGTATTAGTTTTTTTTAATATGATGCTGCTTATATTTTGTGGATATTAAAACACTATATTTGAAACGCTCACCGTATTATTTAAACCAAGACGAACTTTGTATGTCCACGTGTAGTGAAGTCTTCTGTTTTCTAGCTCCTCCCAGGTGGCTGTTAGGCATCTGCTGCTGGTATTCGCAGTTAAACCTTCAGGGGGCGGCGCCTTTACTGGAATCCAGTGATTCAGTGGTATGATTTGACCGAACAATGTCAAACATAAGTATACAGTCGATACCTAATACTGTTCGCATTGATCTAAACCTACAGTGCAAGAGAAACATCGCCATACAAAATACAATCTATTTCAAACGACGAGCGATAGATTCAACTGAAAAAGAGTAACACCATGTCTTCAGAAACCAATTAAAGAGAATTTTTATTTTCAAAACATTTATCTGTTGCTTCAATATATTTAAGTCTAAGCACGCTATTTATGTCGACAATTTCTTTTATTTTTTTTAAATCTACATTTTATAAAGCCATTTTTAAGAAGCGATTTCAGCACCGCAAGTGTATTGGAACTGACATAAAAAAAGAAACATCAGAATCAGGGCCGTGTTCAAGAGAGGTTTCAAAGTAATCGCTCAAATAGCGATTACTTTTAAATTATCTTGAACGCGATTGCTCAATGCAGCGCTACGTAGTAAGGCGAGCAAACTTCGAGGAATTTGCACTGTGTCGTTCAAGAGAGATTGAGCGCTACATGAGCGCTACATTGAGCGATCAATGAGCAATTTAAGCGCTCGCTGTTATTGAACGGAACCCTGGTGTACGTCTTTACACCCGTCTACACACGCGTCTATCGAATGCATTCAAAATGTACTTTCTCCGACAGCAGAACTTCGTTGTATACTCTCTAAAAAGTGTAGGTACGTTTCCCTTGCAAGTGAGTAAAGTTAAGCTTTAAAAAAACGAAGTCCCGTCACTGTATTCTGGGATAAAAAAAATCCAACAATCATCCATTTCGAGTTGCACGACTTCATACATGTAATATGCTATACATGCAAGTGTCAGAAGTCAGAGTTCGGTGGTTATAAATGCATCGTTATCACAAAGATCTACTTCAGCCTTAATTCTTGCTATTAAACTATAACCCGTGATGTCTTTGTGGGATCACAGCATCGCGAAAACGAAAACCATGATTATTTTGGTTTTCACAACGGAAGTGAGGATTGAATGTACCATAACATAAGACAGAGGTGGAGAGACAGAGATGACAGAGAGACAGAAGTGGAGGGACAGAGATACAGAAGTGGAGAGACAGGCATGACAGAGAGACAGAAGTGGAGAGAAAGAGATGACAGAGAGACAGAAGTGGAGGGACAGAGAGACAGAAGTGGAGAGACAGAGATGACAGAAGTGGAGAGACAGAGATGACAGAGACATATAAGTGGAGAGACAGAGATGACAGAGAAACATAAGTGGAGAGACAGAGATGACAGAGAAACATAAGTGGAGAAACAGAGATGACAGAGAAACATAAGTGGAGAGACAGAGATGACAGAGAGACATGGATGCAGAAGGCCATATCGAGAGGATGGATGTGACAAATAAACAAAGTGGTATTAAGACCGGAGGACAGAAGGGCACATGCTTAAAGACAGCATACAATGCTTTTAAAAAGTAAAACATTAGAATATCAAAAGGCATATCTCTGGGTGATAAATAACTCGTGTATGAAACTAGGTTAACCTAGCTTGTTTATTTTTAGAGATGTGCGACGTTGTATAAGAGTATAATGGGACGGGACGAATAACGGCCGACCAGGATGAATCCAGTTATTCAGTAATCGGGGTATTAACCCATAGAAAGACACAGATAAATGGTGACACGTAGAGACAGAGGTAGAGCGGACGTGAGGAAGAGATGCTTGGAGACAAAGAGGTCGACATATATAGATCTGAACTATTACAAGGAAACTGGAGAGGGGATAACTTACCGTAGCGGTGTGACTGTCTTGTCACAAGTTGAACATGGCTAACATTAGCTCTTGTGTTTGTGATGTTGATTCTGAACTTGTATTCATCACTGCCGCTGTAATCCGTGTTGTCAAGAAAACAATACGTGATGCTACTTTCTGAACAGTTGAAAAAGACCTGTTCTGACCTGTAATGAAGATTCAACGGTCTGCACTTAACGTCTTGAATTACCTCCCTTGACTTTGTTACATAATATATAAACTACCCTGGTGATAATAAAGAAGTGAAACCGGTTGTTAATGAACTAATGCAGACTGTCATGTTATAAGTATATAATAGCACAATACAAATAACAGCAAATAACAGCAAGCTTTTTCAGAAATAAATTTCACAAGGTGTTTGATCAATGGCTTATACACGGTTTGAAAAGTAAAAGTTCAAATGATATACATGCCGGAGCTTACAACAACAGTTCAATTTGAACTTTCAAATCATCGATAAGCCAGTGGACGAACACATTATAAAATATGTTTCTTATAAATTCAAGCTTTGCGATGTAATGGGTGTTTTAAATATAATCATATATAAATAAAAATGAAAAATTAAAAAATAGATGCAAAACATGTACAGTGCAAGTTAAAACACATGTTTTGTTTTGTCTTGGATCAGGCCTTAGCTCCGCCTAAATTAATACACACTCATGTGTCATCGCGCGCAAAAGCTAGTTCACATGATAGCATTTCATTCATGATTCTAACGTGCTGTATTAATGTAATTTTTTAATAAACTACGAATTCTCATTTGGAGGTTTGTAAAAAAAAGTATAAATAACAAAACAGCTTGTGATAGCAGTGCCATCATTTCCTGAAAGTTATCTTATATAAACATCAAAGTATAAAGCTTAGTCTTTTCGACTGTAAGTGTCGTGTTTATGAGGATGTATACCAGTCTCATTCAATCAGCAGAGAGCATATTGCTTAAATGTCAAAGTCTGGATTTGTTATGTGATATTAGTTTTCAGATTTCAGATTTGTCATTTATATCATTCACTAATGTATCGTTCTTCAGGTTTTCTAAACATTCATTCTCTAAGCGTCTTGTTGGCGAAGAGTGCATTAAGAAAATAGGGATGTACTTTGAACAAAAGGCCGATTACACTAAATAATATAAATCCCAAATTACTGATGTTTTACCCGTAAGCGAGACTTATTGAATGTGAAAAAAATGCAATTCTCTATTCACAATACATCCCATAAGTTCCCATAATTGCCAGTTATCAGTAGTTCTATATAAACTATGATGATAATGTTAATAATTATTTATTTAAGGTTAAAAGCAGAAGGAAAAGTTTACATTTCACGTACATCAGTTTACAACAAATACACGTCATTTGTTCGAGATGACAATTTAAACTTTACCAGGTTATTTATTTCAAATCACTTAAAGCTATTTCTTGAATTTTATGTCATTGTTCAAAAAAAGATGTTTTGACATGTCAACAGTCTGATTGAAATCAACCATTTTCAGAGGAATACAAGTGAATTAAAGTTGCAATTTAGTGCAGCTACTGGGATACGATCGTTCAGAGGTTTCCTCGCAAAGCCGTCTGATAACAGCCCGTAGGCTCGCATGTTCTGATGCTATTAACGTAGCCAATCACAGAACTTCAAACAAAAGCTTCCGTACGAAAAGCTAGGGGCAAGTAACCCCCAACAGCAATACTTTCGTCGCTTTCCGTTACACGAGGAACGTGTTACCAAATGATTCCGAATACTATCAAAACGGTGACCGTTCGAAACCATCGGATATATACCTGGGTTTAGTCTAACCTTAAGAGTAATCTACAGAACCTGTTAGCATCCCGGAAGTTGCATTATTTTGCAAATGTTATTCCTCGGAACAAGGTCGATTTCAATCAGACTTGGACATGTCAATTGATTGAGTCCAACTATATTCAGTGGACAATAATTCTCCATCTAGCAGTTTAGATGTCTAGATGTCTATTCCTCATTGTAAACATGTGTGTGTGCGTGGGCGCGGATGTGTATGTGTTGGTGTGTGTGTGTGTGTGTGTGTGGGTGGGTGTGTGTGGGTGTGTGTGTGTGTGTGTGTGTGTGTGTGTGTGTGTGTGTGTGTGTGTGCGTGTGTATGTCTGTATGCGTACTGTGGAGAGAAAAGAGGGTTAGAATTAGTTAACTACAATGCCACCACATATGATACCAGTCATATCCAGGATTCCACTGCACGTCGATTTCCATATCGCTCATGTTTAGGTACTTTGGTATGGTCCATGATATGTTGAGAGTATTCCAGTTGTCAATAAGTACGGTGACATTTAGCATATCCCTTGGCGGATCTAAAAAACATTGAATAATATTATAATATATTATATATAATAAATATTTACAATAAACAGGGCGGGAAGGACTAACGCGTTTCAAACATGTTTTTAAACACAAAGACAATCATATTGTTCTTTTTTTCTAATTAATCTCTTGCTTTTAATGTGAACACTTATATTTCTGATGATGTTATTATAGTGAAACAGATTTGAAGCTATGGTTATGGTATGACATAAATATTTTGATATCGTTGCAATTTCGAAAAGGAATCATCTTACAT
This sequence comes from Gibbula magus, assembly GCA_936450465.1. NCBI lineage: Eukaryota > Metazoa > Mollusca > Gastropoda > Trochida > Trochidae > Gibbula > Gibbula magus. Next base: position 83,819,488 of record OW388290.1, read on the forward strand.
TAATAAAAATTAAATACTGTACGTCTTCAAAATTATACTACAGCAAAATATGCAGCAATACTGATCTGGTACATCGAGAGATGTAGCAATAATGATCTGGTACATCGAGAGATGCAGTGATCTTGATCTGGAACATCGAGAGATGCAGTGATTTTGATCTGGTATATCGAGAGATGCAGTGATATTGATCTTGTGCATCGAGAGATGCAGTTGTTTTGATCTGGTACATCGAGAGATGCAGTGATTTTGATCTATTACATCGAACAATGCAGTGATTTTGATCTGGTACATCGAACAATGCAGTTATCTTGATCTAGTACATCGAGAGATGCAGAAATATTGATTTTGTAAATCGAACAATGCAGTGATTTTGATCTGGTACATTGAGGGTTGCAGTGATTTTGATCTGGTACATCGAGAGATGCAGTGATCATGATCTGGCACATCGAACAATGTAGTGATCTTGATCTGGTACATCGAGAGATGCAGCAGTATTGATGTTGTACATCGAACAATGCAGTGATATTGATCTGGCACATCGCGAGATGCAGTGATATTCATCTGGCACATCGAGAGATGCAGTGATCTTGATCTGGCACATCGTACAATTCATTGATTTTGATCGCGTACATCGCATAATGCAATGATCTTGATCTGGTACATCGAGAGTTGCAGTGATATTGATCTGGTACATCGATAAATGCAGCACTATTGACCTGGTTCATCGAGAGATGCAGTGATCTTGATCTGGTACAGCTAGAGATGTAGCAATATTGATCCGGTACATCGAGAGATGCAGTGATTTTGATCTGGTACATCGAGAGATGCAGTGATCCTGATCTGGTACAGCGAGATATGCAGTGATCTTGATCTGGTATATCGAACAATGCAGTGATTTTGATCTGGTACATCGAGAGATGCAGCGATATTGATTTTGTACATCGAACAATGCAGTGATGTTGATCTGGCACATCGAGAGATGCAGTGATATTCATCTGGCACATCGAGAGATGCAGTGATCTTGATCTGGCACATCGTACAATTCATTGATTTTGATCGCGTACATCGCATAATGCAATGATCTTGATCTGGTACATCGAGAGTTGCAGTGATATTGATCTGGTACATCGATAAATGCAGCACTATTGACCTGGTTCATCGAGAGATGCAGTGATCTTGATCTGGTACAGCTAGAGATGTAGCAATATTGATCCGGTACATCGAGAGATGCAGTGATTTTGATCTGGTACATCGAGAGATGCAGTGATCCTGATCTGGTACAGCGAGATATGCAGTGATCTTGATCTGGTATATCGAACAATGCAGTGATTTTGATCTGGTACATCGAGAGATGCAGCGATATTGATTTTGTACATCGAACAATGCAGTGATGTTGATCTGGTACATCGAGAGATGCAGCAATATTGACCTGGTACATAGAACAATGCAGTGATATTGATCTGGTACATCGAGAGATGCAGTGATTTTGATCTGGTACATCGCACAATGCAATGATTTTGATCTGGTACATCGCACAATGCAATGATTTTGATCTGGTACATCGAACAATGCAGTGATGTTGATCTGGTACATCGCGAGATGCAGCAATATTGATCTGGTTCATCGAGAGATGCAGTGATATTGATCTGGTACACCGAGAGATGCAGTGATTTTGATCTGGTACATCGCACAATGCAATGATCTTGGTCTGTTACATCGAGAGTTGCAGTGATATTGATCTGGTACATCGATAACTGCAGCACTATTGACCTGGTTCATCGAGAGATGCAGTGATCTTGATCTGGTACAGCTATAGATGTAGCAATATTGATCCGGTACATCGAGAGATGCAGCGATTTTGATCTAGTACATCGAGAGATGCAGTGATCTTGATCTGGTACAGCGAGATATGCAGTGATATTGATCTGCTGCATCGAGAGATGCAGCAATATTGATCTGGTACATCGCGAGATGCAGCAATACTGATCTGGTACATCGCGAGATGCAGTGATTTTGAGCTGGTACATCGAGAGATGCAGCAATATTGATCTGGTACATCAAGAGATGCAGTAATTTTGAGCTGGTACATCGAGAGATGCAGCAATAATGATCTGGTACATCGAGAGATGCAGTGATTTTGATCTGGTACATCGAGAGATGCAGTGATCTTGATCTGGTACAGCGAGATATGCAGTGATCTTGATCTGGTATATCGAACAATGCAGTGATTTTGATCTTGTACATCGAGAGATGCAGCGATACTGATCTGGCACATCGAACAATGTAGTGATCTTGATCTGGTACATCGAGAGATGCAGCAGTATTGATCTGGTACATCGAGAGATGCAGTGATATTGATCTGGTACATCGCGAGATGCAGTAATTTTGAGCTTGTACATCGAGAGATGCAGCAATAATGATCAGGTACATCGCGAGATGCAGTGATATTGATCTGGTACATCGAGAGATGCAGTAATTTTGAGCTGGTACATCGAGAGATGCAGCAATAATGATCTGGTTCATCGAGAGATGCATTGATCTTGATCTGGTACATCGAGAGATGCAGTGATTTTGATCTGGTACATCGAGAGATACAGTGATATTGATCTTGTGCATCGAGAGATGCAGTGGTTTTGATCTGGTACATCGAGAGATGCAGTGATTTTGATCTGGTACATCGAACAATGCAGTGATTTTGATCTTGTACATCGAACAATGCAGTGTTCTTGATCTAGTAAATCGAGAGATGCAGCAATATTGATTTTTTTGTAAATCGAGGGTTGCAGTGATTTTGATCTGGTACATCGAGGGTTGCAGTGATTTTGATCTGGTACATCGAGGGTTGCAGTGATTTTGATATGGTACATCGAGAGATGCAGTGATATTGATCTGGCACATCGAGAGATGCAGTGATATTCATCTGGCACATCGAGAGATGCAGTGATCTTGATCTGGCACATCGAGCAATTCATTGATTTTGATCGCGTACATCGCATAAGGCAATGATCTTGATCTGGTACATCGAGAGTTGCAGTGATATTGATCTGGTACATCGATAAATGCAGCACTATTGACCTGGTTCATCGAGAGATGCAGTGATCTTGATCTGGTACAGCTAGAGATGTAGCAATATTGATCCGGTACATCGAGAGATGCAGTGATTTTGATCTGGTACATCGAGAGATGCAGTGATCTTGATTTGGTACAGCGAGATATGCAGTGATCTTGATCTGGTATATCGAACAATGCAGTGATTGTGATCTGGTACACCGAGAGATGCAGCGATATTGATTTTGTACATCGAACAATGCAGTGATGTTGATCTGGTACATCGAGAGATGCAGCAATATTGACCTGGTACATAGAACAATGCAGTGATATTGATCTGGTACATCGAGAGATGCAGTGATTTTGATCTGGTACATCGAGAGATGCAGCAATAATGATCTGGTACATCGAGAGATGCAGCAATAATGATCTGGTACATCGAGAGATGCAGTGATTTTGATCTGGTACATCGAGAGATGCAGTGATCTTGATCTGGTACAGCGAGATATGCAGTGATCTTGATCTGGTATATCGAACAATGCAGTGATTTTGATCTGGTACATCGAGAGATGCAGCGATACTGATCTGGCACATCGAACAATGTAGTGATCTTGATCTGGTACATCGAGAGATGCAGTGATATTGATCTGGTACATCGCGAGATGCAGTAATTTTGAGCTTGTACATCGAGAGATGCAGCAATAATGATCTGGTACATCGCGAGATGCAGTGATATTGATCTGGTACATCGAGAGATGCAGTAATTTTGAGCTGGTACATCGAGAGATGCAGCAATAATGATCTGGTTCATCGAGAGATGCATTGATCTTGATCTGGTACATCGAGAGATGCAGTGATTTTGATCTGGTACATCGAGAGATACAGTGATATTGATCTTGTGCATCGAGAGATGCAGTGGTTTTGATCTGGTACATCGAGAGATGCAGTGATTTTGATCTGGTACATCGAACAATGCAGTGATTTTGATCTTGTACATCGAACAATGCAGTGTTCTTGATCTAGTAAATCGAGAGATGCAGCAATATTGATTTTTTGTAAATCGAACAATGCAGTGATTTTGATCTGGTACATCGAGGGTTGCAGTGATTTTGATCTGGTACATCGAGGGTTGCAGTGATTTTGATATGGTACATCGAGAGATGCAGTGATATTGATCTGGCACATCGAGAGATGCAGTGATATTCATCTGGCACATCGAGAGATGCAGTGATCTTGATCTGGCACATCGAGCAATTCATTGATTTTGATCGCGTACATCGCATAAGGCAATGATCTTGATCTGGTACATCGAGAGTTGCAGTGATATTGATCTGGTACATCGATAAATGCAGCACTATTGACCTGGTTCATCGAGAGATGCAGTGATCTTGATCTGGTACAGCTAGAGATGTAGCAATATTGATCCGGTACATCGAGAGATGCAGTGATTTTGATCTGGTACATCGAGAGATGCAGTGATCTTGATTTGGTACAGCGAGATATGCAGTGATCTTGATCTGGTATATCGAACAATGCAGTGATTTTGATCTGGTACACCGAGAGATGCAGCGATATTGATTTTGTACATCGAACAATGCAGTGATGTTGATCTGGTACATCGAGAGATGCAGCAATATTGACCTGGTACATAGAACAATGCAGTGATATTGATCTGGTACATCGAGAGATGCAGTGATTTTGATCTGGTACATCGAGAGATGCAGCAATAATGATCTGGTACATCGCGAGATGCAGTGATATTGATCTGGTACATCGAGAGATGCAGTAATTTTGAGCTGGTACATCGAGAGATGCAGCAATAATGATCTGGTACATCGAGAGATGCATTGATCTTGATCTGGTACATCGAGAGATGCAGTGATTTTGATCTGGTACATCGAGAGATACAGTGATATTGATCTTGTGCATCGAGAGATGCAGTGGTTTTGATCTGGTACATCGAGAGATGCAGTGATTTTGATCTGGTACATCGAACAATGCAGTGATTTTGATCTTGTACATCGAACAATGCAGTGTTCTTGATCTAGTAAATCGAGAGATGCAGCAATATTGATTTTTTGTAAATCGAACAATGCAGTGATTTTGATCTGGTACATCGAGGGTTGCAGTGATTTTGATCTGGTACATCGAGGGTTGCAGTGATTTTGATCTGGTACATCGAGAGATGCAGTGATATTGATCTGGCACATCGAGAGATGCAGTGATATTCATCTGGCACATCGAGAGATGCAGTGATCTTGATCTGGCACATCGAGCAATTCATTGATTTTGATCGCGTACATCGCATAAGGCAATGATCTTGATCTGGTACATCGAGAGTTGCAGTGATATTGATCTGGTACATCGATAAATGCAGCACTATTGACCTGGTTCATCGAGAGATGCAGTGATCTTGATCTGGTACAGCTAGAGATGTAGCAATATTGATCCGGTACATCGAGAGATGCAGTGATTTTGATCTGGTACATCGAGAGATGCAGTGATCTTGATTTTGTACATCGAACAATGCAGTGATGTTGATCTGGTACATCGAGAGATGCAGCAATATTGACCTGGTACATAGAACAATGCAGTGATATTGATCTGGTACATCGAGAGATGCAGTGATTTTGATCTGGTACACCGAGAGATGCAGCGATATTGATTTTGTACATCGAACAATGCAGTGATGTTGATCTGGTACATCGAGAGATGCAGCAATATTGACCTGGTACATAGAACAATGCAGTGATATTGATCTGGTACATCGAGAGATGCAGTGATTTTGATCTGGTACATCGAGAGATGCAGCAATATTGATCTGGTTTATCGAGAGATGCAATGATCTTGATCTGGTACACCGAGAGATGCAGCAATATTGATCTTGTACATCGAGAGATGCAGTGATTTTGATCTGGTACATCGCACAATGCAATGATTTTGATCTGGTACATCGCACAATGCAATGATCTTGGTCTGTTACATCGAGAGTTGCAGTGATATTGATCTGGTACATCGATAAATGCAGCACTATTGACCTGGTTCATCGAGAGATGCAGTGATCTTGATCTGGTACAGCTAGAGATGTAGCAATATTGATCCGGTACATCGAGAGATGCAGTGATTTTGATCTGGTACATCGAGAGATGCAGTGATCCTGATCTGGTACAGCGAGATATGCAGTGATCTTGATCTGGTATATCGAACAATGCAGTGATTTTGATCTGGTACATCGAGAGATGCAGCGATATTGATTTTGTACATCGAACAATGCAGTGATGTTGATCTGGTACATCGAGAGATGCAGCAATTTTGACCTGGTACATAGAACAATGCAGTGATATTGATCTGGTACATCGAGAGATGCAGTGATCTTGGTCTGTTACATCGAGAGTTGCAGCACTATTGACCTGGTTCATCGAGAGATGCAGTGATCTTGATCTGGTACAGCTATAGATGTAGCAATATTGATCCGGTACATCGAGAGATGCAGCGATTTTGATCTAGTACATCGAGAGATGCAGTGATCTTGATCTGGTACAGCGAGATATGCAGTGATATTGATCTGGTACAGCGAGATATGCAGTGATATTGATCTGGTGCATCGAGAGATGCAGCAATATTGATCTGGTACATCGCGAGATGCAGTGATTTTGAGCTGGTACATCGAGAGATGCAGCAATATTGATCTGGTACATCAAGAGATGCAGTAATTTTGAGCTGGTACATCGAGAGATTCAGCAATAATGATCTGGTACATCGAGAGATGCAGTGATCTTGATCTGGTACATCGAGAGATGCAGTGATCTTGATCTTGTGCATGGAGAGATGCAGTGGTTTTGATCTGGTACATCGAGAGATGCAGTGATTTTGATCTGGTACATCGAACAATGCAGTGATTTTGATCTGGTACATCGAACAATGCAGTTATCTTGATCTAGTAAATCGAGAGATGCAGCAATATTGATTTTTTGTAAATCGAACAATGCAGTGATTTTGATCTGGTACATCGAGGGTTGCAGTGATTTTGATCTGGTACATCGAGGGTTGCAGTGATTTTGATCTGGTACATCGAGAGATGCAGTGATATTGATCTGGCACATCGAGAGATGCAGTGATCATGATCTGGCACATCGAACAATGTAGTGATCTTGATCTGGTACATCGAACAATGTAGTGATCTTGATCTGGAACATCGAGAGATGCAGTGATTTTGATCAGGTACATCGAGGGTTGCAGTGATTTTGATCTGGTACATCGAGAGATGCAGTGATATTCATCTGGCACATCGAGAGATGCAGTGATCTTGATCTGGCACATCGAGCAATTCATTGATTTTGATCGCGTACATCGCATAAGGCAATGATCTTGATCTGGTACATCGAGAGTTGCAGTGATATTGATCTGGTACATCGATAAATGCAGCACTATTGACCTGGTTCATCGAGAGATGCAGTGATCTTGATCTGGTACAGCTAGAGATGTAGCAATATTGATCCGGTACATCGAGAGATGCAGTGATTTTGATCTGGTACATCGAGAGATGCAGTGATCTTGATCTGGTACAGCGAGATATGCAGTGATCTTGATCTGGTATATCGAACAATGCAGTGATTTTGATCTGGTACATCGAGAGATGCAGCGATATTGATTTTGTACATCGAACAATGCAGTGATGTTGATCTGGTACATCGAGAGATGCAGCAATATTGACCTGGTACATAGAACAATGCAGTGATATTGATCTGGTACATCGAGAGATGCAGTGATTTTGATCTGGTAAACCGAGAGATGCAGCAATATTGATCTGGTACATCGCGAGATGCAGCAATATTGATCAGGTACATCGCGAGATGCAGTGATTTTGAGCTGGTACATTGAGAGATGCAGCAATTTTGATCTGGTACATCGCGAGATGCAGTGATTTTGAGCTGGTACATTGAGAGATGCAGCAATTTTGATCTGGTTTATCGAGAGATGCAGTGATATTGATCTGGTACACCGAGAGATGCAGCAATATTGATCTGGTACATCGCGAGATGCAGTGATTTTGAGCTGGTACATTGAGAGATGCAGCAATTTTGATCTGGTACATCGCGAGATGCAGTGATTTTGAGCTGGTACATTGAGAGATGCAGCAATTTTGATCTGGTTTATCGAGAGATGCAGTGATATTGATCTGGTACACCGAGAGATGCAGCAATATTGATCTGGTACATCAAGAGATGCAGTAATTTTGAGCTGGTACATCGAGAGATTCAGCAATAATGATCTGGTACATCGAGAGATGCAGTGATCTTGATCTGGTACATCGAGAGATGCAGTGATCTTGATCTTGTGCATGGAGAGATGCAGTGATATTCATCTGGCACATCGAGAGATGCAGTGATTTTGATCTGGTACATCGAACAATGCAGTGATTTTGATCTGGTACATCGAACAATGCAGTTATCTTGATCTAGTAAATCGAGAGATGCAGCAATATTGATTTTTTGTAAATCGAACAATGCAGTGATTTTGATCTGGTACATCGAGGGTTGCAGTGATTTTGATCTGGTACATCGAGGGTTGCAGTGATTTTGATCTGGTACATCGAGAGATGCAGTGATATTGATCTGGCACATCGAGAGATGCAGTGATCATGATCTGGCACATCGAACAATGTAGTGATCTTGATCTGGTACATCGAACAATGTAGTGATCTTGATCTGGTACATCGAGAGATGCAGTGATTTTGATCTGGTACATCGAGGGTTGCAGTGATTTTGATCTGGTACATCGAGAGATGCAGTGATATTCATCTGGCACATCGAGAGATGCAGTGATCTTGATCTGGCACATCGAGCAATTCATTGATTTTGATCGCGTACATCGCATAAGGCAATGATCTTGATCTGGTACATCGAGAGTTGCAGTGATATTGATCTGGTACATCGATAAATGCAGCACTATTGACCTGGTTCATCGAGAGATGCAGTGATCTTGATCTGGTACAGCTAGAGATGTAGCAATATTGATCCGGTACATCGAGAGATGCAGTGATTTTGATCTGGTACATCGAGAGATGCAGTGATCTTGATCTGGTACAGCGAGATATGCAGTGATCTTGATCTGGTATATCGAACAATGCAGTGATTTTGATCTGGTACATCGAGAGATGCAGCGATATTGATTTTGTACATCGAACAATGCAGTGATGTTGATCTGGTACATCGAGAGATGCAGCAATATTGACCTGGTACATAGAACAATGCAGTGATATTGATCTGGTACATCGAGAGATGCAGTGATTTTGATCTGGTACATCGCGAGATGCAGTGATTTTGAGCTGGTACATTGAGAGATGCAGCAATTTTGATCTGGTACATCGCGAGATGCAGTGATTTTGAGCTGGTACATTGAGAGATGCAGTGATTTTGATCTGGTACATCGAGAGATGCAGTGATCTTGATCTTGTGCATCGAGAGATGCAGTGGTTTTGATCTGGTACATCGAGAGATGCAGTGATTTTGATCTGGTACATCGAACAATGCAGTGATTTTGATCTGGTACATCGAACAATGCAGTTATCTTGATCTAGTAAATCGAGAGATGCAGCAATATTGATTTTTTGTAAATCGAACAATGCTGTGATTTTGATCAGGTACATCGAGGGTTGCAGTGATATTGATCTGGCACTTCGAACAATGTAGTGATTTTGATCAGGTACATCGAGGGTTGCAGTGATTTTGATCTGGTACATCGAGAGATGCAGCAATATTTACCTGGTACATAGAACAATGCAGTGATATTGATCTGGTACAGAGAGAGATGCAGTGATTTTGATCTGGTACATCGAGAGATGCAGCAATATTGATCTGGTTTATCGAGAGATGCAGCAATATTGATCTGGTACATCGAGAGATGCAATGATTTTGATCTGGTACATCGCACAATGCAATGATCTTGATCTGGTACATCGAGAGTTGCAGTGATATTGATCTGGTACATCGATAAATGCAGCAATATTGATCTGGTTCATCGAGAGATGCAGTGATTTTGATCTGGTACATCGCACAATGCAATGATCTTGATCTGGTACATCGCGAGATGCAGCAATATTGATCTGGTACATCGCGAGATGCAGTGATTTTGATCTGGTACATCGAGAGATGCAGTGATTTTGATCTGGTACATCGCACAATGCAATGATTTTGATCGCGTACATCGCACAATGCAATGATCTTGATCTGGTACATCGAGAGTTGCAGTGATATTGATCTGGTACATCGATAAATGCAGCACTATTGACCTGGTTCATCGAGAGATGCAGTGATCTTGATCTGGTACAGCTATAGATGTAGCAATATTGATCCGGTACATCGAGAGATGCAGCGATTTTGATCTAGTACATCGAGAGATGCAGTGATCTTGATCTGGTACAGCGAGATATGCAGTGATTTTGATCTGGTGCATCGAGAGATGCAGCAACATTGATCTGGTACATCGCGAGATGCAGTGATTTTGATCTGGTACATCGAGAGATGCAGCAATATTGACCTGGTACATAGAACAATGCAGTGATATTGATCTGGTACATCGAGAGATGCAGTGATTTTGATCTGGTACATCGAGAGATGCAGCAATATTGATCTGGTTTATCGAGAGATGCAATGATCTTGATCTGGTACACCGAGAGATGCAGCAATATTGATCTTGTACATCGAGAGATGCAGTGATTTTGATCTGGTACATCGCACAATGCAATGAGTTTGATCTGGTACATCGCACAATGCAATGATCTTGGTCTGTTACATCGAGAGTTGCAGTGATATTGATCTGGTACATCGATAAATGCAGCACTATTGACCTGGTTCATCGAGAGATGCAGTGATCTTGATCTGGTACAGCTAGAGATGTAGCAATATTGATCCGGTACATCGAGAGATGCAGTGATTTTGATCTGGTACATCGAGAGATGCAGTGATCCTGATCTGGTACAGCGAGATATGCAGTGATCTTGATCTGGTATATCGAACAATGCAGTGATTTTGATCTGGTACATCGAGAGATGCAGCGATATTGATTTTGTACATCGAACAATGCAGTGATGTTGATCTGGTACATCGAGAGATGCAGCAATATTGACCTGGTACATAGAACAATGCAGTGATATTGATCTGGTACATCGAGAGATGCAGTGATCTTGGTCTGTTACATCGAGAGTTGCAGCACTATTGACCTGGTTCATCGAGAGATGCAGTGATCTTGATCTGGTACAGCTATAGATGTAGCAATATTGATCCGGTACATCGAGAGATGCAGCGATTTTGATCTAGTACATCGAGAGATGCAGTGATCTTGATCTGGTACAGCGAGATATGCAGTGATATTGATCTGGTACAGCGAGATATGCAGTGATATTGATCTGGTGCATCGAGAGATGCAGCAATATTGATCTGGTACATCGCGAGATGCAGTGATTTTGAGCTGGTACATCGAGAGATGCAGCAATATTGATCTGGTACATCAAGAGATGCAGTAATTTTGAGCTGGTACATCGAGAGATTCAGCAATAATGATCTGGTACATCGAGAGATGCAGTGATTTTGATCTGGTACATCGAGAGATGCAGTGATCTTGATCTTGTGCATGGAGAGATGCAGTGGTTTTGATCTGGTACATCGAGAGATGCAGTGATTTTGATCTGGTACATCGAGAGATGCAGTGATTTTGATCTGGTACATCGAACAATGCAGTTATCTTGATCTAGTAAATCGAGAGATGCAGCAATATTGATTTTTTGTAAATCGAACAATGCAGTGATTTTGATCTGGTACATCGAGGGTTGCAGTGATTTTGATCTGGTACATCGAGGGTTGCAGTGATTTTGATCTGGTACATCGAGAGATGCAGTGATATTGATCTGGCACATCGAGAGATGCAGTGATCATGATCTGGCACATCGAACAATGTAGTGATCTTGATCTGGTACATCGAACAATGTAGTGATCTTGATCTGGAACATCGAGAGATGCAGTGATTTTGATCAGGTACATCGAGGGTTGCAGTGATTTTGATCTGGTACATCGAGAGATGCAGTGATATTCATCTGGCACATCGAGAGATGCAGTGATCTTGATCTGGCACATCGAGCAATTCATTGATTTTGATCGCGTACATCGCATAAGGCAATGATCTTGATCTGGTACATCGAGAGTTGCAGTGATATTGATCTGGTACATCGATAAATGCAGCACTATTGACCTGGTTCATCGAGAGATGCAGTGATCTTGATCTGGTACAGCTAGAGATGTAGCAATATTGATCCGGTACATCGAGAGATGCAGTGATTTTGATCTGGTACATCGAGAGATGCAGTGATCTTGATCTGGTACAGCGAGATATGCAGTGATCTTGATCTGGTATATCGAACAATGCAGTGATTTTGATCTGGTACATCGAGAGATGCAGCGATATTGATTTTGTACATCGAACAATGCAGTGATGTTGATCTGGTACATCGAGAGATGCAGCAATATTGACCTGGTACATAGAACAATGCAGTGATATTGATCTGGTACATCGAGAGATGCAGTGATTTTGATCTGGTAAACCGAGAGATGCAGCAATATTGATCTGGTACATCGCGAGATGCAGCAATATTGATCAGGTACATCGCGAGATGCAGTGATTTTGAGCTGGTACATTGAGAGATGCAGCAATTTTGATCTGGTACATCGCGAGATGCAGTGATTTTGAGCTGGTACATTGAGAGATGCAGCAATTTTGATCTGGTTTATCGAGAGATGCAGTGATTTTGATCTGGTACACCGAGAGATGCAGCAATATTGATCTGGTACATCGCGAGATGCAGTGATTTTGAGCTGGTACATTGAGAGATGCAGCAATTTTGATCTGGTTTATCGAGAGATGCAGTGATATTGATCTGGTACACCGAGAGATGCAGCAATATTGATCTGGTACATCAAGAGATGCAGTAATTTTGAGCTGGTACATCGAGAGATTCAGCAATAATGATCTGGTACATCGAGAGATGCAGTGATCTTGATCTGGTACATCGAGAGATGCAGTGATCTTGATCTTGTGCATGGAGAGATGCAGTGGTTTTGATCTGGTACATCGAGAGATGCAGTGATTTTGATCTGGTACATCGAACAATGCAGTGATTTTGATCTGGTACATCGAACAATGCAGTTATCTTGATCTAGTAAATCGAGAGATGCAGCAATATTGATTTTTTGTAAATCGAACAATGCAGTGATTTTGATCTGGTACATCGAGGGTTGCAGTGATTTTGATCTGGTACATCGAGGGTTGCAGTGATTTTGATCTGGTACATCGAGAGATGCAGTGATATTGATCTGGCACATCGAGAGATGCAGTGATCATGATCTGGCACATCGAACAATGTAGTGATCTTGATCTGGTACATCGAACAATGTAGTGATCTTGATCTGGAACATCGAGAGATGCAGTGATTTTGATCAGGTACATCGAGGGTTGCAGTGATTTTGATCTGGTACATCGAGAGATGCAGTGATATTCATCTGGCACATCGAGAGATGCAGTGATCTTGATCTGGCACATCGAGCAATTCATTGATTTTGATCGCGTACATCGCATAAGGCAATGATCTTGATCTGGTACATCGAGAGTTGCAGTGATATTGATCTGGTACATCGATAAATGCAGCACTATTGACCTGGTTCATCGAGAGATGCAGTGATCTTGATCTGGTACAGCTAGAGATGTAGCAATATTGATCCGGTACATCGAGAGATGCAGTGATTTTGATCTGGTACATCGAGAGATGCAGTGATCTTGATCTGGTACAGCGAGATATGCAGTGATCTTGATCTGGTATATCGAACAATGCAGTGATTTTGATCTGGTACATCGAGAGATGCAGCGATATTGATTTTGTACATCGAACAATGCAGTGATGTTGATCTGGTACATCGAGAGATGCAGCAATATTGACCTGGTACATAGAACAATGCAGTGATATTGATCTGGTACATCGAGAGATGCAGTGATTTTGATCTGGTACATCGCGAGATGCAGTGATTTTGAGCTGGTACATTGAGAGATGCAGCAATTTTGATCTGGTACATCGCGAGATGCAGTGATTTTGAGCTGGTACATTGAGAGATGCAGTGATTTTGATCTGGTACATCGAGAGATGCAGTGATCTTGATCTTGTGCATCGAGAGATGCAGTGGTTTTGATCTGGTACATCGAGAGATGCAGTGATTTTGATCTGGTACATCGAACAATGCAGTGATTTTGATCTGGTACATCGAACAATGCAGTTATCTTGATCTAGTAAATCGAGAGATGCAGCAATATTGATTTTTTGTAAATCGAACAATGCTGTGATTTTGATCAGGTACATCGAGGGTTGCAGTGATATTGATCTGGCACTTCGAACAATGTAGTGATTTTGATCAGGTACATCGAGGGTTGCAGTGATTTTGATCTGGTACATCGAGAGATGCAGCAATATTTACCTGGTACATAGAACAATGCAGTGATATTGATCTGGTACAGAGAGAGATGCAGTGATTTTGATCTGGTACATCGAGAGATGCAGCAATATTGATCTGGTTTATCGAGAGATGCAGCAATATTGATCTGGTACATCGAGAGATGCAATGATTTTGATCTGGTACATCGCACAATGCAATGATCTTGATCTGGTACATCGAGAGTTGCAGTGATATTGATCTGGTACATCGATAAATGCAGCAATATTGATCTGGTTCATCGAGAGATGCAGTGATTTTGATCTGGTACATCGCACAATGCAATGATCTTGATCTGGTACATCGCGAGATGCAGCAATATTGATCTGGTACATCGCGAGATGCAGTGATTTTGATCTGGTACATCGAGAGATGCAGTGATTTTGATCTGGTACATCGCACAATGCAATGATTTTGATCGCGTACATCGCACAATGCAATGATCTTGATCTGGTACATCGAGAGTTGCAGTGATATTGATCTGGTACATCGATAAATGCAGCACTATTGACCTGGTTCATCGAGAGATGCAGTGATCTTGATCTGGTACAGCTATAGATGTAGCAATATTGATCCGGTACATCGAGAGATGCAGCGATTTTGATCTAGTACATCGAGAGATGCAGTGATCTTGATCTGGTACAGCGAGATATGCAGTGATTTTGATCTGGTGCATCGAGAGATGCAGCAACATTGATCTGGTACATCGCGAGATGCAGTGATTTTGATCTGGTACATCGAGAGATGCAGTGATCTTGATCTGGTACATCGAAAAATGCAGTGATTTTGATCTGGTACATCGAACAATGCAGTGATCTTGATCTTGTGCATCGCGAGATGCAGTGATTTTGATCTGGTACATCGAGAGATGCAGTGATCTTGATTTTGTACATCGAACAATGCAGTGATTTTGATCTGGTACATCGAGAGATGCGGCAACATTGATCTGGTACATCGAGAGATGAAGTTATATTAATCTTGTCCATCGAGAGATGCAGTGATTTTGATCTGGTTCATCGAAAGATGCAGTGATCTTGATCTGGTACATCGAGAGATGCAGCAATACTGATCTGGTACATCGAGAGATGAAGTGATATTAATCTTGTCCATCGAGAGATGCAGTGATTTTGATCTGGTTCATCGAAAGATGCAGTGATCTTGATCTGGTACATCGAGAGATGCAGTGATTTTGAGCTGGTAAATCGAGAGATGAAGCAATATTGATCTGGTACATCGAGAGTTGCAGTGATTTTGATCTGCCACATCGAGAGATGCCGTGATCTTGATCTGGTACATCGAACAATGCAGTGATATTCTCCTGGTACATCGAACAATGCAATGATATTCATCTGGTATATCGAGAGATGCAGTGATATTCATCTGGTACATCGAGAGATGCAGTGATCCTGTTCTGGTACATCGAACAATGCAGTGATGTTGACCGGTTCATCGTTATGCAGTGATATTGTTTATATTCTCGTGATATCTAGTTATGGAAGTATTCAGAGTCAGACGCAAATTAAACATTAAAACACTGATTGTTCCACTTTGAACAAACCAAATTAGTGTTCTAAATTTAGGTCATCTTTTGTGTTATTCAGGTGGCAACATATATAAACAAAGTCGTTTAGGTTTTCTTCAATTCGCCGAAAACTTACTCAATGATATGTTTTCATGTTAAAAACACACTGGGTTATTCACGTGCATGTGGTTTGTTAAGTGCCACTTAATAATGTTCTGAGAAAATGATTAAGATATTTTCTACCGCGAAATACATGTATAACTTTACTATAACTGCAACTCCCGTTGTACGAAGTAGTTTTCAATCTATGCCTGAATCACTAGGCTTTAAGGGGATATTATATCTTATGTCATTCAAGTACAACGTAGTTGATATGTGAAATCTTATATTGGAATTATTATCATTTTCATTCCTGTCAAATTCAAAGATTTCAATGAGGATACGCACATTCAACGGTTAATACCCTGCCGGCCGGCACGTCCAAAGACCTATCGAGGCAGTGGACACTTTTATCATGCCATAACAGATTCGTGATAGGCATGTCAAGGCGAAGGACACGAGGGGAGACAACTGTGAGATACTCAGAGGAAATGTTCTTATCATATGGCCCCGTCATAAAGAAGGAAGTCGTGTTTTCTGAATAGTGGGTGCAGGTAAGGGTGAGTGTTCCTCCTAACAACACGTATGGCTTTATGGGCAGCAAACCTGGAAAGATAACATTTATTGTGACAATATGGATTACCATTCTTATGTCATTCGTAGATGGAGGGAAGAGGAGTAGTCATATACAATTACATTTGAACACCAATCCGATCAAATCGATAGCCGAGGCGAACATAACTTT
Organism: Gibbula magus; assembly: GCA_936450465.1. NCBI lineage: Eukaryota > Metazoa > Mollusca > Gastropoda > Trochida > Trochidae > Gibbula > Gibbula magus. The sequence continues at coordinate 83,836,430 of OW388290.1, forward strand.
CCGAGGTCGATAAACCATTTGATTCACCGATAACTGAAATCAATAACTGTTTTGTTATATGATCCATGAAAGTCTCAATTTTTTCCGAAAATTCATTAAAAAAAAATTTAAAAAATTTTTCAAAAATTCATTTTTGCACAAAAAGTTTCTTTTTTGTCTAACTTTACTAGTAAACCTACAAAATAGATTTCGATTGAAAACAAAAACTTTATTTTTAAATAATTTAATAGAATACAAAACATTAATTAAACAGCTCTCCTCGCAGCGGTGATCTATTTTTAGCTCCAGGTCATTGGATTGTTATGTCGACCTCGCGTGACGTTTCCCGCGGTCAACATAACGTTTGATCATCGTCGATGACCATCCGTCTCGGCCAATCAGAAAGCAGAACACTCGTCCATCATATAATAATTACATTTGAACACCATTGTCAATCGTCATATGAATAAAGGATATGAAGGTCCAAACCAGTCAGTTGCATTTCGGGTGAAACACACAATCGTGAAATCAAAATAAAATCATCACAGATCGAAAAGTACTTGACGGCCATTACATTGTGTGGAGATTCTTTCTTTTATTATTTCATGATATAGCTGTTTAGAGTTTCAATATATTTATATCGGTAAGAAGTTTGTCTAAGACGCCTTTACTTGGCAGTACCATTCTTCTATCAATAGCCATTCCAGAAATGATCTGTGGAGCACAGCGGTGTAGCACTTGGTTAGCGTGCTGGCAACTCACCCAGGTTCGAATCCCGGTGGAGACACCAAAAATTTGTGACCTGGGTCTCATACTGTGTTGTGTCCTTGGGCAAGGAACTTCATCCATGTTGCACTCAGTCCACCCATCTGTTTAAATGGGTGTCTGTACGGGCCTATACGGTCACACGGAGCGGTACCGAAAGTACAATTCCTTCAGGGTAATAATCTAGATGGTAGATCCAGAGGTAAATAATGAAATAATATCCAACGCAATGCGGTGGCGGTACATTATGTACATTATTACCCTGAAGGGAAGGGAATGCCGACAATCATGAACTACAATATTGTATGGTGAGTTTTATGTTGACTCTACAACTAATAGAAGAATCATTTTCTTTCTTCATGAATTCATCCATTTTCAAAAGCATTCGACACGACATGAGAATTCATTCCTAACGTTAAACAATCAAATATTATAGACTATTCAATGAGCAAACGTGTGCTACAAACATGACATTACATATATAGTCATTTTAAAGCAATTGTTTTGTTGTACATAGCTTACATGTATGCAAATGTGTACATGTACGGGAGGGACATTTATATTAGCTCATTGAGCTTGTTTGTCAATCCCTTTTCTTTGATGAAATTTGGCATGAATGCTTATACCTTAAATTGAAACAAACACTGCCTTCAAATGATCTACTTTAAACTATAAATTAGCGGGGGAGAGAGAGAGAGAGAGAGAGAGAGAGAGAGAGAGAGAGAGAGAGAGAGAGAGAGAGAGAGAGAGAGAGAGAGAGAGAGAGAGAGAGAGAGAGAGAGAGAGAGAGAGAGAGAGAGAGAGAGAGAGAGAGAGAGAGAATTGATAATGGTTTGAAAAAACATATAAACACGAGAACATGCGAGAGAACATCAGGAACGTATAAGAATATGTCAAAGTCTATCTGACTATTTATGGCTCCTACAGCTTGGAGAAGTATTCCAAACATATCTTAACGGTATGTATTACACTCTTCAATGTACATATACCTTGTAACCTACGGGAAAAAAATTTAAAAAATGAAACTAAAAATAAAATAAAGAAGTATTCCAAACTTTAGTAAGAAAAGAGAATACCTTTTTCATTTGGTCAAAATACTGGAGTAGAATATTTTAAGTAGCTCTACTTACTTCCATTAAATGTCGACAAGGCTGTGATCTGTGTTATGGAAAGCAGCAGCGTGGAGAGGACTAATGAGATCATATCTCAGCCCGAGGTCAATATCCACCCTCTGAAAGCAAAGTTAAAAGTTGATTGTTGCCTGAATGTGAATATGATATACTCATAAAAGCGTTAAGAATCACCAATATCCATAGTGTGAGTAATATATAAATCATTACATGAACACCAATTACTAATATTTACTCAGTATTAATATATACTTCAATGTTGTACAATGCTTTACGCTTGAAATCGGGGGCAGAAGAAAAATCCCCTATTGGTGGAAAACGGAATCTCTTTAGGTATCCCTGCTTCTTAACCAATGAAAACTTATCTTTCAGTGGCCATGTCGACAAAATGTCTTCAAAGATCTAGGCATTTTACTCTCAAGGGTCTTGCTCATTAGCATACGTCCTTCGAATATAACTGATGTAAATAACACTTTTTGACTATTTTTGGCATTTGTCTCTGTTTTGGTATTCTTTATTTATAAGCATATTTATGATCAATAGTTTTCACAAAATCAAATAGCATATTTCGAGGAAAACACATTTAACGAGAAAACGTTGGTCTTACATTTATTTTATCATTTTGACGTGTCATTGAAAAATGTCACTTTTACAACGGCGTCGCTGATTGCACAACTAGATTCAATTGCAACCAATCAGGACACTCCCTTTCTGCCCCCGATTTCACGCGTAAAACAACAGAGGGTAGGATCTGAAATCTGAAGGGAGTAACCTCTGTGGGAAGAGAATGGGAATATTGTAAAGCTGATTTAACAATTAACTATATATCAATTAGTTTTGTAATGCATATCATCGTTATTGCACACTGTTAAACCCCAGGGTGAGATGGCACCTCACTTCACTTCAATTAACTTCATTTTGGTAAACAAACTATGTAATATACGGGAAATATGACTCTCCGTGATTGAAATTAAGACGACAACTTAAATAATTGCAACTACAGTGGAAAGATATATTATAACTCCATTAGATTCAAGTATGAACACTATTCAGTGGATGTATGTCGATAAAGAACTAGCTTGAAGAAGAAGTATTTAGAATTCTGAATATTTTATTTTTGTTTTGAACTGACAGATTCCCATACCAACATAGGAAGTTGAAAGTAAGAACACTTCGGATAAAACTTTTATAAAAGAGCATCATGATGATTTGATCTAACTTGAAGTGTTTTAATTTCGATAAGAAATGTAATCGCTGCTTGCATTTTTTTATGTATGATCAGTGTTAGAACTCCATGATAACTTTGAGTCTAAAATAGTGTAACCTTGAATAAATACACGTTGCATTCTAATTTTCAAATAATTTTCAAACCATTTCAATATTTTCCCATCTATAGTAAATGTTAATTAAAATCATGTACTTGTTAAAGACAAAATGAATCACATTCTCATGTCAAGTTTGAATTGAAAAATCATAAACTCTTCTTCGTAAGTTGATATTTTGGATTTAATATTTGACATACACCCTTTGGCGGGCTCATTACAAGAGTAGAGGCGTATTGTCATAGCTTAATTAGTCAGCTTTGATGGCGAATTGGGATGTAGGCGAATCGGGATGTAGGCGATTAGAGACTAAACCCTAGAGAAGAACCACTGACAATGAGCATTCTTGCTTATTTCATATATAAACTCACGGGCAAAATAAACTATACCAACATGTCGTTGGTATTATAAACGTTAGCACATAAATAAGATAGATAAATTTATATAAGTTTCGACAGTTTTAGACAGACGATTCATTTGACCATGCTTTGTTCGCAATTGCTCTAAGGGTGCTCTAATGATGATAAATCGGACAATCTTGCAAGATAATGACATAATTCGCAGAAAGGAAGTCTCCTGTGATCCAGGGTGTATTGGGGTTACATTGACCTGGCATCATCCTGGAGATGGACTGGTGGCAATGAACACGCCTGAACAATGAACACGCCTGAACAATGAACACGCCTGGTAACTGTACATCTGCTGCCCACATGATATTATGCAAAATATGTTAATGACGTCACAGTGACGAAATGATTACACATATGTAAAATACGGCGGCGTAAGTTTTCTTTGGCGTTGATGACCCTTGATTGTCCGATTCTTGGTATGTCAATGGTCTGGCCTGGCTGTATCCTTTGTGATACAGCCTAGGTGTTCTAATTTTGGTGCAGTAGAAGATTCAATCAACCTGGGCACGTCGTGCTCCAAACTGCAGGGTACACATTTCACTCTCTCGCTTTTGTGTGTGCAGTCTTGTGGTCGTTACGACAGTGCTGCTTTCATTATCAATGATGATTTTTATACCGTTTGGCTCCATCTTAAATTGTCCTTATTACGTTGCATTCAATATTTTGGAAGATACATTATTTTCCACTGGGTATATTTAAAGTTGTGTTCAAATGATGTTGCTTAATTCTATAATTCCCGAGGGAAACACTAACTTGATCATTTTGGAAAATAAATTAGTTTGGTATACTTCAAAGATCCAGCGAATAATAACATTTTACTTACTTCAGATAAGACCAGTGACTAATAACATTGTTAATACCATGTAATATCATGAAAAGAAAACAGTGACTAACATTTTTACCTACTCCAGAGAAGATGCAGTGACTCGCAGCAATGTTACTAACTCAGAGAAAACCCAATGACTAATGACAAGGTTCCTTATTCAATAGAACCAATGACTAACAACATTGTTACTTAACCTAGATAAGAACCAGTGACTTACCGTAGTAACATTTACCCTAGAGAAAAACTAAATACTAACAACAGTGTTACTTACTATACAATGTAGAGACTCACAGCAATGTTACTTACTCAAGAGAAAAACCAATGACCGGTGACTAAAAACAGTGTTACTTAACCTACAGAATAACCACTGACTAATACAATTATTACTTATTTTTTTAGAAAAACCAGCAACTAAAAGTGTTGCTATATATTTGCCCTAGAGAAGTACCAGGCACCAAGGAGAAGAACATACGGGACTTTATTCGCTATTTAGTAAGCTTATTAATTCGATTTAGTAAATTTACTAGTTCGTTTTGAATCAGTTAGCTTACTAAATGAATTAAGCTTACTATATAAAAGTGCCGTTTGGCACCCCATATCTCATACCCTATAGAGAGGAACATGTGATTCACTACAATTTTACTTACATGTAACTGACAGACTCATGCGTGTCGACCTTTTGTGACTGGTTCTTTTGATTGTTAGATTGATTCAGGTAGATTTGTAAACAGGAGATTTTGTAAATAGTTTTAGATTTTGCAGATACACGTATAGAAATGGACGGTTGTAGTAGTTAAGCAAGTTCATTGTTTCACAATTCATACTTATAATACATTAGAATGTATATCATATATATGCGTATTCTAAAAGATGTACGTATATGTTTGTCTTTGTATATGTTTATAGATACATATGTTTATAAATGTATATATTTATAGATGTATATGTTTAGAGATGTTTATGCTTAGATAAAGTCTAAAAAAAAGTTAATTTAAAATTAAAAGCGTTGATTTGATAAGAATTCAGGTTGTACCGTTATTTCTGCCTATGATCTAGAGACATATTGTAACTTGGAAAATAACAAAGTCTATTGAGTGACTTGCTCCAATAATAGAGTATTAGATATACAGATTAGAAACATATTTTATGTGTTTCTCGTATTCATTGTATTTGTATTATTATTGTATTTGATAGAATTTGGAAATCAACACAGCTTCATTATTTACTTAACCATTTGATAGAAAACATATTTGTCAAATTTAATTGTTTTTATTTTGCAAATTTAATTAGAATGTATAGAAACAAGAATCCAAAGAGAATCTCACCCAAGTGATTTCTGATATCAAATATATCAACACGAGTTGATTAAAGTTACAAATATCCGAGGCTTGCCGAGGATATTTTTACTTTAATCAACGAGTGTTGATATATTTGATATCAGAAGACACGAGGGTGAGATTCTATTTATCATCCAAAATCATTCTTATTACGTTTAAGTGAAAATAGTGTACATCTCTGAGCACATCTCTGCCATTTTACTTCCAGTGCGTTGAGATCATAGCATTGTGACGTCATCATGTTTATGACGTCAAAGCATTGTGACGTCATTACTCGATGATGTAAAAGCATTGTGATGTCATGTAGTTGACGGCGACAGGGCATTGTGCAAAATCTACTGCCAAAAAGATATCTCCTAGGAGACATCGCTTGATCTCACACAAGCGATATCTCCTGTGGAACACAGTTTTGGATGATAAAAAGAACAATCTAACTGTACTCGCAGTATTGAAATTTCATTCAATTAAAAAAAATTATATTTTATAGTCTAATATAGTTGACTATTCAGATACTAAGCAAACACTCGTGGCAGCATCGTCAACCACTCCTTTTCCATCGTGTTATTTCAAACTGTTACATTATCTTATAGTGTACATTATCTTATAGTGTAACGGAAATGATACCACGAGTAAGCAGAATGTTAGCAGTTTTCTCTCGGATACAATCTCCTTTTCCATCTTAGTCATCGTAACAATTCGACGCAATTGAGTTCTACCAATTCTGATTGGTTGGAAAGTGGGGGAGGAATGTAATCTCAAACGACAGTTTGTTTTATCGAAACTTGAGCGACGAATGTAAGCTCTATATCTGTAGCAAGCTAGACTCAAGCATCCTGGTTTACGCTGCAGGGTGTTTGTATCATCGTTAGACAGATGTTGACGCTTCATGGTTTCTGTATCATAGTTAGGCGGATGTTGTCGCTTTATGGTTTTTGTATCATAGTTAGACGGATGTTGACGCTTCATGGTTTTTGTATCATAGTAAGACGGATGTTGACGCTTCATGGTTTTTGTATCATAGTTAGACGGATGTTGACGCTTCATGGTTTTTGTATCATAGTTAGACTGATGTTGACGCTTCATGGTTTTTGAATCGAAGTTAGATGGATGTTGACGCTTCATGGTTTTTGAATCGAAGTTAGATGGATGTTGACGCTTCATGGTTTTTGTATCATAGTTAGACGGATGTTGACGCTTCATGGTTTTTGTATCATAGTTAGACGGATGTTGACGCTTCATGGTTTTTGTATCATAGTTAGACGGATGTTGACGCTTCATGGTTTTTGTATCGAAGTTAGACGGATGTTGACGCTTCATGGCTTCTGTATCATAGTTAGACGGATGTTGACGCTTCATGGTTTTTGTATCGAAGTTAGACGGATGTTGACGCTTCATGGTTTTTGTATCGATGTTAGTTGGATGTTGACGCTTCATGGTTTTTGTATCGAAGTTAGATGGATGTTGAGCTGATAGTTTGTGATTTCCAAAAAGGTGACAAATACATTTTCCTATAGCATTTTTGTTCTCCAATCATTGGTTATGCGTAATTTTCCGTATTTCGTAAATTGTTGGCGATGTAATAAAATCAATTGAATTATCGTCATATCTACCGTATTTACATAAAAATTCCTTGAACACAACGTAGGAACGTGTACGCCTGGCAATTGTTACTCAACGGAAGTGAACTTATTTCTCTGCGAGAGGTCAGTTTCGTTTTGTGCATCTGGTGTAGGATTTTGTTGGATAAATCGGTTTTGAGGTCTTTGTCACGGGGACTCTATTTTGTGAGATCAGTAATCCCTGACAAAGGTGTTTAAATAAACCCAAAATAACGACAGAGTAATAAAGTCATAAAAGTGAATAAAAGTTTTATTTACATTATATAATCCCTCGCATGATTTTCAAAACAAATTAAGCCAATCAAAGAACAACAATCAAAGGTACATTCGAAGCAACGAATCCGCTATTTGACAGCGACGAGCTAAATAGCATTAAAACAGATAACCACAGCTAGAGACAAACTCTGATTACGTAAGGACAGCGAAATGACCAAGCGTTTTGTCCCAAAGGACTACATGTAAAACCGGACTGTTAATAATGGTCAGCACACGGTACTGCCTAAAGATACACTAGCTTAGTTGGACTAGTAGTAAAGCTTGAATGAGCAGCTAGATAGGTATAGCTAAACTTATCATAATGGGACATAGGACAAAGGTAAGGATTGGAAAAGCAAGGTAAGTAATTCAGCACTTCCTAACATAACATGAAAAGAGAAAAATACATCTCACCAAATCCTGCGAGAGTGTCCCACAGAAAGGTCCCAGTTTGACACAGACAGTCAGTGTGGCTGCTTTCCCTGAACTTTTTGTGAACTCCTGAGACTAGAACTGGTGCCACTCTTTATCCTAGCTACATTGGTAAAGGCGCTGCTCTACGATATAGAGGTCCAGCGTTCGAATCCCACTTTCGTTACTTGCAAAATTTTCATATCAAATTGCACACAATTTCCCAATTTTACCAGTCCATTTGTTTCCGTAGGTTGAATATCTCATAACCGACCATGGTGATTATGAGATAACCAACCTGCCCAGATGGTGGTTATCGTCGAGCAGCGCCTTTACCAATGGAGCTACCGAGGATCCATACAGATGAGTGTTCGTTATTTTGTGTCATGGCTGTATTGATATTTTTTCTAGTATTATATATATATGTATGTATAAATGTATGTCTACTTTGTGTATGGAATGACGGATTAAGTTTGAAACCTTCCTCCCGAGTCAGTAATGAGTGTATTGGGAATATTTCACTGATATATTTTGATCATGTCTTATAAATCAACAAAATACCCCTTTAAAATGCATATATACAATTATTTTATAAATAGAGTGTAAGGCAAATAATGATCCGATTGCCTCGCGTTATGGCAATAAACTCTGCTCGGGCAAACGCCCTCGCGAGTTTATATGCCATAACCGCTCGGCACCGGTATTTACTACATAGTCAATACCTACAGGAACAGTTTAACACGTTTATCGCCAAAAACGAGTGTATTTCCATATCCGTGAGAAAGACTACTCATAAAGTTTGGTTATCTTATGTTTATTTTGTTTATATATGTATTGTTACCAGTAGATATACTCAGTTTACAAGTAGAATATATTTTAGCAATCTCACTTCCATTATTCCTATCATATCTGGACAACTTCTCCTTTTGTTTCAACAAGATGGAAAATTACAACTACCAAGAACATGATGAAACTGTGTAAGATATGGTTCAATGAATGACATGAACATGTTTTGTTGAATTCCGCGCAATACCATCTGGCAGTGAAGATTTCTTCTTACCGGAATTGAATATTGAACACGAAATGTCCTGTTGAGTACGCCCTTCTAAATACATTAGATATTGATGAAATCTGAGACACGCCTATATATTATGTACATAATAATAGTAGAACAGAGTTTAATATTAGGTCATTTGAAAACAACGATAATGACATTAGTTGGCATCTATCAACATTGGTTTCGAAAACAACAAGACGCACTTCACAGGTGCAACTGAAGGCAAATGCAACATGATCACGTAGGACAATTTAACTATTTACTGGGTTGCTGAACAATGGCGCGCAGGGGTTTGTTAGAAGAGCAAAGTTGGTAAATTATTGATTATTACGCTGCAGGAATGTGTTTCATTATTAGTTGAATCTTAAAGGCACTGCAGTACGCTTTTTTGCATATTCTAATTTGCCAATTATTATTCAGGTTTATACAATATACTGTTACGTTAAAGGGTTAAACATCTGATTACGAGACATAATACGCCATATCCATATAAAATGTTATCTGTATTGGCAGAAAATGGTGCGACATATAAAGTGACAATTTGGTTGAACTTTTCAGTGTGAGAGGTACATTTGTTGGTCATATGCGATTTTGAGAGTTCAGACCGCAAGATGGTTGACAATTATATCAGGGTGTCATATTTAAAACTCCATTCTGAGTGTTTAGGCATCGCTACATCAGTCACATGACTTCAACTACCTTCGAGCGGCAATTTGCTATCGGGGTATTTTTTGGAAACGAAATTCGAGAGAATATCCCCATTTACACAAATATGCTACTAATATTTTATTAAAACACAGCCAAATTAAAAGATATTAATGAAGGTAATATTGTGATAAAGACAAGCGCAGATTTGTTGAAAAATAAAAACGATGAGAACGGAAGCCATTCATTGACGCTGCGGGGGGTATTGGTTATTGTTTATTGTTTATATTGTTTATTAGTTTTATGCCACGTTATGATACTGTGTGAATATTCTATCAGTGTATATCTTTTATTATTACAGAGTTGTAAAATTAGGTACTATATAGCATGTTTTCATTTCACGTAATGCACAAAATCCAACATGGCGGGTTTTGCCGACAGAACGTCCCTTTAACCTATTTGACACATTTGGGACATCGCCATCTTATAGATGAATACTTGCATGAATCTCTTGAACATACGACCCTCTTGTACATTACTAAATCACTCCAACTACCAAAACTCAACGATCTATTCTCATCTCTTCCAATAAAAATTCGAATAATAGAGAGATCATATCAATACAAAAAAATAAATGTTGTGTATGAAACGAATAAGCAGTAACGACTTTTAATGTACATAACGTTCTGAATATATAGCCCCTCTCTTGCGAAGAAAGAATTCTGAGACTTTTAACATTATTGTCAATACATGTTCACCAAGCCGGACTCGAAATGGTTGCAATATATAAACGAAATTATGTATTTTTATTTAACGAAGTACATTTTACAATTTGACAACTGAATTGTCAACATAAATAACAATTTATAGCATACATCAGCTGGTATGGATATTCATGAGTACAAAAGTGTTTCAGAGTACATTTTAACATCAATGGCGTACATTAGCCGGTGTCGATATTCATAGGTACGAAATGTGTAAGTGATCACACATTCGTGTTCAAAAACAGATATCATTTATTCAGGGTCATTCATAGAAAAAAGTGTATGGAAGGAAGACCAGAAGGTATAAAATTGGGCTGGTTGTGCTTTTTAAAAAGGCTTTGTATTTTATAGCCTTATAATATTTGAGTATTTCTTTTTGAAAATAGGAGAAATTAGGCTTTACCTTTTTAAGGCTTGATTTATACAATGAGTATTTTATTAATAACATGACCACATTTAGTGGATTATTTTTTTCCCTTTAAAACCAAAGATCACATTTTCATTTGAAAATTCAATATTTCCTTCAGATAATATCTTAAGCAATTCTGACAACTTCTTTCATACATTCATGCTATATTGACATTCACATAATAAATGTTTTAATGTTTCAGGAGCTGATTCACAAAACAAGCATAGTGGAGAATCAATATATTTCATCAAAAACAATTTATATTTAGTCATTAGATTATTATGGGCAATTTTGAAATGAAACCAACTTAACTGTACACTTTCTGTGCATGTACTTGCCATTAAATAAATGTTTGACCGATCATCTTTGGCATTATTTTTTTGGCCAGCAGGATTAGTTACAGATTGGGATGACAGTATGCTATAAAAGAATTTGGTCCTTTGATTATTTCCACAGATGCAAGAATTGTTGAAAGGCAAAGTGGGATGCAGTACCTGGTAGAAAGTTTTACCTATGCCATTTACCTTTTGAGATTTGCAATATGCTAGGATTCCAAATTCCATTCCTTGCACATCTTATACCTAGATCCTATCCATATCAGCCTGGTTTTTCTGCATTTATTTTTAACCCTGAAATCTAGCCAAAAAAGCTAATGTATTTAATACTGCATAGAGGCTTGATTCTGACCCATCTAAAGTCACTGTATTGTGGTGTCATCTGCAAACTGGGCAAGAAAGCTTTGAATATTCCCTTTCTTTATTCACTTGATCTTTTTATTTTTTCTTATTAAAAGAGCTCCAATTCGGCACATAAAATAAAAATATATGGCGATATGGGATCTCCATGACGAAAACCCCTGGTTGTCTTGAAGAAATCTGTTGCAAAACCATTTACCAGTACACTGGATTCAATATAATTTAACAAAGTATGTATCCACTTTTTATCCCACCGGTATGTAATACCGTTGGATATAGTCATCACCCCGTCCGTCCGTCCGTCCATCCGTCCGTAATCATTTCGTTTCCGGAGCAGAACTCGAAAACCGTTCGTGATATCTTTCTGAAACTTTCCATGTGTATAACCCACCAACTGAAGTGGTGCCTTTTGATATTTTAAGATTACTGAAAATTTTATTTTTGGTCGTTTCCATAGAAACTTGTTGAATTTGGACTTACCCACTAACTGAAGTGGTGCCTTGTGATATTTTCAGATTTGTTTTGGAAAAATGTATTTTTTTCTGTTTCCATAGAAACATGAGAGGGATGTTGGTTGTTGTTCATTTCGACTGCTTCTGGAGCAGAAGTCTAAAACCCTTAACATACCTGAAACTCAGCATCTGTAATACCCACTAACTGAAGTACGGTAGTAGATACACAAGTATCTGTCAAAGATGTGTTTTACAAATTTTGTGGAACCGGTAGGATATGTCATCTTCTGATGACTCTTGTTAAAACTTGGTACACAGTTTTAAAAATTTAAAACATTATGCATAAATTGCCTATCAACTGAGTCAAAGGCTTTTTCAAAATCAATGGGTAAAAGCAAGCCTGAATCTTCATGAATAATGTCTGGAAGAATATTCTTAATTCTGTTTGCTATCACTGCTGAGGCTAATTGTATGATGTATTTAATAATGACATAGGTCTCCAGTTTTTTAATTTTGTTTACATTTATTACCCTAAGGGAGACAAGTAATGAGACCTTGTTTTTGTGTTACCGACAACGATCCTTTTGCATATGCAAAATTCAAAGAAATTTGTTCAGATCATTCAACAAAGAATTTAAGAAATTCACTAGAAAAGCCATATGGGCCAGGACATTTTTCATTTTTCATTTTCTTTAAAACCGAAAGTGTCTCTTGATAGGTTAATTTTCCTTCCAAGGCCTCAGACAGTTTTGGCCTATTGTGATCTAAAAAATAGTTCTTCTAAATTTATTTGAGTGCAATCTTGAGTAAAGCCTTTATCAAATAATTTAGTCTCCTCAAGTATCTCTTTTTAATCTTTTATCACTGAGCCATTTTTTTTTCCAGTTCCATGATAGATTTCTTTAAAAACATTCTACTTTCTAATTGTAAAAAATACTTAGTGGGTTTTTTTCCCTTGTTCAATCCATTTAGCCTTAGATCGTATGTGTAAGCCTTTTGTTTTTTGTCTTGCTATATCCTCCTCATCGTGTTTCATTTCGTTATCTTCTTTGAGTATTTCTTCTTTTCTAGCATCAGATTCATTATCAAGTTCTGTTTCCAAATCACTCAGTTTATTTTCCAAATCTTTCTCCCTATTTCATGTTATTTTCTTCTTTGTGGATGAGATATATATGGTCATGCCTCTTATTTCAAGCAATAATATTTTCCACAATAGTTATATGTTTTATTGTTGTTTTCACTCTTTCCACGTATTTTTATTCATATAGAATAATTATTGATACTTGGGGATATATATGTTTGTATGACTGAATTTAGGAGGTTATGAGATACAAGAAAAACGTCTAATCTTGATTGCTTTAATGGGGTTGGTTGTCTCCAAGTATAGCATTTCACATGTAGATTTGATTCTCTCCATGGATCTTTTAGGTCGAACAAATCTATAATAACAAGTAGTTCTTGTCTAGCTTTACATGTTTAAAATTTTATGTATCAAGATTATTGTCTAATACTATATTCCAATCTCCACAAATTATATAGCTTCTACTTTCTTGACGTATTGTGTCTTCAATTTCATTAATAATTACATTTAATAAAATATAATTGCCATTTTCTTCATGAGTTTGCTGATGTGTTCTTTTAAATTAAAAGATATTATTGAAAATAATAGCAGTACCTCTTGCATTGCTCTTTAAGTGGCTAAAAAACATTCTGTATAGCCCCACTGTTGTTTTATTATCTGTTTTTGCTCACTTGTGAAATGAACATCCTGTTGCCTTTTTAAGCCTTAAGAATCTAAATACTTGTTTTCTCTTGAATGACTTTCAAACCTCTACAGTTTTGTGACAATATTTTGAGTTTTTCCATATTTGCATTGTAATCCATTTCAATATGGATCAAAAAGTTTCACCACGTTTGGGATGTATTTATGCAACATATTCATTGTAATATCTACAGTACATTTGGGAATTTGGGTACAACAAACAAATGAAAAGGAAACATAAATAAAAAGTGTGTACATTGTGTACTAAAAGGACTTCCTTGGGAGGTTGGTGTTAAAATGCTGTATACCACCACATGAATAACAGAAATATTACTTTGGCCAGATGAATGTTCATAGATAGTCTATCTTATCAATACTAAGTTTTAGATCTAATTTCGGAGATTTTCAGTTTAAATTAATAAAAGAACAATCGGTCAGCATTATACAGCATAGGACATAAATATTTTCATTTGCTTCGCTTATGTTTCTCGAACTAACACATGTAAAATAGCTTCACAGAAGATGTTGGGTAAACAAGTGTCATTAGTAGTTTAAGGGTTACCTGTTTCAGAGTATATCAGAATATATAAACATTCATATTATTCTCTCAACAAGACAATTTGTTTATGATATCGTATGTTCACCTTCACCTCTTTGTCAAATCTGTGAAACAGATACTCCCATGTGCTACGGAAATGTGAACCTACTAATAATGGAAGGGCAATTAATCTATAATAATAGAAGGACAATTATTCTCAGTATAGTAAAGACTGACATTTTATGAATATGAAATTGTTATTTTCGCATTGAAGGGGTGGAAATTAATTCTGTTAAATGCTGTACATTATACAAAAGATGCATGGAAATGTACGTCTGGATATATTTACGTAAATAAATTTATGTCTATCCACATGAACAGAGGAATCTTTTTTATCAATATATTGGTTAGTTTACTGTGCATTTAATCCTTGGAAAATAATCCTGATTATAACTGAAGTGAACAATATCAACCACTTATAGATCTAAATATGTATGTGATTTGTTTTGTCATGTAATGTAATTTACACGTCAAATTTCAACCAATATTCATGTTCTTCATATTCCTTCCAAGTGTTTGTTATATCCTTGATTTTCATATTTCAACCAAGTGTTTGTTATATCCTTGATTATCATATTCAACCAAGTGTTTAAGCTTTTTCATGGAAATGACCTCCTTCAAACGTTAAATTTCAACCATTGTTCTTCATATTTGAAGTGTCCGTTATATCCTCATTCTCTTCCCACTGAGTTTACTCCCTTCATATCTCCTATTCTCAGGGAAGAGAATGGTATATCCTTTGCTTGTTCCATGGTATTTCAAATTCTCTAATGGAGAATGCAAGATGAGCTGTGGATTCGTTAACAATAATCAACGAGCCCCGAAGGGGCGAGTTGATTATTTTTAACGAATCCACTGCTCCGAATGCATTCTCCATCTTAGTCCATGTATGACGTCACGAAACATTCATTTGTGGGTTTTTAATATTTGAAACCATTAATTTGAATAATGGGACACCAAAATCAATTATTTTGCACATTTCGGTGCTCATTCATCGGATATGGTACAATTAGCTGCGACCCTCATGAAATGAATTCTTCCCCGCACGTGCAGCGCAAAATTAAACTTCCATGCGAAGCGATATGATTGACAGCTAAAACTCCATTCCTTTCAATGCCTTCCTTGAATAGAACGCGGGATTCTTACTGACAAACAATCCTAAGGTTTCTAACAGCGTCTTGTAACCTAATGTTCGAATCCAGGTTCATGCATTACAAAAATTAAGTTGTCATTGTTGAGATATTTTAAGATCCTATTCAGATACACAAAGAAAAAATAAATCAGCCTCGAAAAAATGAACTCGAATAGCCATTACTGAAAATGTCTAAACCTTAACACCCCTCCTGACAGTCAATGACCAGTAGATTCTTAAATAATAATCAAATTATAACACAATAGAGTGACGTCATGACCATGGATAAACTACTGAGTGTGTATACCCTGAGCTTATTTCAACCTCATATATTAAACCTGGATAATCCTAAAAGAGTGGCGGGTCTTCTGGTTATTCACGATTTTGATTAAATAAGTAGAAACCTTTCTTTCTACGCTCCACAGTTGTCACATTCGACTTGCAGTTTTTGTGGTCACCCAATATAAATGATTCTTCCAATAAAGAGTTATCTCCCTTGTGATTTAATTGCTTCATATATCTGCTATGCAAAGCTTTCCATCGGTAATATCTTTTATGTTTTTAAATTTTATTTAAAGTGTTAATTTGATATAAAAAGCATAAACAAATATTTTCATTTCATAATAGCTTTTGCAGACCGATTTCGCTGTTGAAGTGGATTGTTTGAGAGACACCGGTTGATCGTGTCAGGAGACAGATGATATAAATAAAAATCGTTTGTGTCCGTAAAACTTTCTGTTTGATTATATACCAATACCGAAATATCTTTATAAAGTAAAACAGGTTGACTAACGTTACGAAATATTTTATCTTCGAAAGAATAGTTTATTGAAGTAACGCCTGTTGAAGAAATGCGTCGGTAACCTGTTGTTTTTATTGCTGAATTTGATTTACATTTTGCTACAAATCACTACCAAATTTAGCAATTTCATGATTTTTTTAGAGTTTTTTTCGGAATTTATTTTTCATAAACATAAATTTGGATATAGAGAATTTGTAGGTAATTTACATTACAATATGCTATTTAACCCTCAAAGGCATTAGCGTTTTTACATTACATTCAGCACAAGATGAACCTCGGGGGCTCATTGGTATTACAAATACACACTGATACAGTTAATGTAGTGCCATGTTCATGTACTTGCTATCATAATCATGGAGAGGTTGGAGGAAAAGGTTGATCTCAAAGGGTATGTATCCAAATGTTTTAAAATTTTTTTTTATGTATTTCTAATGATCTCGTGTTTGTATTTCGGAAATGTATGTTTTCTTTGAAATGTAACTATTTGATTGAATACTCTCTGTGTATTTATTTTTAAATGTTTGATTGCCCCTCACTACATTTATTTTATTGATATTGATTCGTTTATGCACAATTTACTAATTATTATATTAACAGATAAGGAAACCGGATGCTTCATTACTTATTATATTATTGTTATAGTCTACACATGTTGAGGTAAGACTTACATGTGAGGTTTGAGTTATGAGAGTAGGATATACAAAGTCGAAAATTATTTTATGAGGTTGTACATGATATGTGGTTTTAAATAGTTTTTCGAAAAATTAAATAACTTTTCTATTGAAGAAACAAGACCTGGACGAGAATAGTCGTATATATACATGATCCGTCCCTCAGTAAAGTCCGGACAGACTGAAGCGGTCATTCTAGCACTTATGCCTAGTGTCGACTATCATGATTGGGCTGCTTCAGGTTACAATTATAGCATATAAGCATAACCTTTTATAGATATTTCTACTCTACTCTCACTATAGTCATTATCAATGTGTGTGTGTGTGTGTCTGTCTGTCTGTCTGTCTGTCTGTCTCTCTCTGTCTCTCTCTCTCTCTCTCTCTCTCTCTCTCTCTCTCTCTCTCTCTCTCTCTCTCTCTCTCTCTCCATACATTATCAAATAAAGTTACGAAAAGCCCTGCGTGTTCATTCAAACATATAAACATATTCAAGTATTACACTGACTACGTTTAGTCTAGCCTCTACGACTCTTACCACTTGAAAACGGAAATTCATTATATCGTACATGGTATACTTAAATTACCCGCGTGTCTTAGCTAGATTATAATACATTATACAAGCATGGTTACAGGTTATGTAAACACATTACATGAATTTTTAATAAAAAATTGTGATAAGTTCGTTCATACATCCCATATCATGAACAAAATATGTTGAAATCAGGTACATAGTGCTGCTCGTTCTTGTGACCACGTGTATATGAGTACCAGCGATGTATGTGTAATTCAGGATCAGTCAACATACAAATGTGAGCAATTTTTCAGACATGTAAGATTAAATAAGTAAATGATAAACAGTAAACTCACCACTGTATAACGAGCCCCCCGCCATGAGACTAAACGGATGATTGTGGGAGCAAACGAGGCATTGCTTCAGGATGTGCCGTATCTGTTGATCTTTATATGGTGATAAATGGGTTTAAAAGAGTACATTACATATACCTATCAAAACATTCAAAAGTTTAAAGTCATTTGTCCCTTTCCCATACCCAATGTTTTTTTCTGTACGCGAATTATATACAACGATGTTGAATTTTTAATTATGTTTATTAATACGCGTGACCCAGATATCATGCACTAGTTCTGCGTGTCGAATGCCGAGATAGAATTGCGCGAATATTAGCTAAGTAATGAATATAACGCTAAGAACAGCTAACAAACTTCGCTCATGGTACAAATACATCATTATATCTGCTATGCATAGTAGCATTTGGTTACCTCACAGTTAATAGTTAACATTTGTGTAGCCCGTGTAAATGATCAGGGTTGAATATGATTATTAAGGATTCAGCCCTTTAGGGCAGAATCCTTATTGTTATTGGCGTGTTTATTATTTCAAGATTTTTGTGGAATCGACTTCTACAAGAAGGATTGCAGCTACAGCAACCAAACTTTACAGGCTGATAGCCCTTAATATGTAGTTATGCAGCGAAGCTTTTGGGCCCAATTGGTTCAGCCATTTAGGGTCCAGTTCGAATCTAAATGTCAATTTTTAACATGGGAAAAAATGAAAAATGCAGCTAGAGAATTGCAACTTTTTCTCAAAGATGCGCAATAACCATGCGAGCAAAAAAGTCAATCATGACGAATCTGTATGTCACGTGGTTTCGCCGCCTCTTGAATTTTGTGAACTTTGCCGGTTTTTGAGGGTACGCGTCTTCAAAAATCTTCTCCTAGATAACAGCAACACATACAGACACATAGTGTAGCTCATTCGCAAGCTTAAACATTGCTCTTTAAATGAATCTATAAACCGAAGCTGTACATCTAACCATTTCTGGGTTACGGCAACTTAAACATTGACCTTTTCGAGAAAGCGATTTGCAACACACATCTTCAAGAATGAAGATTTGGTCAAGATATAACAAGACCGAATGCACATGTACATGCAAAAGGCATATTCCCAACTAACCACGACAGCGTGACGAGCAAATTAAGCTTGCTTGCTTCGCTGAGACGAGATGAGTTGAGGTGATTTATATATAATAGTAAAAAACAGACAGTTAGTCCTGACCATGCAGCAGATTTTACTCGGCTGGGTGTGAAAGCTCCTTTTACGCAACCTCTACTTCAACTGTCGCACTTTTTCAACTTTTAAACATGCACTCCCTCTCATCTGGATAGGTCAGAAATTGTGATAAATAATCTGTTGCCAAATTGCAAAGGAAACTTTTACAAACTACTTTTGCGGCAAAAAACACCTGTCACCATCAACGTATCTCCTACGTTTTTGACTCCAAACTAACTGCATATTGTCTTCTAAGGCCTCACTTACTCACACCCTCACTGACAACGTTTGTCATTTCTTTTTTATTTCACAATGTTAAGGATTTTGCTTCCATTCCTACAGACATGTAACGGCCGGCTGAATCATGTTATCGTCGATTGCGACTATATTTTCGATTTATTGCTTGCATTTTCCCAACTTTACCTGCAAGACCTTTAAGTACCTGGCTTACGTCAAAAGACAGATACTACATCAGACCTGTAAGTACCTGAATGACGTCAAGAGACAGACACTACATCAGACCTGCAAGTACCTGAATGACGTCAAGAGACAGACACTACATCAGACCTGCAAGTACCTGAATGACGTCAAGAGACAGACACTACATCAGACCTGCAAGTACCTGAATGACGTCAAGAGACAGACACTACATCAGACCTGCAAGTACCTAATGACGTCAAGAGACAGACACTACATCAGACCTGCAAGTACCTAATGGCGTCAATAGACAGACACTACATCAGACCTGCAGGTACCTAATGACGTCAAGAGACAGACACTACATCAGACCTGCAAGTACCTGAATGACGTCAAGAGACAGACACTACATCAGACCTGAAAGTACCTGAATGAAGTCAAGAGACAGACAATACATCAGACCTGTAAGTACCTAATGACGTCAAGAAACAGACACTACATCAGACCTGTAAGTACCTGGATGACGTCAAGAGACAGACACTACATCAGACCTGCAAGTACCTAATGACGTCAAGAGACAGACACTACATCAGACCTGTAAGTACCTGGATGACGTCAAGAGACATACACTACATCAGACCTGTAAGTACCTAATGACGTCAAGAGACAGACACTACATCAGACCTGTAAGTACCTAATGACGTCAAGAGACATACACTACATCAGACCTGTAAGTACCTAATGACGTCAAGAGACAGACACTACATCAGACCTGCAAGTACCTGAATGACGTCAAGAGACAGACACTACATCAGACCTGCAAGTACCTGAATGACGTCAAGAGACAGACACTACATCAGACCTGCAAGTACCTAATGGCGTCAATAGACAGACACTACATCAGACCTGCAGGTACCTAATGACGTCAAGAGACAGACACTACATCAGACCTGTAAGTACCTAATGACGTCAAGAGACATACACTACATCAGACCTGTAAGTACCTAATGACGTCAAGAGACAGACACTACATCAGACCTGCAAGTACCTGAATGACGTCAAGAGACAGACACTACATCAGACCTGCAAGTACCTGAATGACGTCAAGAGACAGACACTACATCAGACCTGCAAGTACCTAATGGCGTCAATAGACAGACACTACATCAGACCTGCAAGTACCTAATGACGTCAATAGACAGACACTACATCAGACCTGCAAGTACCTAATGGCGTCAATAGACAGACACTACATCAGACCTGCAAGTACCTGAATGACGTCAAGAGACAGACACTACATCAGACCTGCAAGTACCTGAATGACGTCAAGAGACAGACACTACATCAGACCTGCAAGTACCTGAATGACGTCAAGAGACAGACACTACATCAGACCTGCAAGTACCTGAATGACGTCAAGAGACAGACACTACATCAGACCTGCAAGTACCTGAATGACGTCAAGAGACAGACACTACATCAGACCTGCAAGTACCTGAATGACGTCAAGAGACAAACACTACATCAGACCTGCAAGTACCTAATGACGTCAAGAGACAGACACTACATCAGATCTACAAGTACCTAATGACGTCAAGAGACAGACACTACATCAGACCTGCAAGTACCTAATGACGTCAAGAGACAGACACTACATCAGACCTGCAAGTACCTAATGGCGTCAATAGACAGACACTACATCAGACCTGCAAGTACCTGAATGAAGTCAAGAGACAGACACTACTTCAGACCTGCAAGTACCTGAATGACGTCAAGAGACAGACACTACATCAGACCTGCAAGTACCTAATGACGTCAAGAGACAGACACTACATCAGACCTGCAAGTACCTAATGGCGTCAATAGACAGACACTACATCACACCTGCAAGTACCTGAATGAAGTCAAGAGACAGACACTACATCAGACCTGCAAGTACCTGAATGACGTCAAGAGACAGACACTACATCAGACCTGTAAGTACCTAATGACGTCAAGAGACAGACACTACATCAGACCTGCAAGTACCTGAATGACGTCAAGAGACAGACACTACATCAGACCTGCAAGTACCTGAATGACATCAAGAGACAGACACTACATCAGACCTGCAAGTACCTAATGACGTCAAGAGACAGACACTACATCAGACCTGTAAGTACCTAATGACGTCAAGAGACATACACTACATCAGACCTGTAAGTACCTAATGACGTCAAGAGACAGACACTACATCAGACCTGCAAGTACCTGAATGACGTCAAGAGACAGACACTACATCAGACCTGCAAGTACCTGAATGACGTCAAGAGACAGACACTACATCAGACCTGCAAGTACCTAATGACGTCAAGAGACAGACACTACATCAGACCTGCAAGTACCTAATGGCGTCAATAGACAGACACTACATCAGACCTGCAAGTACCTAATGACGTCAATAGACAGACACTACATCAGACCTGCAAGTACCTAATGGCGTCAATAGACAGACACTACATCAGACCTGCAAGTACCTGAATGACGTCAAGAGACAGACACTACATCAGACCTGCAAGTACCTGAATGACGTCAAGAGACAGACACTACATCAGACCTGCAAGTACCTGAATGACGCCAAGAGACAGACACTACATCAGACCTGCAAGTACCTGAATGACGTCAAGAGACAGACACTACATCAGACATGCAAGTACCTAATGACGTCAAGAGACAGACACTACATCAGACCTGCAAGTACCTAATGGCGTCAATAGACAGACACTACATCACACCTGCAAGTACCTGAATGAAGTCAAGAGACAGACACTACATCAGACCTGCAAGTACCTGAATGACGTCAAGAGACAGACACTACATCAGACCTGTAAGTACCTGAATGACGTCAAGAGACAGACACTACATCAGACCTGCAAGTACCTAATGACGTCAAGAGACAGACACTACATCAGATCTACAAGTACCTAATGACGTCAAGAGACAGACACTACATCAGACCTGCAAGTACCTAATGACGTCAAGAGACAGACACTACATCAGACCTGCAAGTACCTAATGGCGTCAATAGACAGACACCACATCAGACCTGCAAGTACCTGAATGACGTCAAGAGACAGACACTACATCAGACCTGCAAGTACCTAATGACGTCAAGAGACAGACACTACATCAGACCTGCAAGTACCTAATGGCGTCAAGAGACAGACACTACATCAGACCTGCAAGTACCTAATGGCGTCAATAGACAGACACTACATCAGACCTGCAAGTACCTGAATGACGTCAAGAGACAGACACTACATCAGACCTGCAAGTACCTGAATGACGTCAAGAGACAGACACTACATCAGACCTGCAAGTACCTAATGACGTCAAGAGACAGACACTACATCAGACCTGCAAGTACCTAATGGCGTCAAGAGACAGACACTACATCAGACCTGCAAGTACCTGAATGACGTCAAGAGACAGACACTACATCAGACCTGCAAGTACCTGAATGACGTCAAGAGACAGACACTCCTCAGACCTGCAAGTACCTGAATGACGTCAAGAGACAGACACTACATCAGACCTGTAAGTACCTGAATGACGTCAAGAGACAGACACTACATCAGACCTGCAAGTACCTAATGACGTCAAGAGACAGACACTACATCAGACCTGCAAGTACCTAATGGCGTCAAGAGACAGACACTTCATCAGACCTGCAAGTACCTGAATGACGTCAAGAGACAGACACTACATCAGACCTGCAAGTACCTAATGACGTCAAGAGACAGACACTACATCAGACCTGCAAGTACCTAATGGCGTCAATAGACAGACACTACATCAGACCTGCAAGTACCTGAATGACGTCAAGAGACAGACACTACATCAGACCTGTAAGTACCTGAATGACGTCAAGAGACAGACACCACATCAGACCTGCAAGTACCTGAATGACGTCAAGAGACAGACACTACATCAGACCTGCAAGTACCTAATGGCGTCAATAGACAGACACTACATCAGACCTGCAAGTACCTGAATGACGTCAAGAGACAGACACTACATCAGACCTGCAAGTACCTAATGGCGTCAATAGACAGACACTACATCAGACCTGCAAGTACCTGAATGACGTCAAGAGACAGACACTACATCAGACCTGCAAGTACCTGAATGACGTCAAGAGACAGACACTACATCAGACCTGCAAGTACCTGAATGACGTCAAGAGACAGACACTACATCAGAGAGCTTGACTTTTTCTCCTGCCTGTGGGTTCAACCAAGTAAAATTCAACTTAATTTTTGTTCTTAAAACCTTTTCTTGCATTTCCTTGTAATCTCCACGACTGGATGAAATAAAGATGATATTATATGATCTGAGCCAATAGTATTCAGTTCTGTATATATCTCCTACTTGTGTTGTTGATATATAGACGGCTCCCATTAGAGTAGTTTTTCATGATATTTGATCCGAGCCGGGGAGAGGTCTCCGCTAGCCGTCAGAATAACATGCTTTGTGTAAAACATACAAACTTCACTTATAAGCTTAAAATCGACCTCTATCCAGAAGTACATTTTGCATGTTATGATAAAGCTAAGTCAATAATTTGATAATTTGAACAAATCTTCCCGGCTGTCGAATTTCTAAATTGTCTTTGCCTTATTGTAATATTCAGGGTCAACGGAACATCCATAAATAGCTTGGGATATCCTTTTTTGTTATCGACCAATCAGATGTTCGAAAACGCTTTTCGCTCGATGACTGTCGAAACTCCAGATGCACTCACTAAATGGGACAAGATGACAAGAACTACGTTTACAATATTAACGAGTTGAAATATACGGCATTGAAGTTTTTGTTAAAATTTCTTAAAATTGTATACATAAATCATGCCTTCGAAAACAAGTCTAATATATTCGCCTGCCTAGAATTATCGCCGGATCAAATATGTGTTTGAATAAAATAATTGCCGGGCGATTATTCAAGGATTTGCGGTATATATTCATTTACATTGATCTTGTAACTTGTGGGAACAAACTCAACAGTATGTTTTAAAAACTGCACGATAGGCCCTGTTCAAAATGGCATAGAATGCTTAAGCAATTACAATCATATCGTACAACCAAGTGCACATGTAGTATTCACAATTACTATACACCCCCTCCAAACAAACACACTCTCTCTCTCTCTCTCTCTCTCTCTCTCTCTCTCTCTCTCTCTCTCTCTCTCTCTCTCTCTCTCTCTCTCTCTCTCTCTCTCTCTCTCTCTCTCTCTCTCTCTCTCTCTCTCTCTCTCTCCTTCACTCACGCAGACTCTTTCGAAAATTCTCTCTCTCTCCATTTACACTTTCATTACATAACATTCATAAAACACGTTTTCTATTGTAAGCTATCTATACGGTGATATACACTGGAATTCAGGCGAAGGCTATTTATTATCGATAGCAAATTTGAATTAAACATGTTATGCAAAGGTTATCGTCCCGGTTTTCCTGTCAGGAAATGTTTACGAGATATTTGGTTATCTACCGGATCCTGTCTACACCGGTCGTATATTGAATTCAAATACTTTTATCGCAAATATCAACACGCTTAGGTTACGAAACAGCCATTACGACTTCCATTTAGGATACCTTATAAGGCAATATTCATTTTTCTTCTTGTTCTTCTTGTTCTTCTTGTTCCCAGGAATTTTGAAGGCGGGGGGGGGGGGGGGGGGGGGGGGTCGCGGATCCGCCACTGGCTAACGGTGTGACCGTGAGATGGTGCTGTTTTATTCCATACATGATAGTAGATACCGAGCCCGACTAGCAGGAGTTGTGTTAGTTTTGTGTAACCCAAGACAAGGATATCACACCCATCACATCTGCCCACACATTGACACTCTTGTATATTAATGTGAAGTCTGGGGTTTTGAATTTACTTCCTGTTTTGAAATGTAAATGCATGTTCGTTAATATTTTCTTAGATATTTATCATCATTGCGCAATGTTACATCTTCTGTGTGGTATATGGCGAGCTCGAGTTGGATGGATTTGCACCTGTTAAAGGTTATAAATGTAGAATGGTATGCTGTTGGCCTGAACTTTAATTTCGGAAAATCGTCCATTATGTGCCTTTTAATTTATAAATTGATATCCAAATCTTCATCTTCTTCATCCGTGAAGCGCTGAGCGGGGGACATAGTATTCAGCTCCGTCCGTCCTTGCGTCCGTCCTGTTTCTTGTTAGTGCGATATCTCATGAACCGCTGCACCGATAATCTTCAAAGTTGGTACCAGTCTTCATTAGGGGAATACGCAGAAACCACCAGTCGATTTGGGTGGCCTTGGCTTCATTTCAAGGTCACTGCGTGACTTTTGACAAATGTGTTCAATGTTGAAGAAGACAAATATTTCATGCTTGATAACGGTATAAGGATCTATACCGAAACGTCGCTATTGTTAATAAAGAAGTTGATCATCCATAAGATATTTGTCTTCTTCATCACACCAACTTCTAGAATGCCCTCAAACAGTGTTAAATGTTGTTAGCGCGATATCTCATGAACCCTCGCGCCCATGCAGAGTAATCAAAGTTGGTATCAGTCTTCAATAGGGGAATACACTGACAACAATAGATTTACCTTGACTTCATTTTAAGGTCACTACCAGACCAGTTTTTAAAACGGTGTCTGGCAAATATAATAACAATTGAATCAAACATGACAAGTTCAGTACGCTGTAGAAACTGCGTGTTTTCGCTCATTTTTTTAATGCGGTTTGGGGACAAGGTCACCTTTGTGACAAATACTAATTGCGTTTAGATTTAGTTTTTCAAGACATAGTGATTGTATTTCAATTTGCATCTGAAATAATAATAATAGATACGTGATCTCTCAAATTCTCACGAGACCTTCAAATTTGCCTCTTATACTGAAGAGTTCCACACCACTGTCGCTTTATATGTTGTACCATTTTCTTTAAGATAACTGTTTTCTATGGATACATCTTTTCGGGCAGCGTAATGAGATGTTTACCCTCTAACGTATATATTACAATACATAACATTAAATTGTATCAACTTTAATAAATAAATGGAAAATTTGAGAAAACATAATATGCAAAAAAACGTGCTAGAGCGCCTTTAATGTACATATAATCTAATTAAAATTACTTTCATATAACAATCACTGTGTATAACCGTACACCGGAAATAGCGAGGTGTACGGCGGCAAATTGGTGTACGGCAAATTGTTCCTAGCGAGGAGCGGATATCGAAAGTAGAGGTATGTATTGCTTCTCAACTCTGAAATAATCCATATCCTGTCGATGATTTAAGCCCCAATGCTTAGTAAAATGTGTGTTTACATGTTTCGCAAACAATGTACGTTAACTAATGAACTATTAATTATGTGCGAGTGAATTGCTCAGTCAGGCCTTCGCTGCAATCGGCGATCTGCCCGTGTTTACATCAAATATTAAGAAATATAGTGAATATATTGCATTATTAATGTGTATTGTTTTGTTGCCCATGCCTTATAAATTCATTCATAACAGAAAGCATTAATGAAGTTGTTCAATTAGTCGGCAATGGCCGTTTTTCTATTGATGGGTGATGTACGGTCGCTAGTTGCAGAAGTAAAATTACTGTACTGTTCCTAACTTTCTTTGTGTACAGTTACTAGCTGGTCAAAGAACGACATGTATCTTAATGTCAGTATACGATACATTTTGAACACATATATTTCTTTGTTTTCAGTGGAGAATTAAAAAATTTGAAACAATATATTTGAGGACACTTGTATTAGTGTTGATGGTATTTTGTATGAGCATTCACGCCTGTAACCTTATTGTTCTCAAAGCAAACTAAACTGAAGTACAAAAGAAAGTACAAACCTCAGTTGGTTTTATCATATGTATGATTTTCAATTACAAATATCTTAAATTTCGACGCCGTACTCTAAAACTGAAAAGTGCAGGCGTTTAGTCATAAGCCAAGGACTACTTCTGCGTGTTTTTTAAATTTCTTTGAAAAAAAATGATATTTCAAAAAATATTTTGGATGAAGCAAAACTGTTCATCGATATGTAAGACATCTTCTTTCTTGCCCCTGTCTACATTAATCAAAGATATTCTAACTAATAGTTAACCAGTTACCAATGTAATTCATTCAAACTACTGCAGATGTGTGTTATTGTATCATGCCATAATCAAATGCATCTAAAAACAATTAAATATTGAACTAATCGAAACCAACTGAGGTGTGCACTTTCTTTTGTACTTCAGTTTATGTCATGTTAATGCGTTTCAGACAATGTAAAATGTATCAAGACAACTCCTTTGACGTGACTGCCAATGAGTGCATCTTCAATGCAGATACTCCAAATAATGTATTTTCCTTTACCATATATGCACTTATACAAGTAAAAAAAGGAGCAGTGGGATTTTAGCTCATCCGAAATTGCATGATTTAATATCTTAAGTTGACGACCTAATGAGTGAATTGTTTAACAACTGCTTAAATCAGATTAGGAGATGTGTGTGTGTAATTACAATTGCTTCAGAGGATATGTCAACATAAGATTTCAGAATTCTAGTGCTTTTTATTCATTTAAAGTAGTATAAATATAAACATGGGCTCTGTGGCTATCCTGCTGTATAGTGATTGATGTTGTAGACTAAAATAAATAGTTCAGATAAAACACAATAATAGCCATAATTGTAAAACATAGACGTCTAATACGTCTAATATATAATAATAATAATCAGTGTCAGTGCATGAGACCAACATGACTGGATCATATGGTTGTCTAAATAATAACAATCCTGCAATGATCTAGAGTCTGTTTTCAAAGTAACCTAATATAATTCAATTAGATTCCCGAAATCATGATACATGATTAAAAACAGTCCAATCTTTGAAGAAATTTATGACATATAATTTTGTCTTCGGTTCTCTTACAGCATGACATCCATCCCACTGACAACCCATCTCTCCTCTCTTAGTTTTTCTAACCTACCCTCATAAAATACACACTCCCCTATGCCTACTACCCCTCTTCAACACTTACATAAGGAATGTCACCTTCTGTTATAGCTCATTATGAAATCTCTCCCCAGCACTCAGGAGATAGAGAGAGAGGGGATGAGGGAGGGAGAGAGATGAAGAAGGAGAAATGGAGATGGGAAGGAGGAAGTTTCCCAATAAACATACACAATTTATGAATATCTAATGTGTATATCAAGGCTTTTGTGGGCAGTAAATTTGCTTTCGTCGTGTTGTCTGACTGGTATTTTGTTAGAAACCGAACACAACGTTACTAGAAGCAGTACAGTACATCAAATGCTTAACCAATCATTACATGTGTTTATTGTTATATTTAGATATTTGAATCACATTTCTGTACAATTTATAGTTTCACTACATTTCAAATAACACGTCAGAGTTAAGTTTGTATTTATTTAAAGGATTTAACAGTCTCAACATATATAGAAAACATGATTACATGTACGAGCTATCTCTTCACAACGGTGAGCAATCCTGTAATTAGTAACATGTTTGCTTTCAGTATATGTGTCAATCATCTTGAATTAAATTATGGTGTTTCTAGAAGTTATTAAAATCAAACTCCCGTTGAAATAAGTTGACAGAATAACAATAACAGCAATGACATTGTTCCCGTCCGCAACTACGCTCTTCGCTAGGAACAATTTGCCGCTGTACGGTTATACACAGTGACAATAGAGGGGTGGCGTTTTTCAAGATAGAAACCAGTGGTGGTATAACGTATCGTTATAATGAATTGATATCGTAACTGCTCAAAGTGTATCGATATCATCAATTGTCATAATGTTTTGACATCGTCATTGGTCATACTGTATCGATATCGTAACCTGTCATACTGTATCGATAGCGTTACTGGTCATAATGTATCGATATCGTCACTGGTCATACTGTATCGATATCGTCACTGGTCATAATGTATCGATATCGTCACTGGTCATAATGTATCGATATCGTCACTGGTCATCGATATCGTCACTGGTCATACTGTATCGATATCGTCACTGGTCATAATGTATCTATATTGTCACTGGTCATAATGTATCGATATCGTCACTGGTCATAATGTATCGATATCGTCACTGGTCATAATGTATCGATATCGTCACTGGTCATAATGTATCGATATCGTCACTGGTCATTATGTATCGATATCGTCACTGTCATACTGTATCGATATCGTCACTGGTCATAATGTATCGATATCGTCACTGGTCATACTGTATCGATATCGTCACTGTAGCGTGATTGGCACTTTATTTCACTGATAAAAATACTTCATTAAAAATTATATACAGAGAAGCTCGCCCAAGTGTCTTCTCGAATCAAATATATCAACACGAGTTGATAAAAGTAAGTTACAAATGTGGTTGGCTGTGAAGGTCCTGGCTAATCAGGCAAATGTCATATTTCAGTAATGACTATAAAGAGTGTTATGGTCCAAGGATACATATTATTTTTTAAATAAGCAAGCCTATATACTGATGAATTTAATGCCTGGGTAAGTCATATTGATTATTTGCATTAAACGTGTAACCAATATTTATCTCAGGCTGATGCACACGGGCATGAATTGTCGAAAACTATGAAGCATATGAAGTCATAACTTCCAAACGCAAGGCATAACTATGATGGCTGAGAGGGGCCATTTGTTTTCGTGTTAACTTTCCGACACGAAATCGCGAAATCGCGAAAAAATAAAAACAAAATCGCGAAACAGGGACACGAAATCGCAAACAAATAAAAACGAAATCACGAAACAGGGACACGAAATCGCGAAACAGGGACACGAAATAGCGAAACAGCGAAACGAAATCGCGAAGGAGCGGAACATGCGCGAAACGAAATCGCGAAACAGCGAAACGACCCAAAAACGAAACGTCCGCGAAACAAAATCGCAAAGGAGCAAAAGAGCAAAGAAGCGAAAGAGCGAAGAAGCGAAAGAGCGAAATTGCGAAGGAGCGAAATTGCGAAGAAGCGAAATTGCGAAGAAGGGAAATCATGAAGAGGGAAAATCGCGAAGGAGCAAAATCGCGAAGGAGCAAAATCGCGAAGGAGCGAAATATCGAAGGAGCGAAATCGCGAAGGACACTCATGCATTCTCAAGTGCACAATGAGTAAGAAATGACGTCGTCCTTATAAACTAGTTGTTATGTGATAAATGTAACATTAATTGAGGACAATGTAAGATCGCTACAAAAGCAAATCGAACTGGTAATATGAACGACGGATAATAGGTTACTTGTTATTGTTTATATTTGATAGAGAAGTAAGGGTAAGTAAGAGTTACCTTGGAATATGTCAAAATAGTAATGCCGCCAACATGACCTGCCATATAAACACTGATACACTGAGTCTACTGACTAAAATATAATGACTAATCTAATCCGTACCCAAAAGCCATATGCCTAAGTATATTATATAATACACTTTAACACTTTAATATATATATATATATATATATATATATATATATATATATATATATATATATATACCTACGACAATAAAACACAGGCGATCAATGGGGCAGACAGCATGATTTATGAGACAGTGGTTTAGGACGTAACTAAGAGCAATGTTTAGCAAATGACGCCATATCATACGTCACTTTGATTGTTCAATTGCTACTGAATGTGTTCTACGACAGGTGGCATCACAATTTTCAAAATAAAGTTCATACAAAAAACATATTATGTCAACATTTTCGTAAGTTGAGTTAAGTCCTGTTTCTTAAATATCTGGACATTGAAAAGTACAAACTGATAACTTTTCTCAGATTTAGCGACATATCTGCATGTCATCGCAGGCAATTGAAGGAAACATTTTATATTCATTCTTGATTTGGTAGAAGTTGTGCAGACACACATACATACATACTATTACATCTAAAATTTCCAAATGGAGAACTACCTTCTATTAATGCATCTGTAATTCCCAAATGGAGAACTTGGCTCTACTGTTGTATCTATAATTTCCAAATGAAAATATGACCTCAACCTTTGAGTCAGTCATATATATCGTCATTTTGGGATTTCTAATGTCACGTTTTTTTACTAGTAGTGTGTAACTAACTATACGTCTTGGAGACACCGACCATACTACCGTAGGCATCATGAACATTAAAGTTTCAATCAATCTTAAAAGAGTCCTTAGTATGTAAGTGTTTCCGATAGAAAATTATATTGTTCAAAACATACTTATATCAATCACTTCAGAAATATTTCATCTACAGCATAACATATGAGCAAGAATGTTCCCAACAATTCGATGAAATTCGGTTTCAAAGACACTTAAACCCTCGATTAGCATGTGTAAATAGAATCAGACGGATTTTCTTTTCATTTTAAGCAGTTTAGTGTTTGTTTATGTATGTAGCAGACAATAAATAAGTAGCAATTGCTTTGCGTGAATCTGATTCGCTGAACACTCTCACAGAGATTCAGTTCATACCTGCATGAACTTACATCACATTTAGCCACGCCCCCATGACGTCAGGTTTATGGCTAGTTGAGTTGTGCATTTGTATTGGCTGATGAACACGTTGTAGGCGGGGCTTAAATTTGGTGTCTTCATACGTGTAAAAAGTACAGCTCTAATTGTTGTAAATTTGGATATTTGTATAGTATGATGGCCGAGAGGGGACTCTGGCAACAACGCGATAAAGCGAAAGAGTGATATTGACACACGACAAAGCGATATAGCAACACGACAAAGCGATAACGTCGAACGACAAAGCGATAGTGTCGCACGACAAAGCGATAAGGCGGCACGACAAAGCGATAAGGCGGCACGACAAAGCGATATTGCCGCACGACAAAGCGATAAACACATTTCGCTTTGTCGCGCAGTTATATCGCTTTATCGCTCTTTCCCTTTATCGCTCTTTCGCTTTATCGCTTTATCGCTCTTTCGCTTTATCGCTCTTTCGCTCTTTTGCTCTTTCGCTCTTTCGCTCTTTCGCTCTTTCGCTTTATCGCTTTGTCGCGCCACTGTACCTTTTTGGAATATTTGAGAGTGGAGACTATTTTTTTCAA
Source organism: Gibbula magus (assembly GCA_936450465.1). NCBI lineage: Eukaryota > Metazoa > Mollusca > Gastropoda > Trochida > Trochidae > Gibbula > Gibbula magus. Next base: position 83,869,033 of record OW388290.1, read on the forward strand.
ACGAATTGATTTTATGTATTGTTCTTGCCGTTAAACTTTTAAATTGCATGTACTTGTCTGAAATTATTAATGTTCTAACTAAATGATGATACTTGACCTTTAAGGCTACTTCAAAAGATATGCGTTATGCTCATTAAGATTTAATTGATTCAAAAACTTAAATTGAGCAGGAAAACCAAAGAGAATACCAATGTTTTGTAATAGAATACCAAGATTTGTAGAGGTATTTAAAAACACTTCCAGTCAAGCAGAATTGTTTTATATATGATCATATTTTTCGAAAAACGAGAGAGATGTTTTCATTCTCTGTTTTACAAAATGCACAATTCTCGTCATTTACAAACTGCATATAGTTTTAAACTCCTTCTTGGTATAAACTATGCTGTGTAATGTTACATCATTTGTACAGCATCTGTACCGCAAAAAAAACTATTTTCCCAATTTAAAGAATGTAGATCGAAATGCCCACTTTTCATATACATTTGTTCACTTAATACCATTATTCACACGGTCACAACATATCTTGAGCCCTTATAAGCTTTAAATCATTTAAGTTATTAAATGCCTCACTAATAATCAAGGTATATATCCGCATGCGAAATTCATTACAAATACATAACCAAACTAGTACACCTTTATGGATTAATTAATTGACACCCTCAATTTTACAAGTCAAATTCGTTTGATAATGAATTTGATAATAGTTCTAAAAACGACTTACAATCTGATAAAATAATTGTCTAATTTAGAAAAAAATAAAGTAGGCCTTTTGCTGTGCAAATAAATGTAATAAGGAGAAAGAAGACACTTGGAGGAACTATATAAACATGGGATATTTCATTCCTATATAGCAATTGCTTATCACCATTTACTGACGTAATTGTACAATTAGTTTCATATTTTATTAAATAGTTATATTTCATTTTTTGTGTACTTTATCTATACTATGTACTAAGCTCATTTATTAAATAAACATCCAGTTGCCTTTCAATCAGTCTCAATCTCGTATTCCTTATACATTACATAACATATTAACTGACATCCAATCAATGTCATCAATCAATATATAGCCCCATACATCAATCCTATTTATTGTGTAAACAACGCATCAATTTATTTTAAAAACACCTCATGTCTATTTATTTCCTTAGTTGGTGCTAGTGGTAGTTAATGATATGCCTCCACATTTGGATTTATATTCAAAGTCTGTACTTGTGTAATTGTTTATATACGAATACCGTGCAATCATTACGCTATTTTAAGTTAAATCGCAAAATAGTACATGGTTTGGACTATTTTGGATCGTAAGTTCTTATTCAATTCAAATTTACGTACAGAACGAGTTTATCCGATGATATAATTATTATGAAAAGAACTACCCTCAATATCTGAAAATTCGTAATTTAAATCAAAGCGTTTTCACAGTTAATAAAGCCAGGATAAAGCCAGGAAAAAGCGTTTCATATCTTATAATTTTAAAATTTTAAAAATTTCCGGAAAGGGGGGGGGGGGGGGTTGTATGAGCGATGAGGACGCACCCCTAATCCCTCCACTACTGTTGAAGTTGTTGTTTATCTACTAATTACATCTACTTCTAATGTACATTTTATTTGAAGAAGACACTGAGTTAGTTTCATAAATATATGTAAGCTGATTGAACCAACCATTCAAGTGTTTTAGATACGACTTTGTAACCTCCAATAATTATCCGAATGTAAGCTAAGCTCCATACTCTGAAGACGCGCATCCTATCATCATATTAATAAGTCATGACCTTGCACAGAGTTCGCAGTTTTTATGTCCCTGTAACATTATCCCCAATATTGTAGCAAGGGTTTAAACGTGGACATTGTTCATTTAGAAATGGGCAATATGTAATTATAATTCAATAGTGGTTAAGATTATTATACTATAGCAGAATAACAGCATTTTGCTAATGCTTATTCTTTACAATTGAGATTAGCAGAATAAGGTATTCAATTTTGGGCTCTAAATGTCAGAAATATTCTCTATGAATATGGTTTTTGGTGTATGTGGCAAAATGAAGATTTTGCCTGTATTAGCAGCCTTTAAGGAGAGGTATATATCTATTGATACTCAAAAGTGGTCAGAAACTGTTTCAACACATTCTAAACTTCAAAAGTTGTTCTTCGCTATGAACATTACTTGTCCATTGTAAACATCCGAATATATATAATTAGAAATACATGCTATTTAGATAGTGAACAAATATAACAAGGTCACATTTGGGATAACACTACCTTCAATAGAACAAATTCTCGTACTTTTCGGGCCGAGTCCCATGCGGGATTCGAACCCACACCCTCAGAGTAACTCTGAAATAATTTGCCAATTTTGTATTATCCCTGAGTCAGAATACCATTTTGTATTATTTAGCCATTTCTCAATGTTTTACGAACGACTTTACCCAGATATTACATTGAAATTCCCGGATATAAAAAATCTATTCAATTGTTTAACTCTTTAGCGAAATAGATGTAAACAACTAAGATGTCCTCAACAGTCAGGAAAATGTATTTATTACTATGCACTGTATAATGCCATGGGCCTCCTTTCTGATTAAAACTATCTCTTTATGTGAGCAGAATGAAGCCATTCAAGTGTGAAAGAGACGATTTTGTAAGCTCTTATAATAATAACCTCGAATGTCGCTGGGCTCCATGCACTGAAGGCGTACAACCTATTACCATCATACTAATGATTCATGGCGATGCGCGGAGTTCAAATTTTCACTAAATTTACCCAAAATGTGCTTTTTCATTAATCAGACCCTATAGAATTATTCCTGTCGCACATATCAATACACAATGTCACACAAATATTCTACTGTGACATAGCCTAATAGTGTCTTTATACGTTATGATGTGCACAATGTAACCCAGTAAACAAAATTATATATTTTATTTTGATAATGATAGATTATTTTATTATTTCTTTTGATTTGTTAGTGAATGTCTAAATAATATATCAGTGTTGTTACAATAGATTTCCAAACTTGTATCTTACATTATGTTGATGAATATATATCAGAAGTTAACAATTTCAATTCTTTATTTCTGAAGTGTAGGCCATCGGCCCGTAACTACATATGTTATATATGACAAGACATGATGTGTACAACAACAGTCATTATATTAACATCTTTGGTACATGGCATGAAACATAAAGCTTGCGAAATTATTGAGATTACAATTCGTTGTTGACATGAGGATTTTAAATTTTGTTTTATTTGGATTTGTACAAACAGTTTCCGGCAAATGATTCAGGCAGAGCTCTTTAAATTTGGAACACACAAGAAGGAAATGGTATTCATCCTCAATTATAGCCGTCGTCGCATTGTTAACATAATTTATCATTTCTATCTATGTTATAAAACCGATCCGTTTCAATTCTTAAATGATACGAAAATCATGTAAATTGGGCGAATGCTGCTCTAAACCTTTTAACAACAACCGCATTCAAATATAATTCCTTAGACAGTGAAGCTTTAAAATAAGAGTAAGATATGGAGTTGGTGCCGTTTTGAAGTGAACTATACCAATTCTGTTCATGAATATATTTTAGTCGACACAGAAATTTTGAGAAAAACGAAGTAGGCGGATAAACAAATTGTTGGTCCCAAACAAAACCAAAGCCAAACTGTACAATAAATCTCGAAACTTCGAAGCCCAATTAACTTTATTATTTTCTATACCTTTTAACATCATATAATAACATTTTTTGGGATGCCGAGTGTCAGACATATTTAATGATTTTAAGCTATATTTGACAGCTTTTATATGTAAAAATATAGAGTAAGTAGAAGAAATCAGAGTGCGCCGATTTAAATTTATATAAACTTTGTTTTGCTCAATTAAATCTATAATAACCAGTCACATAAAGTATGTCTAAGAAAGTATTTATGTACAGGTTTAAACACACCATGTCAGCGTTTTGAATTAATCTATTAGAGTTGCAGATGTCTGTTTTAATTAGCATGGATTTCTCAATTATTCACCGTAAGTTGTTTTATAGAGAAATCTAATAATATGTTTATTCAAATTCTTAATACAAAATAATTATATTTATATAATAGCGACCTTTGGGGATTAAAAGTGGAATCATTTATCAAAATCATTCTTATGTTATGTGAATCCAAATATCAAGTCAAATGAAAAGAATTTGAATGAAACCAGTATTCTATTGTTAGATTTAGGTCGACATGTCAATATCACTCTTTCGCTCTATCGCTCTATCGCTCTTTCGCTTTATCACTCTATCATTTTATCGCTCTATCACTTTATCGCTCTATCGCTTTATCGCTCTATCGCTTTATCGCTCTATCACTTTATCGCTCTATTGCTCTATCGCTCTTTCGCTTTATCGCTTTATCGCTCTATCGCTTTATCTCTCTTTCGCTTTATTGCTTTATCGCTTTATTGCTTTATCGCTCTATCACTATTTCGCTTTATCACTCTTTCGCTTTATCATTCTTTCGCTTTATCACTCTTTCGCTTTATCACTCTTTCGCTTTATCACTCTTTCGCTTTATCACGCTGTTATTATCGCTTTATCGCTCTATCACTTTATCGCTCTATCGCTTTATCGCGCTGTTATTATCGCTTTATCGTTCTATCGCTCTATCGCTTTATCGCTCTATCGCTTTATCGCTTTATCGCTCTTTCGCTTTATCACTCTTTCGCTTTATCGCTCTTTCGCTTTATCGCTCTTTCGCTTTATCGCTCTTTCGCTTTATCGCTCTTTCGCTTTATCGCTCTTTCGCTTTATCGTGCTGTTATTATCGCTTTATCGTGTTGTTATATCGCTTTGTCGTGCGGCATTATCGCTTTGTCGTGCGGCGTTATCCCTTTGTCGTGCGCGTGCGGCGTTATCGCTTTGTCGTGTTGCTCTATCGCCTTGTCGTGCAGCCTTATCGCTTTGTCGTGCGACTATATCGCTTTATCGCTTTATCGTGTTGTTACCAGAGGGCGAAAGAGCGATGTCCCCTCTCGGCCATCATACTTTTCAAAACATCAGGTACGAATATATTTATTTATAAGTACTGACTTCAAAAGTTCATGGAGGTATAAACTTAAAAAACGCTGTGCAATCTTGGCGTAAATCCGCTACGCGGATTTACACAGTTTGCACAGCGTTCTTTGGGTTTATAGCTCCATGAACTTAATAAATTTTGAAGTCAATTCTTAAATAGCAGGGGTTTACAGGGCATGCTGGCGTGTCAATTTCACAGTCGCAATAACAACCCATTTGTGACGTTTATCAACCATCTTCATTTTGTAGATTACTCCTGTCACACATTACTGAATGTGACGATTGCTACATTAACATTTTTCTAAATGGCCTGTAAATTATTAACATTTTAGTTGTAAATGTTTTTTTGTTTTTTTTGTATTTCCATTTCTTTGAATACTCACCACAATGCGTTCCGTTTGAAAATAATAGACTTGGTTTATATGCAGACTTGTAAACAACTTTACTAATGAGATGTCTATGCTAATTTGAGTCGAAAAAAATATGCAAAAAACTAAGTGTATAGTGTACGAGGTAGAGTTTTGACAATGCTCAGTTTTGTCTATTAACATACTCAAGAACTCTTTAAGTTCAGGCTAACTTAATAGACCTAATATTAATGGCAAACTGGTGGCTTTAATAATGTTACATAATGGTGACATTTGAGCAATAAAGTGTTTAAAGGAATATAACATTTGGCACTCAAATTTGTTTAATTTAAATTTTTGCAAATATCATCAAATGTGTTATTTAAGTAGTTATAAATATCGGAAATATATAAAACACATGTTACAGGAATGATTGTTACATGTAATGTAATATTTTCATGGCATATACAAATATTGGCCTTGCCTATATGACAAATCATTGAAAGTTTACCAGAGCCGCAATTTCTCATTTTATTCATACATCGAATTCCATTTAAGGGAAACTGGCCCTCTCTCCCCCACACAAATTCTAAACAGATAACTTGATCACAGACTCAGTATACTTTACCTTAAAATCTACATGCCAAAAGCATCAGGTGTTTTAAGGACATTGAGAAGTGGCAAACATAAGAACAGAAAGAATAGGAGTGACTATATTCTAAAAAAAACATCATATATTCCGCATTAAAGAAGTTATGATCCATAAAAATCGTCCTGTTCTTGTGTATGGATGTTTACTCCCTATGGAAAATGGCATGGTCCAAATGAAACCTAGACAATGCATTACCATGGCATCTGTTTCTCCAGGAACAGAACTTAAAAGTCATAGTTTCCCGGGCCTGGTAATTCAAGGAAAACACAAAGATAGGAGGTTTTTTACCAGACTAAATGTCTATTTAATCATGAAGGTTGTTTACCAATGATCAAAAACGATCGATTTGGGACGATGGTTATGGTTATGTGCAATATGCAGATTCAAACCCATTGGGGAAACGGAATAAAACATTGTTTACATAAAGAAGTCAAAGTCTTTATTTACGTCTACTGGCCCAGAGTACAACAGTGTTGAATACAATTTGTGTGTGTAGATTTCTTACATATAATTATAATACTTTTAAAGGGATACAAACATGAAAATCATTTTACATATAGATTTGTTTACAAATACAGTGCCAGTTCCTTCAAGACATTGATATTTGTTGAAGACATGACTTGCTGTAGTTTTCCTGGGTAGGATAATTTGAAAAAATCTTTTCTGTTAACAATATAGTATTTACAATCAAAGTCATCTTCGACAGTCATGTTGTCACATTTCTCACATATTAAGACAGGTCGGCCAGTTTCTTCACTAGTTTTCTTCTAATGATGTTTCTGAATCTTCAAGTTATGAAAAAGTATTCTAAACTTTGTGAGAATCACTTTTAAATTGTTATCTTTTGCAATTGACACTAACTAAAATTCCGTAGTTAACAATGGTTTATAAGAACTCTAGTGACAGAGAAAGTTACACTATTTCATTTGTACATTAATTCTGAATTTCTAAATCTATGCACGATGTTTAAACAATCGTTTAAAATAGCAGAAATGTCCGTTACCTTATGTTAAGGTGACCCAAACCTTTACTCGATGACATGAATTATAACTATCTTGCTAAAATGATTTATGTATGAAAAAGTTGATAGAATAACCTGAAGAAAAGCAAAATGTTTCTCAATAAAGACAAGACCGTTCTTAACTCTTTAAAGGCGTTGTTGCACGTTTTTTGCATATTAATTTTTCTCAAATTTGCAATTTATTATTACTCATTATACTTTATACAAGTTATTGTAACGTTAAAGGGTAAAACATCTCATTCCACGATCCGATATGCCGTGTCCATAGAAAAGGTTTAACTGTATTGGAAGACACGTTTGTTGAACTCTTCAGTGTGTGAGGTAGATATGTTTGTCTCATGTGATTTTGAGAGTTCAGACAGCAAGATGATTGACCATTTCATCATGGTGCCATATTTATTTTTGAACTTTTTTTTTGTTTGAGGAGTATTATTTAGCCATTGGAAACACTTATTTATCTTATGCGAGAGAACTTTATTCAGTATGAACGGCGTGCTACGGCGCCTTTAAGGGTTTTGTTAGCTTATCAATAGCTTAACATGACATGGAGTGCTCATGATGAAAATCTGAAGAAATGAATCCATAGTGTTTCTTATTCTGTCTTTCATGTTTATCCAACCATCTCATCGAACGTAGTCTGTTGTTGCAGAACTGCAAGATGGTCCAGGCAAGCAGTACAAGTGAATAAAAAGTGTTACATTTTTATCCAAATCATCTACACACTCAAGTAACACTACATTTATTATGTGTTTGATTGATTTTAATAATACATGTACATCGCACATAAACAATTAAAACGTTCTTCTTAAAATAATACTCTAAAAGCTGGGGTTTTTTTCAGATTATATAAGCAGGTAACATAACATTTCTCTCCTATGGGGGCAAGGCAAACTAATGCCGAATACTGTAAGCTTTTGTTTTCAAGTGTGAAGGATATAGACCTTAGCGAGATTTTCTTGACAAAAGTTTCAAATAGATTTGTACTGATACTTTAAAAATTGCAAGGCAATTACATTTACATGTGACGGTTGATCTCATCTGGGGTCAGAACATAAACGTGTTACTGTACGGGTACAATTGCCTTTACCACAACCTCCCTGTCTCTTCAGAAATGAAAATTCGTGCCTGACATAATATTTACGCCATGATTGACCTATCCCTTTGTGGAGTGAAAGTTTAGAAATGAATAATGTATCCTCATTAGGCTAACAAAAATGATGGACACATACTACAGAATATATATAGATAAATTTATTTCCTCTAATAAATTTAATTAGGGTTACATATTTTAACAAGTTGAAAATACATGTACAGTGTACAATAAAACAGATAGCTTTCAAATTGAGAGTGACAGACGTTCATAGAATCAGACAAACAATATGTTATATGTAGATATTTCAAAGTCACAATATTCCAAAATGTTAACAAAATAAATATGAATATGATACCACAAATCCTATCAAACTTTCAATTTCTAAAATCATTAAAATGCACAAGATATGATTACATGACGTAACATTTCACATTTCCACTAACATAGAGGTGAAAAAACGATACCAAATTTTTAACGAGGTCAAACACAAAATGTTTCTGCTAGAGAAAGTCGAGAGGGAAAGATATACATGATTTCACTCTCGAGGGTATGTTACTTAATTGTTTATATATGTTCGAACACACATGGAGTGGTGAAATCTATTTCAAAGGGGTTTTGTAAACAAGCAATCAAACGAGAAACACAGATTCAGTACTCAAATAAATTGAATATTCAGTATTTGGAGTATAATTATTGTGAGTACGAATTCAGTTTACAAGAGCGAGTTTCACGTGGTTTGCTATAGGGAATTTTGATAAATACAAACGTACATTCCTCGGAAACACTTGTTGCTGTGTAGTACTTTTTATGCATTAGAGGAAAACATGTTTATATGACGTCAGATTCTACTGAAGCACGTTAACTTAAGGGTTACTTGTCTTTGAAACAAATTCAATCAGATTGTTGTGATATGAATATTATTATATATCATGTGTCATTTTGTTTAAAAAAAATCTCAATATCTTAATATCATAAGTATGTTTTCCAAAAAATAATTCTGTATCTGAAACACCAACATACTCGATGGCTCTTTAAGGCGTGTTATAGAAGAAACGATTTCAGCATGTGTATTAAACACATACACTTGCCTTGAAATCTCAGTCAATTGGCCAACCGTACACCTCAACTTCACATACCTGAACCCTGTTATCATTATCAAGAGGATTAGGAATGGACGCTCTGAAATACCGCCCTATCACGGGAGTTGTACAGTCAAATGTAACGGTTGCACCAGCAGCAAGGGTTTCATCCGGGTGTCTGTAACATTCACGTGCTTCAGCTGTAGAGTCCACACTCGGGTCTTCTGTGAACGTCTCAAGGACAAAGTTGCGAAACCTCTGCGCTGTAACAAAGAGTGTGGTTTTTGCGTTATGATAGTATATGATATAGTTACAATATCTCACATAGCTCGTTTATGCTTGTAACAAGTACGACAATAAATAAGAAGTACTAAGATATCACAAGCATGTTTCCATGTGTGTACCAGGAATATTTAAATTTTTGACAGGCTTCTATAAATCTATCTAAATATGTAAGAAGATACTTGTGGCTTTGACTTAGGCGCTATGACTTTTCTAAATTAACTGCGGCAACAAGACTTGGGTTATACTGTTAAATGAATTGACATACTTCATTGAGATAATTTAAAATAAAATGGTTATTTCTTGGACTGAGGTCAGTCCTATGAATTAAAAATAGGGACTCAGTTTATACATATATTTTTTTCCTTTGCAATATACGGCAATACGTAAAGCAATATAGATTTAGCAATCACAACAAACTGCTATACAGAAGAGCTGCAACAAATAATCCTGCTGGTATGATATAAATCAAAAGCAATGAGTAAACTGATTTTACGCTACATACTACAACAAATAGTGTCTCGGTTGACGATCAGGACACCAGTGATGAAGGAAGGAACTCCCAGGTCCACCTGCCACCAGCCTCCGGGTTCAGTTACATGGAAACAAGAACCAGACCACCAGTTTGAATTCCTATTGCCATCCACAGCTTTTGAAGGGTTATATACATAATAACTGCTTGCCTTGGTCTGTTTACCACGTGAGAGTATCGTTTTCTTTTCTGAAGTAAAAAATGATATTCCGTTTGACCTAGTGAGGGTTTAGCTTCGTTCAAAGGATATTGCATGCATATTAAAACTGTTCACTAACACATGAATGTAAATTTTCACATTGATAGGTCTAAACAACTGTTTAAGAGGCATTCTAGAAGTTGGTGTAATGGAAAAGATATCATTTTATAGATGATCAACTTCTGTTTTTAACAATGGCAACGTCTCGGTGTAGCTCCTTTATACAACAGTTATCAAGTCTTATGCAATCAACTCTGAAATTCTCTCTAAAGTGACATACTTATTTGGTCCAGAATCTGACCACTTACAACATTATATAAGAAACTCCATCTTATCCGACGTCCCTCTATTCTGAATTCTGACACTCAAAAGTACATACCGATGCATCTCTTTTGATTTCGCTTGACAACACATTTTTGGTATGAGTCACAGGCGTGTTTCTGACATGGTCCTAGCACGATCTGAAAAATGTTTTTGTTGTAAAATCTCATCGAGTGGTGAAGAATGAAATTCACAATCTTATCAATAACTGAAACTGAGTAATAAGCTTCATAATAACCCTAAATATGCTGAAAATGACAAACTTGTTTAGGAAATATAAGTTATCGGTCTGTTCTTGACAGGTACCATTGTACACTAAGGTTGGAAGCATGTTATATCGAAAGTGACACATAAGCTTTACATGCAACATCTAGAGCTATTGGTAAGGGTACATGTCTAAGATTGGAAGATCAAATTAACAGAAACATTATTAAAGGCATGAATAAAAGAACTTATATTTTCTACAGATTGAAATATCCATACATAACCAAAACCATGCGAGAATAAAATATTATAAATATACATGTACGATGCATAAGACGTATAACCACAGTCGACATAATACAAGTTCATTTCCATAGCTTAAGTGGAATTTAATTATCATACATTTCTAAAACTCGAAGCCAATATATCAGGAAACAGTTGTATGCCATATTTATCATGTTTTGATAGCTCATCTGATTATTTACTTATGACCTAAGGACTAAGTACACAACCTTGTTTCAAACCCACTGGACAAGCAAAATAGTTGGTTTATACATGATTACAGCTTATAGATCTTTCCTTACCAGCTTTATATAAACGTTTCAATAACTTTGTGCAATCAATAGAATCGAATGTTTTCTTGAAATCTATGAAAGCTACATGTACATGTACATTATTTTTTTTCATTATTGTTTAATTCCCCACAGGAAGCAAATTATAAACAAGTTTATGTGAAATATTGCTTTGAAATGTGGGATGAATAGTGGGTTTAGATAATTAAAAACATGAGATGAATAATTGTCTTTATTACATACATGCATTTTCTGAATATCTTTATGAGATAACTTTGGTAAATTGAATACAGTGTTGTATCAACAGTTGACAGTTATCAAACCAGCGTTGTGTAACCACAACAAGTTATTCAATGAAAGTGACGTCATAATGTCGTATAACTTTCGCCATCACCTGATCGAGTGTATCCGAACCTTCTCGCCACTATTTTTCAATTCATCATATATTTTTCCGTAAGGTATTTTTTACTTTTAAAGGTGCATCCATTGTGTTTAAAAAAATTTTATTAGGCTTTAATACGTTCTGACTCACCATATGTGCTGTTTACAGTGCAAATTAAGTCACTCAGCTTGCATATTCATCCGGAATCACCAAATATATCATAATTACTAGTTTTCAATTAAATTAGAGTAACAAAATTATGGACGTGCAGAAACCGAAACTACATGTACCATTAACATGCACAGTAGTTATATGACCTATTAAACATGATCAACCCAAAATTATCACTGTGTCTGTTATAAATGAGATTCGAAAATTACGCGCGGTAAATTTTACCTTTATATCGTCAATATATAAAGGTAAAAGTTGACTAAGATCAAAATAACAATTTTTGACAACAGTCAGTACTTCCCGATAACGTAACACAATTTATAACGTTCAGCATATGTGACCCCAAAAAACACAATGCATGTACCTTTAAAAAATCTTCCATCATAGCAAAAACAAATGTGCAAAATCAAAAATAGAGAATTCGTCTTCTGATCATGAAATTTCTAAATTAAGTCACAATTATATTTTGCATGGAAGTGTTTTCTCCCTATCTCCACGAATTCCATGTTTAGAGTAAAAGGAGGTTGTTTATAAATGATTGTGTTGAATTAGAATCGCGATAAATATTCATTTTTTTGTGGTATCACAGGCGTGCAATATGGTGTGCGTGGTCGATTTCCATATTGCACAGTGATTCAGTAAACCCGATTACACAGTTGCCAGTCCTACTCTCCATAAATTACGAACTTCTCTAAAACTCTCGTAAAATCTTGTAACAATTTTCCAATTCAACTTTTCAAAATTTCTGTTTTCTCAACAAGGATAGTAATCTTTCAATTGAATAAAGTACAAACTTTGATTTAAACAAATACTATTCAAATAAAATGATTAATTCACATCAAATCTCAAAGCTTCTTCTAATTATATTGTTCTTGAAATTAAAAAAAGCATGATTTGCAGACAAATATAAATTGGTAGTTCTGTTATAAACAATGGATAATCAATATTTCAACCTTTTCGAAAAATATACTCACATTGTCCCAGACCTTAATTGGAGAGTATGAGAAGTCAGGTTCACTGAGGAGACTGTCAGACTGTCCAGAATCATCCTCCATGTGTAGGAAACACGTCATGTTCTTCCTGTCAAAGCTCACAGACTTACAGAAAGAATAGGCTACACACTCTGCAGCACATGGAAACAGTCGAAAATTTAGGATTGTTTTGAAACTTGCTCCACTGAATCTTTTCCCATGAATGAAATGTTGTGGACATTGAATGGTTACATTTGTCAGCCAGAACAGAAAGAATAACCTTAAACACATTACTTCAGCCATCTCTATCTGGGAGAGTTTACGTCTCAACGTCTCAGTGCCTGTTTATAAACTGTTCACATCAACTAACTTTCTAAAGGCAGGTTTAGTATGCAGTTACTTTATTCCAGTTTAATGCTCTTTGTCTTTGGAATTCCCTTAACTACTCCGTTCTCAGTTTAAACCAATTCCCCCTTGAAATTCCATTTTATATTCATGTGGTTTCTATGAAAACCAAACATGCATTGCTTTCTTTACCACCATGGTTTCTATAGGATAGGAAATTGATATGCAGTATGCAGTCAGTTTGTTTCAGTTGAATGCTCTTTGTATTTGAAATTCCCTTACCTCAGTTTAAACCAATCCCCCTTTCCATTTAATATTCATATGGTTTCTATGAAAACCAAACATGCATTCCTTTCTTTACCACAATAGGATAGGATGTCGATACATTATGATCGATAGAATTACACCAAGACGAAATATATATTATTGAAAGCCTGTTATTAAAAATGAGTACATCTGTCGTACCTTATCATACTTTTACAAATAGCTTGTATTTGACAATAATTCATCTTCAGAAATTTCTTTACTTTAATTATATTAACGTATATCTTTATCTTTATTATTAAAACTGTCTCAACAAATGGGTCCGTTGCTCACTAAACACTAAAGCACTAGCAACACAGGGACACCCATGTATTTCCCTAATAACTTGAAATGTATCATTAAATCGTATTCAATTTATATATATATATATATATATATATATATATATATATACGGTTGATCTCATCTGGGAATCTGTAATATAAACGTGTTACTGTTGTAGGTACAATTGCCGTTACCACAGCTACCCTGTCTGAGAAGTTTAGAAATGAATATGAGTGAGTGTGTAAATACTCTCATTACGTTTACCAAAAAATGACGGACACATACTAAAGAATACATATAGATAATTTTAATTCCTCCAATAATTTAATTACGGCCTCATATTTTAACAATAAAACAAGGTGAATATACATGTACAGTGTACAAATAAACGTATAGCTTTCAAATTAATTGAGAGTGACATACCCTCATAAAATCAGACACAAATAACAAATATGTTCTCCCATTCTGTTATATTTAAGTATTTCAACGTCACAATATTCCCAAAATTTAACAATATAAATATGGATATGATACCACAAATAATTTAAACTTTCAATTTCTAAAATCATTTTAAATGCACAAAATAAAAAACATGAAGTAAAATGTCACATTTACGATTATACCGAGGGGCAAAAGAAAAAGATACCACATTTTCAACAAGGTCAAACACAAAATGTTTCTGCCCGAGAAAGTCGAGAAAGAAAGATATACAAAATTTCAGTCATGCGGGTATGATACTTAATTGGTAAAATCTGTTCAAACACACATGAAGGGGTGAAATTGCTATTTTAAAGGCGTTTTCTGAACATAATGTTTGGTATTTGAGGAAAATTTTGATGAAATATCGAAATTATGTCAGCATAAGATGTTATCGGCATTATTTAGCTTCTTAGACTTAAATTTGTTCATGCATCATCAGTGTAGGACGTCATTAAAAAAAACTCTGCTATCTCGAGTAATAAAGGAGATTCGAAAACGTTGAATTCATGAAACCAGTGTTTTTATGAAATATGGAAAAATAATATGTTGAAATTTCACATTTGGCTTATTTGGCTGCTTATAACATGTGTAACTCTATTTCAGTCGTATGTATTGCCCGTGGATTGAAATATCGTGTATTTTGTATGGTGTCGTTTCTTTTGCCCCTAGGTATATATAGAATATACTCTATATTACTCTCTTACATAAATTACCTAAAACCCAGGATTAATCACAAAAACACTATTGGAGACTGTTGAAAGATAAACAGAAAGAAGTCGTCCTGATCAACTACTCGAATTTATAAGCACTTCAAAAACGATAATGAAGATCATGAAGGGTTGAAGCCCACCAAATTATGATGTTATTATATTCGATGATGACTTAACTTCGAATGCAATTATCTTTGCTCTACATGATTTTAACAAAAATAAGACGCCTGCCTTGGATTTGATCCTGAATGAACACTTCCAGGATCTAAAATGAACACTTCCAGTATCTCAAGCCTAACCAAGACTGTTGCCTTTTTATGCCCAATACTTTAACATACATCAGACTGGAATATTAACAAAATTATGGCCTACTGGCACTATTTTAATCAGGAAAACATATGGATTCCTCTTCATATTTTGAGCTGATTTGGTAAACGTTTTTGAATCAATTCTGCGATGATAATGATATGATATCGCATGTCCAATCTGGATTCTCAACAACTGATACTGAAACAAACATTGATATAATAAAGAAATTCACTGACATTGAAAAGAACAAGCAATTGTCACTAAGGTGTCATGATCCCCTCAAACACATTAATACTCAATAATCAAAAGAAATATTCTAAATGGTGTACGATATCTACAAGAATTGAATCCAAGCAAGCACATGTACATTTACGGACATAAACGTTTAGCTAGAATTTAAGGTGGCATAATCAGCAATAATAATAACTAGACAGTGTCCCGAAGGAAGCATACGCCCTCACATGTAGTTACATTTTAAGATGTGTAATAGACCACTGATGTATAAATTCAATAGCCAAATTGAAAGCAATGGTCCCTGTAGTAGCAATTCCGAAGCGATCACCTGATGTTATCTCTAATAAATTAATTATACAATTCAGGAGACATACCATACAGCCAAACACAATCAAAGGGCTTCTCATAAGTGCCAAACATAACCCAATAAACTTTCTTGTGATAAGGTATGATACGTCTCTGTCAAAGTCGCTCAAGCTCATTAGCTCAATTGATGCATTCAAACTTGAAAATGAATGTGATGTGAAAACATACATGTAGGTATACGTATGTTATTGAAACCCATCTTTCTAGAGAAAATGAGGTTCTGGTGGAGTTAGCTAATGGCTCATGTCAAGGTTAACCTACTAGTCATATATCCTAATGCTTGAAACGACCTTTCTAAACCATATCGGCCATTAAGAGGACTTACAATGATATATTTTCTAAGATGATGATGTGAAAGTAGAGATCTGAAACTATCTTGGACTTGCATGACTTAACCGAGCCATGTGCATTCGTTTTAGAACTCTTTTTATTGATTCAGGATTGATTTAGTATTTAGTATATATACATATGTAGGATTTATTTAGTCATTGGTAACACTTATTTGCCTTTTTGTGAGAGAACTTTATTTCAGTAGGAAAAACGTGCTTTAGCGCCTTTAACCTCCCCTGCCACCGAGGCGCATGGAAGTCATCGGCAAAAAAGCAGCTTATATAGTGTGGCTCTAAACAATTGTAAACAAATATTTCATTAGCGACTCTATTAGCCAATGATCTTCAATATAACTGATAACAAAGCTCTTTTATACTTGAAAACGGTTGATAATATAGAGAAACCATGATACCGAGGATATGGTAAGGTTGTAGACCCTGTTAGTCAGGAAAAACCCTCGGATGCTTCGAATCCTCGGGTTTTTCCATCCTATCATGGTCCACAACCTTACCATACCTATCCTCGGTATTATGTTTTTCCTTATAATAATTGAAGGGGTCATATTTACCTTCCCTTTCCCTTTATAAATTGGTATGATATACCAGACATTGTATTATCTCAAGTGTATACTCATACTTTAAGATGTTACTATACAACACATACATAGTTGAGCACAGGTAAACACATGTTAATGCTCATTTTACCAAAACCTTGCGAAAAAGTCATATCCGATTGGCTACTGTGAAAAATCAGAAATTCTATAATTTGGTTATATACATTGCTCTTTTTACTTCGTCTTTTGAGTAAAAATACACTTGATGTCAAGCACTGGTGAGGATGATTACCCAAAAGCTTAAAAGCACGAACATGGTTCTGTTGCAATTAAAATGGCATCAAATAAATAATTTGGATAATAAATCAGAAAATATCATTATGAATCCCGGAATGGCATTTGGACACAATTTGTCATTCAACAACGTGGCATTTCAATATTTCAGAAAGATTCTTGAACAAAAAAGTTACAACCGACCGGTACATGTATATCATGAGTCTGAATAATGTACCTGTAACTGATTTTCAAAATCGTAGCAATAATACAGATGTCAATTTTGAAATATTGCACAAATAATCCAAAATCTAGACGCTGGTTTGTTAAACGCTTTCTTCTACAGAATAGAGTTAAATACATTCGAAAATTGTTGCTGTTTTCCTAAGCCTTGTGACAATTTACGTTTTTCGAGATTGCCAGATACATCATATCTTTTATAGATGTCAGGCCATGGAAATTCTGTACGGCGTCGAATAACAAATCACTACCAAGTCAATGTGTCACAATTTAGTTCAACATTAAATCATTGATATGGGAGAATGGAGATAAACATACTGTGTTTGAAATTCAGCGACACATAACAGATTTTATTAAAGCTCTAAAGTATCCATTCAAAGCCTCACGCTTATAGTTCCATTATGTGTCGCTTATTTTCAAACACAGTATGTTTCTCTCCTAATTACACACAACATCAGGACCAGTGGTTGTGTTATGGTTAAAGAGCCATCGAGATTGTTGATAAAGAGATTTTTAGCAGTTTTCCGGTTTGTCTATCTATAAAAATTTAATTGACAAGCCTACTTGCCTCGGAAACGTTTTATGCATTAAAGGGAAATTAGTTTGGATGACGTCAGATTCTATTGACGCATGTTAACCAAGCGTACTTGTCTTTGAAGCCACATTTTATCGGATTGTCATGAAGTGAACATTATGTATCATACATGTGTATGTTATGTTGTTTATAAACAATTCTCTAGAGACTGATATCAAAAGTACGTTTTCTAAAAAGATAATGTTGTTTTTGAAACACTCACATACTCGATGGCTGTTTAACACATTTTAGAGAAGAAACGATTTCAGCATGTGTATTAAAAACATACATTTGCCTTGAAATCTCAGTCAATTGGCCAACCGTACACCTCAACTTCACATACCTGAACCCTGTTATCATTATCAAGAGGATAAGGAATGGACGCTCTGAAATACTGCCCTATCACGGGAGTTGTACAGTTAAATGTAACGGTTGCACCAGCAGCAAGGGCTTCATCCGGGTGTCTGTAACATTCATGTGCTTCAACTGCAGGGTCCACACTCGGGTCTTCTGTGAACGTCTCAAGGACAAAGTTGCGAAACATGTGCGCTGTAACAAAGAATGTGCTTTTTTGCGTTATGATAGTATATAGAGTTACAATATCTCACATAATGCTTTTGTACTTGTGACAAGAACTGCAACACATCCTAAGTAGTATTAATCAATGGTGATGACGTCATTCTACTGTGTTAATAGTGGATTGTTCTTAAGAAGGTACTGGTCATTGACTGTCACAGTCAGAAGGGATGTCAAGTTTTGACATTTTGGCTAAACGAGTGCATTTTTCGAGATTAGTGTATTTAGTCTGTGTGTATCTGAATAGGATCTTAAAATATCTCATTTAAAATAGATACATTTTTGTAATGTATGAACCTTGATTCGAAGAGCAACCCTTCTTTTGATAAGGAAGCGTTTTTATCACTGAGGCTATGAAGGGCTGTTAAGAACAATGATTGGTATGGTAGGAGGTAGGAGGTATGATTGTGTGTCAGTTAGAACCCTGTGTTCTTCACGAGACTAGCAAAGCCTGAAAAGTTGACTGTCAATCACATCGCTTCGCTGTACTGTGTATGTGACAATCCAGTAAAAATTGTTTTGCAAAGTCAAATTTTTTAGAATCTAAAGGTCTAAACCTCAATTTACTCAAATATTCTATTTTCGAAGAGAAATTTTTATGTTCTTTCCTCTTTAAAATACGAGCTTTTAATCATGTTTTTGAATATATATTTTGTTTATAATCACTTTATTTAAAACATTTTAACATAAAAATAAATAACTGTTCACACTAGATAATTAAATTATAATAAAAATAAAAATTAATAAAATAATTAAATGATATATCTTCTTATTTCTGAAAATCGAGTTCTGAAATATGTAACAAAACAATTCATTTTTTTCAGAGCATGATTGTCATTCACCGAGGGGTAAAATAAACGATACAAAACACCAAATAGTTTATTTAAGTCGACTCTGAATGTCTGTGATGATGATATATCTGGCAAAAATATGTAAAAATATTCATTCATGAGAAATGATATTTAATATTTCATATCTGTACAAAAACACATGTTCTTTTGAAATTGCAATTTCAAAGGTGTTTCCAGAACGCAATGGGGTTTTATTTTAAAGTGTATGGAAACTATGGAAATCATATTAATATAAGTTTTTGTAAACATAATGTACCTCTTTGGATTAACATTAGTTCATGTATCATTAATGTAGAACGTCATAAAACAAGAAGCCCTTTTTGACTAATAGTTGTAAATGAATTTTATTTTATTCCATAAAACGTGTTTTCTAAGAAATATGAACATATATAGCTTTGAAATTGCACATTTAGTTTAGTTTGCTTCAGAAGACATGATGTAACTTATTCGTATGTATCATTCATGTATTGAAATATCTTGACATGTATTTTGTATGGTATTTTTCCTATTGCCGCTGTGTGTAGGCTGGTATATCATGGATATTTTAATTGTTGATTGGCTCTTATAAACCAATCAAATTAAGTTAATAGGTACTTGTGCCTGTGAATAAGGCGATGTCATTTTGTAAAGTAACTGTGGCAACAATAATTGGGTTATGCTCTTAAATATTACATTACATACTTCATTGAGATAATTTAGAATAAAAATGCATGGTTATTTGTTGGACTAAGGCCAGTAAATCGCAATACAGATGAGCTGCAGTAAACAACCCTACTTGTTCTATACAAATCCAAAGCAATGAGTACAGCTACATATCACCTTCTTGTGTAATTCAGTGCAAAGAATCATGTAATGTGGCATATCTTTTATGCATTGTATCAACCCGAAAACTAGAACGATCTCTTTGCATTGTTTGCATTATAAGAAGACAGTTGAGTGTTCCATAACATTATCTGATTTCATGCCTCATAGTTTGGGCAGCCCTTTGAAGTGACCAGGGGTCAATCTTTCAAAACTACAGTTTTTATTTTCTCCTGTGAAATATTCAGTAAATGATCAATTGGGTTACACATTCATCATATATTTCCTATTATTCTTTTTCAATGTTTTTGGGATGAAATTGTTCTCATATAGTCGATATGAAAACTTTAATTTGAAAATTAATGAAATTTGAATTCTCAAAATTTGAACTCTTCTGTCTATTTCCTTATGTCCAATTTTATATCGAAGATCATAGGCTACTTTTGAGAATGATTATTTCACTAACGGATACATGATGATTCATTGCCATTGTATTGGGTGTAATTTTTAAAGTATTATAGTAATTATAATTATAGTATGCAGCTATAGCTGGTTTAACGCTACATACCACAACAACTATGTTCTCGGTTGACGATCAAGACATCAGTGATGAAGGAAGGAACTCCCAGGTCCACCTGCCACCAGCCTCCGGATCCAGCGACAGAGAAACAAGAGCCAAACCACCAGTTTGAATTCATGTTGCCATCCACAGCGTTTGAAGGTTTGTACAAATAAAAACTGCTTGCCGTGGCCTTTTTGCCACGTGAAAGTATTGTTTTCTTATCTGAAGTAAAACATAATCTTCTTTTTAACCTATTGGTTGATAAGTAAAGCATTTGCTAAGTTAAAAAAACATCGCAAGTATATTTAAACTTTACACTATGATATTAATATACATTTGCACATGAGATTTAAGAACTATTTAAGGGGCATTCTAGTAGTTGGTGTTATCGAAAAGACAGGGATAGTTTATGGGTTATCATGACGATGACTTCATGATTATGATGACTTCTTTAGTTTACAATGGCGACGTTTGGATATAGATCCTTATACTGTTATCAAGCCTTAAAGTGACAGTCATGTCGGCAGTACATGAAAACACGCTATATTGTACCTAATTGTACCTTTTTGATAATACAAAATATACGCTGATAGAATATTCAAATAGTAACACATAACGTGTCATAAAACTAATATACAATTGTTGTTATGGCTTTGCGAAGGTTTCCCCACTCCCAGCGCCGATGAATGCCTTTGAATTCAGTTCACATTGTTTTTATTTTTCAACAAAATTATTAATGTGCGCTTCTCATCATCAAGTTGTGAAAAAATGATTCAAATCCTCCAATTTTGACTGTTTGACCAATTAATCCTGCATTAATACACATACATGTGTAAACTGGAATATCCTCATCTTTCGTTTCCACCAAAAATATTCTGAAAGAACCCAACTCCTCCTTTTCCTGTCTGTACTTCATGAGTACAGTGGACAAGCTCTAAACTGACATCCTTACAATCCGTAATCTAAACCGACATAGTTCTGAATTTTTCCCTCTGTTACATTTTATAAGAAATACCATCTTATCCGACGTCCATCTATTTTGAATTCTGACAGTCAAAATTACATACCGATGCATCTCCTTTGATTTCGCTTGACAACACATTTCTGGTATGAGTCACAGGTGTGTTTCTGACATGGTCCTAGCACGATCTGAAAATATTATTGTTGTAAAATATCATCAAGTTGTAAAGAATGTAAATCATCATCTTATCAATACAAATGACTGAAATGACGGAGCATTTAGCTTCAGAATAACCCTTAACACTTTTTAAATGCTATATTGTAGAAAAAATTCACCTTTTGGTACTATAGGTTATCTGTCTTTTCTGGACAAATATTATTGCTATCTCACACAACAAGGTAGAAATAATATAATATCAACAGTTATACATCATAGTATAAGACGATGTGTTAATTAAGATCAATTGAGATTAATATGTTATGCATCAATAAATTACATACTTTTGATTTAAACCATCTCTTTGAAACCGTGTCATGTATAGGTTCGGCTTGAAAAATTATGTGACTGACACCCCTTTTGTCATTCATGTTAGTTGAAAAATATCGATTATATTTCCATTACTAGATCCTAGTATTTCAAATGAAACAAACGTATGTACAATGCATTGCATGCATTGCTGTGGGATGTAGGATGAAACTTGGTTCGGTTATACAAATGTCAATGTGATGAATAATTGTCTCTATGTTTGTTTGATGAAATGGCCTCTCCAGTTCTATTCAATCTAGTTTCTATCATATGTATGTTTGACTTCAAAAGCGCCTTAGGAAATACATACATGGACAGTATTCCAATATAATTAAAACTGACTTTGAGATATTAGATTCACAAAAAGTTTCACATTTGATAACATTTATTTGCTTGGACTAACAGTAGTCTTGTGTATTCTTTTTCGAAAAACAATTACCTTCACTAACAATAATCAGATATTAAAATATATTTTTGATGACAATGTTTATATCTAATGCATTACGTTGATGGACTTAAGGACAGCATTGATAACGAGTTATACTCTAGTAAACTTAAGACAGTATCACAGGCGTGCAACTACGGTATCCGTGGTCAATTTCCATATTGCACAGTGAATCAGTAAATCACGATAACACAGTTGCCATCCCTACTCTATATAAACTGCGCAGTTATTCAAAACTTCGAAAAATACCGGTAACAATTTTCCAATTCAAACTTCAAAATTTATGTTAGTATTCTTTCAATTAAATAGTATTAACTTTGATTTAAACAAATAATATTCAAATAGAATGATTAATTCGCATCAAATCCCAAAGCTACTTCCAATGATAATGTCCTTGCAATAAAACAACATGATTTGCAGACACACATGAATTGGTAGTTCTCTTATAAACAATTGGATAATCAATATTTCAACCTTTTCGAAAAATATACTCACATTGTCCCAGACCTTAATGGGAGAGTATGAGAAGTCAGGATCACTAAGGAGTTTGTCAGGCTGTCCAGAATCATCCTCCAAATGTAGGAAACACGTCATGTTCTTCCTGTCAAAGCTCACAGACTTACAGAAAGAATATGCTACACACTCTGCAGCACATGAAAACAGTCGAAATTTTAGGGTTGTTTTGAAACTTGCTCCACTGAATCTTTTCCCATGAATGAAATGTTGTGGACATTGGACGGTAACATTTGTCAGCCAGAACAGGAAGAATAACCTTAAACTCATTACATCAGCCATCTCTATCTGGGAGACTTTACGTCTCAGTTTCTCAGTGCCTGTTTATAAACTGTTTACTTCAACTAACTATCTAAAGGTAGGTTTAGTACGCAGTTACTTTATTCCAGTTGAATGCTCCTTGTCTTTCGAATTCCCTTAACTACCCCGTTCTCAAATTACAACCTATTCCCCCTTGAAATCCTATTTAATATTCATATGGTTTCTATGAAAACGAAACTTGTATTCCTTTGTTTACCACATTGGCTTCTATATGATAGGATGTCAATACATAATGATCGATAGAATTTTAAAAAACCGAAATATATATGTGAAATAGTTCTTAACAGCCGTTTATTATTTATGAGTAATACATAATCTTACTTTTACAAATCGATTGAGATTGACACAATTATTATTCTTCAGAAGTTCATTAAATCAACTTGCTTCATGACAGATCAGTACTTCAGTATACATATATCTTGATTACCCAAACTGTCTCAACCAATGGGGCCATTGCACACTAAAGAGTGACTCTCAACACACCCCGACTCTCTTTGTGTGTGAAAGAAATCTGCAACCACCGGAACCATTCGTCTGTCCCTAATGATTTGAATTGTTAAATCATCTCCCATAGATATACATATCTGGACATTGAAAAGTAAACTGATAACAATTCTCTATGATATCTCAAACATCAAGAAATAAATTTTACTTTTACTTTTCTGAACGAACATTATTGAATTGGATCTTCTTCGTGGTTTCTTCAGTGGCTCGGACCGTTGTGACTGTTGTAAGATAATCTGTTTATATAGACAGTTACACTCACACGATCACTCACCCTCCATCCCAAACCATTATACCCCCATCCACACACACACTTTAAAATAGTACCTGTTTCCTCATTTAAAATTACAAAGAGTGAGATTTTTCAATCGAAATTTAATTAATGCCCCAAAATCTAAAACTTTTATTTCAAGGATATAAATATTGATTGTAAGAGAACTATATAAATTCTAAGGTTGTTTTACCATTTAACAGAATATATTGAAAATGCTAGGTCTTTACTGAAGATTTACATCCATTATATATGCGTCTCATTGCATTATAATTCCCAAATGAAGAACTAAACTGTACTATTGGACTCAACAACCATATAAATCACCATCTTGGGAATTCTAATGTCATGCTGACACGGTATTCGTACTGTTAGCGTGCAGCAGCATACCGAATGTTTGTTCATCTACATGCACATGTGTATTTTAGTGTAAATATCATGTAAATTGACGTTCATGAAAATAACGTCAATAAAATTGCATCACATACAGCTGCATACAGAAAGTTTGTTCACTTGCATGTGTATCTTAGTGCAAATATCATGTACATTGACATTCACTGTAACGTAAATAAAACTAATAAATAAAATCACATTCAATGAATCGTCATATATCCATCAGTAAAATAATCATTCTCAAACGTCTCCTGTGATCTTCAATTCAATGGTCCAATGTTATGAAATTTGGCATTATGTCAGAAAGGGGCAAATTTTAAAAATTCAAATTTCACAAATTCTCGAATAAAATTTTTTAAATTAACTAAATGAGAACACCTTCATGAATGAGTATGAGAGGAGAGTTTGACCCAGTTCATCACTTACTGAATATTTCACAGAAGAAAATAAAAACTGTAGTTTTGAAAATATTGACCCCTGGTCACTTCAAAGAGCTGCCAAAATCGTAACTGATTACTATGAGGTTTAAATCAGATTATGTTATGAAGCACTAAACTGACTTCTTATTATGCAAAATGTGAAAGTAATTGGTCAAGTTTTCGCGTTAACACGATGCTTCAAAGACATACCAAATAACATGATATTTGCACTGAAATACACAAGTAGATGAACAAATTTTCGGTAGGCAGCTGTGCAGTGACAATGAACCATCATATATCCATGGAAAAATAATCATTCTCAAACGTACTCTGTATTAGTTGATGCATGTTAATAAAATTTGGCATAATGAAATAGACAGAAGCGGTCAAATTTTGAAAATTCAAATTTAATTAATTTTCGAATAACAGTTTTCTTATCGACTAAATGAGAACAATCTCATCACAAATTCATTGAATGAGTATAAGAGGAAAACTATGATGTATGTTTGACCAGTAGATATCCTACTGAATATTTCATACAGGAAAATAAAAAATATAGTTTGAAAAGATTGACCCCTGGTCACTTAAATGCGATGTAGCACATTTTTTACAAATTACAAATTCGCAATTAATTGTTAAAGTTTATACAATATTGTGTTACGTTAGTGGGTAAAACATCTCATTATATATCTCGATGAGCCGTATCTATAGAAAACGGTAATCCATATTGAAAAACAATGTTGCAACGTTTTAAGTAGCACTTTTGTGAAACTCTTTAGTGTGAGAGGTAGATGTGTAGGTCTCATGCGAGTTTGAGAGTTCAAACAGCTAGATGGTTGACTATTCAACCACTTTACAATATTTAGAACAAATCTAGTCAAATCACGTGAACTATTTTCAAGAGGCCATTTTAACGTGAACATCTAAAATGGCCGTTCAATGGGAAATGAACTCGCATGGCTTAACCGAATCCTTTAAATCCTTTTTATTGATATAGTAATATTATTTAGCCATTTTTAAAACTTGTGTACCTTTATGTGAGAATACTTTATTGCAGTAGAACGGCGTGCTACAGCGCCTTTAAAAACCTGCCAAAACTGTAACTGTTTACTATGAGGCATCAAATCAGACTAGGTTATGAAACACTTATGACCTGTCTTCTTATGATGCAATAACTGCAAAGCGACCGGTTTAAATTTCGTATGGATACGATGCCTCAGAGACAAGCCAAAAACATGCACATGCACTGAAATATACCAGGAGGTGAACAAACTTTCAGTATGCAGCTGCATAACTTACAGTACGCCTTGAAGACACCTTGTAGACTCCCATGGTGGCCATGGACATTAAAGTTCCATTCAATCTTATAACAATTCAAACTCGGTATCTCAGGAATACACATTTTTTAGAAAAAACAATTTTTTTAAATTAAAAAATTCAAACTCGGAACGTTAATGCGTAATGACGTATGAGTTCACCTTGTTGACACCTCCTGTGTTTTATTCATTTTCTTGTTAAAGAGCCCTTTACTTTTTTTATGTTCGTGTTTCATGTACAATTTCTTTTTTTCAAAATCAAATCTTTCATCTTCAGCATGACATATAAGCAAAATGAATAATTTTCATATCACGATAATCCGATGAAATTTGGTATCAAATCCACTTAAGACTTCCATTAGCGCGACAATAGAATCTGGTGTAATCAGACGGACTTTTCTTCATTTCATTCTGCGCAGTTGAGAATAAGTTAAATGACGCATCACACAACAACAAGGGTTTCCTAGGCATGCAAGGCTTGAATGCTTGTCAATTTTAAAGTCGCCATAGCAACCCACCTGAAAGTGACTATTTTCAACTCTTTCGTCCGTTACTTGTCACTCACATAACTGGATAAAGATCATTACCAATTATATTAACATGTTTGTAAATGTCCTGTAACTATACAAGTTATTGGCATGTAACTTGTTAAATGGTATTTTAATGTGATTTTACCAGAAAACTTTGACATACTGGAAAAAAACATGCTTATTCGATTTCTCCGCTTATTTTTGGTCCAAAACATCTCAACATTTCAATTTGGTAGATGTTTGGTAATTTTCCGAATTGTTTATTAACATGCTCCAGAGCTCTTTAAGTCCATCCCAAGTCAATTACGCTTATTGTTAACAACAAACTAGTGACGTTAATGACACAATTGTGACGCTTGAGCAATAACGTGTGTATGGGATTGTACCATTTGGCAATCAAATTCGGGTAATTTTAAGTGTTTAATTTTAATTCATCAAGCATCATCAAATGTGCTCCCTAAGTCGTGTAAAATATCTGAAATATACATTTGGAAAACCTTGCAATCAAATTGTCAGTTGTATGTGCTTTAAGTCACAAATTTTGCGAAAGGGCGTGGAGTGATAGGTAGAACAAAAATGGATATGGGTCCTGCTGTTTGAAATGCACTATAACTAATAATAATAATGAGGATACTTATATCGCGCTGAACTCCACAACACAAAGGGCCATGCTCAAAGCGCTACACACATTATTATCCTGGTATAAGGACCAACATCGTTCCATTTTCATTCTCAACTCCCCTTGGAGTATGTAATCTGGGATCCCAATTAAGGCGTTAGAAGGTTATATGTCACATTGCCTGCACTTCCAAACCAGTTACTCAATTGTACTGCTGAGTGAACAGAGGCACATTTCGAATAAAGTCTCTTGCCTAAGGTGTGACCATGAGCCTCTCAACTCAAACCCAGGTTGATGAAACATTACAAATTATAAAAGATATTGCAAACGTTAGAGTAAAGATTGCTGCATGTAATGAACTGTTTGCCTGTCATTTTAGATGTTTGCCTTGCCAATGACGAATGTTTACACTTTGATGTAAGCCAAAAGTTAAACAAATGTTTTTATTATAAATGTTTAAATCACGCATACCCTTTCACTCTCTTGGCCTCTACAGAGGTCTGAAAACGAATTAGCGTTCTAGCTTTTTAGTGATGAACGTGTAAAGAGAATTTCTAGACTCAAATCACAAATTCTATCCTCCGCAAACTAAAGAAAAACCTAAATTGATACCTGTCCTGGTTACAGGTCCCTTATATTTATAAGGAGGCCATGAATCTGTATAGTTATCATTTTAGGTTTTTCTGAACTCTGTCGGGTACTAAACAGATCTCTTTGGTCTCCGTGAAGTTTTACATATATTATACAAGTCAATAAAACATTCCATTTATATTCTCAAATATATGAAGGGCATTATAAAGGGCATCCTCGGTTACCAATGGAATTATATATGCTCCGTTACTCTCCACTATATCACCCATGGGAAACTCTATCAGAGAAATCTGCACTAAAATTATCCGCCCGTGACGAAGTCAGTAACCCCGTGGGGTGCCCGGGTTAGAATAGGCCCTCAGTGCCTCCTGCTTGTCGTAAAAGGTGACTAAAAGGGGGCAGTCTGTTTGCCGTGGACTGCAACCTGTACGGGTGGAGGAAGGATGCCTGGTGGTTGAGGGATGTGTTCAGCTTAAAGCTAACACTGAACAATACACTGCTTTGGCCCCGACTTCATTAAGACAGGTGGCCAGATTGGTCCGGTCTGGTCAATCGGCTGGTCATGCCAAGCACTTGGTTGCGCACATCTTTGCTATCCTTCTTCTTACGCTGCTACCTCTTTTTACAATTATTTTCTTTACTTTCTTGGTGCTCTCTTGCATACCTTCACCACCTTTCCATAATGCTTTTCTTCCTGATGTACTCTCCCTACTCTCTGCACTCTTTCTTAGTGCTCTCTTGCACACATTCATCAACTTTACTCGGCTTCCAAGATAGTGGTGGCCCATGGGCCAATCCAGTGAAACATTGGCAACGTTTTAGTGGAGTATATCATCCTGGTATCCCCGGTGCAGTCGGCAGGAAACCCGCTGACATACAGCATTGCCCTTTTTGGTGCTCCGTGGTGGGTGGGGATCCAGGTTGACGAAATGCTTACCAACCGAACATGAACCGTTCAGTTAAAAACAAGCAAAAATTGTCAACAGATGATTGTCCCTCTTCTGAGGAAAAGGCAACATCATCAAAATCAACTAAACATGCAAAATCATCAAAATCAAAACCTTCAACTTCAATTTCAATTTCTAATACAAATTCAATCACCTTTCCTCGATTTCTGGTCATATCATCCACTGATGACAAACCTCTCCGTCTTAATCCTTTCGCCACCGCCAAGACCATTCAAGGTCTAGCCGGTGATGTAAAGGATGTAAAGAAGATAAGGAATAGGGTACCTTCTTGTGGAGGTAAAATCAAAACAACAGGCAACATCACTTCTCACCTTGGAGAAAATTATTGATAAACCTGTTAAAGTCTCTCCCCATACATCACTAAACAGCAGCCATCATCCGGGATAAGGATCGCTGTCTCGATGATTCCTCCGAACAGGAGCTCCTTGACAACCTGAAGAGTCATCAAGACGCGCACCTATCTCTTAACATTTTCAACTCCACAAGCTCCAAAAACAGTTTATGCAGGGTATTACAAACTCCCCACAGAACTGTATATCCCTAACCCCCTCCGTTGCTACCGGTGCCAGAGGTTTGGCCATGGAAGCAACTCTTGCAAAGCGGATGAGCGTGTTTGTCCACAGTGTGGCAAACTCGACGATGAAAGCCATCCAGAGAAGTGCAAGGAGTTGCCGAAATGCGCCAACTGTGCTGGTGAACACTTGGCTTCCTCCAAGGAGTGACAACGGTGGCAACAGGAATCTTAAATTCTCAAAGTTAAATTCACTCAAAATATATCTTTTCCCGAAGCCAAACGCCTGGTTCTTGAGGGTCCTAAACCCTCATACTCCACCATAGTATCTTCAGCAAGTGTCACTAAATGCTCTGTATCAACTCAAACAGATATTGATATATACTGCCGAAGCGGCGTTAAACAATAACTCACTCACTCACGAAGTCAGTAACCAAAGAAAAATTCTCAATGGGATAAGACGGAAATGGTCAAGGGAGATAACCGGTGACGGATGGCTAACACAATGACCCCGCTTGCTTTGAAACGACGTGATATAAATTGTCATTGGCTCGCAGGTCCAAGCTGCGTAGCAGTTTGATTGGCTTACGCCGGCCAAGGGCGGGTAATTTGAGTACAGATTCTTCTGATACGGTTTCCCATTGATGATATGGTGGAGAGTAACGGAGCATATATAAAACCATGGGTAACCGAGGATGTAAAAAGGGAAGATATATTTACCTATTCACATTTTCCTTTAACAAATCACGTTCGTTATATTTCACAATAATATCGAGATTTCAACTTCGTTATTGTGAACAAAACTTCTTTTCGTGGTAAATGATAACTCCTTTGTCAGGTGTTTAAGAAATCCCATACCATTCGTCCTGTTAAGATTTTTCATTAATTAGTTCTTCAGCCGAAAATATGAAGTGTTCTGGTGATACTAAATAATTCCCTCTGAATAGAAGTAAGACGTGTCACTTTCAGGACCAGATAATGGTGACACCTTGTCTGTTCACAGACCAGAGCTCATATTGTAAAAAAAAACACCATCAATAAAACAGGCAATCAGTTTACATCAATGGCAGAATAAAGCGGTCTCTCTACAAGAGCTATCGGTGAGCCAGACATGGTTATCATATTTGTAAGAAGTGTGGAAACTGATACAACGTAAACGCAATTTGACCATGTGGAACCTCATTGTGCTCCAATACACACATCCATCATAACAACTAATAATTAGATACACAACATACAAACATAAAACTGACCAAGAGGACAAGCATTTTGACTAAATCATAATTAAGTATTTCTGACAATATTTGATTAGGCTTTGATAATTGCTTAAACACCACATGTGGTCATTTAAGTTCAATTTCACTTCATACCAAATCATCAAATATATTATAATTACTTGTTTTCAATCGAGCAACGGCCTTATGCATGAGCAAAATTATACGTCCTATCTACATGAACATTAGTTATATGACCTATTAAACATTACCAACCTAAATCAGTCATTCTGTCTGTAATAGATAAGTTTTTAAAATTACGTTTAACTAATCTATGCGCTCAAACTGCGATACATTGTCCAGTTTTCGTTCAACAATCGCGACTCTAACCTATATATTGTCACTTTACAGGATGAACTAGATCAGTTTAAAATGGTATTTTTAGCAACAGTCTTTGCATCTCGATAACATAACATCATTTATAACGTTTGACATTATGTGATTCCAACAAGATACCTTAAACATACAAAGACTGTTAATAATGAATAGTGCTGAAGCGTCTGAAAAAACACTTCTCTAGATGCAAATATCACTAAAAATCACCTTTAAAACCTTTAAAATATCACAGGTGATCCCATACACACGTCTGTCATAAAAGTCTTACTATTCGTATATAACGTGTTCAAAAACATTTTCTAAACTTACCATAGAGATTTTTAATGACACATTGAATGAAAACAACTGAAAAACAGGGTCCCAGAAAACGTAAACACGTATCTACAACTCGAGCAAGCCAGGAGCTTCACATAACATATATACGTAATGACTCAGTATTGAACCCTGGCTCAGTACAGCTCAGCGCGTGGAACCCCAGTATTCAGTTATTACGTCGATCGATACTCAGCGTTTGACAACAACTGGCCAGATATCCCAGCTACAGCGTCAGTTGTGGAGGGTGTTGCTAGATTTTACTTCACAGTGCATTTCAACAACGCTTTGACCAGAAGGATACCTCGAACGAACCACTGGAGGAAATAGCAGCTTTGTTGACATCGGGTAAGGATCCACTTCTATGCATTTACAAACAGCTGTTTTGTGGCGATTGTTTTTCTCTTAACGATCGATGTCATATGTTATCGCGTGAATCTGTCACGGGGATGCTTAAAGAGTGTGGCTAGGATTTACGAAATGCATTGAGTATAATTAAAATGTATCTTGATCGTTCATCTGCACAAAGATGCTTTAAGGCATACCTTGGGTTTCATTTTGGTGACACCCACCAACGGTTTATGAAATTGTCATAAGGATGATTTTGCCTATATTACGAAATGTAGTTAGTATAATATGATGTACATGTACCTTGACCGTTCAATTGCACAAATATGCTTTAAAGCATATATTGGTGGTTGCTTTTCTAGTGGTGTGTGGATTTGTCACATGTCTACTTTAAGAGACTTTGGCTAAAATTTAGTATGGTATAATGAACCTGATCGTTCCGATCTGAAGAACGATGCTTTAAAGCATACATGTG
This sequence comes from Gibbula magus, assembly GCA_936450465.1. Taxonomy (NCBI): domain Eukaryota; kingdom Metazoa; phylum Mollusca; class Gastropoda; order Trochida; family Trochidae; genus Gibbula; species Gibbula magus. Next base: position 83,901,335 of record OW388290.1, read on the forward strand.
TTGTTCCTTTTGGTCACACCCCATCAGTGGTATGTTAATCTCTCACGAAGATGTTTTAAGAGACTTTGGTTAGGATGTACGAACTGCATTTAGTATAATATAATGTACCATGATGGTTCATCTACACAAAGCTACCTTACAACATACAAAGGGAGTTCCTTTTGATGATACCTCACCACAGGTGTGTAATTCTGCCATGAGGATGGTAAACGGGACTTTGGTTAGGATTTACGAACTGTATTTAGTATAATATAATCTATACTGATGCTTCATTTGTTTAAAGGTGCTTTAAGACAATTTATTGGACCCAATGGCTCTTACCTGTGTGTTATTCTGTGGCGTTATCTTTAGGATTTGATTTATACATTTTTTTATATTCGATTATTATAACATGTTTTTTTCCATTTTCATTTACAACATCTGCATTATTGTAGACAGAGAAATTTCACTTTGGTGATATAGCAATATTTTGTGAAAATGAATATGCTTGAGCTTGGATTAATATATGCATTAAGTTCTCTTCATAAAACATGTACCATGGCTATCATTCTTAAACAGCTTCTTTAAAGGGGCAGTAGCACGTCTTTTGCAAATTTTATTTTTTCAAATTTCCCATTTATAATGATAGTTTATGTCATTTATATTTACTTTAGAGGGAAAACATTTTTATTACACAAACGAATTACCCGTAGTGGTTGTAACGATGTTGCATATAAAGCACAAATTGCATGGTGGCCATTTACTGAGCCATGTACACTCATGTTTAATTTGATTCAAATACCTTTCATCGACTTAATTGAGCGAAAAAAACGTGCTACTGCCCCTTTAACGCATTCGGAATGTATGACTTTGGTAATCCTGGGCCAATGAATTGTGAATATGTCAAGGCTATGAATTAAGATCTTCGGTGTGTAGTTCGATGTACGATAAGCATTTAGTTATGTTTAGGTATAAAGTACCATGCTCGTCCATATGAAACATTTTCTGTACTGAAGGCATTGGATCTAAGAACCAGCCATATGGTGCTTTGGGTGAACATGATGGATATTTTGAGATTTTGGAATACAACAGCCACCTAGCCCCATTGATCAATAGAGGCAATTTTTTGGATATACAACTTCTTTATTCTTTGAAGGCAACGCTTCGACGTAGGTTCTAAGGTCGTTGTAAAGCACTTAAATGTCTCGATTTTTCATCACCTCAACTTCTAGAACACCAGTCAAAGAAGATATTCCCCATAGAACAGCACGGTTGCTGCTTTTGGTGTGTGGGCTTTTTTAATTCGCATTCAATATTAGCATGTGGATGTATCACATGATGATTTAAGTTATTTTGACATAACAATGTAAAGTCATATTTCTTTTTAAACAATAACGAACTTGTCTTCATAACATTGAAGTATCATTTACAAACAGTTCCTGATGACCTCTTGATGGTGACATTAAGTAAGCTGCAATGTAAGTTTTGACTTTAAGTTGGTTTAAGCAATGTAAGATCAGTAACAATATTGGAGTTCTGTATTAAGAAATGTATAAAGGTTAGCGATTGTCAATATGTACAATTCGCTTAATCATATTTTAATCAGACAATGAATATTTCAACAACTAACACCTTGTACATATGTCTTATTTATGACGTGTTCTATGACTTAAAGGAGCAGTACAACAGGAATGCGATTCGAGGATGCGGAATTCGTGTGCCTATTTCCCTTTGTCCATTTATGCTTAAATTCTTATTCATGTTTAATGCTTATATTTTTGTGATTTTGTGCATGACGAGCAAAAAGGTTTCCTAACATATTCCATCTGGTTAGAAGCATTTTCTTTGCAAAGAAAAACTTCGTGTCTATGCATATTTAAAGGTAACGTCGTAGCTTTATTTTGAAAACCAATCATGCAAATCTGTCTTTCATACGACCCATTGTGTTAACCCTCATGGGGTGATTGCGCATCTGTACAAGCAACCACTTGCAATGACGTTCGTATTTTGAAACCGCATCACCATTGACAAATCTGTTACTGGTTTTCTGCATTTACTTCGCAAGGAACGATTTCCACACATCTGTCAATGCATAGGGGCTTGTATTGCTGAAAACGAACAGTTCCTAGGTCCAATACTTCAATACGATACACCTTATACTAATAAATAAAGTGTTATTTATTAGTATAGGGTGTATCGTATCGAAGTATTGGACCTAAAAAACTGCTTGTTTTCAGCAATACAAGCCTCTGTGTGATAATGCAAGTCAGTAGATTCCCAATATTAATGATTAGCTATGCTGATTAGGAATAGCGTTTTGCCAAATGGCTTTATAATTTAAAGCCTGGTTCCTTTTCAATTGTATCTGAATATCTAAAGCCAATAACATCAGACGAATATTCCACAAGCTTTATCCATTTAACAAGGAACGAATCCATGTCCATACAGCTTTTTCAGGCAATACGTCGATAGAGATGTTTCCTCTTGGAAATCGATACACGATGTTAATGATTAGCGTGCGCTGATTAGAGTCAGCTATGCTCCTGATGCCTTCATTTTTATAAGGCTCAGTCACATTCTCACATGTCTGGTCTCCGTGTATATCATACACTTAACCGCAAACGAACGCACCACATGTAAAAACGAAATGATGCTGCTGGTGAAAGTCGATTTTGAATGTATTTCATAGTGATATGATTTGTAAACGCAATTTCATACATCAGAATATAATACTATTTTTATGTCTGTTCAAGTACACTTTGGGTGTTGAAATCGCTGTTAGAACATGGTTTTTGGCTGGAATGATTGGCATGTAACGTTAAAATACATAAAATGTTGAATTTCTTTTAAATTCGACACAAATAAGCTTCTTGTACTTGGAATTTGTGGACGCTTCTTTACTGTAGGACGTCATAAAACAAGCCTTTCTTCTATTCGGCCTATGTAAGAGGATTTGAAAGCGACCATTTCTTAAAATGTGTGATTCTCAAAAGTATGAACAGTTTATGTTTTGAAATTTCAAATTTGCCTACTAAAGACATGGTGTATTTCTGGTTCAGTCGTGATTATCACTCGTATCTTGTATTGTAAATGGTGACGTTTCTTTTGCAGTTGAATGTAATGTTTATTGTCCACGACGACGCTTTAAACGACCTAGTTTTTACACCACTTAGCTCTATTCGACTGCATCTAGTTACGATAATATCCACTGAGAATACAACATGTACTCAAAATGATTGTGGTGTGTCATTACTCCAGCAGGACTGCAATTACTATTACTATTAAGGTGCTGGCTGAACAGCCCAATCACGCTAGTCTGTTGCTATTCATGATTAAGCAGTTGATCTCGTGTGTGGGGCAACAGCTGATGTCCAGGTTGGTTTCTAATTAACATTGTCATTAGCCTTTGTAAAGACATGTCCCTAATTGCTACTGGATGCAAGGTCAAATTTTGAGACTAGTGTACCGTTCAGTCTGATTAAAATCGACCTTGTTCCGAGGAATAAAATTTGCAAAATAATGCATCTCCCGGGATACGAATAGGTTCTGTAGATTTGGCGAGGAAACCCCTGAACGATATGAGTTCGTATCCTGGTAGATGCACTATTTTGCAATTTTTATTCCTCGGAAAACCGTCGATTTTAATCTGACTCGTGTACTGTTCATACGAATTCAACAAAGCCGAAAGCATGTTACCGAAGAAAACAAGATTTTTCTGGATAACAAATTCTTTATTGTGATATCAGATGGTATTTCAGATTTCATGTTACCGAATCTATAAAACCATCAGCACGACGATGCAGATGTTTTGTATTTATGACTGGGAAGAACGGTTTTAAGAAATCGTTAGCCAGATTCACTTTTATTAGAAGAGAACCTAACCTTTTTCTTTTTTTTTAAATCTGCTCCATGCTCTGCGGGATAGTAAATGCTGTTTGCTGTGCAGCCATTCTTTGACCTCTATGTAGACTGTTTGAACATCCATTTACATATTCCGCAGAAAATAAAATTGTTTTATTTGTGAAGGCGACAGCTTGATGATCCATAATGCATGTGAATCCATTACGTGCATTGAAATACAAAAGTCTTTTTCGAGAGACATTATGCGGGGAATAGTGAATGGAATTAAATGAAATTGTATATACACTACCGGGCAAAAGAAACACACGCCTTCTTCTTTTTAGAATCTCCTTTATTGGGTAAGATAAAAGATCGAAATATGACCTGTTTGATTTGTTTTATGGCGCCCTACAGCAACGAACTAACTTTCAAAGAAGGCACAACAGTCACATTTTATTAACTTAATTTCCATATTATATAATGTTTTACACAAATGTCAAACATTTTATCAAAAATTATTTTTGAAAAATAGATGAAAAGACATGTACATAAAGAGTACCATGAAATTGTGTATATATATACTTTTTTTTAAATATCAAAGACAAAATCGACGTTATTCGGCCTCAGTACTTGTTTTTACGTTTTTATCATTTTATTATAATTCGAATCCTTTGTTATATTGAACATGAAGCCTGATTCATTTCGCAATGTTTTCGCGTCTAAATTCTCTCTAAGTAGCATCTACTAAATATTATTATGCAGTCACTGATTGATAACATCTATCTGTGTCTCTGTTTATTAACATGTTAATATTAATCATCTAGAACAAGACATCTTCAATACGAGTACTCGTCCTTCGAGTTGTCCCTCCGCTAATGTTGCATTCTCTTTACATATACACATATAGGAAATGAAACGATACCGACAAAAATGCAAGATGTTTTAATTCACGAGGGATAGATACGACCGACACATAGTACACCATGTTTCATAGAAGCCAAGTAAAATATAATATCTTTGAAATATTGTTTGTAAATGTTTCTGAAGAACATGTTTGGGTTTTTTTTAAAAACATGTATTTCTATCTCCTAAACTAGGCGAGATAGTGAAATATTACTTGCTGCTTATTTTATTACGTCATACAGCAAAATATAAACAACAAATAGTACAAGAAGGCATATTAACTTTATTATTCATTAACTTAGTCTGCATATTGTATAAATACTTAATTTAAATGCCAAATATTCTCTCAAAAAAATTGAAATAGCGATTTCAGCACCCCATGCGTGTTTGGACAGACATGAAGATTTAAATTAGAAAACCCAGATGGATGGACTTGACAAAACCACAAAATTTATCAATGACATTAAATATCGACTTTATTGGGCAGACAAATCTCCTTTAGGATTCTGGTATCATTTCTTTTGTCCCTGAGTGTATGTTTATAACATCATAAATCTATTATTTACACAATGTTTACAAGCAAAATGAAGATTTCCATGGACTACAATCGTTTTAAAGAACAACAACATTAAAGTAACACGCAACATGGAGGAAGCTGAGATTCGCTTCCCTGTATCGACCAACTCTATACGTTTACATCAAGGACAACTAATGCAAGTACTACTAGTTGCAACTACTCAATATGTTTATTAAATCCGTTTAACTCAGCCAGTATCGATTGAGTCTCAAGCTGTTGCGTTGTCGAAAACATCTGTTACACGTTGTCGACTGCTCCAACAAACAGCTGATTTAAATCTTGGTGGTTGTCTACTATTGACAAGGGTCATTAACAAGAGCATAAAGTAGGGCGAGGTAATCTGGTTTCTGAAAGGATCCATCGTCTTCACTGGATAGCGCTGCTTGATAGAGAAAGACTCACGTGCACGAGAAGAAAATACAAAATACAATGTATTTCAATCCACGAGGAATAACTATGAATGAAACTGAATTGCACCATGTTTTCAGAAGTCAAATAAAGTACATTTGAATTTACCATCTGTTCACATTTCTGAAAAACAGAAGTTCTAAGAAATCATCTTTTTGACATCTCATTAACAAGAGGAGATGTGAGAATCAAAGAGGACTTTTTGGATTGGATTATGACTTCCTACCGTAAAGATGCGATAACAAATGTTATTGATGTCGGTAACATCGTTTATCAATTAAATTTTATATTTTATAAATTTGTAACCTAAAACCAAACAATCAGACCCAATCAAACACCTTTTTGAAAGAGATTTCACCACCCCTAGTGTATTCGAACAGGCATTAACAAAATAAACGTACCATACTATAATGTATGAAATTGTGAGTGCTTTTTTACAACACATGTGCCTATGTGAGATTCAAAATCTACGTTCCACGGCAGAAGTATATCGATTTTACTTCGTTGCAAATGTGCTGATGTGTCTTTTACACGTCAGTTAAGTCTATATCTGCAGTCCACTAGATATCATTTATAAGTTAAAACAGACTGGGGTCCGTCGTATATGTTCGTGTAAATGGAAAAAAAATATGGATTTCATCGTTAATTCGCGACAGAAATATCTTACGCCAGCGCTGTCTTTAATTCAAAGTCACGGTGGCCGGATGGATATATGTTATTACAGTCAGTGCTAGCGATTGGTGCCTTACTCTGAGGATGTGTACTCGTCCCGCAAAAATGTACACGAATTTGTGTTATTTCAGATTGTGTGATTCCAAAAATAGCAATGTTACATTTGTTCACTATCTGGAACGTAGTTCTAATTTCATTCTAGAAAAGGATCAACCTGAAAAATGTTGATGATCCATTTAAACATAATTGATCCTCCGGTAGTCTGCGATTGACAAGCATATTTATTTATAAACTGCATATACATGATAATTATTCGATTTTATCTAGGATTTGCTTACTTGGTGGCAAACAGGGTTATTACTATATACTATATCAATCACTATTTGATAAACGATCAACCGAGTTGCTTCAGTATATATTTGATTTCCGAAAAAGCAGAAGATAATTAAATGAATTTGCGTAAGGGACAAAGTCTATATAAACACTTCTATTGTGTATATGCTAATGATTCTCCCAGGAAATTACTTTTGTTTTGAGCCTATTCAAATACTTTTTGCTCAAAGTGTACAAAGTTGCAGCTTTTATCTGCGAAATAATTATTTGGTGAATTTGTAATTACGTTGCAATTAACCAATCAATTAACCAAATCATCTTTTTTTAGATATTGTCACTTCAATGCATGATTATATAAGCGATTCTTCACTGTATTTAAATACCGACTACAGTACTGTAGATGTTTCAGAATGGCTTAAAAAAACCTATTATATTATATATACACAGTGATACAAAGTAAATATCTGCAAATTAGTCGTTTTCAGAAACGAATTGATCAAAATGTGTTAATACAGTGTTTTTTATTTGTATATAATCTTGGCTTCACTTTCTTATAGACGTTATCATTTTTAACATTTATATTCTGCTAAATCTAACACTTTCTTAACCTGCATCTACATTTCGAATCGAAAACAAAGCCCAATATATTTTATGTACGTACTTTTACATAAGTACGTACATATTGACGACACGTGTTTTACACATACAGGCATATTCTTCTTAACCTAATACTTCTCTTAATCTTTGTATGATATCTAACATCTAACATACAAAATTACGTCCTTTGGTAATAGTTGTGTTCTGTGCTGTAACCAAGGAATACCACGCTTGATAACAAAAGCCCGACAACATACTCAACCACATCCAGTAGTTGTATCGATTTCCGCAGATAGGATATTTCGTCAGATATTTCTATAGTTTGACTGTTGCCACTGGCTCCAAATCTATTACATTTGTTTTGCTTATTCCCTCAGGTCTAAGCAATTTCCAATTAGTCTGAATCGATACTGAATATGGTTAGATACACTACGAAGGAGAGAAATGTATTAATGTAAAAACATATCTATATGTTGTCGTATACATTACGTATTTTTTATGATAAAGTTAATTTTAAAAAGTCCATGTAAATGGTTACAATTTATCGTTGTGACAATAAATTGTGAATTGATAGTTGTTCACTATTCCTATGGGATTTGTTTACTATCTACATGTCAAGTATTTCTACTTTATTATATAACTAGCAGTGAAATATGTGATTTTATGATGAAAATATAATCCATATTTGTACATAAGCAGTAGGAAGTCATATTTTCACTATATGAAGTCATATAAGTCACACTCGTTTCGTAAAAGTCATATGACACACTTCCTCGGGTAATAACCTCTATGTATTTGCCTTTGGAGCAACGCCACCTTACTTTTATCTGATGAGTACTGAATGTACAAATATCTTTAATAAACGAGTGTATAGAGGTCACGGTGAATAAAAAGTAAAACTGTTGGCACAGTTGAAATCAGACAATTACATTGTACAATGAGGTATTAAAGGCGCTGTAGCACGTTCTTTTGCTGAAATAAGTCGATTAAATGTATTTGAAAAAGAATGTCAACAATAGTAAAACACCCTTCTCTCTTCGGAAAATCAAGTTGCAAATGAGTGTACATGGTTCCGTAAAGCCATGGGAATTTTTTTTGTCATTCGAATATAATAAAATGTGTTCACAATAAAATGGCCGCCATGCAATTTTGGCTTTATACGCAACACCGTTATTACCACTACGGATCATTGGTTTGTGTAATAAGATGTTTTACCCTCTAACGTAAATATAAATGACATAAACAATCATTATAAATGAGAAATTTGAAAAAATAAAATTTGCAAAAAACGTGCTACAGCGCCTTTAACATTTTGAAATCCGTCTGTTACATTGAGAAATCCGGCAGTAACATTGAAAAATCCGGCAGTAACATTGTGGAATCATATATGGTTACATTGTGAAATTATAAGTGACAATGTTAAAACATATAGTAACGTTTTGAAATCGTGAAGTTACGTTGTGAAATCAGAAAGTTATATTTTGAAAACAGATAGTAACGTTTTGAAATCGGGTAGATAATTGTGAAGTCTAAGGTAGTTGCATTGTGAAATCACAAGAAGTTACATAGTGCAATCAGCCAGTTACAAAATGAAATCAGTCAGTTACATAAAAAAATCTCAGGTAGTCATAGCAGGTGATGCAATCAAATAGTTGTATGTTGAAATAAGATAGTTGTATAGTGAAATACGCAAGTTACATTGTGAAATCACTTATAGTTGCATAGTGAAATACGAAAGTTACATTGTGAAATCACTTATAGTTGCATAGTGAAATACGAAAGTTACATTGTGAGATCACAGGAAGTTACGTGGTGAGCCATGCCTTCCTGTTCCTGATTATGTCGCATCGATTCTATTGACTCTGCAATACTCTACTAATGGTTCTACTTCATGCAATCTAGTCTAGTGAGGTACTTCATTGTGGCTGATCCTATGAAGTGGACGTTGATGACAAATCTATTAAAACACACTCGAACCGGCTTATTCAATTCACATATTTATTCGACATATTTAAACTCGTGCATTTCATTTGTCTTGTCCCTATAAAAATTCCAATTAATTTGAATCGAAAACAATTATGAAAAGAGATGAATGTAAGCTTTATACACATTGTTCTTGCATGAATAAAGCAAAGTAATGCTATTCACGTGAATTCATGTGAATGGTAACAATGTTATTGTGACTAGTTAATGTTCATGGTCTTTAGGGTTTGTAGAACACGTCGCATCTAGTCTGAATCAATACTGAATCATACATATATCGTTCAATACATTATTAAGAATAATATACATTTGCCAATCTTTCTCATACAATTTCGTGAACATCTGTCATTTTATTGCATCTACATCATTTACTGAACACAGTACTCTACTTGAACAGTTCACACATTGAGATCTAGATTATTGCGTTGAACTTCAAGGATGAATTCGAATTAGAATTTATCCTTTTAATGATTCAGGAGCGATTTTCCTTCAGAGGAATTCTCAAATTTCAAAGGAATTTTTCTCAATTAGAAAAACATTGTCATTGCAATAGTTGGTCCTTTCTAACCTATATGTGTCTCTTTTAACAAGATCTAATACTCTAGGGTCTCCTCAACAAGTCGTCATTGTCATAATTTGCAATTTCTCACCTTTGTTTGTCCATACTGTCAAGGAGATTAACCCAAGCCGTGACCTTCTGACGATGCCATGGACGTGGCTACTACTGCAAAAGTCCCCAGAGGAGCAACACATCACGGGGACAGAGTCATCTATATTTCATGTGCCACATTTCTGACATGGAGCTTGACCTCTGTCAGTAGATATCCTTGGAGACAAGACAAGTTGCTTATCTGTCCCAGCTGTTATCTTGATGTACCTTTGTATTCTGATACCCTTTGTTATATTCATGGTGCATTAGTCTGGTAATATCAACTTATTTGCCAAAGAGGTGAGAATTCGTTATTCCATAGAAGCCGATTTAGGGCTCATAATGACAATATCCGAAGGTTCCAATGATTAAACCATAACCAAGACCTCAGATAAAGACCATTGGAAGACTACATTCTTAGGAGTTATAAGGTTTCCTAATTGTCATTCTGTTTCTCTGTCTGTCTGTCGTTGTTGATTTATACAAATGATGTTCATGACGAGTCCACTTCATACATTTTCATTTCCTTTGCTGACAAAATATTGTTTTATTCAAATTTCATCAAATAAAGATTGGTTATCATTATGTTTTTGATTCAATCAACAACGATTCATACGTCTCAATCCAATTTTGCCATCCTGTATCAAAGCCTGATATTTAGTATTTTTTTCTGGAACTCACAGGATATTTGTTTTTCAATTGTATTTAGCCATAACGAAGAATCCCATTCATCACCCAAAACTCTTATCCACAGTCGTGTGAGATCAAGTGATATCTCTATTTTAGATTTTGAACAACGCCATGTCAGCACATGACATAATGCATTTACCTAGTAACGTAATGGCTCAAAATGGTATGACGGCAAAAATTGGAGACATCTTCATGCCATGATGTCATAAATATGATGGAAGCGTAGTGGAAGTGCTGTGTTCAGAGACATACAGTTCTCATTGAAAAAAATGACGAACAAGTTTGTTGGTACATAGAATATCTCCCTCGGGTCTTCTGACATCAATATATAAACACTCTTTGATTAAAGTCAAATATCCTCGGCAATCCAAATTTTATTAACTCTTGATGATATATTTGATATCATAAAACACTTGGGTGTTATTCTCCAGATATTCATTCTCTCTTATGCACAGACGCAATAGACCTTCACAAGGCCTGCTTACATCCTTTAAAATTTAGAAATATTACCCTTTTGTTTCTGTTTCTAACTTTTGTTCCTTTAACGTGACATTAATGGATACCTGGATTGTGATGACCCTCAATGAAACTTGTTTCCAACTCTAAATCCGCCAGCCATAAACCACCCTCAAAGGACGACCTGACTATACTGATTCTATGTCCCTAGAAGTTAGATTAACCAGCAACAACACACACCAGAATTGTATGGAACCTCAAAGCCTACTAATAACCACTGTTCCTCTTTACACCAGGGATAAACGTAAAGGTCAGCTTATTGGTCTTCTCTAAAACTAATCCGAGAAAATGTCAAGAATGGTATCAAAGAATATGGATGACTCACGTATATAATAGATGTAAAGATAGCTTTGTTAACGTTTTATATCTTTTCAGTTGTTTGTACGTCTTTTATCAAGATCATGGACCATGTGGCATTCGAAAATGTACATTCAATGTGATATAACACTTACAGCAGCTGTACGATTAATATCACCTTAATCTCAAACATTTCTAAGGTCTACAACTCGCGATATCTGAAATGGAAAATGTATATTCCTCACCTTCTTCACCTTCTGTTGTTCTTTGTTGTCTTTTGAAATTTAAATAATCAAAAATTAATTCGAAAATATATTTATCGAGTAACGATTTGTATAACAAGCTGATTACCTCTTTTGCTTTGTTATTTTTAACTAAGTAAAATTTAGGTATTATTACCGGGGTGTCATATGACTAATTTGTTTTACTCGAGCGAGAGCGAGAGTTATTCGCACATTTCAAATGTATATAAGTACTGCGACCTTCCCCAGTGAATGTTTTTATGATGTCACATACGAAGAAATACAACTATAATGGACATGTGCATATGTGCAAAAATATGATAAATACTACATAACGTGTGTGTAACCTTCTGGCATTGTGTAATAAGTAAAATTCTTGCATATTTCTGCATATCAGTTTGGAAAACAAAACATGCTTCGTTAGATTAAGTCTTGATCCATTGGCCAATGGCCTCGTACACCACACACCATATATGATGTTTTTTTTTTATTATATGAACCATTGTTATCTTGACCACGATTCTGATTAAAGTAAGACGATATATCTCCTGGTTATGACAAATGTGTTAGACACAGGATATCACCTAATAAAACTTGTATTCTTTCATCTGTCAATATAACTATTTTATGTAGCATAACATAGATCCATCAATGACAAAAACTGCAGGATCAATTGTTGTTTGTAGCTCTGATAATCAAATAACAGCATCGATAGCCAACGATAAGAGATTCCCTTGACATTTACATTGTTTGACTATTGCCATTGGCATAACATCTATTACTTGATGCAGCTTATTCTCTCTGGTTTAAGCCAATATCAAATAGTGGGAATCAATATTGATAATTGATGAGTGACAAAAACTCCGAGCTGTTTTTCGTATGAATATTTATAAAAATGCTAAAATGTGAAACTTGATATTTGATTACATGGTTCAGAACGAATGGTTCTTATATCTAATATAATCAAATATAAGGTATATTTTTATTGTATTGTTCATGGCATTTTGACCACTACTCTACTAGATGCTCAGTATACAGTGTATATGGGGTTTTCTTTGAAAGGAATCTAATACGTTGATGACAATACCTAAAGAGAAGATGATCTCTTGACAACAAGAACGTTTCAGCATTAGCAATTGCATTAAAGGTACATTCATTGTGTTTCATAAAATTATATTTGTCTTTAATACATGCCAACATACGATATGTGCTTATATCAGTTTAAATAATTTCACTCAACTTGCACATTCATCCCCAATAACCAAATATGTTATAATTTCCAATTAACGTCATTATACTCGTCCAGAAACTGAAACTACACGTTCCATTCACATGCACGGTAGTTATAAGACCTATTAAACATTACAAACTTAATTATGTTAGTCTATTGTAAATAAGTTTCAAAAGTTACGTTTGACTAATTGACGTGCGCCACACGCCATGCATTGTCCGGTTTTCGATCAGAAATCGATACTTTTACCTTTATATCGTCCGAATACTGAGCCGAGTAAGATCAAAATGTCAATTTTCGGCAACAGTCAGTACTTTTCGATAACATAACACAATTTATAATGTTAAGTATATATGACCCCAAACAACACAATGGATGTACCTTTAAAGATATATCGTTAATGAATGTATGGCAGTTGTATTAAGTTATTTTGTAGTGAATTCCAGATGAATAAGACCTAGTTACACTAAAAGAGGGGAGTTCGATTGACAGTGTCTCATTCATATTTAATGTGTCCTACTCGTGACCTGGCCTTTGAGACCAGGTAATGGATTTTCTAGGGTCAAACCATGGGGGGCACTTCAATGTATAATTACAAATATATCGAACAACATTATCTAACCTCTTTGCTATAACTTTCTCACTATCTTTCGGAAATAGATCGCTATTAACGTATCTACTGTTTGACTTAAATGTAAGTTTCTATGAACTTTTCATAGACACATGTCTTTTACTAATAACATGGCTGTTTACCCTGTAATATTTTCATATCCTCGCCATTGGCATTAAGTAGAAACCTTGAAACCAAAAAACTGCAAGAAATACGTAAGCATCCAGTTGCTCTGATAAATGAAGGAAGTTTATCCAGACAAAAGTTAAGCCATAACCGAATTATAAACCGACAGGGAATATCCTGGTTGCAGATAACCTTGTCTCCTTCTTGTAAGAATTCTACTCCCTGGTGATCGATTAATACTGATTGATTAATACTGATCGATTAATACTGATTGATTGGCGAAACCGTATTATAGCTGGTTCGCCTGGAAGGAAGGGAGGTAACTCTGTTCTCGCTTCCCTCATGCAGAGCTAGGATATTTGTTCCCGTATCTGGGACCATGCGCGTCCTGGTTACCCTGATAGGGTGTTTGAGGCCATAACTATGTTATATATTGAATGACAGGTATGGAATTGCACCGTTTCGTTAACATATGTTTATATTTGTGTTCTATTGCAGATTGTTCAAACGTTTGACTATTTTAACAATGTGGGGCCGATCTATATTTCCCCTATAGCAGTTGGAGGAAGTGGTCCCACATTTACCACCGAGCACCTTATGCTGGTGGCCCATAAATGACAAAACATGTAATGCAACAAATTGTAAATTTATTTGCAATCATTCACAAATCATACAATAACTTCATTCTTCACAGTATTTCCTTTTCCATCTATATGAACAAGTCAAGGATGGAAACTGTTCAGGAATATTATTGAAACACTGAAATTGTCAAATCTAACTGTGAACTGTGTCAACAACACGGTGAAATTACTGGTATCATGTCAGATGAACAAGACATATATATATTTCATCTGGTGAATATTTCCCATCAACATTTCAAGATAATATTACCATTAAGGTCCTCTTTCCATCCATGTCATCTAATCAAAGATGGAAACTGTTCAGGAATATTATTGAAACACTGAAATTGTCAAATCTAACTGTGAACTGTGTCAACAACACGGTGAAATTACTGGTATCATGTCAGATGAACAAGACATATATATATTTCATCTGGTGAATATTTCCCATCAACATTTCAAGATAATATTACCATTAGGGTCCTCTTTCCATCCATGTCATCTAATTAAAGATGGAAACTGTTCAGGAATATTATGAAAACACTGAAATTGTCAAATCTAACTGTGAACTGTGTCAACAACACGGTGAAATTACTGGTATCATGTCAGATGAACAAGACATATATATATTTCATCTGGTGAATATTTCCCATCAACATTTCAAGATAATATTACCATTAGGGTCCTCTTTCCATCCATGTCATCTAATTAAAGATGGAAACTGTTCAGGAATATTATGAAAACACTGAAATTGTCAAATCTAACTGTGAACTGTGTCAACAACACGGTGAAATTACTGGTATCATGTCAGATGAACAAGACATATATATATTTCATCTGGTGAATATTTCCCATCAACATTTCAAGATAATATTACCATTAGGGTCCTCTTTCCATCCATGTCATCTAATTAAAGATGGAAACTGTTCAGGAATATTATGAAAACACTGAAATTGTCAAATCTAACTGTGAACTTTGTCAACAACACGGTGAAATTACTGGTATCATGTCAGATGAACAAGACATGTATATATTTCATCTGGTGAATATTTCCCATCAACATTTCAAGATAATATTACCATTAGGGTCCTCTTTCCATCCATGTCATCTAATTAAAGATGGAAACTGTTCAGGAATATTATGAAAACACTGAAATTGTCAAATCTAACTGTGAAGTTTGTCAACAACACGGTGAAATTACTGGTATCATGTCAGATGAACAAGACATATATATATTTCATCTGGTGAATATTTCCCATCAACATTTCAAGATAATATTACCATTAGGGTCCTCTTTCCATCCATGTCATCTAATTAAAGATGGAAACTGTTCAGGAATATTATGAAAACACTGAAATTGTCAAATCTAACTGTGAACTTTGTCAACAACACGGTGAAATTACTGGTATCATGTCAGATGAACAAGACATATATATATTTCATCTGGTGAATATTTCCCATCAACATTTCAAGATAATATTACCATTAGGGTCCTCTTTCCATCCATGTCATCTAATTAAAGATGGAAACTGTTCAGGAATATTATTGAAACACTAAAATTGTCAAATCTAACTGTGAACTGTGTCAACAACACGGTGAAATTACTGGTATCATGTCAGATGAACAAGACATATATAATACTTCATCTGGTGAATATTTCCCATCAACATTTCAAATTCTCACAACTGTCACTATTCTAAAGGATAATATTTCCTTATGAGGTTCATAAGTAGAGGAAACATCTTCTCTTCCTTATTATTCCATCTGTACATCATCTCATCAAGATGAGGGCCTAGCTGAGAATTCTTTACACCATGCATTGACTTGAATTTGGATTTAGCATTTCCCCAAAAACCTTCAATTGTGTTAGTGTGGGCCCCTGTTTTGGGATTAACATAGTGTTTCTTGTGGCATACAGTGTCATGCTGATAACCATTACGTTGCAGGCAGAGATATGATTTGAATTCATCTGTTATTACATGAGTCCCTACTTCTACATGGGCCAATATTATTGGCAAGAGCGTTTCTGTAGTACGCTTCTCAACATTAAACACCAATACCTTTTTGGTCACTCTGTCTATAAGACCAAAAACCCAGTAGTTAGGGATACCTTGTGTTGAACCTTTATGATACTTCCTTTTCCTCCCCCACTTGCTTTCATCCATTTCGACAACATGTCCAACACCACCTAAGGTTACTGGCTCATCAAGTAAAGCCTTGGACATCAAATCTCTATACATGTTGTACCAATTGTACACACTCGACTCACAAATGTCAATCATTTTCAATACCAAATGGGCTGGTACATCAACACAGAACAAATACAAAAGCATCAACAAGGTGCCAAGCTGTAACCGTTGGCCCTCCCAAAAACTACCGCTTCTAATACTTTTTGCTTTTCGACATTTCTTATTAGAACACCGCCATATATGGCAATCAACATTTTGTGATTCCTTCTGTAATGTCATATCATGATTACATGTTTCACAGTTCTGCTTTGAAGCGAGAAGGTTATGTTCTTGAAGAAAAGCAATTGTTCTTAAATTGTCATCACATATAGAACCCAGTTGGGTTAATGTCACATCCATGTTTATAAATCTTCAAGTGCAAATGAGTACCCTGTGAAATATTTGAAACATTCAACTGCCAACCAGCAGCTGTAGTGCTTGGAATGTATTCCTGTAGAAAGGATGGAAATCACCCACCAAAACAGTTTGCAAACAACGGTAAGACCATCATATCTTCTAATAACAAGGACGTTGTTCCATGTAATGAGAAACAATCATGAATTTATAATATCTATATACATCTCCAAATATTGAATCCACTTGGTGTTGATGAAAATGGAATGCAAACTCTTCAAACTCTAACTCATACAGTTTTCCCCAATTACTGGCAATGTTGTTGGCAATAGTGATATCATAAAAGTCAGGAAGAAAGGTAATATAGTTTTGTTTCCTCATGGACCACATTTGCTTTAATTGACATAGTCGGCCTTCTTTGGCAGGGAGTCCTTCAGATCCGTCTTTCAACCGCTTGATTATTTGTCTCACAAACATGTTTTTCAATGAAGGTCACACGAACAGAAAGAGGAACCCATATCCTTGTAATTGTCCAGAAATCCAACAATATACTTCTGCAAAAGTGTTCTTATTGTAAATTCCATTGATTGTCTTGGTGGATATCTAAATGTTTGATGGAGGTGAAACTTCAAATTGAGTTTATTCATGTAAAAAAACTGCATTTAACACATTCCTTTTGTACCTTTTTTTGTCCACATTTTTCCTCTGACGAAGACTGTATTTGAAATAGCATAAAACATCACAACAATGCTCTGGGAAAAGAGGTCGGAATCCTGTTGCATAGAAAATATTATTTACTTCATCTTCTTGAAAATCTTCAATGTAATCTATGTCTTTTTCCTTTGGAAGGCCACAAAGTTTACAAAAATCGTTCTTCAAACACACAATAGGAAGACTTCTTCTCAGCCAAAATTCTTTAACACAGTTGATAAGCTTTTTTTCACAGTATCTATTTAAACAACACTCACGAAGTTTCTCCATAATTCCATTCCTGCTCGTAGTAAAAATTTGACAGCTTATAGTAAAATTATGCTAATTTTATTGCACTTTGACCTGACCTGAACTTGCCATGTAAGTCAACCAATGAAATTGTGAATACATATGCTAATTACCTTTGACCTGTAAACTTCGACCAATGGCAAGAGAGTGCTCATTAATATTCATGAAGCGTGTCCTACTTTTCGCGGGGTTTATAAATAGACTTCTGTTTACATTTAATAATTTCAATAATAGTTTCCATCTTGCACAATTTGATTGGGAACATGTAAATTTTATTTTAAATTGCCTTTTGTGTGTAAATCATTCATTATTGATCTCGATTTGATTATCATCAAATGCGAAATGTCCACATCGGGAAATGTGGGACCACTTGTCACGGTCACATAGTAGGGAGCGACGAGGTGGTCCCACATTCTCATAACAACAACATTCACTAAAAACAAAGCAGAAAAATAGGAAATATCATTCTTTATTACTTTCGAAATGTTAAAGTACACATTTGTTTTATAAATTTGAGTAAAGTCGGGTTGTCAGGAAGAATACGAAACCAAAAGGCTTAGCTTCAGTGTATAATCAAGAGTTACCTCCCTTCCTTCCAGGCGAACCAGCTATAATACGGTTTCGCCGATTGATTAATACTGATCAGTTCAAGCAGAAGGACATCATACGTGAAACATTCTTTACATCCAGGGTCAATATTGTGTACAAGGGATCAACAGTTGGCGGAATCCAGTGTGTCCGGTTCGTTGACACACAGTGATAGGGTGATGTTACAACGATACTTCATTGACTGTACTGGTTCAACGGGATAGCGCAGTTGTTCGAATCAATCCGCCAGAGTCCCGAATTTCCTTTGCTGCAGAGAACTATACTATATGCAGTAAGGTTTAATAGTAATAGACCATTTATATAGCGCATATATCCATGAACATTGCATGCTCAAAGCGCTGTTCGACATATTACCCCTGGTCAACGAGTACAGAACACTCCCGTAGGGGATTACAACCGGTCGCCTGTCAGGCGCTCAAGGTTCAAATTCAGACTACCGTCGTATCATACCAGGTACCCTTTTACTGCTGGGTGGACAGAGGCACTCTTCGAACTAAGACACTTACCCAGGGTGACACCACAAGTCTTTCAACTCATGTCTCAGTGTGGGGCAATGAATGAGCCTTCAAACTCTCAATTTATCCAGCAATGAAGCGGGTAACCTACCCATGCGGCGAGCCGCGCCCATTGTTGCTGAACTTCACTGATAGCGGTCGACTGAGCTATGCACAGGACCACGTGGTGCAATGCTACACTGAATTTCAGCGCAGTAACCAGTACCCACAACGCATAACCACAGTTGTGTTGGCTTTGTCCCTGCAGTGATACTAGCAGTGGTGATTTAAGTAAATTACTCTTGAAAGAGGCGTCAAAATCACCTACCCTCTACTTGGGATAAAGCTCGGAAATTATTCGAGGGAAGACTGAGTTTGAAATCTTTGCAACTGTGTACGGCTATCCATCATCAGCTTACAATCTTACATCTTGCTGAAAGACAAATGTAAAGTTAACGATTTACCGATACTTTTTTGGATACATTATTGTTGTCATGACTTGCAAAATATTGGTAACCTTTCAGTTTTGTGTCAAAATTATAATTACTTTATCTAACGATTCACTAGTCAAAGGGATCTCCAATTGCAACATGAATGAATTACTCCAACTCTAATGAACCATACAATATTTATCGAACATCTATTGCTATGAAGTTGTGTCTCTGATGTGAGTGAAATCATAATGTTTCTTAATTTCTTTTTTCAAATTCTGCTGATAGCCCATATAAAGAGGGTTACATCAAATGTCCTTCTTAATTGGATAATACTTGACTACATGAACTGTTGAATCCTGTTGATCCGTGGTCTCCGCCAGGGCGGTTGCATGTGTCCCTCATTATTATCTTTATGTAACGTCTGTGGTGTATTCAGCTGGATGAATCGCTCATCAGTCGTTCATGTAACCGTGGTATGTTTTGTAAAACACATAGCAGTAGTTCTCTTGGATATAGTTTCCCTTTGCCACGAGTTACCCATTCCCTATCGACATTAAAGGTACATACATTGTGTTTCATAACATTATATTTGGCTTTAATATGTGCCATAATACAATATGTGCTGATGTCGATTAAAATAATTTCACTCAACTTGCACATTCATCGCCAATTTCCAAATATATCATAATTACATGTTTTCAATGCAAATCTAGAAATATCATTATACATGTGCAGAAACGAAACTTCACGTCAAAATTACATACACAATAGTTATTTCACCCATCAAAAACCATCATCGCAAATTTGTCATTTTGCCTGTTGTAAATATTTTCCAAAATTACGATTGACAGACGAGCATCAATCGCAGTGCACTGTCCTGTTTTCTATCAGCAATCACTACTTTATCTTTATAACGTTATTATTATTATATTCGACAATCATAAAAAGCAGTAAAATAACACAAGTTTTAACCAACAAGTGACCCCCAACAACACAATGGATGCACCTTTAAATGTTATTTTCATTCAGGTTTGTTCGCATCTCTGCCTGACTTGAGTACTCGTGTTCAAAAAGGGTAGCAAGGTGAGCGAGCGCTTTCCTACTCCTGTTTGTTCAGTCATATGAAGAAGGATGAAGAATCATTCTATCAAAGTAATCTCTCTTGAAATGAACACCAGAGATGGCTATTTCATTCCAGCATCTCCTGAGATGGGATTCATTCGCTGAACCTGAGACTTCGGTGTTAATTTATGCATTTAATTACTCGGCGATATGATAGGTTGTTTTAATCTGCAGATGAAATCCACTTTTCTCTCATTCAGTAAGCTCACGCTGAATTCGCCCACGGATGTTTATGAAGTAGAATAATACATACATGTACGAAATTGAACACTATCCTAACATATGCATGGTGTGTTAAATTATTTTTCTGATTGTTATATGTTTGTATATATTGACGATTAATTGTATCAAGAAATGTGTAATATGATTGTGCTTTTTAATTCGTGTTCTATAAACAAAAATTGTAAAATGATACCTTTTTGCAACATGAAAAGATACATGAAATAAGCTTTATTCAACAATCTTATATTTTTTCTAAAAAAAATTAAAATAACAATGGTTTGTTTAGAAAGTAAGTTTTACCGTTGTTCAATAAATGAGTTCCATAAATACGTGTAATCATCCAATTCTTATATTACTTGAAACAAAATTTCAATGCAATATTAAATATATTCTGTAGATTGTAAATTGCTCAATTTAAAATGCTCACAGCCCACTTATCATGTAGCATAACATGAAAACCTCAATAGTATATTTCAGGAGAATTTGACTTGCACTTACAGGCTTATATACCTGTAATTCCAGATGGCTGGCCGATGCTTGTCAAAGAATTCTGTCTCTTTCAGAAGATGAAAGAGTTCATAAATGAATTACCCGCACTACTTGTCGAGGATTATTCCAAATAATGAGCTTTATGTAAGTCTCTAGAGATGGAGATGCGTGTTTGAACTTGTTGTAATTAGTCATCAGAGAATGACTATATCCATTGCAGCATCAGCTATAAGACCGCCATCATACGACAAAGATGTCACCCTTACTCTTCCTTGTCTTGCTGAAATATACCTGTACAGTTCACAATTTATTTTTTTTAAATGTGAGTGGGTACATTTTTGTTGTTCATATAAGGTATGTCATAGCTTATATGCAAGGAATTGGAAGCGACATTACACTCGAGCGAATCACCGACGAGACGAGAAAGTTGTCGGACCAATTCGTTATCTCAACGGGCTATGATTTGCTGAAATTAATGAAGGTGAAAGGTTACTAGGAAAGTCACATGACCTCTGTCTAGCAGTATTCAGATCAAGGAGGCAGAGAGGTAGGACTGTGACGTTCCATCTCATTTTAATGAGATTGACACCTTTTTGACACCTTTATGCCTTGCTCACTTTTATAGACATACTAGTCTATCTTACATCTATCAGGTATCGTGCGGTCTTCTAAACTTTAGATGTAATTTTATATCGAAATGATGCTTTATTCTAGCTTTCGCTGTCAATTAAAGGTACATCCATTTTGTTGTTGGGGGTCAAATATGCCAAACGTTATTAATGGTGTTATTTTATCGAGAAGTACCTACTGTTACCGAAAACTAACATTTTAATCATACTCCACTTAGTATGTTGACGATATTAAGGTAAACGTATCGATTTCTGATCGAAAACCGGACAATGGACCGCGTAATTTTGGAATCTTATTTAAACCAGACGAAATAACAAATTTGGGTTGATAATGTTCAATAGGTCATATAACTACTGTGCATGTAAATAGGACGTGCTCTTTCGGTTTCTGCTCATGCACAATGATGTTACTCGATTTTAATTGGAAACTAATAATTATGATTTGTTTGGCGATTGGGGATGAATATGGAAGCTAGGTGAATTTGGTTGTATTGTAAACATCACATATGGTGAGTTGGAACATATTAAAGCCAAATAAAACTTTATGAAACACACATGAATGCACCTTTAAGTTCAATTATCCATTGTATTATCGCCTCAAATCCAGTAAAAGGGCCAATGCTTTTTTCTTAATCCTAACTATTTGTTCTGTAGCGTTATGTTTTGAAATGGTTTTGATTTTGTATTAAAGATTCTCTGATATAACATACCTAATTATACAACAAGAAACACCATTAATATGTATAATTGGGACCATCATCAAACTCTCGTGAATATTGGGAACATTTTCACAAGCTTGAGTAATCGATGGTGCAATCAGTGCAAACATTCTCGGTGCAATCAGTTTTTTTAAAAGTTTTTACAACGTAGTAAACAGAGCAACTCGCCTTAATATGGATGACAAGTGTGATATTTGATCAGCCGTGATTATCCCTAACCACGATGCCTTAATAATGATATTTCCCGAACGAGAGTGAATAACAGTGAAATACTCTTAAACAACCCCTTCACAGTTCGGATTTTTTAAAGGTTTTTGTAATAGGCCTCTCGTCATCTAAAGCTAATATGTTCATTATACCTTATTTACTGTTCTACAGACAAAATATGATGCATATTCAACTCTTGTTCATGATTTCCTTTTCAGTATGAAAAGAACATCATGTTGTTTATTTTATGGGTATTTTTAATATAAAACATTTTAACATGAAGCTTAGATAGTTTTGCTTTTCATTTAGTGATGGCTTGTCTTTATTTCGTAAAGGGGCCACAGGCCAATGATACAATAGTGTACAGACATGTGTTCACATAGAGAAATAATAGCGAACATATATACATAATAGTTATATCTGTACATAGTACATGTACATGAATTCGTAGAGAGCAGATTTACAATAAATTTCGAAATTAGTTGATGGAAATGAATAAAGAATATGTAGTATTAAACTTTTAATACAAAATGTCTTTTAAAAAATCAATATCTTGTATTTAACTGGAAACACAATGCAATGCCTTTATCAAAACAATTTAATAACTTTGAATTATTATCTTATTTGAAGGATAAATGCATGGACAATTGTTGTAAGAAGATCTCATTATTTCCTGATGCTATTGATTTAGAGACAAAGTCACAACAGATGCTGATGTTCTGAAGTTACACTTCAAATTACTGCACCATAAATAGACAATGACAAACAATGACAGCGACTGGATCTAATAACGATGATGACATGTCAGCATGCACCGGGCTCGTGTCAACATTATTAGAATACATCATGTTAGGGGAGAAGGGTTGTTTAAAATAGCGTATTGCCTGATGCAAAGTACAAGTCACTATACCTTAGCGTTACTGCACAAACATACAATTTTCTGAAAAGTTCATGTTTGTAATATTATTGTCGCTATTAACCTTGACGATTTATCATATATATCTAAAGCTATAACCATCAAATAAATATATTTTATAAGGTAAAATGTGTAGTTTCGCCCGATGTTTTATAGCCATACATATTGCTTTGATGTGACAAAATTATTAGAAACATCATGTTAGGGGGGAAGGGTGGTTTTAAAATAGCATATTGCATGATGCGGATTCGAAGTACAAGTCGCTTTATGTATGAATATTAGAACAAAAATGTATGATTTTCAACATTTAAGTCAATATTAAAGTTGGCGATTTATCATATATATACTTTTTAATGATTAACATAATAATAAATATATTTTTGTGGTAAACAGTTTTCTTTCGACCCGATTTTCTATAGCTACAAATGTTGTTTTGGTTGTTCTAGCAACGTTCTTTGCTTACCAGACTGTCATTTGTATTAAATGTGTATTCCTACACACAGTAATTGGTTTCTTTGCCGTATTCATGCTGTTTTGGGAATAACTTCATATTTTATTTGAACTAAAAGTGTTAAAATAGCCACCTGTAGGGCGTGCATTCTTACCAGAATTATATCACACAAAACCTAAGAATTGTAAAGCAGTAGTATGTTTGCCTTGCCATATCCCTCTCTCTTTGTTACTCTACCGAACACAGGTCGGTTACATTGTGTCCATTACCATTGTGTCATGAGCGGCTGCAACAGCCCTTAAAGGCGCTGTAGCACGTTTTTTTGCTGAAATAAGTCGATGAAATGTATTTGAAAAATAATGTCACCAATAGTAAAACACCCTTCTCTCTTCGGAAAATCAAGTTGCAAATGAGTGTACATGGTTCCGTAAAGCTATGGGAATTTTGTTTGTCATTCGAATATAATAAAATGTGCTCACAATAAAATGGCCGCCATGCAATTTTGGCTTTATACGCAACACCGTTATTACCACTACGGATCATTGGTTTGTGTAATAAGATGTTTTACCCTCTAAAGTAAATATAAATGACATAAACAATCATTATAAATGAGACATTTGAAAAAATAAAATTTGCAAAAAACGTGCTACAGCGCCCTTAAGGGAAATCATGATTAATGCTTGACCTTGACTCCTGGCTAGAATCGTGATTCGTGCTGTTAGATCAATAACGATTAGTTCCACTAGAAGAATATGAGCCGTGAAACAAGTTGTCATGATGCGTCTAGCTGGGATCAATTCTGTGCTAAGAATACATTTGAGGATAATTTGTTGGTGACACTAAATTGATGCAATGTTGTTTCAACTCTACTAGATTAGTTATAGATTAATAATTGATATTACTTACTGACTACAGCAGTCGACTAGATCCTTACATGTATATATCCATTACAGGGCAGAGGAAACGCCTTCCGTATATATTATTAGATATTGCCAATATTGTTTAGCATAACTTGGAGACCACCATTAGTTATATTTTTTAAAAATTTCTCGGCATCTCTACATAAAATACATGTTTCACTTACCATTTCAATGGCAGTTATTGCATCTCAACCTTGATTAACTTGTCACATCACAGGAGAAGACAGGTAACTGAGGATGATATATGTTTTCACACGTGTTTATCACTTCAGCTATATTTGTATTATTATAGTGTTATGTTAATGCAATAACACAACTTGATGACATATGAGATTTCATAAATACTTCGATTATTGACACATACCTGAGGTAATACAATAACTTCTCTGTAAGGTAACTCTGTTGTTAGCATTATGTCCTTATTAATATCAGAATGAAGATAGCAAACTTGATTGAAAAGTATCAAGAGAGATTTGGTTATCAGATTTGACTAGTCCTCTTATGAAACATTTCTTGTTTCTTCAAAATTCTTCTGTTGAAGAGAATCCAAACTTCAACTCCCAAGAAAGCGCAACTTTCCTTTCCAAACTGTCATATCACGCAATTTTGCAAAATATTGCGAAAATTTAGATAACAAGGTGTCTTTATTTTGCACGGTACTGTATATTCACTGAATATTCATTCCACTTAATTGAAAATGATATAAATTTTATTGTAATTTCGAATATCTGTCCAATATAGTAAATGCCCTTCAAAGACAAATATAGTCTTAACTCAAACTTTACCTCCATAATCTTAACATATCTAATAAAATTAATATTTGATGTTACGTTCAGATACCTCCATTGTAACTTGCGCACATGTGATAAAATATCATTTAATTCCTACTTTCGAGTACATGTATGTCATAAATGTATAATATATTCATAATTTTACGTAAATGTAAATTGTGAAATCCTCATATTGCCCATAACTAAATTGTCTATCTGTCTCAATCACCTTCAATAATGAAGGAAGTTTCAGCCTTCAACGGCTAATTGTAAGAGACTCGGTTCAAATCGTTTACAGCCTGAATACCCTTAAGATCTTCCAAGGCAAATTAGACTTTCACAAAAAGGCTTATTCTCCTCATACAATTTCAGATGCTTAGTAACTACTTCTCATAGGGTTGTCTCGTGGAGGAGGTCAAATACTTTTACATGAATAATCATTGATATATTTGTGGGGTTTGAGATTGGAATTCGATCTAACCGCTTTTCATGATAAAGAGGATACCAAACGCACTTCCATTTAATACTAGTTATGAAACGGGTTAATGATTTGACATTAAACGAGCGAAAACGAGTTTGATACCAAATCATTCACGAGTTTAATGAAAATTGTATTAGAGGTAGTTTAGTATTCTGTTTAGTACTTGTCCAAATTAATCAAGCAAGATTGCCGACTGTACGTGAAACTAAGATTTCCGCAAGCCATGTACCATCGTGTTGTGACGTTACAACTACATTACTTTGATGTCTTACTTCCAGCTGAATTGCACTAGTTTGATATTGACGTATGAATATTACACTACGGTATCTTAAGGGCGAATACTAAAGAGTGGTTATCAGTTGTATGTTCTACTAACGAACACACGATCATATATACATTTTGTTTTTAAATTTTCATTGTATTGGGTTCAATGAACACTTAAAAGGGGCAGTAGCACGTTTTTTGCAAATTTTATTGTTTCAAATTTCCCATTTATAATGATAGTTTATGTCATTTATATTTACTTTAGAGAGTAAAACATCTTATTACACAAACCAATTATCCGGAGTGGTAATAGCGGTGTTGCGTATAAAGCAAAAATTGCATGGCGGCCATTTTATTGTGAACACATTTTATTATTTTGAAGGACAAAAACGATGTCCATGGCTTAACGGAACCATGTATATTCAATTTTTATCTTGAATTTCCGAAGAGAGAAGAGTGTTTACTGTTGGTGACATTATTTTTCAAATTCATTTAATTGACTTATTTCATTGAAAAAACGTGCTACTGCCCCTTTAATAATTCACGTGTGTGATGTGTACAAGCTGTTTTTGTGAAACAGTTGAGATATATCTAAAGTTGGATATTACATTGCTTATCAGATATTGATTAATACTATACATGTTTATTAATTTAAAGCATTTAATTTCCTGTTATTTCCATCGAACCTCGTAACACCTGCTGATATTAATGTGATAAATGAATAGTTTCCGTACACTTGATGTGTTATTATAGATAGCTTATTCCAATAACAAATGTATTTGTATCTCTTTTTATTGATTATGCAGTTTAGAAATCTCGAACATTGTGTTAATATTAATAATCATTTCGTTTATAAATATTCATTTGTTTGCATTTGTATTGCAGGAAGAAATATTAATGTGCAAGCTTCGTTGTATTATGAAATCTTCTTTTTACAGAATTAAAAGTTGTTTCGGTGAATCGGATGCCAGTAAACGTTTACAAGTTGCGCTGTCTTCCCAGCAAATTGAACCTGTTGACTAAATGACTAAAAATGGAATCTCATTTGTTCTCCTGTAGTTTCTTTAACGTTAATTTGTTAAAATACTTGTATGTTGATGCGAAAAATGTTGACAAAAGGGCGTAAATTGTTTGGTCACAAGCAAAGACGTTAATGCAACATAAACAATGTTGATAACATAGTCAATAAACTAGTCATATGATTGAAAAAACAGTGTTATGTTACCAATAGAATAGAGAAACATTAGTAGTGACATCTCTGATTTATTCTCTGTATAAAAGAATAATTGTATATCCAAGTCTTCATCAAGTCATTGGTCTAATGTTAACGTGGTATCAATGGCCACACTTCTTAAAGGGGAAGTAGCACGTTTCTGTCCCTCAAATAAGTCGATGAAATGTATTTGAAAAATATTGTAACCAATAGTAAAACACCCTTCTCTTTTCGGAAAATCTACATAAAATGAGTGCACATGGTTCGTTACACCATGGGACTCGTTTTTGCAATTCGTAATAATAAAATGTGAATATTATAAATAATAAAACACCGTTCTTACCACAACAGATAAATGGTTTAATGGTTTAATGGTGTAATAAGATGCTTTAAGTAACAACTTAAGTTGTTCAGCGCAGGGGTAACATCTCCGCTTTGTATGCAGCTATTGCAAGTCGTGACAAAAACGTAACTACATGTATAAGTTGTACCGTGTACCTAATGTATTCATGACCCATCGGGCTACCCTTTTCAGTTTCCTTGACGGTACGGTAATGGTAACAACTTGAGGTTGTTCAACGCAGTGGTAACATTGCATGAAGTGACTACAAGTCGAGAGAAAATTTAACAACATGCACAAATTGTACCGCGATAATGAGTTACACACACCTATTGTCTTCATCTTCCAAAGGCAACCCCTTTTAAGTTTGTTCACAGTACAACCTATGGCAACGAGGTTGTTCAACGCAGTTGTAACAACTCTCAATTACAACATTACAACTCCATGCAACTCAAGACAAAATGTAACAACATGTACAAGTTGCACCTTGAGAATGAGCCTTTAATGAAAGATTACAGAACCATTGTCTGTAAATTTTAAACCTCTTTAAATCCAAGCGTCTGTACGCTCTCCATAGATTGGATTAGTCTGCCTGAGGTGTCTAGGGGTGTGATGGAAAGGATTTCTCTACACAGAAATAAGCACTATAATACCTTTTAACACGCCATTAACTAGTAGATAAGACTTAGCACTTGATATTCGCCAGGTATCCTGACTTGAATATATATCATAATGTTAAGAATAACAGTTTTTAAATATGAAATGTCTCAATTGACTTTGGAAATTTCTATTCGGAAGTGTATTATCACTGATTAATTTGTTCAGTTTGTGAATATGTGATGTCGATTTTATTTTAATAAAAGCATCGATTACACCTGTATGTTTTACTCTAAAGTGAAGTTTAGGAAAATATTAAAGTTTCAAAATGTTAAATTTCACAATTTAATATTGGAGATATATTTCTACACTAGTGTTTACCGTCACTTATACACACCTTCACTACATGTTTACGATTAACACAAATTCAGTTATGACATCTTCTCCGTAACAGTTTTTCAAAACATATTTGAGCCAAGCCTGAACCAATCGAATTCATGAATCCCATATTTACGCATTTAAATATATAATTCATGTCTCTTTGAATGTCTCTTCTGAGACTCGACCTTAGCTTTCTGAATTGTGGCCCTCTTTAATGCCAGACGTGTAAATCACTAACTGTCAACAGTGGAAGGAAGGATAAGTCGACACGAACACAGATTAAGGTGAATGTTGCTGTGACCAATGTCAGCCTGTGGAAGTAATGTTACCACTCTTCGTCCTTCACGTCTACTGATATTGTAATACTAGTCTGTCAGTCATTTGGAAGTTCGAGTTTGTGAAGCTAGAAAATAATTCCCAGTTCCTGTGTCCTTATTCCAACTGTGAAGCTAAAGTCAAATTTCCCGTTACCTTATTCGAATTGTAGTAACTGTAATGGTATTTTCCATTTGACTAAACATAGGATTTATTTCAAAACAATCTTCAAGGGATGTCATGGAATTACCTTCTGGCGAGCTGGTGAACGTGTCGAATTCTAATTAAATGTTTGATGAATTCAAGAGATTTTAATCTAGTTTTCCAAAATCTTCAATAGATCACAGTACATGTTCTTAGTAATATGATATTATTCTCCCTTTAGACAATTATATATATGCAAATTTGTTTTTTGATATGTGTTAGTCTGAAAATGGTAGATGTTGACACAAAATAACACGAGGAGAGGATTTCTGCTGTAACTGAATCTAATTGGTCAAAATAAACTTTAACACATTCACCTTTGTTCACCTTTGTTGTACATACAGATATCTCCCTTGTCTAAATTACATATTATGTATAGAATTTCATGATTTGTTGTTACAACTAGTTCTTCAAACATTTTTAAGAAAATAACATCAAATTTAATATTAATCAAAATAATGTGTAACTAATCATTAATAGTTGATATTCTTCGTCAAGGATACATTTATGCATTCAGTCTATTTCGCATTTCCGAACTAATCTGAACAAACTCGACTAATGAATGTGTAACAAATCAAAACGTCGTCTACATTACAGTAAATCTAAGTCACAGAATGTGTATCGGCCTAATGAATGAAACGCCTGTTGGTGGCAAGCTGTAACATTTGATGGATGATGATTACTGGTAATTATAATCATATTTGCTCTGATTACATTGTCACGGCTCATATATAGGACGCCTGTAGGGCTGTATTTCCAGTCGTCAGTTCTTTTAAAGGTTTATGTTGTAGTAATGTCCAGACCATTAATTATTAGTTATTAATTGAATTTCAAGAGTCTTTGTTCTTTTCTCAATTCCAAAATAATCTATATTACATTTATCCAATCAAATATTGATAATCTTCATTTAATCCTCGTCAAGCTTTAAACTAGTCTACATGTTTTACTATTGTGTCTATCCTGCTTTCATGAGGTTGGTATTTTTGAAATATTATTTGCAATGTATTGTAATTTTTTATCGCACCCAAATTGTATTAATCATATTTTTTTCATATATTTTTTTTAATTTTAAAAAAAAAAGACATTATTGTTACTATTGTTACTCGGAGGAATTGTCCAACCATTTTCTTATCATCCTCACGTGTGCATGTATCTCACTGATGAAGAATGTAATTTAATGACAGAATAATTCTACAGTTAAAGTAAATGTTGACTTTAAAAGAGAAATATAGAAACGAGTGCATTTTAATGATTTATGCAAGAATGGTCATCTTTCTATACCGAAAGTTTGTTCACCTACATGTGTCTTTTTCTGAAAATAAAAACTGTAGTTTTGAGAATATTGACCCCATGTTACTTCAAAGAGCTGCCAAAACTGGATCTGTTGTGAGGCATCAAATCAGATAATGTTATGGAACACTCAACTATCATGCAAAAAATGCAAAATGATCAGTTTATTTTCGCGTGGGTATGATGATTCACAGGCATGCCAAATTAAATGATATTTGCACTGAAATGCACAAGTAGGTGAACAAACCTTCGGTATGCAGCTTGGAGCTAACACTATCTGTCAGATACACAACTCCCTAGATAGTCATGTTATTTGATCATTGCCTGAGGCACTACTTGTGTTCCTGCTATTCTCTTGTATTCTCTAGGGTCAATAATGTCTGATTCATGGGAAGCAATGCATTACTGCAATTTGCAATCTCATTTCTTGTATGTTGTAGTCAGCAGGTTGTGACCTATATGAGATTTTAAGTAGTAGAAATCAGATGGTTCATGGTGTGACTTTATTGCTTTCAACTTTTATCACTTTACGTCACATACCTTTATGAAAGTACATAGAGGTGTGATTAATATATTTATTTCGTTTCTTTTTTTCTTTTTTAAATCATTACGTTTCCCATTTACGGTAACTTTCTTATGAATCGAATTTGAAGAACTGTAAATAATCTGTAGTATACATTTATTATCAAAAGAACAAACCCAAAGTGGTTCATGTATTTATTACAATGTAATTGTAGTTAAGATTCCTATTTTATCTTAATTCGTGCCCTTGCATTTTACTGCTTCAAATTCGTTAACGAACCAATGGCCAAATTCCACTTCCAATTCTTCAGTGCAGAATTTACCCATTGTGTTTAATAAACGTACATGTATTCAATCGCATATAACTGTGACTTTGAAGGTTATGAAGAAACAGTGTAGACCTCTTCAGATTTGAATGTGAGATGTGTATATCACTAGACATCTTCACTTTCTTTATATCAGATTAGATTAGACGGGATTTACCAATGGATTAGATTTGACGGGAGTTATCAACGGATTAGACTTGATTAAGCCTCGTATTAGATAAGACATGTGCTGGTGCTCCCAAAGAAGTTTAACATGAAGGTAATGTTGTACTCATCTAAAGGATAGACGGTGTTTATATCGTAAAGATGTTATTGAAGACGAATGCCTTGTATTTCACTTCCGCTATCTTCTTTTGAAAGAGATTTCAGGTATATAGGAACAACTTAATGGTAGTTTTATGTCTTTAGTGATGTTTATGTAGAACTAGATTTTCATGACCGAACTAAAAGTGTCAATTCAAATAGTCTTAACCTTCAGTTGTCGTTTAAGGCGCCATACAACCTTCTTGTACTTGAAACATGGTGCCGTAAATAGGCATTGTTTATGCTATATATTTTTAGGTCTTCAAGACGTATGTCTCGAAGACCTATTGTTGTTATCCGAATTTTCCTTATTATTATTATTATTAGGTCTTCAAGACGAATGTCTGAAGACCTATTGTTGTTATCGTGTTTTTAGGTCTTCAAGACGAATGTCTGAAGACCTATTGTTGTTATCGTGTTTTTAGGTCTTCAAGACGAATGTCTGAAGACCTATTGTTCTTATCGTGTTTGTTATTAGGTCTTCAAGACGAATGTCTGAAGACCTATTGTTCTTATCGTGTTTGTTATTATTATTAGGTCTTCAAGACGAATGTCTGAAGACCTATTGTTCTTATCGTGTTTGTTATTATTATTATTCTTTGGACGTTTTTTGTCCGGGCGATTCTGAAGTAACCGCTGAACATTTTATCACGAAATTTTCAGGGATGATAGCTTGTGACCTAAACTCGTTCACTACGTCGGCCGAATTTTGAATTTCGACCTTGTTCTTGAGTTATCTGCCCTTGAAGTTGAAACTTCAAACCTCAATAGCTCGAAAACTATTCAAGATATTTTCATAAAACTTTCACCAAAATGTGGGCAACAACATTCCCCATCGATTAGGCCTATAGCGGTTTTCGGCCGTAATAATAGATTTTTTGCTATTTCGAAAAAATCGAAAATTTGGTGAACTTTCGCGAGTTTGAGGGTACGCGTTTTCAAAAATCTTCTCCTAAATAACGGCAATACATACAGCATCATGCAATAGCTCATTTGAAAGCTGAATGAATTTAGTTTAAAGGAACCCCCCAAATCAATTGACTATTTTCAACGGTTAACGAACTACAGCCATTTGAAAAATGAACTTTTTGAAAATACATTTTTTAGGGCTCGCATTTAAAGGAACATAACTCTGTTGGGAATAAACTTATGTCAAAGTTACTTAGTGCAATCTCTTTCTTAGAAATAGTTTTTAAATTCCGTAACATATCTTTATCATATAAAAGTTATTAGTTTGGGCATAATTTGAGCATATTCCCAAAACAGTGAAATATTTAGATTTTGAGAATTTTTGAGGTGTTTATCCTTTGGGGAATTATTGATCATGAACCACTGAAGATAGGAAGATTTTAAATAGGTCATGTCGAAGTAGAAACGTCATTTATTAAGGATAATATTTTTCAAGCTCGTATCTGTCTTAGTTTTTTTGTGACAAGTCATAGAATTTTGTCATTTTTAAAAAATCGCCATTTTCAACAAAGTTGAAAGGTTCATAACTGCTTAACTTCTTATGCTATTGAAATTTTACATAAACCTACGTATGAACAATTTCAAGAAGAACAACTTTTATGTTGACCGCTTTCATCAAAAAGTTGATAGTTAAGCCTCGAACATCGCAAGCGATGTCTAGGGGTCCAAGTTTAAGCATTTTTGACTATTTTCTTGAATATTCAGAACAGCATAACGCATTTATTATGTATGCAATCTAACTGATGATTACATCTTCTTAAGTGGAAATTAAAGCACAACATTTTCTATGTTGCACCTTAATATGGAAATATTAACCATTTTGTCTTAATCGTGAGAAATGTAATGTAGGGGTCCATTACTATGTGATTTTTCCGTTTTCAGAGGGGTACCTTCTTTGGAGATTTTTTGTAAAAAAACTACTGAAGATAGAGACATGTTTGATAGCTCATTTTAAAGCGGATAAACAGACGAATAACCCTGAGTCCAACATGGAGTTGAAGGTCAAGCAGAAGTCTTGAAGACCTAAGTATTGACGCGTCAATCCTAGTTCCTTATTATTATTATTATTCCGACGATTTTGTTCATTGTTTTCCCGAAAAACGGCTGGTCCGATCTGCATGAAATTTTCAGGGATTATAGCCTGTGTACTAACTTAGATTTTGTCGAGCCATTTTTTTGAATTTCGTCCTGGTTCTTGAGTTATCTCCCCTTGAAGTTGAAACTTCAAACCTTAATAGCTCGAAAACTATTCAAGATATTTTCATAAAACTTTCACCAAAATGTGGGCAACAACATTCCCCATCGATTAGGCCTATAGCGGTTTTCGGCCGTAATAATAGATTTTTTGCTATTTCACAAAAAATGAAAATTTTGTGAACTTTCGCGAGTTTGAGGGTACGCGTCTTCAAAAATCTTCTCCTAAATAACGGCAATACATAGAGCATCATGCAATAGCTCATTTGAAAGCTGAAAGAATGTAGTTTAAAGGAACCCCCCAAACCGTTGGTCTATTTTGAACGGTTAACGAGGTACAGCCATTTGAAAAATGAACTTTTTAAAAATACATTTTTTAGGGCTCGCATTCAAAGTGACATAACTCTGTTGGGAATCAACTTATGTCAAAGTTACTTAGTTCAATCTCTTTCTTATGAATAGTTTCGAAATTCCATAACATATCATTATCATATAAAAGTTATTAGTTTGGGCATAATTTGAGCATATTCCCAAAACAGTGAAATATTTAGATTTTGAGACTGTTTGAGGTGTTTATCCTTTGGGGAATTATTGATCATGAACCACTGAAGATAGGAAGACTTTAAATAGATCATGGTGATGTAGAAACGTCATTTATTATGGACAATATGTTTCAAGGTCGTATCTGTCTTAGTTTTTTGGTGACAAGTCATATAAGTTTGTCATTTTTAAAAAGTCGCAATTTTAAGCTAATTTCAAAGGATCATAACTGCTTAACTTCTTATGCTATTGAAATTTTACATACACCTACGTATGCACAATTTCAAGAAGAACAACTGTTATGTTGACCGCTTTCATCAAAAAGTTGATAGTTAAGCCTCGAACATCGCAAGCGATGTCTAGGGGTCCAAATTTAAGCATTTTTGACTATTTTCTTGTATATTCAGAACAGTATAACGCATTTATTATGTATGCAATCTAAATGATGATAACATCTTCTTAAGTGGAAATTAAAGCACAACATTTTCTATGTTGCACCTTAATGTTGAAATATTAACCATTTTGTCTTAATCGTGAGAAATGTAATGTAGGGGTCCATTAATATGTGATTTTTCCGTTTTCAGAGGGGTACCTTCTTTGGAGATTTTTTGTAAAAAAACTACTGAAGATAGAGACATGTTTGATAGCTCATTTTAAAGCGGAGAAACAGACGAATAACCCTAAGTCCAACATGGAGTTCTAGGTCAAGCAGAAGTCTTGAAGACCTAAGTATTGACGCGTCAATCCTAGTTTTATTATTAGGTCTTCAAGACGAATGTCTGAAGACCTATTGTTTTTATCCAGATTATTATTAGGTCTTCAAGACGTATGTCTCGAAGACGTATTGTTATTATCCTGATTATTTTATTATTATTATTCTTTGTACCAAATTTTGTTCAGCAGATTTCTCAGTAACGGCTGGGTTGATTTGCATGAAATTTTCAGGAAAGGTAGCCTGTAACCAAACTTAGGGGACACTTTTTTACTTTTTTGATTTTCGACTTCTTTCTTGAGTTATCTCCCCTTGAAGTTGAAACTTCAAACTTCAATAGCTCGAAAACTTACGAAGATATTTTAAAAAAACTTTCACCAAAATGTGGGCAACAACATTCCCCATCGATTAGGACTAGTGCGGATTTCGGCCGTAATAATAGATTTTTTGCTATTTCGAAAAAACTGAAAATTTGGTGCACTTTCGCGGTTTTGAGGGTACGCGTCTTCAAACTTCTTCTCCTCACTAAAGGCAACACATACAGATATGTTTGATAGCTCATCTGAAAGCCAAGACAACGTAGAATATAATTTGCTAACAGAATTTTGAATTTCGAACTGGTTCTTGAGTTATCTCCCCTTGAAGTTGAAACTTCAAACCTCAATAGCACGAAAACTAAGCAAGATAATTTCACAAAACTTTCACCAAAATGTGGGCAACAACATTCCCCATCGATGAGGCCTATAGCGGTTTTCGGCCGTAATAATAGATTTTTTGCTATTTCGAAAAAAAGTGAAAATTTCGTGCATTTTCGCGGTTTTGAGGGTACGCGTCTTCAAACTTCTTCTCCTCACTAAAGGCAACACATACAGATATGTTTGATAGCTCATCTGAAAGCCAAGACAACGTAGAATATAATTTGCTAACAGAATTTTGAATTTCGGCCTAGAATTCGAGTAATCTGCCCTTGAATATGGTCCTTTTTAGAAAGGGCGTTTTTTGGCTGCAATTTCAAAGGGGCATAACTCTGTAACTAATTGATTTATGTGAAAGTAATTGGTAGCCATATCTTTCTAATAAAGAGCTGCACACTTCCATAATACATCAATATCATATAAAAGTTAATAGTTTCGGCATAAATTTGAGATATTCCCAAAAAAGTAAAATGTTGTGATTTTGAGCATTTTCGAGGGGTATATCCTTGGGAGAATTATTGGTTATGAACCAATTGAGATAGGAAGACTTTAAATAAATCATGGTGATGTAGAAACGTCATTTATTAAGGACAATATTTTTCAAGCTCAAATCTGGCTTAGTTTTTCTTTGACAAGTCATATAAGTTTGTCATTTTTAAAAAATCACCATTTTCAACAAAGTTGAAAGGTTCATAACTGCTTCACTTCTTATGCTATTGAAATTTTACATACACCTCCGTATGCACAATTTCAAGAAGAACAACTTTTATGTTGACCGCTTTCATCAACAAGTTGATAGTTAAGGCTCGAACATCGCAAGCGATGTCTAGGGGTCCATATTTAAGCATTTTTGAGTATTTTCTTGAATATTCATATGGCATAACGCATTAATTATGTATACAATCTAAATGATGATTACATCTTTTTAAGTGGAAATTAAAGCACAACATTTTCTATGTTACACCTAGGTATGGAAATAGTAACCATTTTGTCTTAATCGTGAGAAATGTAATGTAGGGGTCCATTAATATGTGATTTTTTAATTTTCAGAGGGGTACCTTCTTTGGAGAATTTAAAAAAAAAAACTACTGAAGATAGAGACATGTTTGATAGCTCATTTTAAAGCAGAGAATCTGATGAATAACCGAGAGTCCATCATGGAATTCTAGGTCAAGCAGAAGTCTTGAAGACCTAAGTATTGACGCGTCAATCCTAGTTATTATTATTATTATTTGTACCGATTTTGTCCCACGGGTTCTGAACTAACGGCTTGGGCGATTTTTCTGAAACTTTCTGGGATGTTAGAGCGTATCAAGATCTCGCTCTGTACGGAGCCCGAATTTTGAATTTCGACCTTGTTCTTGAGTTATCTCCCCTTGAAGTTGAAACTTCAAACCTCAATAGCACGAAAACTAAGCAAGATAATTTCACAAAACTTTCACCAAAATGTGGGCAACAACATTCCCCATCGATTAGGCCTATAGCGGTTTTCGGCCGTAATAATAGATTTTTTGCTATTTCGAAAAAACTGAAAATTTCGTGCATTTTCGCGGTTTTGAGGGTATGCGTCTTCAAACTTCTTCTCCTCACTAACGGCAACACATACAGATATGTTTGATAGCTCATCTGAAAGCCAAGACAACGTAGAATATAATTTGCTAACAGAATTTTGAATTTCGGCCTAGAATTCGAGTAATCTGCCCTTGAATATGGTCCTTTTTAGAAAGGGCGTTTTTTGGCTGCAATTTCAAAGGGGCATAACTCTGTAACTAATTGATTTATGTCAAAGTAATTGGTAGCCATATCTTTCTAATAAAGAGCTGCACACTTCCATAATACATCAATATCATATAAAAGTTAATAGTTTCGGCATAAATTTGAGATATTCCCAAAAAAGTAAAATGTTGTGATTTTGAGCATTTTCGAGGGGTATATCCTTGGGAGAATTATTGGTTATGAACCAATGGAGATAGGAAGACTTTAAATAAATCATGGTGATGTAGAAACGTCATTTATTAAGGACAATATTTTTCAAGCTCAAATCTGGCTTAGTTTTTCTTTGACAAGTCATATAAGTTTGTCATTTTTAAAAAATCGCCATTTTCAACAAAGTTGAAAGGTTCATAACTGCTTCACTTCTTATGCTATTGAAATTTTACATACACCTCCGTATGCACAATTTCAAGAAGAACAACTTTTATGTTGACCGCTTTCATCAAAAAGTTGATAGTTAAGGCTCGAACATCGCAAGCGATGTCTAGGGGTCCATATTTAAGCATTTTTGAGTATTTTCTTGAATATTCAGAACGGCATAACGCATTAATTATGTATACAATCTAAATGATGATTACATCTTTTTAAGTGGAAATTAAAGCACAACATTTTCTATGTTACACCTAGGTATGGAAATAGTAACCATTTTGTCTTAATCGTCAGAAATGTAATGTAGGGGTCCATTAATATGTGATTTTTCAATTTTCAGAGGGGTACCTTCTTTGGAGAATTTTTAAAAAAAAACTACTGAAGATAGAGACATGTTTGATAGCTCATTTTGAAGCAGAGAATCTGATGAATAACCGAGAGTCCATCATGGAGTTCTAGGTCAAGCAAAAGTCTTGAAGACCTAAGTATTGACGCGTCAATCCTAGTTATTATTATTCTTTGTACCAAATTTTGTGCAGCAGATTTCTCAGTAACGGCTGGGCCGATTTGCATGAAATTTTCAGGGAGGGTAGCCTGTAATCAAACTTAGAAGTAATTTTCTTACTTTTTGGATTTTCGACTTCTTTCGTGAGTTATCCCCCCTGGAAGTTGAAACTTTAAACCTAAATAGCTCGAAAACTTACCAAGATATTTTCAAAAAACTTTCACCACAATGTGGGCAACAACATTCCCCATCGATTAGGACTAGTGCGGATTTCGGCCGTAATGATATTTTTTTTTCTATTTCGAAAAAACTGAAAATTTGGTGCACTTTCGCGGTTTTGAGGGTACGCGTCTTCAAAAATCTTCTTCTAAATCAGGGCAATACATACAACATCGTGCAGTAGCTCATTCGAAAGCTAAAAGAATGCTGCAAAAAGTAATCCCCCCAACCCTTGCTCTATTTTTAACGGTTAACGAGCTACAGCAATTTGAAAAATGGACTTTTTAAAAATTGAATTTTTTGGACTCGCATTCAAAGGAACATAACTCTGTTATAAATCGAGTTATGTCAAAGTTACTGACTTCAATCTCTTTCTAATAAATAGATTAACAATTCCATAACACATCATTTTCATATAAAAGTTATTAGTTTGGGCATAATTTGAGCATATTCCCAAAACAGTGAAATATTTTGATTTTGAGACATTTTGAGGTGTTTATCCTTTGGGGAATTCTTGATAATGAACCACTGAAGATAGGAAGACTTTAAATAGATCATGGTGATGTAGAAACGTCATTTATTAAGGACAATATTTTTCAAGCTCAAATCTATCTTAATTTGTTTGTGACAAGTCATAGAAGTTTGTCAATTTTAAAAAATCGCCATTTTCAACAAAGTTGAAAGGTTCATAACTGCTTAACTTTTTATGCTATTGAAACTTTACATACACCTACGTATGCACAATTTCAAGAAGAACAACTTTTATGTTGACCGCTTTCATCAAAAAGTTGATAGTTAAGGCTCGAACATCGCAAGCGACGTCTAGGGGTCCAAATTTAAGCATTTTTGAGTATTTTCTTGAATATTCAGAACAGCATAACACATTCATTATGTATGCAATCTAAATGATGATTACATCTTCTTAAGTGGAAATTAAAGTACAACATTTTCTATGTTGCACCTTAGTATGGAAATATTAACCATTTTGTCTTAATCGTGAGAAATGTAATGTAGGGGTCCATTAATATGTGATTTTTCCGTTTTCAGAGGGGTACCTTCTTTGGAGAATTTTTGTAAAAAAACTACTGAAGATAGAAACATGTTTGATAGCTCATTTTAAAGCGGAGAAACAGACGAATAACCCTGAGTCCAACATGGAGTTCAAGATCAAGCAGAAGTCTTGAAGACCTAAGTATTGACGTGTCAATCCTAGTTATTATTATTATTTGTACGATTTTGTTCCAAGTTTTCCCACGTAACGGCTGGTCCGATCTGCATGAAATTTTCAGGGATGGTAGCCCGTGTCCTAACTTAGATTTGTACGTCGCCCGAATTTTGAATTTCGATCTGGTTCTTGAGTTATTTCCCCTTGAAGTTGAAACTTCAAACCTCAATAGCTCGAATACTAAGTAAGATATTTTCACAAAACTTTCACCAAAATGTGGGCAACAACATTCTCCATCGATTAGGCCTATAGCGGTTTTCCGCCGTAACAATAGATTTTTGGCTTTTTCGCATAAACTGAAAATTTGGCGCACTTTCGCGAGTTTTAGGGTACGCGTCTTCAAAAATCTTCTCCTAAATCCCGGCAACACATACAGCTATGTGTGATAGCTCATTTCAAAGTTGAATAGCCGCTGTGTAAAGGATACCCCAAACCAAAACTGTATTGTTAACGGTTATCAGACTACAGCGATTTGAAAAATGAACTTTTTAAAAATACATTTTTTAGGGTTCGCATTCAAAGGGACATAACTGGCTACGGAAAACTTGGATTCGAATTCTGTTTATTGCAATCGCTTCATCATTTGTGGTTTAACAATTCCACTGCAGAATGTATTCATGTAAAAGTTGACCCTTAAAGCAAAATGTCGACATGAAGACATTTGACGATTTTCAGGGGATTTCCTTTGGAGATTTTTTGTTCGAAAACTACTGAAGATAGAGTCACGTTTGATAGCTCGTATAAAAGCTGACGAACTGATTCAATCAATAGACACAAGGAAACAACCAAGTAAAGCCTGCCTGTCTGAATCAATGCCATACATATATGGTGGTCTTTTTACTTTTTTTTTTTTTTTTTTTTTTTTTTAGTGTCCAAAGCGCAACCTGGATTTCTCAACTTTCTAATGCGGCGAGGATCAGAAAAATCCAGGTTTGACTCGAATCGGAGCAAAACGCGTTTTTTTTTTCCTGGTGTTAAAAAAAAATTCAAATCGGTGTCCTTAGTTCTTATTGAGAGGTACAAACTCCAAAAGGGTCTTTTCCTGTCTTGCCATGTTTCTGCCATCATGTAACACCGAAAAATCACGCTTTGAGCAAAAACAAATTTTGAGCCCCAAATAAATTTTTTTTTTTACTGCATTTACAAATTGCTTCGAAACCGTTCCTGTAGTTATTATTGAGAAGTGCAAAGCCCAAAAACGTTGTTTACAAAGGTTCCATGCCCAAAGGTCAAAGCGGAAGTCTTGAAGACCTGCAGTATTGACGCGTCAATCCTAGTCAGGTCTTCAAGACTGAATTATGCAAATTTTCTTTTTCATTAGGTCTTCAAGACGTATGTCTCGAAGACCTATTGTTGTTATCCGAATTTTCCTTATTATTATTAGGTCTTCAAGACGAATGTCTGAAGACCTATTGTTGTTATCGTGTTTTTCCTTATTATTATTAAGGATTCTGCCCTTTGGGGCAGAATCCTTATTGTTATTGGCGTGTTTTTTTTTTTTTTTATTATTTGCACCGATCTTGTGAACGCGATTCAGCCAAAACGTCTGCAGATAATTCAACCAAACTCTGCAGTCTGACAGCTCTTCCTAAGGACACGGCACAATAAGCTTTTGGGCCCAATCGTTTCAGCCATTAAAGGTCCAGTTCGAATCCAAATTTCGATTTTTAACATGGGAAAATTTTTCAAAATGCACTTAGAGACTTGGAACTTTTTGCAAAAGATGCGCAATGACCATGCGAGCAAAAAAGTAAATCATGGTGAATTCGTAAGTCACGTGGTTTTTCCGCCATCTTGATTTTAGACACATTTTAAAATTTTCCGACCCCATGCACCTTTGGCAATCTTCTCCTCTGAAGATACTAGCATCTAAGAGCTCAAACTTGCATATTTGTGCAGCTAAAGGGTTGGTGATAAAACGATAGTCCCAAGCATTAGCGAACTCCTTATACTTTTGACACAGTGACCTTTCAAAGTCCGACAATTTTTGAAAATCGCAAAGTTCAAAGGGCCATAATTCAAAAACCTATTAATGGAATTGAACGATTTTTTCAGGAGAGTAAGACAGGACTATGGTCTTTATGAATCAATAATAAAATCGCTCGCGAACAGTCATTTCCGGTCATAATTAAGAAAAACTTTAACATGGGGAAAATCTTCAAAATC
Source organism: Gibbula magus (assembly GCA_936450465.1). NCBI lineage: Eukaryota > Metazoa > Mollusca > Gastropoda > Trochida > Trochidae > Gibbula > Gibbula magus. The sequence continues at coordinate 83,943,774 of OW388290.1, forward strand.
CACTTAGAGACTCGACACTTGTTTCAAAAGATGCGCTGGAACAATACAAGCAAAAAAGTAAATCATGACCAAATCGTAGGTCACGTGGTTAAGCCGCCATTTTGATTTTCTTAAAATTGTTAAAATTGTTTCCTCTTCCAGCAGATGGAGTTCGAATCTACAAGTGAAAAACTTTTTTGACTTGAATATAATTTTAAATGTTCAAAACTTATTTTCTTTTGTATGTTAAATTGTTTTGACTTGTTTTTGAACTTTTATTCATCTAATTTATTCAATTCGTCTGATTTTGACATGTTAAATTTGGGTCTAAATAATCCCAGTGACATACTGGAGACTCGCAACTTGTTTAAAAAGATGCTTAATAACTAGACAAGCAAAATATGTTACCATTGCGGAGTCGTAGGTCAAGTAGTTTCGACGCCATATTTAAATTTTAAAGTTTTCAAATGTTTTGACCCTGTGCATTTTTGCGGAAACACCACGCCGAAGATATTTGCATCTGAGAGCTGAAACTTAGATGTATAAGCAGCTGAAGCATTGGGGAACAACAAGTTTCATATCTTAATAGCGAAATCCTATTAACTTTTTCACAATTATCTTTCAAAGTATGATAACTTTGAATGTTTACCTAGGTTTTTAAACAAATCGAATTTTCTTATTTCTCCAAAGATATACAATTTACAGAGCAATAAGTCATACCAGTTCGAGTTAAAATCTATTCTACGCGTATTGTGAGGTAAAACCTGTTCGAAATTCATATGATATTTATACAATAGTCGATTTAGAAGATTTTGCTAGTGTAAAGAATCATGCTAAGACACGAATAACCGGACACCAGTCTCAACACTGTCTGGTTCATCGTGGCATTACTGGAATTCTTTAAAATTCTTGTTTCTCCAAAGATACACATGCTATTAAGCTTTAAGTCATGCCAGTTCGAGTGGAAATGTATTCTACGCGAACTGAGATATACATACTGGAAGGAATTCATATGATATTTACACACTAGTTGAATTAGATGATTTTCAAGTGAAAAGACTCTTACTTAAACTCGAATAACCGGACAACAGTATTGACAATGTCCGGTTCATCGTGGCCTCCCGGAAACCTTTAAAATTCTAATTTCTCCACAGATATACGTGCCACTATGTACTAAATCATACCAGTTCGAGTCAAAAGCTATTCTGCGCGAACTGAGAGATACATCCTGGGAAAAAACTCATACGATATTTACACTGTAGTCGATTTAGATGCACCAAGTCACAAGTCAAGCTCAGAAACCGGCTCCAGATCCGACCTTTTCAGTTAAGCTAAACTGTGACGTCAGTAATACGGCTCGAAACATCAAAGTTTTCCTTAAGTGAAATTGGTGGTTTTGGATCCGCTTTTTGAGTGTTTTTCCATGTTTCAGTTGAAGCCGTGGGGCCTTCTGTTTGGGGTATACCCCCACCCCCCAGTCACCACCCCGAACCCCAGAGCCATGTCTCTTAATTTCTTATCTTTACTATAATTTATTATTAAAAAATTCTTGCTGTCTTTTGGACTCAAACATTTTATTTACCCACCACCTTTTTATATTTTATTATGGAGGTGTACTTACACTTTGAAATTATCTGTTTTTATGTTTTATAGCTTTCAGCTTAAGTAGGTAGAACTTCCCAATGCAAGGCATAACTCTTGCCAGTCTCCATTACTGGCTGATTAAGGCCTTGCAGTATTTCCTTAAGAAATCTATGTTTAGAAATTCAGGCCCGCTATGCATTTCTGGTGCAGCTATTCACTGTCTTGACACAACAAAGCGAGGGAAATACCGCAAGGGTTAAATCAGCCAGTAATGCAGACTGGCAAGAGTTATGCCTTGCGTTTGGAAGTTGAAGTAAGTATAACTTCCCGTCGGCGAAATCACCAATGGTGGAAGCAGACGTTAAACTCCTATCCAACAGTTTTTTTGCGTTGTACCCTACACATTGTCAATGGGGTTGGTTCCCGATGGCAGGTGCGATGAGGATGTAGTGTCTCAATGTACACGTTGGTCTATGTCTTCCAAGTCAGAATTCGTAAGCCAAATGGATTTGTCTGTACTGGTTGAGTGAATGGTACATTCCATACGGGTAGTTGTTGTTCACTCTAAATTGGAGAATCATAATTATTACGCTAATAGGCCAATACTTAAACAAATCGTTACACCACTTTGAAGATATTTGCATCTAAGCGCTACAACTTAGATTTATCTGCAGCAGAAGCATTGGGGAATAACAAGTAACATTAAATAACTCCTAATGTTGAAGTTGAACAAGTTGGATATGATAACGATTTTATTGAAGCGTCTTGTGGATGAGTTGCTTCCCCTTGACCATCCTACGATGCTGTGACAACACTATCTCATCAGAGAGACGCAATATCAACTGGAAAAAAAGGGCCATTAGCACGATAATTTATATGACTAATGAGTTTTAAACATAAGTTCATCAAATTTGACTTTCATTTTGATGTGTGAACAGGAAATTCACACTTTCGTTTTGGCGTACATTGTGTTGTTGGGGATCAGGCCTGTTATTTATGGTGATATTGTATCGAGAAGTACTGAATGTTGCCGAACATTACCAATTTGAAGACAGTCGACTCAGTAAAGTGACGATATATATGTAAAAGTAGTTCTGGTCGAAAACCGGACATTGCATCACGATTAACGCACATGAATCAGCCAAAGAAACAGACAAATCTAGGTTGATTATGCTTGAAAGATCTGTGCATGTAAATCGGACTATAGTTTCGGGCCTCAAATATTTTATATGATTCACATTGAGTGTAATACACACAGACATTGGTATGCAATTTGTTATCTTTACATAATAGAGAATTGTTAAGGAACGTAGCACGAGTCAACGAATTAACACTTCATTCTTTCATAAACAAGATTTTACTATTGTCATAGTACGCTAATTCCATATAAGGCAAGGTGTTTTTTTTCATCCGCCAAAAGAGTTCCTTGTCCATCATTCATACATTACGCATGTGGCAATTGATTAACAAACTCATCAATCAAACTACGCTCGTTTTAAGCAAGTCTTTCACACAGTATTCCTATTGTAACCATTGAATGCGTTTTCTAAAAACAGCTTAGGGTAACGGATTTCAGACATCATTGTCTCGTATCCACAAACATTTATTCTGCCCTTTCTAACACTTTAAAGCCCTGTTCTACATCTTCATTGTCCTTGCATTTCTAAACTATTGCAATTCTATTGCTTCTCTGTTCTTTTAATTCAATCATTATTATTAAATGGTATTCTACCTAACCAGTACACAAATTGCTCCCTTTTGAAAATAGGTCTGAAAAAAACACATCCGGTCTATTCATTTACGTAAGTACACGCTCAAAACCATTGTCTATAGTCATACAATTGTTCGTTTTAAACATGTAAACTTTGGATCTCAATACTCCCAAAGACATGCTAGACACTTGAATCTTGTTTTGAAAAAATTAATACTGGCTACTGTTTTTGGTTGTATTTTTTAATATTTCTGTACATGTAACCAAAAAGATGAAATAATTTGGTACGTTTGTCGTTTTGCCGATTTCGGATTTTCGACTTCTTTAATGAGATTTGGGTCCAATAAGTTAAAAATTTAAATCTCATAGAAAATCAACTTTCTCAGTTTATAGAGTATGTGTCTTCAAAAATCTTTCCCTAAATTACAGCAATACATACAAAAACAAGATCTCCTATTCATTATCTTTGAATTAAATAAAACGTTTAATCGCAGAATCCGCTTGTCGTCGCTTGCGACTATATTTATTATTATTATTCCGACGATTTTGTTCATTGTTTTCCCGAAAAACGGCTGGTCCGATCTGCATGAAATTTTCAGGGATTATAGCCTGTGTCCTAACTTAGATTTTGTCGAGCCATTTTTTTGAATTTCTTCCTGGTTCTTGAGTTATCTCCCCTTGAAGTTGAAACTTCAAACCTTAATAGCTCGAAAACTATTCAAGATATTTTCATAAAACTTTCACCAAAATGTGGGCAACAACATTCCCCATCGATTAGGCCTATAGCGGTTTTCGGCCGTAATAATAGATTTTTTGCGATTTCACAAAAAATGAAAATTTTGTGAACTTTCGCGAGTTTGAGGGTACGCGTCTTCAAAAATCTTCTCCTAAATAACGGCAATACATAGAGCATCATGCAATAGCTCATTTGAAAGCTGAAAGAATGTAGTTTAAAGGAACCCCCCAAACCGTTGGTCTATTTTGAACGGTTAACGAGGTACAGCCATTTGAAAAATGAACTTTTTAAAAATACATTTTTTAGGGCTCGCATTCAAAGTGACATAACTCTGTTGGGAATCAACTTATGTCAAAGTTACTTAGTTCAATCTCTTTCTTATGAATAGTTTTGAAATTCCATAACATATCATTATCATATAAAAGTTATTAGTTTGGGCATAATTTGAGCATATTCCCAAAACAGTGAAATATTTAGATTTTGAGACTGTTTGAGGTGTTTATCCTTTGGGGAATTATTGATCATGAACCACTGAAGATAGGAAGACTTTAAATAGATCATGGTGATGTAGAAACGTCATTTATTATGGACAATATGTTTCAAGGTCGTATCTGTCTTAGTTTTTTGGTGACAAGTCATATAAGTTTGTCATTTTTAAAAAGTCGCAATTTTAAGCTAATTTCAAAGGATCATAACTGCTTAACTTCTTATGCTATTGAAATTTTACATACACCTACGTATGCACAATTTCAAGAAGAACAACTGTTATGTTGACCGCTTTCATCAAAAAGTTGATAGTTAAGCCTCGAACATCGCAAGCGATGTCTAGGGGTCCAAATTTAAGCATTTTTGACTATTTTCTTGTATATTCAGAACAGTATAACGCATTTATTATGTATGCAATCTAAATGATGATAACATCTTCTTAAGTGGAAATTAAAGCACAACATTTTCTATGTTGCACCTTAATGTTGAAATATTAACCATTTTGTCTTAATCGTGAGAAATGTAATGTAGGGGTCCATTAATATGTGATTTTTCCGTTTTCAGAGGGGTACCTTCTTTGGAGATTTTTTGTAAAAAAACTACTGAAGATAGAGACATGTTTGATAGCTCATTTTAAAGCGGAGAAACAGACGAATAACCCTAAGTCCAACATGGAGTTCTAGGTCAAGCAGAAGTCTTGAAGACCTAAGTATTGACGCGTCAATCCTAGTTAGGTCTTCAAGACGTATGTCTCGAAGACCTATTGTTATTATCCGAATTTTCCTTATTAGGTCTTCAAGACTACGTCTGGAAGACCTATTGTTATTATCCGAATTTTCCTTATTATTATTAGGTCTTCAAGACGTATGTCTCGAAGACCTATTGTTATTATCCGAATTTTCCTTATTATTATTATTATTATTTGTACGATTTTGTTCCAAGTTTTCCCAAGTAACGGCTGGTCCGATCTGCATGAAATTTACAGGGATGGTAGCCCGTGTCCTAACTTAGATTTGTACGTCGCCCGAATTTTGAATTTCGACCTGGTTCTTGAGTTATCTCCCCTTGAAGTTGAAACTTCAAACCTCAATAGCTCGAAAACTTATCAAGATATTTTCATAAAACTTTCACCAAAATGTGGGCAACAACATTCCCCATCGATTAGGCCTATAGCGGTTTTCGGCCGTAATGATAGATTTTTTGCTATTTCGCAAAAACGGAAAATTTGGCGCACTTTCGCGATTTTGAGGGTACGCGTCTTCAAAAATCTTCTCCTAAATAACGGCAATACATACAGCTATGTGTGATAGCTCATTTCAAAGCTGAATAGCCGCTGTGTAAACGATACCCCAAACCAAAACTGTACTGTAAACGGTTATCAGACTACAGCGATTTCAAAAATGAACTTTTTAAAAATACCTTTTTTAGGGTTCGCATTCAAAGGGACATAACTGGCTAAGGAAAACTTGGATTCGAATTCTGTTTATTGCAATCGGTTCATCATTTGTGGTTTAACAATTCCACTTCAGAATGTATTCATGTAAAAGTTGACCCTTAAAGCACAATGTCGACATGAACACATTTGACGATTTTCAGGGGATTTCCTTTGGAGATTTTTTGTTCGAAAACTACTGAAGATAGAATCACGTTTGATAGCTCATATAAAAGCTGACGAACTGATTCAATCAATAGACACAAGAAAACAACCAAGTAAAGCCTGCCAGTCTGCATCAATGCCATACATATATGGTGGTCTTTTTACTTTTTTTTTTTTTTTTTTTTTTTTTTAGAGTCCAAAGCGCAACCTGGATTTCTCAACTTTCTAATCCCGCAAGGATCAGAAAAATCAAGGTTTGAGTCGAATCGGAGCAAAACGCCTTTTTTTTTCCCTGGTGTTAAAAAAAAATTCAAATCGGTGTCCTTAGTTCTTATTGAGAGGTACAAACTCCAAAAGTGTCTTTTCCTGTCTTGCCATGTTTCTGCCACCATGTAACACCGAAAAATCATGCTTTGAGGCCAAAACAATTTTGAGCCCCAAAATATATTTTTTTTACTGCTTTTACAAATTGCTTCGAAACCGTTCCCGTAGTTATTATTGAGAAGTGCAAAGCCCAAAAACGTTGTTTACCAATTTTCCATGCCCAAAGGTCAAAGCGGAAGTCTTGAAGACCTGCAGTATTGACGCGTCAATCCTAGTTATTATTATTATTATTATTTGTACGATTTTGTTCCAAGTTTTCCCACGTAACGGCTGGTCCGATCTGCATGAAATTTTCAGGGATGGTAGCCCGTGTCCTAACTTAGATTTGTACGTCGCCCGAATTTTGAATTTCGATCTGGTTCTTGAGTTATTTCCCCTTGAAGTTGAAACTTCAAACCTCAATAGCTCGAATACTAAGTAAGATATTTTCACAAAACTTTCACCAAAATGTGGGCAACAACATTCCCCATCGATTAGGCCTATAGCGGTTTTCCGCCGTAACAATAGATTTTTGGCTTTTTCGCATAAACTGAAAATTTGGCGCACTTTCGCGAGTTTTAGGGTACGCGTCTTCAAAAATCTTCTCCTAAATCCCGGCAACACATACAGCTATGTGTGATAGCTCATTTCAAAGTTGAATAGCCGCTGTGTAAAGGATACCCCAAACCAAAACTGTATTGTTAACGGTTATCAGACTACAGCGATTTGAAAAATGAACTTTTTAAAAATACATTTTTTAGGGTTCGCATTCAAAGGGACATAACTGGCTACGGAAAACTTGGATTCGAATTCTGTTTATTGCAATCGCTTCATCATTTGTGGTTTAACAATTCCACTGCAGAATGTATTCATGTAAAAGTTGACCCTTAAAGCAAAATGTCGACATGAAGACATTTGACGATTTTCAGGGGATTTCCTTTGGAGATTTTTTGTTCGAAAACTACTGAAGATAGAGTCACGTTTGATAGCTCGTATAAAAGCTGACGAACTGATTCAATCAATAGACACAAGGAAACAACCAAGTAAAGCCTGCCTGTCTGAATCAATGCCATACATATATGGTGGTCTTTTTACTTTTTTTTTTTTTTTTTTTTTTTTTAGAGTCCAAAGCGCAGCCTGGATTTCTCAACTTTCTAATGCGGCGAGGATCAGAAAAATCCAGGTTTGACTCGAATCGGAGCAAAACGCGTTTTTTTTTTCCTGGTGTTAAAAAAAAATTCAAATCGGTGTCCTTAGTTCTTATTGAGAGGTACAAACTCCAAAAGGGTCTTTTCCTGTCTTGCCATGTTTCTGCCATCATGTAACACCGAAAAATCACGCTTTGAGCAAAAACAAATTTTGAGCCCCAAATAAATTTTTTTTTTTACTGCATTTACAAATTGCTTCGAAACCGTTCCTGTAGTTATTATTGAGAAGTGCAAAGCCCAAAAACGTTGTTTACAAAGGTTCCATGCCCAAAGGTCAAAGCGGAAGTCTTGAAGACCTGCAGTATTGACGCGTCAATCCTAGTTTATTATTGTAATTTTAAACGTTTAAGTCTCTTATTACACGATAATGTTGGGCCAACCATCAGTTTGTTTGTTTGTGTATATACACATGTGTTTGTGGTGACTCGAGACTGACAAAACATGTGTATCGGTAACGAGCAGAACACTGGTATGGTGATTGCTAATATCAGAAGGTCAACATGTGGTGACCGAATTGCCAATGTTTTTAAATTTACGATAATACATATACTGCCAGGCAAAATAAAGTACTCACCTCAGTTCATTTTATCATATGTATGATTTTCAATTGCAATTATCTAAAATTATCGATATCATAGTTGGGACACCGCGCACATCAGGGAAACATTTTATCCTGATATTCCTTTATCTCAAGTTGTTAGTCAATTTGGTGAACACCGCATTTTAGACTTTTTGTAAGCAGTCAATATATTTGACAAATTGTAAATTTTATCTTTTCTATCAGCTTTTAACAAAATTGTGATATTTTGCTGATGTTTTCTATGGCCTTTGTGTCATTACTTTTTGCTTTTGCAATTATTTTTAAATTTATCAATTAACTTAAATGTCTCGCCGCTAATGGCTGCGATACTGCCGAAGCGGCGTTAAGCAATAATTCACTCACTCAGTGACTCGATGGCATAATCTAAAACTGAAAAGTACAGGTGTTTAATAAACAGTCAAAGAATAATTTTCAAAATATATTTTTGATGATACAAAACTGTTCATCGACATATAAGACATATTCTATGTGAAAATTAATAAATGTGCCTGATTCTGAGTACATTTACAACATTTTAAACATGATAGGGGTCATGTTGGTGCCAATTTAATTTCTTACCCATGTCATCATTAAACAAATATATTTTAACTTAAGTTTAACCACAGCCACCAATTAATCCATTCTAACTACTGCAGATAAGTATTTTTGCATCGCGGCATAGTTAAATGCATTTGCTTTCTTTTAAATGCTGAATTTATCGAAACCAACTGAGGTGAGTACTTTCTTTTACCTGGTAGTTAAAAGGACAGTAGCACGTTTTTTGCAAATTATATTTTTTGTTAATTTACCATTTATAATGATAGTTTATGTTATTTATATTTTCTTTAGAGGGTAAAACATCTTATTACACAAACCAATTATCAGTATTGGTAATAACGGTGTTGCGTATAAAGCAAAAATTGCTTGACGGCCATTTTATTGTGAACACATTTTATTATTTTGAATGACAAAAACGATTCCCATGGCTTAACCGAACCATGTACACTCATGTTTTAATCTGATTTTCCGAAGAGAGAAGGATGTTTTACTATTGGTAACATTATTTTTCAAATACATTTCGTCAACTTATTAGCGAAAAAACGTGCTACTGTCCCTTTAATTTGATTTTGAAGAATTTTCGGACGACCTTACTTTAAATTTTCAGAGAATAACTTTATCAATAGCTTCTGCAAGACAACCAAGAACACCTATGAACTTATGTGTTAATTTGTTTGTGTAACATTGTTATAATGGGGGACAAACTATCCGCAATAGTACAAATTCTTGATCTTTTTAGAGACGTACACCCTCAGAGTAAGGCACAAAGTGCCAATACTGACTGTTCCTATTCGGCCACCTCGGCATATTTCTACAGATTTGTTCATGTTTTCAAATCGAAGATCCAAAAGAAATATAATAGCATTACTTAATCAAATCTGATTTTTACTTCTGTTTGATTGTGTATCATATTAAAAATACATGTATAATTGACATATTCGTGCCCGTTTAATTCAAATAAAAAGACTATTAAAATTGCAGGGCTCTGTTTCCTATGATCCGCACAGATGTTAGCAAACCAAAAACATATTCAATGTTATTTACACGTTGTTTGGGATCGGGCGTATTGTCAGAATTGTGAAACTGTTTCTTTCAAAACAAAGTTGTGAAATCAATTCCTATACACAAAGTTGAACAAACTTTCATGATCGATGTTCGAAAGTGTGCAAATATTCTGTTGAAAATAGCTTAGAAAATAATGGTTGCAGAACAGGCATTTTCAGGCATCCTAATGAACGAAACGTTCGTCAAAAGCAATTTGTGATATTTGATCGATGGTGATTATTCCTAATTAGAGGCGGTTCTGATCAGCTTTCATTGTCTCAAACATGGTAAATCTGAAGGATTCCTTCCCTAGCCGTAGGTTCTATTATTGTTGTCCTTGTGTCTATACAAACAGAATGTATCACTGTAGTCATTTCTTTAATATTAATTGAAATATAAGCGTTTTTGTTTCTTAATTTCAGTTTTAAATGGAAATTGCAGTCTGAATCATATGTTTGTACACTGTTTACTTTTAAACAACTTGTTTTTTAGAGGATGTCATCGTGTTTTTATACGGAGCTGAAAAAGAAAGGATACAGGTGCTAAATTTTCATGAGAGTCAAAAATAAATTATTTATGCCGGATAAAGTCGATTTTGAATGTCTGTGATGAGAATATTTCTCGTGAAGAGTTATTCAAAAATTTCAGAATATGATTCTTAATATTTTATACCTGTTCAAACACAGATGAGGTGCTGAAATTGCTATTTCAAAGGATGTTTTGGAAATAATATTCGGTATGGGGTAAAATTGTATGAAATATGAAAATTATGTTAGTACAAGATGTTGTCAGCACAATGTATCTTCTTTGACTTTAAACTGATGACGCATCGTTACTGGATTCCTTAAAACCAGCCATTTTTTTAGCGGATTCAGTCGTGTCAACCCCTCGTGGATTAAAGGGACAGTAGCACGTTTTTTCGCTCAAATAAGGTGATGAAATGTATTTGAAAAATAATTTCACCAATAGTAAAACATCCTTCTCTCGGAAAATAAAGTTTAAAATGAGTGTACATCTTTTGGTTAAGCCATGGGAATCGTTTTTGTAATACAATTAAATACATTGTGTTCACAATAAAATGGCCGCCATGCAATTTTTGCTTTATACGCAACATAGTTTTTACCAATACAGATAATTGGTTTGTGTAATAAGATGTTTTACCCTCTAAAGTTAATTTAAATGACATAAACTATCATTATAAATGGTAAATTTGAAAAAATAGATTTTGCAAAAAACGTGCTACTGTCCCTTTAAAGTATTTTGCGGGTTTTTTTGTATCGTTTATACGTATATATTGTTAAATATGTATCGCTATGAATCAAATATGTGGCTTTAATTGTTGCTTTACATTTTGTGAATGTAAAGTTTGTCCTTTATTTTCTAGTTTAGCAGTAGTAAACCGGCCTCTTTTGGCTATTTTTTGGCTATTTCTTGGCTATTGTTTGGCTATTTTCTTGGATATTTTAATTTGGATATTTTTTGGATATTTTTTAATTAGGGCTTGTATAGGATATTTATGGAGTGGACCGAAAATTCGGTCAAACTGATTTCTCATTTTATGTCCAGACATGCCAGAGTACAGGTGTTCTCAGTGTCGTATATATGGTTTGACCAATTTAATTGTTAATTGAATTGACCGATTTGTTTAAAATTCGGTCAGACTGATATCATTTATACCCTCTCAAGGTATGATAAAAGGCCACTTTGTTTCATGAATACATTCATTCTCATTCGAATCTTGAGAAGTGGTCTTATGTTCTTGACGCTATTGGTGCTCTGTGCTGTTTACCTCGAAGATAGAAAATGGCAAAATTACCCAAGGACCCTATGGAGAGATATGGACTAGCCACTATGGCAGATAAGCAGTTGACAGAGATGCAGGATCCTCGTTGTCATTTGGACTTGGGTGGAGAGGTGTATGTGACTGCTCAGACTTGGGATGGAATGTTAAGTATACATATCCGCAAGTATGATGTTTTCCCTAATGGCAAGAGCTATCCTACCAAACGAGGGATTATGTTGACTCTGAAACACTGGTCAGAACTACCAGGAGTGTTCAAGTTCTTAGAGCAGTATGGTAAGACAAGTTTCTATACACATGTTGGAACCAGTGTCTATGCCACCATAGAAGATCATGGTGTGGATCTCAGACACTGGGTGTTTAATGATGATAAACTAGTACCTTCCTCAAAAGGTATTCTACTATCCCAAGATCAGTGGAAGAAACTGAGAGACTGTTGTGATGTGATGCCAGACTTTGTACCTGAACTTAAGGAGATGGTATCAAAAGGGTCAGGGAAGAGAAAGTTATCTGATGTGAAATCTGATAAACCCATTAAGAAAAAGCAGGAGAGTGATTCCAAGATCGACAATGAAGCTGATAATGAGATACCTAATGATCCTGAGGATGTAAGGAAAGAAGAGGAGACTGATGAGCAGGTTGAGGAGACTGAGTTGGAAAGAGACTTACGTCAGATCCGTGAGGAGATGGATAAAGACTACAGAAGATTTGATCAGCAGATGGACTTAGTGGTTCCAGGGTATAGCAGTTTGGTTAAGGGGAAGAAACCTGATCATTATCCTGTTGGTTATATTAAAACCACGGCATCTGATGGAAGACCACAATATGAGGATGCAACACCTTTCAATACCTCAGATGAATCGCCGCCAATATACCTCAATTTAAGGTTACCACCATTTTCTGATGATGATAATAATGATGATAGTGTTGACGATGATGATTTTGGTGTAGATGATGAACATTTTCATCAGGGTCAAAATGGAGCATTTGCAATGTTGGAAGTGTAATCCTAGTGACTATATCAACTGGTAGAACTGAGACTTGACTCATTCAAGAACTGTCCTATACAGATGACCCCTGGCTTCAACATAAGACCAGACTGTGACTATTTGTATATGGTAGGACAACCAAACCAAAAGAGTGATACTACTGGCAAAACATGTTACCTTGGTTCAACAGTGTGATCATGATATTGTAATAAACATATTGTATGTATTTTTCTTGTGTTGGTCTTCTTTTTTGTAGATATATAAATAGAGTGAATGATATAGGATAGGCCGATTTATCCATCATGGCATCTTACATTATATGCTATTTATTATTATGATCCAAAAAATGCTGGTAGTTATGCCGTACCAAAGAAGTTATTCGAAGCTGTGAAAGCTGAAGGTCAATTTAAGATTCGATTTATTTTCACGTTATCTTTGGGTCTATCCACTCAAGTCTACCAAAGGTGGTGAAAGCCTTGACAGAAAAAACACAATATCATATACTTGGTATTTTTCAATCTGAATTCAATATAGGTTGACAGAACTTTTTAGATATATATATATATATATATATATATATATATATATATATATATATATATATATTAGGTCGAGATAATGACTAACCTCATTTGCTTCAGAACATTCAGGGAGGACACATCACCATGAGTCAGTATAAACTTTTTGTCCCAGACACCGAGAAATGGACTCGCTATTATATGTTGCAAGTACAGGGTAAATGTGCACAGCACGGCAACTTGTCTGTTGACAGAACACTGGAGCTTTATGATCCAGAATGGCCTAAAATTTTGGAAGAAAGGAAACGAAAAGAACAGGCACTGGCCATGCCTTATTCTGAACAACCCAAAATTAACTTTGTCTCTCCAACACAACAAGTCGTGGAGCAAGCCATAGCTCAAGAGAAACGCGAAAGGGCTATACAAAGGAGAGCACAGAAAGTGTGTGTCATTCCTGACAAGAACGTTAAAGAAAACACATCACACAAAAAGAAGTCTCTTCCAAAACAGGGAAAGCCAGATCGTTACAGTAAGAAGGCATAATGTACTCCTGTCCAGTATGTTTCAAGACATATTCTTGGCCAGATAGTCTAAAGCGACATATGACTATCAAACATGAACAACTGCAACCACAACCACAAGCACCACAACAACAACAACAACAACAACAACAACAACAACAACAACAACAACCACCGCAAGAGGTTTCATTACGACACCCCTTCACCATGATCGTTTCCGGGCCAACATCATCAGGAAAATCGTATCTTGTTCGACACATTTTGGAAAGCCTCAAGATTAAACCTTACCCTCAACGGATCTTATGGCTTTATCGTCGCTGGCAACCTCTCTATGATGACATTCTACAATCCGTGTATCCTCCTGTAGAGTTTGTTCAAGGTATTCCCATAGATTTGGACCAAGACTACTTTTTTGACACAGGTGTAAGAAATGTCCTAGTTCTTGACGATCTCATGTCAACGGCTAGTAAAGATCCTAAAATAACAGATCTATTTACAGAAGGTTCCCATCATCGTAACCTCTCTGTCATCGCCATCAATCAAAACCTTTTCTATAATAGGAACCCAACACAACGTAGAAACTGTCATTATATAGTCATGTTTAACAATCCAGTAGACCAACAATCCATCATGACCTTAGGTCGTCAAATGTATCCAACCCGATCTCAACATTTTATGCAAACATTTGAAGAGGCTACGAGCGAACCCTATGGCCATCTTTTAATTGATTTAAAACCTGATACACCAGCAGACGAAAGACTTCGTCCTAATGGCTGTAAAGTGAGTAGTTTGGAAAACCATCCTCAGAAAGAGTCTACCCTCCGAAGCGTGCAGACGTGTGCCGAAAATCTCTGCGATATGCCTTCTTGCGATAGTTGTGGAATAGTCTTCCAATCTACTACGGACCTCATGAAACACAGAAAAACCTGGTGTCCTGGGAATGAAAGTTCACCTTCACCTCCCGGAATTGCCAATGAGCCAATGAAACGAAAGTTTGATGACGCCTTTCCCCCAAAGAAATCTCTAGAAAGCTGTTGTTATTGTGGACAGGTGTTTCTAAATAGTATTTGTTTACAGAAACATCTCCACAATAAGCAATGCCCAGAAGTGGAAAAGGATGATATTGATGATGATGATGATGACATGAAGATATTTCATAATAAATTACAAAAGACTAGCAAAGATAGTGAAGAAGAGGTTATAAGAAGTTTGATAAAGAGAGTTGGTCGGGAGAATGAAGATCTATTGAATATAAAGAGACAGCGGTATGAAAAGCTAAACATGTCAGGAGATATGATTGAAAATAAAATGAATAATATAGTTTGGAGAAAATTCAAAGAAATGTATGGGCAAGTTGTTGCCTATGTCTTTGGCTTGAGGCATGGTCCCAATACCTTGGACATTCTTAACTCTATGGAAGACACAGCTGAAAATATGATTGAACAAGTTATTTCCAAACTCTACAAGTACAAGCCATGGATCATGGAAATCATAAAAGATGTTGATGATGACAGTGATGACGAATCTGAAGACGGTAGTGAGGATGATGAGGAAGAAGAAGAAGAAGTAGCTCAATAGACATTCGTGGTTGTAAAGAAGACTTAGGGAGTGTTCCTAGCCTTAAGTCTTCTCATTGAAACGGGGCATATAAAATGTGTGAAGATTAATATTCGTTTTGTTATTACTATATAGCAATTGTCACATATAATCTCGGAATGTGAAAACAGATAAATTAACCACATTTTCTGCAGGGCAAACTCACTATACTGGACGTCTTCCAAATGTATGTAGTTACGTGAAGTGTACCTTTATTATACACCAGGGTCACTTCTTTCCATGGTACCAAGAGCATGTTTGACCTTTATGACTAGTTAACAATGTCTCTCTCTCTCTCTCTCTCTCTCTCTCTCTCTCTCTCTCTCTCTCTCTCTCTCTCTCTCTCTCTCTCTCTCTCTCTCTCTCTCTCTCTCTCTCTCTCTCTCTCAACAATTGTTGAATAACATAAAATGATTGCCATGTAATATAACCTAACTACAATATTTCAGATACTTTTTCAACCAAAATGACATCTTATAAATTTCATTAAACACATTTCATTCTAATATCGGATATGTACCTCAAATTGTGTATGTATGTTAATTGAAGGATTAGAATAAATTCAACTTTAGTATTACTGTCTAAAATTATGTAAAACCATTATCAAATGACATTTCAAGCATTAACATCCATCTGCCCATTGTCTTACATTTCTGAAGAATGCATTATGTGATAAAAGGAAAATGACCACAGAGTTTTCATTGTTGCTCTCTCAGTTCTTATAACTGAAAACTTGCTTCTTGCTTTCGCTAGAAGTTTCGGCCTAGAATTATAACTTGCGCTATGGGGAAAAGGTACCAGGTCTTCATGCCTAAAATTAACACACAAACAGCAGAATGATCAGTCAAATAAATGTCATTAACATATTTAACAGTACATCATATTCAATACAAAAGGTGATATATAAATAGAATACAGAACAACTTCAACTCCATTAATAATAATAGTTACATAAGTCCATATTACAATAAACATACATGATAGTCACTTATTCAAATATGCAACAATTGTAATACAGAATATCAATTCAACATTCATACGATATAGTTAGAATTCACCTTAAGATTCAATATAGAAATAGTAACATTATTCTTGAACAATGACATTTTTGATTACATTATGATTTTAGCTGAATAAGACATGTTCACTGAAGGTGAATGACATGGCCTAGTGAGTTGAATCAATTATGCGACCAGCCGTGATGGATAAGGCTTTACTTAAAGATAACTTATTTATCTTTTATTTATAGATACTTTATTTGAACACCATATTGTCTGAATTTTATAAACTATTCTACGACATATAACACATACTATACAGTAATGTGGCGTCAATTTAACTTACATTAAAAGACTTATATTACACAAGACAGAGCCTGATTGCATACATTTGTGAAACTTAATACCACATGGGTGTGTGTCTCTCATTAAATATGACTATTGCAAACGGGATAACTTGCTATGAATATAATGGCTACGTATTGTCATCTACACATAAAACATATATTGAGAATTGACAAACAACACTGAAGTATTTTAGTACATGTTAGAAGTAATATCTTATCATGTTTCCATGGTCATAGCATGCATCAACACATTGAAATAAAAATTTTATCATTAACTTAATGATCTGTCTTACAGGTAAACATATTGTCAAGTGTATTAAGGTTGGAGATATATCAAACCAATTTTATCAGGAGTAACTCCGATATACATCAATAATCATAAACTAAAGTAAGTCTAGTTTCACATATACAAGCGGTAGTCTAATATAAATAAGCATTTAGAAGTACACTTCTCAAGCACACATAAACATAGTTGATGTCTCTATTTTTAATTTATTATATATTTTCAGGGGAAGATTTTAGAAAACTAATGTCTAAAAAAAATCATTTACAAAGCCAAAACAGACCGTGTATATGTAAAGCAAGTTGTAAGCCAAATTATCTTAAAGGGCCTCTTAGGTATTCTAGCTTTCTAAAGTTCATTCAAACATGAATACACCTGACACACGCCCGAGAGCCTTTGTTTGTTTAGCCAAAGCTTGTCCTATTTGTTGAGGATCCCCTCACGCATGAAATAAGCGACATATTTCCAGTACAACACAGACTGAGTGCAAGTCTTTTATTTCAGATTGAATATTTAATAAGTGAAGGAGTGTGAAAAAGAATGCTCATGATAATTAAGTTGTTTTTTCTAAATAAGACAATCAACAGATTGACACAATATTTACACGTTTTATGTAGTTACTCTACTGAAATCCCCCTAACCATTTATTGTAAATGAACTGTATTTTCTGATGAATGAAAAATTGAATGAATAGCTGATTTATTTTCCTCCAGATAAATAATCTGAATATACATTAAAGAAATAATCATCAAGTGAAAACACTATATCTTATTCTTTAAAATTGTATCAGAATAATCTTCCAAACACGGGTTAGTCCCAGGGATGAAAATGCGAGACGAGGGTCATCTGAACATAGTTAAACATTAATCCCCCCTCTCTCTCATACATTGTTGACAGAGTCAACACTGGCTCGCCCGCTGCTGTGTTTGATGTTCTGGCTCGTGTCAGTATTGTGTCAACACTGGCTCGCCGGCTGCTGTGTTAACACCTGAGGACATCTGGGGAGCTGGCTGAAGCAAATGATATCAGTCTGACCGAATTTTAAACAAATCGGTCAATTCAATTAACAATTAAATTGGTCAAACCATATATACGACACTGAGAACACCTGTGCTACAGGTCTGGACATAAAATGAGAAATCAGTTTGACCGAATTTTCGGTCCACTCCATAAATATCCTATACAAGCCCTAATTAAAAAATATCCAAAAAATATCCAAATTAAAATATCCAAGAAAATAGCCAAACAATAGCCAAGAAATAGCCAAAAAATAGCCAAAAGAGGCCGGTTTACTACTTTTAGCTGCATATGTCATTATTCGGCATATTGGTATTGTATAGTCAATATTAACACTGTCTGGTCTTAACTATTGTTCGAATAATAATAATAATTGCGTACTTATATTGCGCCATTTCCACACCCTAGGGTATGCCCAAAGCGCTACAATTATTACCCTGAAGGAATTGTACTTTCAGAGCTGCTACTAAGCGCTTCATCAGTACTTCCTGTATGCACGTACCCATTTGCAACTGCTTTTCTACTGTTCTACTGTTATGATCAATTTCAATTTCCTTGTCGTTTGGCACTATTGATTAATTAGCATCAAATTTCATTAGAATATTCAAATTTTCATCTTCTATTAAATTTCAGTTGATAAGAGTAATTTGTTTTGTCATGTATTTTAGCGTGGTTTTAGCAGGATATACAATATCAAAATTATTTTAATTAAATGTATGACATTTCAAAATAATATCGAACGTATTTCATACGCATTCATCTGGATGCATAATTTAATGTTAGCTACTTGATTCTAGTACTTGTTCCACGACAAAGTCAAAGCTTATGTTGACATTTGAATCGATCCTTCAAATTACTGTTCCTTAAATAGAACGTGTGACACATCATGACAGTGTCAGAATCTAATAACTATGATGACATGTCAACTAGCAGTGGACTCGTGTCAACACAGCGAAAAGGGGATATTTATTGATAATCAACTTCTTTATTGATAATCGTGTAAGTGTTTTCGAATTACTCCTGTTAAAGGCTGGTTTGAACATTAATTATTCCCTAATTCAAAGTTTAAAATGCATCATTAAATCTTTTAAGAAAACCTGACGTCTGTTCCATAACAGTGAGCAATTATAATCGCTCAATTGAGCGCTCAATGAGCGCTCGTTCCCTCCTGAACGACACAGAGCAATGCCTCGAGGCTTTCCCCCACTTCATTATACATAGTGCTATATTGAGCAATCGCGTTCAAGAGAGGTTTAAAATTACGTAATCGCTCATTGAGTTGATGCACTGTAACTCTGCCATGTCTTTAAATGTCATTTCTCTGATTAAACACTGATCGAATGGTGTACAGTTTCCCTTAACAATTCTTCAACTTAGTTGTGCAACGTTGTGCAGAAATGGTTCAACTTCACAATTCTATAATATTGCTAACATGTTCTTGATAGCTTGTACGAAATATGATATGGTATCTGGCAGCTGTTTCTTTTCCCCGGTAGTGTATATAAGATACCGTGTGCGCTCTAATGGACTATATGTATTCCATTTTGGTAACCGATCCTACACTTCGGTTTCTGTTTTCATTTACAGAGAAATCATAGTTTATTATAAAGAATACGGTAGTATCTAAAGCGTTCTAAAGTAAAACAATTCATGAATATATTAAAGGCGCTGTAGTACGTTTATTGCACATAATATTTTTACCAAATTTGCCATTTATTTTCAACGTTTATACAATACATGGTTCTTTAGAGGGTAAAACATCTCATGACACCACCCGATAAGCTGTATTCATAGAAAACGGTTATCCGTATTGGAAGAAAATGGTGCGACTTATAAAGTGACAGTGGTATGCAACTCTTCAGCTCTCATGAGAATTTGAGATTTCAGACAGCAAGATGGTTGACCATTCCACTATTGTACCACATTTCAAACTCTACTTTGAGTGTTTACGTATCACTACATCAGACAGTTAGATCTCTTGAACTGCCTTCGAGCGGCCATTTAAATGTGTAATGGGACTTGATTCACATGGCTTAACCGAACCATGTACATTCGTTTCAGAACTCATTTTATTGATTCAGGATATGTGTTTATTCACGGGAAACACTTATTTGCCTTTTTAATGAGAGCATTTTATTTTATTTTAGTAGGAAGAACGTGCTACAAGGTTCCTCGCCATCGAGTTTAATATTTACCAGTTTCTTATAAATGCCTCTCTTTTAACGAAGTCAGTCTTTTAATAAATCTCTATTTCTAATAGATGTAAGTGTCCAATAGACTTATGTCTGTTATTGGCGTTGGTCTTGATTATAAGCAAGTGTTTAAATGACGTGATATCGTATAGACTTCTATCTCTTATTGGCGTCGGTCTATAGTATACGTACGTGTCTAAATAAATGTCTCTAGTAGATGTAAATCTTTAATAGTCTTCTATTTCATGTTATGCCGGTCTTTATTAGTATCCTTAATACTATAGTTTCTGAGAAACGTTTATTTCAGCTGGTAAACAGGCGCCAACTTTACACAATCAGACGCCGGGACTGAGAACTGTCTTTAGACGTATATTATGATAAATGGGGGAGTTCTACAATGTCAATGGATTTATTCATGTGTATTATGTCTGCTTTGTTTTTTATCCGGTACATGAAGGCAAATGTATAATAATCATGAATCATTAACGATTGTTTGAAATGTCGACTAATTATGTAGATTGATTTGACATATTGATTTTATATTCATTTATATTTGTACATGTTTGTTTATTTTTTTCAATGCTTAACGAAATCAATCATCATTTTTTGCTGTTTAGTGTTTGCATTGCAGCTACATGTACAATTAAATACCTCTTAATTGCACTTTTTATTTTCAAAGTACTTCACTAATTAATTATTTTGACTTGTATAAGGTTTTTGAACCGTATCAATATATAATTTAATAACATGTGTAATCATTATCTGTAAGGTAAACTAGCAGCGTTATCGTAGTTTGTATGTGGACATCTGAAAATATCACGTTCGTTCTCGCTCGGATAATACAAACATTCATCCTCGTTTCGTATGTGTCGTATGGTACACATGCTCTTGAAATAATCTCTTTTTAAATTATTGATTGATTTGCAATTTGGTTTTACAATGAACATTTTAAAAGTCACTTGTTTTAAAATTGCTTTTAGCTTAGTAAAAGATAGATTTTCAGCTTATAGGCAAAGATGACACTGCAATATAATATAATTAATGGTGTAATATTATACTGCCAGGAAAGGCGTAGTGAGTGAGTATCATTAGTTGCAATATATGGCCATACAGCAGGAAACAATAACTGTTTTATGCAGTCATTATGGATCATATTTCTGTGTACAAAGCATTTCATGCTCATCTAAATAGCCTGTCAAAGTCTCGAGGGCATAACGGATAGCAGACTAGTTGTTATTCTGAAATGTATTTAATGCTGTCATAAACATTATTTAGAACATAAATGGTGTTTAGATAACATCTTCAATTATTCAAAACATTATGTTGATGCGAAGACGAAAATGATTTCACAGCCGTCAAAAGTTGTGTCATATACTCAACCACAAAAGAAACGTCACAACATTTTCAAAAGTGTAAAAAAAATTGCTTCTGCATGAGAAATTACATTTTGAATGTATTCAACAGACACATGTTTAAAAAAAGAAATGCTCACAATTACCTACATCACAGTATGATACTTGTAGGTTTATGTCAATTCAAATACACTCCCGGTGCTGACGTCCCTTTTTTCAAAATGGTTTTTGGAAAGAGTGGTTGGCATTTAAGTAAATGATATTTTGTCGACATAAATACTGTTCCTGGACTTAAATTTGTGACGCGTCTTTACTGTAGGACGTCATAAAACAAGCCAAAGAAGCCCCTAATGACTCTACTATCTTTCTATCCAGTTAAGGAGAGTAGAGAACGACGATTTTTAGAATTCTTAAAACGTGTGTTATATAAGAAATATAAAGATAATGTTTGGAAATTTCAAGTTTAGTTTAGGTGGCTTCTGAAGACATGATGTATTTCTGCTTCAGTCGTGTTTATCATTCGTGGATTGAATGATCTTACATTTTGTTTGATGACGTTTCTTTTGCGGTTGAGTGTATTATGTTCTGTCAATTCAATAGAAGACCTACATAAGGAACATTAATTATTGTAAAACTCCAATGGACGACAAAAAAAATAAAAATAAAAAATTAAAATCACAAAAGTTAATTTGATATTGGTGCCCTTGGGATGTTCGCAAATTATCCTAGAATTTCCATAGCAACTAAAGTGATTTTTAAAAGCTGTAATCACGTTATATGTACTTTGCTTTTTCTTAAAAGAACACGTATAGGCTTTTCGACAACATTTTGGACTTACTGAGGCATATGTATAACCAAAATGTATAGTTTGATAACTTGAGACTGTAACGTTTCCTTTTCAAAGGAGAACTTCCTCAACGAAAACTAAATAAATGATACCTACAACAAAGCAAGATATTTTAATACACGAGTGACCAATACCATTGAAACTTAGTTACAGCTGAATACCAAAAAGTTAGTTTCCAAAAATTAGTTTTTCCATTAGGCATTTAATTTTAGCATCATCCGAACACAACTTTAAATGTATGCAGTGAAAAACCATTTATCTTCCCACGTATTGACTTTGGAGAACTTTTTCCATAAAAAAAATTGTTATGCATCCTAATAAGGACAAGATGGGGTCAAACAGTTTTTCAGACATGAAATTTTAAAAGCATAGCCTTCTATTCTGCAAATTTACGTTCATCCCCCAGTTCAAAATGTAACGTTACGTAGCGTATTATTGCACATTGTACCTTGGTGGAATTGTGAACAAAACATGGTCAAATGAATCGTCTGTCAAACGTATGTCACTTTATTCATCTGCTATATCCGGACCGTGTTCAAGAGAGGTTTCAAAGTAATCGCTCAATTGAACGCGATGGCTAAATGTAGCGCTACGTAGCAAAGCGAGCGAACGTTGAGGTTTTGCACCGTGTCGTTCAAGAGAGAATGAGCGCTACTTGAGCGCTACATTGAGCGATTATAAGCGCTTGCTGTTATGGAACGGAGCCCTGTTAACGTTGATAACACCACATAAAAATTTGTATGTATTTTTTTGCGCTTTGGTGAATTTGTAAATGATCACGACCAAGTATCAAACTGAGATAATATATGCAAGATACCACTCCACGGCCTTACACCATGGGCTGTATTGTATATGTAAATAAAACAGTAGCCTATGTATGCAAATATACACATACATGTAGCTCTGAGCATGAATACAATTTAAATGATTGGCAAATATTCCTTATTACATTTGTATCAATTTACATCGTCAATAACGTTACAATTAGAAATTAGAATTCAGTACAATTCAATTTGGAAGAATGATGACCCAAGGTAATGTGATTAGGAGATAAATGCTATCAACCAGTTTGCTGCAGAATTGATGAAGGATTAAGAAGCAAGGAAAATCAGGAAAACAATCATTATTTTAAAAATAAGATACATTAGTTTCGGAAGGAATTGGCATTGGTCGATGGCACTTCTCCTAGGGGATAAAAGTTGATTCAGGAAATTAATTTTCAAGCACTTTTTTTAAATAACAATGTTATTCATGGATCTTTGTACAAATGTAATCTATGTGTGAATATATATTTTATATGTATGACTCTTTCAAAGAGAAAGTACATAATTTATCTGTGGTTCCAACCAATAATCAAAGACACTCATTATTATATTTGCCAATTATATTGTAAGTGTTTGAGCAAATTCCGTACATGTCCTTAAGAAAGAACCGTCAATATCCTATAGATCCATATGTCAGTTCTTTCACCTTGACACTAGGGGTCAATAATCAATAATTCGATAGTCTTTCTGAGGACACTGCTAGCCATTGATCCAATATAAGTGTTTATAGTAGTAGCGGTGGTCAGCACAACAACTGGACATTGTTCTGGCCTACATGAGCCCCACTGATCAATGTCCATATATATTCGTAAACGTAGAAGCGGTGGTCAGTACACCAACTGGACATTGTTCTGACCTACATGAGTTCCATTGATCGATGTCCATCAATATTCGTAAGTGTAGAAGCGGTGGTCAGTACACCAACTGGACATTGTTCTGACCTACACGAGTTCCATTGATCAATGTCCCTCTATATCCCTTTGTTTGACAACAGCTGATTAGATGCTGGTACCTATTTGCTCTGTATAGTCCCCTCAGGATTTAAGTGGTTAATTGGTTCCATATCAGCCTCGCTCTGAATCTTGTCTTGTATTATCTACTCCGGGTAAATCTTGAGAAATGTTAATGTGTCTTAATATGTTTACGTTCAGAGGGATATATTCTATGATTTGCCTTTTCCTGCCTATTGATCGAATGCATTTTCGGTCGATGATTGTATACAACCATTGATGTCAGGTTTCAGTGTGTTTATATTGTCTAGTTCCCTCGAGTGGTAAATTGGAATTCGATACCCGAATCTCGTCTAGATTTTCAACCTCGGGTAAATCTTGTGAAATCTTATCATAATTACATGGTACTTTTAAGTTGAGAGGGATATATTCAATGATTAACCTTTTCCTGCCTATTGATCGAATGCCTTTTCGGTCGATATATGTATACAGCCATTGATGTCAGGCTTCAGTATGTTTAAATTGTCTATTCCCCTCGAGTGGTAAATTGGAATTCGATACCCGAATCTCGTCTTGCTTTTTCAACTTCGGGGTAAATCACGTAAAACATTAACATGTCATTATTACATACCATATTTAGGTTCAAAAGGATATATTCATTAATTTACTTTGAACCAAGGCACTTCCGATCGATATATATCGTTTAACAACCGCCCTTGTCAGGTTTCAGTGTATTTATATTGTCTAGTCCCTCGAGTGGTAAATTGGAATTCGATACCAGAATCTCGTAAACTTGGGTAAATCTTGTGAAACATTAACGTGTCATTACTACACACTATATTTAGGTTCAAAAGGATATATTCATTAATTTAATTTACTTTGAACGAAGGCACTTCCGTTCGGTACATAAACCTCAACACCACCCATGTCAGTGTGTTTATATCGTCTAGTTCCCTTTGTCTCCAAGCGGAATTTGAATTCGATAACCGTTTTGATCTGAAGCAAGAGATCTGATACTTGATTTCCTATTATTCTTAGCAGAGCATAGAATACTAAATAGAAGACACCCTAGCTTCTTAAATGAGTTCAAAGTTAATAAAAAGCAATCTCATATTGTATTTCTTTTGTAGCGTTTTATGTTTCGTCGTTGTTTATCAGATTTCATCTCCACGAATCAATTTCCGCACCAATAAAATGTGTTAAAATCTCTTGAAGCATCGATACAGTCCTGACGGTCGTTTCAACGCTTCAAATACTATGAATTGTAAGATAGTTGGAATGCACGAATGTTCTTTCACATTGGAATTTGGTTGCAGTTGCCATATGTTGAAGTAATTATTCTTTATTGTACAATGCAATTCTCGAAAAAATGTTGATCGTTTATATTATTTTCATTTTGTATATTATTCCATAGCGATATTGAGACATGGGAGACTTATGTTGTCACCTTGGTTAAGTGAACTTAAAATGTGCCTCTCTTCACCCAGCAGTACAGATGGGTACCTGGTAAAGGATTTGTTGAAGGTGACCTTCTAGCTACATGTTACACTTAGCTTACTCTAGCTTAGGTTACACTAGGATAATACTTCTGGCGGTGCCTAGATCAAGCGATAGTGGAGAGGTAATGTGCCATACACATATCAATATTATTTTTATTGATTATTCTCTATAATGAATCACCATGATTGTCTGTACAGGGGTTCGAATGTTGATATTAGCATCGATTCCCAATGCAGTGACCGTATGGATACCAAAACACTACAGTAAATATGGATCACACAAGATATATATAAAACCTTTCCTAAAGTCCATCATATTTCTCCTTTTAATTATCTAGGTCCATGATCTATCGGTCATATTTGTTTACGGGATAACACTGTTTATTGGCAAACACTATTAGCAAGGCTGAAAACATTCCATGATCTTGTAAATGTTTCTCCAGTTTTGGCACCGTGACCTACAGATCCACTGGAGATGATTTGCTCTTGAAATCCCTTGGTATTTCTATCTGCGAAGTTTTTTTTCTCGTGACCTATGATGCCATATTTTGATGATTTCCCTTGATAGTTCTGTTGTATAACTTACTTATGGTATTGTTTTCACAATATTTGATTTATTTTAACCCCATGTTACTCCGCTATATAAGATTCAATACAAGGGTGTAGGTATACGATATTATTTCTTTCTCTTGTTTCATCGGGCGTCCCACACAGCTTCATTATTTTCTGACCAATGCGACGTACCATGTGTATATAATCGAACCTGCCCTAACGATCATTTGCCCGGCCACTGCAAATCCCGCCCAATTTATTTGATACATGGACATGGATAGCGAACAAACGGATATAGCGAACACATTTGTAAGTCCCGTCAAAAGCCTTATACAATATGCCAATTGTGAATAGCGAACAACGGATATAGCGAACAAACGGATATAGCGAACACAAATATAAGTCCCGTCAAAAGCCCTATACAATATGCCAAACGTGAATAGCGAACAACGGATATAGCGAACTGAATTATTTGGTCCCTTGGAATTCGTTATATCGGTGTTCTACTGTATATAGTTTTCCTCCAGAGCGGCCACCTGCTGGACGCGGTCAGCGGCGACCTTAATCAAGTCCGCTTGAAAAACACGATCATTGGTATATAATACTAAGGATACCTTTGTTAAGTATTAATTTGTATGATACAATTGATATTGTAGGGACCTTTGACCTCTTATGTTTGTATGGTGATCGTTGTCACTTAATGCAATGCATTTAAGACATCTAAAAACTCTTGCATCGTGTCATACAATCTAGTTGTGTTCTTATCTAAAGAGCATATATCGTTGCATTATGAATACTTTTGAACATTTATTGCGTGATGTTTTGTATTAACCTATACTTATGACTCAATTATTTCTCAATCAAAATATTTCCCAAGTTGTTTTCATCGTACCAATTGTATATTATCCTGTTATAATGTTATGTACATATCCATCTCTTACGATGTAAAAAACTGTATTAACAATACTAATTACATATACATTCTTGAAACTATAATAAAGTGTATAGGTGAGAAGACCTGGTAAACCTTGACATTTCGCTCCATTAATATATTTAAATCAAACTTGTAGAGTATGCTCGTCAATAACGTTGTTTTGATAGGTATACTGTGCTTATAACGTAAACAACGTCAACATCTGTCGCAGCAATTTTTTTGTAAGCAGAAGTGTTTATCAATTGGGCCACATCTGTTCCAATAGCAAATGAAAGGGCCATAATGATGATGATAATAATAACAACTAGGATTGCCAAGGCAATACTTAGGTCTTCAAGACTTCTGCTTGACCTTGAACTCCATGTTGGACTCTCGATTATTCATCAGTTTCTCTGCTTTAAAACGAGCTATCAAACATGTCTCTATCTTCAGTAGTTATTTTACAAAAATTATCCAAAGACAATGACCCTCTGAAAATGGAACAATTGCTTATAAATAGACCCCTACATGACCTTTCTCACGATTAAGACAAAATGGCTAATATTTTCATACTAAGTTGCAACATACAAAATATTGTGCTTTAATTTCCTCTTAAGTAGATGTAATCATCATTTAGATTGCATACATAATTAATGCGTTATCGTTTTCTGAATATTCAAGAAAATACTCTAAATTGCTGAAATGTTGACCCCAGAGAACGTTTGCGATGTTCGGAGCTTAACTATCAACTTTTTGATGAAAAGCTTCAACAGAATAGTTGTTTTTCTTGAATTTGTGCATCCGAAGGTGTAAATACAATTTCATTATCTTAATTAGTGAAGCAGTTATGATACTTTGAACTTTGCTGAAAATGGCGATTTTCGAAAAATTACAATCTTCTATGACTTCTCACACGTAAACTATGACAGATACATGCTTTAAAATTATTGTCCTAAATAGAATGATAGCTCTCCTTTATAATAAGCTATTAAACATGTTGGTATCTTTAGTAGCTGAAGAGCGAAAATTCTTCGAAAAATATGCCCCTCAAAAGTCCTCAAAATCACGATATTTCATACATTTTGACAAATGCGATAATTGTGGCCCAACTATCGGCTTTTACATGATATAGATCTGTTATAGAAATGTTAGGTAACGTATTTGGGTTAGATGGCATTAAGTAACTTCGACATATCTCCATTTCTTACAGAGTTACTCCCCTTTAAACATGAGGCCGAAATTCGGTCTTTTTAAAAATGACCATGTTCAATGACGGATTATCAAAATTCTAGGATGAAATTAAAAAATCGACAACTACAACCCTCTGGAGAATTCAGTTATCTTTAAAATAAGCTATAATATGTAGCTTTACTTATAAAATTGAAGGACAAGTAGGTTTTCATAGACGCATACCCTAAAAACTGCAAAAGTTCACACAAAATTCAGTTTTTTCGAAATAGCAAAAAATCTATATACACGGCCGAAAAAAAGTCATCAACCTTTTTCATAGGGAATGTTGTTGCGCACATTTTGGTGAAAGTTTTGAGAAAATATATTGATTAGTATTCGAGCTATGAAGGTTTAAAGTTTTGACTTTAAGGGGAAATAACTCACGAAAGAAGTCGAAAATCCAAAAAGTGGCTCGTTATTATCTAAGTTGGGTCACAGGCTATCATCCCTGAAAAGTTCATGCTAATCGGCCAAGTGGTTACTTCAGAAAGCTCTGGACAAAAAAAGTGCAAAAAATAATAATAATAATAGAGAAGAACACGGATAATAACAATAGGTCTTCTGACTTTCGTCTTGAAGACCTAATAATGGACATTTATACTGCGCAAGTTATCCACACAGTGTAACACGAAGTCATGTACACCCGCTTTTCAGGTACCCAATTACAGAGCTGGGTGGGCTGAGTGCAAAGTGCCTTGCCCTTGTCCGCGCCTTTAGCGTGAGAGGCCAGCAAGCTAACCACTACACCACTGTGCTCATATTCATATTGGATTGTTGATGAATACCATCGACTGGGGAGGACATGCCAACCATTTACCTCACACAACGGGAATTCTTGTTTGTTTTCAGTGTATCATTCACATCTTTTTTATGATGATGAGGATGATGATGATGATGATCATCATCATCATCATCATCATCATCATCATCATGATACTAAGCGTTTTGGGCCGTTGAACAGATCCGAAATGCCTATGGTCATAATAACCATTTAAATTTCATTCAAATTCAAAGGTGTTTTCATGATAATGATGCCAATGACACTAATTTTTCGACGCCGGTTCTAAGCATTTCAGGCGAATATAGTCGTCCATACTTCCGATGGCCAGGTACCCAGTTATACAGCTGTGATGAAGTTACTAGCCCAGGGACAAAACACAGTAATTCAGGTCACAGACTTGCTGGTGTCACTGCCGGAAACCGGAACTTTGGTGTGCATGACTGTGATTTCATGTTACACTGAAATAGTTTGAGTATATAACTATTGACTTTAAAATGTGTCATGAAATATCTCCCTTATATTGTCCTTTAACGATAGCCTTGAACACTTATAACTTATAGCTCGAGACTCTATGTTGTGTAACTAATCGCTTTGATCTACTGACGTGAAGCTCGACAAGGCAATATCGTAAATAGAACACCTGTCAACACCTGTCACAACATCAAGTGTGTCCATGTCAGAAGTGAATGTTTTATATAATGGATGCACGTTTCCAAAAGCAAAGTAAACTATTGATTGTTACAGGCATTAGTGAAGTTGAATTCAGGAATATTCATTGTTGAGGCATTAAGTATGTTTAATTCAGGTGTAAATAAACCTAAATGTAGAATATTCATTGTTTTAGCTTTTAGTGAAGTTGAATTCAGGTAGCAAATAAACCTAAAGGTATAAAAAAAAAATGGCATTAATGAAGTTGAATTCACGTTTCAAAAAACTTAAATTAATAAAGCATAATTGAAAAAAGAAATGTGAAAACATAAGTATTAAAAATAAGGAAAAAACTTTAAACATAAATTCATCATACAGATTGCATCATATTCATTCATTGTTTTAGGCATTAACGAAAATTAATTCTTGTATGAAACAAACCCAAAAGTCAAGTATTGTTTGTTGTGGGAATAATGCAGTTGAATTCAGGTATCAAAAACTAAAAATTAATAAAGCATAATTTCAAAGAAGTGTGAAAACTAAATCTTAATAATGTAAAAATCAACTTAAAACAATTGTTCATCAAATACAAATTTTATCATAGAAATTGAAGTAAATACTCTCATGATATACGAGTATCTTCCCAACATCACTGGTTGCTAGACATCATGTAGTACCTGCTTTGTTTCCAGGATACTACACGGTGTGGCACTACATTTCACTTTGATTTCTCGATATGACAATAACGTAAATAGAGCATATCAACATCTGTCATAACACAGAGTTGTACCATGTCAGGAGCAGAGCTTATACAGTAGTGGGCAAAAGAAATGGCTACTTTTTTCAACATAGCAAAATCTCACAATATTTGCGGATAAAACCAATGTTGAATGTATGTTATTAGTTATTGTCTTGTTAATAAGTATACACAATTTCATTCATCGGGGTATACTTTTTATTTTATGTATACTAAAACACAAAACGGGTGTTATACTCGCTTTTTACACTTTTTTGGCAAGAATGTTTGTCATTCAATCTACAAATTTATGAAATTTAGAAAATATGCTAATACAAACTGAATTTGACATAATGTACTTTCTTGGACTTGCATCGTTCCCGCGCCGTTGCTGTACGTCGTTTGATAATAGGGCAAATGTCCAAATTCACTCTCCTATCTCATCTAGTTGAGGAGTTTCCAAAACGACGATTTTTTAAAAAGCACGTTGCACAATAACAGAACATGCTTTTTAAAAATAAATTCAGTTTAGTTAGTTCTTAGAGATATGACGTAACTGAATGTTAGTCATATTGAATAACTCATGGATTACAAGATCTTTGATTTTGGGGGTAGGCGTTTCTTTTGCCCGGTATTGTATACGACTATATCCTCTTTATACAGAGATTCCTCATGTTATATTTTCCCATATCACCTCTGTTACATTACGCCTTAACATTGATGCAGCTGTTTGATCTTGATTGGTTACAGTCAATTTATGTTGTGGCACTAACTTATGTTATAGTAATCTTGTGGTAATATAAATATCCGATATTGAAGAGCATCATGACTTCTGCTTACAATAATATCTAGTATATGAAAATATAATTATTACTAAGTAATCCATTTTATTCCTCTATCTTTTCAAATATTCACTTTTCTAGACATGCTGAATAAGGACAGAGACTTATTAAAGGCTGTTATTTTATATAGTATTGGACAGGATGACGTCCTATATACCTGTATTCATGTAAATGAACAGATTAGAAACTAATTAAAGGTACATCCATTGTGTTGTTGGGGGTCAAATATGCTAAACGTTATAAATGGTCTTAATTTATCGAGATGTACCAACTGTTACCGAAAACTACCATTTTGATGATACTCGACTTAGTATATTGACGATATGAAGGTAAAAGTATCGATTTCTGATCGAAAACCGGACAATGCACCGGGTGTGGCGCGCGCCAATGAGTCAAACGTAATTTTTGAATCTTATTTAAACCAGACAAAATAACAAATTTGGGTTGAAAATGTTCACTAGGTCATATAACTACTGTGCATGTAAATAGAACGTGTACTTTCGGTTTCTGCACATGAATTATGATGTTACTCGATTTTAATTGGAAACTAGTAATTATGATATATTTGGCGATTGGGGATGAATATGCAAGCTGAATGAATTTATTTTCATTGTAAACAGCACATATGGTGTGTTGAAACGTATTAAAGCCAAATCAAATGTTATGAAACACAATGGATGCACCTTTAACACTTAATTTTGGATTGGGATAAAAGTAAGGAGGTTAACATCTGTTGCATATTTCCCCTGCTATTTTAAAGCCCTTTTAATCATTTATTTTATTGCTGGTAGCATGACTAAATAAAATGAATAACAAAAATAGATGAAATATGAACCTGATTTAGCATAAGGTTACTTGTGAATTTTTATTTTTTTTAAAGTATCGTTGGTGTTATATATTTAATATATATATTGCGTGACTTAGATAAGGGTATAAAACATCGGGTTATAAAGGTTTAAGATATTACTGGAAACGTGAACCTTGAATAATTCATAGAATTTGACTTGTATTACACCCAGGGACAGAAGAAAGGATACCAACAAAAATGCAAGATAGTGTACTCACAAAGGAACAACAGTAAAAACAGAAACAACCGGGTAATAGTTATATAAACGTTTATTGAAATAGTATCAGTTGATAGTTCTGAAAAAAGACGGCTTTTAAAAATCGTCGTTTTGGAATATCCTTAAACAGGAGAAAGAAAAGTGAAATATGGCTTATTCTGGCATGTTTTATGACGTCACAGCAACAATGCGTCGTGTATGTAAGGTTCAAATAGTTGCAAATAAGGGGTAACCTCCCATACCCCAGACGTCCCATAACTTAGACGCGTTAAAACAACATCCGTTATGGTTGGTTGCACTGAAGATGACTCCATTGTTACCTTTCCCAACTAATGGACTGGCCCAAAGAATAAGAATTAATGAGTTTATTCTTGATATTATTCAACATAAAAATAATAAATAAAATTTATTCATCAATAAAATTCTGTGTAATATACTACTCTTTAGCACAAAATATACATTCAGTATATTATTCAACATAAAAATGTGTTTCCATAATTGAAAATTATATGACTCTATTCATCAATAAAATTCTGTATATTTTAAAATGTACTACATTTTAGCACAAAATACACATTCAGTATTCAGTTCAGAGGTGTGTCAAAAACAGCCTGTCCAAAAACTTGAGAACTACATTTACACACATGATTTGTCAGTTTTTCAAAAAGGAATAAAAAGCGAACATTAAGAAATATGTTCTTCAAAGGTCTATGGGTTGAGGAATATATTTTAACAGTTTCCATGCTGTTACCGTAATTGTAGGTAAAACAATAATACATAGCTATCACTTTTCTCAGTCAAAACATCTGATAAAACCATTGTAAGGGTGGTAACAACTCAGAAAATACTTTCTCTGCTGTTACCTCCATTTCTCTGCTGTTATTGTAACTTAAAAGTAAAAAAAAAGAATAATGATAACTTTGTCTTAGCTGGAAAGAATTCATAATAAAAACATAGTTATCAGTTATATGAATTGATTACTTTTATTTTTAAATATTTTTTAAATGGCGGTAACAGCAATTTTAATTAATCATTTGTTGTTAATTACCAAACAAGTTGTCGTTATATGCTTGCATATTTCTATTTTTTTAATTTGGAAATGAACCTTGTTTCAATTATGACAATACTCTATCACTTTCCAAATGATTTTAAAAAAATTCATGGTATTGAAAATCAGACATTTTTTGAAAATTACCCATTTATGTTATATACATAAAGATAGGGAGATAACTTTATTCAGTCTGATGCCAATCAAACAAGTCATGACTTTATTCATCAATAAATTTCTGTATATACTACTTTTTAGCACAAGATACACAGTACACATAGCATACAATGAATAATATGGTTTCAGCACTTTTTTCAAAAGCACATAATGTCTCATTAACAACACGACATCTAACCAAGTTAATTAATTTACTCTTATGGACATATTGCTCACTATCACTTGCAAAAAGTTATAATCTTGTTCTGGTCAATGCGTCTATATCTCGTTAGTCTATGGGATAGGTCCATTATACCAATGGGTAACAGTAGGTTGTAACCACAGTCACACCTGACTGATTCGTCTGAGTATTGGGCCGTATGGATTATGGGACGTCTAAGTTATGGGGGTAAACCAAATAAGGTATCCTTTATTTTGCCCCCGGGTGTATACTTGTAAGTATAGTGATAACAAAACACTCACTTGTTTGGATATTGCCTTGATGCGTTCAATATTTGCACTCAATAATGTAAAATAAACTTATGAAATGTCAAAGTATGTTAATATCAGCACACAAAGACCTTTATAGATAACGATGTGACTTGTTATGTGATTTATTACTTGAAGCTTAAACCTGAGATACGTGAACATGAATGTCAAAACATTAAATGTCATCGGTTATATTTTCATTGACTATGAAAATAAACGATTACAAACAAGTTCCATTTCGCTGATGTTGCATATAGCTCAATGCATAGATATGCGAAATCTAAATTATTTAATGATGGTAGATATATGGAATGAAGTTTTGGGAACAAAATTATCAAACTTATCCAAATGTCATTTATCATCGTAGTTTATTTCTATAAATGTCAAACATTCATTGATGGTAAGATAAATGCTTTTAAATGCTAATGTGTGCGCGTGTTTATGGTAAATTGGTTTATTCTGTTGCAGAGGTGATTAATGTTAATAATAAACAATATATTCAATATGGAAAACAATTTTATTGAAAAGGGAAAAATATAGTTTGCCTTTTCACTGACTGTTATATGCAAACACAATATTTCGTAGAGTTAAAAAGAGATTTGAAATGACATATAACTTAATAAAAGGAAAGAAGCGTCAAACAATACTGACAATTATTGTCAAGGGAATTCACACACGAATACTTTGTTATTTTACCACTGTACAGTTTATGAGTATTGAGTTTAGAGTATGCAGTATGGTATGGTAATCGAAACACCTTCTACCATGCATATCATCTTAAAGGGAGGGTTCTATTGAGTATATGTTGTGGAAAGAAAATTCAAAAGAACACTCTTGTTTTTTATATATATATATAGAAATATCACAAGAAATGTTCAAACTCTATGGTCACATATATCAAAAAAAAAAGAGATGAAGTTGAAATAAGTTTGGCTAACGTTTTCAATAGGTACATCATGTACCTACTTCTTCAGGCCGTTTAATGCAGTAACTGACACACAGTACATAGCACTATGACGTCACATATATATATATATATATATATATATATATATATATATATATATATATATATATATATATATATATATATATATATATGTGTATATATATATATATATATATATATATATATATATATATATATATATATATATATATATATATATATATACGTGACGTCAAAATCACTGTAATGTAAACCTCCCTGAAGAGTAAAGCGAAACATGTAGAAGGAAATCGGAGTTTGTTATTCTTTTTAAACCAATTTTGATATATATAAAATAGATTGATTCAAGGGATATATATATATATATATATATTGAAATAGATTGATTCAAGGGAGAAGCATATATATATATATATATATGTCAATCACAAGAAATGTTCAAACTCTATGGTATATATATATATTCTACCTTGAATCAATCGCTTTCCATGGAGGTTACTCCCTTCAGATTGAGAGGGTACATTGTACGGGCTGTAGGATAGGCCATATTTCACACAATATATGCCATAGCCATTAACATTGATTTTCTCAAAACAATTCCAGATTTTAAAGACATCATTGGACTATTGTCACAAAAACTGAACATTGAATCACAAAGTCGTGCCTGAAAGTGTGCTTGTGGTTATTGAATATTTAATATCGAGCTTAATCATTTTACTCCCTTCAGTTTTCCGATCCTAACGTTAGAATCGGAAATCTTTAAGGATTAACCTATGTGGGAAAATAATCCCGTGAAGTAAGGTGGAATAGAAAAAACAAATATCAAATGGTTCTGACGGGATTAATCTTTTTGAATATGATGAGCTCATTTTGACCAGTGTATCGGTTTTGTCAAGTGTATTTTTGTGAATTTATACAATTAGACAAAGAATAGCACATATTCATTGTGGAATTAATAACAATAAGAAATGAAACCATTCATCAGCGCTACGAATGTGGTAAGCTTTGCTACGACATAACAATAGATATGCTGACCAGTCTAATGAAAACAATTTTGTTACATTTTATATCAATTATTTTGTTGTTGCAATCTTCGTAAAATACAGAGTTTTTTCCCTGTTTTTGCTTTATTCCTCCCAATTACACAATGGCGCATATTCCGATAGAACCATCCCTTTAATCATTATTGATCAAGTATTGATCCAACACGGTTTGTCAACGACAATGTGAGAACAAAATGCAATGAAATGTAATCCAATAGATAACTAATTGAAACGACATGCCTAAAATCCGTTCAATCATTGCGCAACTCTATTTATTTAATCTCCAATGACATGTTCTTCAATACAAACTATCAATTCTAAATGGAAGAGCATTCTCAAACAGTCAACCCACACTCTCCATCGACTATTTGAGGGACATACATGTACTCTCTTTGAGGGACATACTGTCCCTGTATAATCCATAAGTTCATTTCCGACAATTGTTGACGCTACATCATTAGCAACACAATGTATAAGTTTCCCAAATGAAGACTATGTTGTGAAAACGGTCGGAAATAAACTTATATGAAAGTTAATCTTCAGTATGTCATTTTTTAAAGAATATCTAAAACATAAACCATGAACTTTTAACTTTTACATGAAATTTGTGATTTGAAAGTTGAGGATCGACCATCGGTTCTGGTCTTCCAACATTACTCGATTTTAAGTATTTTCATTGGTTGGTTATTTTAGCCTTTACGAGCAGTTTCCTTCCTTATTACACACCGGGTAATAGGTAGAGTAACGGATTAAAATATCAGGAAGCAGGATGTAGAATCCACTGATGTTAACATAACTAAAGTTAGAAAATATAATCAGCTTGAAAAGTAGTTAACCAATTTCTTTTAAAGCTCAAATAGTTGCCAGTCCGAAGCAAAAGTTGTAAGGTTTGTAGGTTAAAATATTAATTTCAACAAATTTAGTTATCTTTAAAATGATAAATATTATTTCATATTGAAAATGATTTGTGGTTATCAAATCTTAAATATCGTGTTTTATCATTCATCTATCACTTATACCAAGGTTCTCGTCTAGTTCTGTGTCTCGTCTGAAGTAAATAAAAGGAAGCATCTGTCCCTTTTGACGGAAATGTGATCCAGGAGAACGAAACCAAGTGTGGAGAATTCGCTTTCGATCTGCCTCGATTGCATCCGGGAACACAGTTAGTGAGGACAATGCATCTGCAGTGTTGAGGCGCATCCATATGTACAAGAAAGTTCTTGGTGGGTTTAGTTATCCAAAATGTCCTGACAAATCCTCCAAACTCCATCTTCGTCATTTTAACAGTCAAATGTTTCATTTGAATACATCATGCCTTTATATGGCCCAGAAAGTTCTTGGTAGGTTAAGTAATCCACAGTGGCCTGTCAAATTCTCCAAACTCCATCTTCGTCATTTTAACAGTCAAATGTTTCATTTGAATACATCATGCCTTTATATGGTCCAGAAAGTTCTTGGTAGGTTTAGTATTCCACAATGTCTTTTAAAGTACTCCAAACTCCATCTTCGTCATTTTATCAGTCAAATGTTTCATTTGAATACATCGATATCATGCCTTCACATGGTCCAGAAAGTTCTTGGTGGGTTAAGTAATCCACAATGTCCTGACAAATCATCCAAACTCTATCTTTTAACAGTCAAACGTTTCATGCCTTTAGAAAGTGCTGCACAAAGGTATGGCAGTTTTACTGTCTAGAATCGTCTCTAGTACATGATAATTCAAGTTTCATACTTGTTTTTCGAAACCTTGCTGTTGCGCTTTATTATGTCTCAGTTTATCGGAATTATACTTTCCTCAATTCAACAAGCAAACGTTTCAACAAGCAAACGTTTCAGCATGAATCTAGTTCCAAGACATTCGAATTCATCGATTGGAAATGAGATATACAGAAAACACAGTGCATTTCAGTACAGTAATAGTCTACTTGAATATGAGAATTCCTGTTTCATATTTACGTTCAACTTTATCTTCTAACGATACTTCACTTAAAGTAAACGTAAGATATCCATAACTAATGTAAATGCCTCATTTGTATGAATACCATCTGCAAATAGTTAATGAAAATTCACCAGCAACACATTTTAAGTGAAATATTTGTGAAAACGACTTTAACTTTCATGTCAGTGTGAATAGCATGTCATAACCATGTCTGTGACATTACATCTCCCAAAACATAAATGAAGTTTACATTTCCTAATTACAAACGTTGAACACAATTATTTTCTTAACGAAGATAATCACAATTGAAACTAGCTTACTTCTGTTTAATTGAAAATTTGCTTTCCTTTAAAATTAAAAACACGAACATTTCAAAATACAATTACACAAATGAAAATCAACAGGAGTCACAGAGATGGATCGTGAAGTAATGAGCACTAAGGCGTCGATAACTTTACCAAAGCTGCAACACCTTTGCATAAAGTGATAATTTGAATCGAAACCTAAATTTAACTGGCTTGAAAATACAAATTATGGTACCTTAACCTGTATTCAAATATGTTTGTCTCAATCTCAATTTTTAAAATAATACATCAGCAATTGTAACCTGTTTCGTATCAAATATTTGATATGGAAATTCTTTAACAAACTTTTTCAAGGCATCTTCGATTCATTTGCGTTGCAGCAACAATAATCTTATCGGCGCCTGTATCTCCATGTTTTCTCGATCCATTGTTATGGTTGTTGCCGCTGTCCTTTCCCATTGTGTAATTTCATTCTACATGCATAAAGGTGTTTAATTTATTTTATTTTAAAGGACAGCTGATATTTTGTATATCTTTGTAATTCACTCACATTCACTGTTCCTAGATCATATTTCTAATACACTGATTGCTCCTGTATGACATTGTACTTTGCCGGTTCCTGTTAATCACGCCATGAAACCATGGAAACAATCACTCAGTCTGATTAAAATCAACCTTGTTCCGAGGAATAAAATTTGAAAAATATTGCATCTACCGGGATACGAACTGGTTCTATAGATTCCTCGCCACAAGGTCTGAGGACGCCCTTCATAGGCGCGTCTTTCGAACCAGTTTAGCGTAGACAAAGCCCAGTTAAATAGCTGATCAATGACATCATAGATTTTAAACGGTCGCCGTTTTGAAAGCATGTGGAACAGACGAAAGGATAGCTGTTTGTAGTTATCTGCCCCTAGATTCTCGCACCGAAAGCTTTTGTTGGATGTCTTGTGATTAGTTTACTTAATTGCGTTCGCACATGCAAGCATACGGGCTGTTATCAGACGGTTCTGCGAGGAAACCTCCGAACGATATGAGTTCGCATCCCGGGAGATGCACTATTTGGCATTTTAATCCTCTGAAAACCGTCGATTTTAATCAGACTGGTAATCACTTAACATTGACCGTCATGCATGTAACGAATACATGCTGACAATAGAGGTGACAACCTCTTTGAGAAGAGCCGAGATTGCGAATTAGGTGAGTGATATTTGAGCCATGTTTTAACCTGCAGTAGTGCAGTGTTTAGCGCGTACGATTTCGGCTCACCTCGTTTTATAATAACTTTAATCTCACAACTACAAATAATACTATGTATTTATTGTCAATTGTGATGAACAAAAACATTATTCACTCTTAGTTAATCGCACATTTTGTTTATTATGATTTCGGTAGAATTCTACTATACTCCAAGGTGTCATGATATGTACAGGTAGTTACAGGTTGTCGGACAGTTGTACATCTTCCCGGCTTCGCCTCAAGCAACATCACATTTCGGACCGTAACTGGGCTAATGTTGACTGTTAATCAATAATGTTTTTTTGACATTTTATGGTATTACCAGATTCAAAGGTCTTGGAATGTCATGTACCGTTGTATTGTCAGTCTTTATGGATATCTTAGGTAAAAAATCACAGAAAGAGCTTACATTTAGTTTAATAATTTCACAAACAAGAAACTAAATTACACTTAAAAGTTTGGTACAAGAATGTTGAAGTATGATTTTAAAAGATATTAAGATAATTTAATTATAATCAAGATATGGATACAAATATGATGAATTAAGTTAAAGTTTTAAAGGTTAAAGTTAAAGTTCGTCCGATGATAAAAGTTTTAAAAAATACGTTATAGAGAATATTTTAAAACGCTTTTAGTACAATATGTCATCAAATGTTTATTTTTAAAAGTGACATGTTAAATATTTATAGAAACAACCTTTGAATCGTTGGTTGATATATTTTTTCTTTAAATTATGATCGACAAATACAACTTTAATACATTTTAAAGTGCCATATTTTTTTCTTTCCAAGACGTTTTAAATTTGGGATTCAAATAGCACTTTGTTAAAATGTGGTGGAGCAACATTAAACCTATCGGCGCCTCTATCCCTCTGGTTTCTCTTCCATCTCCACGTGTCTCTTACTCTTGTCCATTCACATTTGTGTAATTGCATTCTAATTTCATTTTTTCTGATTTATTTTTAAGGACAGCTAATAGCAAAGTTTGCAATTCAACAAAAGTAAGCTAGGTTTGCAACGTGATATGATTATTTAAAGGTACGTCCATTGTTTTGTTGGCGGTCAAATATGCCAAACGTTATAAATAGTGTTATTTTATCGAGGAGTACCAACTGTTACCGAAAACTACCATTTTGATGATAATCGACTTAGTATATTGACAATATGAAGGTAAAAGTATCGATATATGGTCGAAAACCGGAAAATGCACCGCGTGGCGCGCGCGCCAATGAGTCAAACGTAATTTTGGAATCTTATTTAAACCAGACAACATAACAACGTTTGGTTGATAATGTTCAATAGGTCATATAACTACTGTGCATGTAAATAGGACGTGGTCTTTCGGTTTCTGCACTTGCATAATGACGTTACTCGGTTTTAATTGGAAACTAGTGATTATGACGTTTAGCGATTGGGGATGAATATGCAAGCTGAGTTAATTTGTTTGTATTGTAAACAGCGCATATGGTGTGTTGGAACGTATTAAACCCAAATATGTTATGAAACACAATGAATGCACCTTTAACAAACAAGTTGTGCAACTATGACAATCATATTATTTAAACTCAACATGTCATGGAAGAATGCGAGATAGAAACAGAGAACGACAGAGAGATAGAGTCGGAGACAGAGATAGAGAGAGACAGAAACAGAGAGAGAGACAACTAGAGACAGTGACAGAGACACTGGCAGAGACAGAGAGACAGTGACAGAGACAATGGCAGAGACACATACAGTGACAGAGAGACGGAGAAAGACAGATACACGTAGAGAGACGGAGACAGAGAGATAGACAGAGATACAGAGAGATAGACAGTGAGACACACAGAGAGAGGGTGGGCTAGTACAAACAAAACAAAGTGTAAGATGGTTTTAACATTGCTTATGAAATCGTGACGTTTATATTTCGCTGTCCTTGGATATTATCTTTAACTCCCAATGTGTTTTATATAGTTGGTTGTGTAATCGTGTCACTGTGGACCATCGTTCTTATAGAGTCATTTAAAACATAAATAGAACAATATGTCATATTGTCACAATAAACTCTGGTCACGTCCGTATGGATAAAGGATGGTGAAACTTTCATTTTATATGACAAAAAAAGAACATGTGTCAATGTAGATTAGATTAGAATTAGCCGTTGAAATTTTTTGCAAAATTGTCACCAAACTCCAAGTATATAAGACGGTGAAGGTCTTCGATAGATTTGAAAGATGGCGTCAATGCTTAGATAGTGTATTTTCTGGTTAGTGGTCATGTTTGTATCTAGCGGTTTATGGTGTGAACTCTTAAACTATATATCATGTTGGAATCCGTTAGATATTTTACATCATGATTGGTTATATTTTACCTCAAACTGAATTATGTTAATATAAGACAACGATGGTAAAAATAACTAATTTCATTCCAATGAAGAAGTTGTGTTTGTAGAATATTGACTCAAACGTGACAGAAATATAACAACTTATATAACAGTTTTTTTCTAAATTTATATGAAATATGAATTGTGGATTTGTTTCTATCTTAAATGTGGTATCATATTTTGAAAGATTCAGAAACATTTGTGATATGTTTATTTTCGATTTGATTACAACAAAAATATGTGAACAAACAACAACATTCTTCACGAGAAACTCCGTTGTAATTACATTTGAAAGAGCATCAACATCCGTTGATTTAGCCCAACATTGTTTTCAAAAATCAACCACATCCGTTAATTATATCCGACTTTTGTAACTTCCTTGTCGATGACTTCGGTTTTGTGTTTACAAAAATAATGACCTTGAACATATTCATCAAATATTTAAACTCAAAATAGATGACCATGTAAAAAGTTTCTCGAAGCTTCGATTTCTATTTTTGGTATTGATATTTAATTTATTTTTCTATTTTGTACATGGTAACACCAATCAACTACACAGTATACGGTGACTTGTCATAGAAAAATATTTACGAATTTTAAGAAAATTCTTGGTCATTATCTTCAGGGTACAGTTATTTTGTTTTCCCAAAATATTATGAGTTTCTTTAGAGACATTCTTTGTGGTCTTCAACTTTCCATTGATAATTCATGCATGCTATAGACAAAATGAGTTAAAATGACACAAATAAACCCGTTGACCTCTTAATGGGAATCAATGAGGGATGTGTCATGATCATCAGGGTGCTTAATCAGTTCACGGTGTAAAACAAATCAGATCGAACATAACACCCGTGGCTCTTCCCCGCAGGTATCATGTCAGATGACCTTCTTTGTGAACTTTCACCTTCAATAATTTCATCCAATCAGAGACCTTACTTGATACGATATTGAATGTGGTGTTTCGTATGTCAACTATAATAGGCCCGAAGGTTTTCTAGCCTCGCCGCCGATTGGATAGAGTGAAGGTGGGGAAAGTTCAAGACCTCTATGGTGCAGTATCTACATCAGAAACAAAGTGAGTCCAGGTTCGACCAACTTCCCAATGCAAAGCATAACTCTTGCCAGTCTCCATTACTGGCTGATTTAGGCCTTGCAGTATTTCCTTAAAACATATGTGCTTAGAAATCCAGGCCCACTATGCATTTCTGGTGCAGCGATTCACTATCTAGACACAACAAAGCGAGGGAAATACCGCAAGGCTTAAATCAGCCAGTAATGCAGACTGGCAAAAGTTATGCCTTGTGTTTGGAAGTTGAGGTTCGACCTGATTAAAATGAAGTTGCGGTGTAAAATAAAATGTTAAAAAAATTAAAAGTTTTTGATTGCTGCAGGTGTTAATCTTACAAAAGCGTTTTATGTGATAAATCCATTATGTGGTTTAGCTTCATCAAATGCAAATTGGCATTGTATGCTTCGATATTGACATCAATATCAGTTTTACATAATGTAATCTAGTCCTCATTTTGTTGTCTCAGATGTGTTGCCTTTGAACAGCCAAAGTTGATTGGCCACAAAGTATTTCATCTCAAGAGAATAGATTACTGCATTAGTTGTGTCGTCTGAAAGTTAATTAATATTAGAAGTCTCAAAAAGGCATTCGAAAAGGCAGATTGATAACAGATCAATGCAGTGGTTTAAATGACGACATCCAATTAAATCTATGTAATTTCTCTCAATTTAAAAATGAAAAGTATTCAATGGCCAAAAAACACCATTAAAAACGCTCATTTCATGAAATTTCGTGTATCAATTGTACCTTGTTAAGTGCACTGAATGAAGCTCGTAAACTCGTAATGTTCTGAAACTGGCAAATATAAGGTGTGGAAGATTTCTCATCAAAATCTCATTTCAAAAATCATGATTGTGATTCAAAAGGATGTTGTTGGTTTGCTCCCATCCATTTATGGAATATGTTTAGGCTCTATTGCTAAATTATTTTATCATAATGTACAATGTGTGCTACAATTTTATGTAGATCAAATCACGTGTTGCTTTACGTAAACTCATTTAATATATTATTAATATTAATCTTCCTCCAAATGTAATCTTCCTCCAAATGTAATCTTTCTCCAAAGGTAATCTCCCTTCAATGGTAATCTTTCTCCAATGGTAAACTTTCTCCATTTGTAA
Source organism: Gibbula magus (assembly GCA_936450465.1). Lineage (NCBI taxonomy): Eukaryota > Metazoa > Mollusca > Gastropoda > Trochida > Trochidae > Gibbula > Gibbula magus. The sequence continues at coordinate 83,987,836 of OW388290.1, forward strand.
CCTTTTTCCATTTGTAACCTTTCTCGATTTGTAATTTTCGTCAATGATCACCTGTTTTGGTATGTGACACCGACCAGTTCACAAGTGTTTTCTCTCAAAAAGAATTCAAGCTATATTTTTAACCACAGCTGAGTGTAAATAATGTAATTGCAAGTTATGTCAGTTTTGTTATAAAATCCAATGATGCAGTTGGTACTATACACATATTAAATGATTTACATTTACAAAACTTGATATAGCCACATTGATTTCAAATACAAAATTGTGTGTGGCAACGCTCAGACAATCTGACAGTAAATGTTTTAGAATAAAAGAAAGATGTTTGAATTCTTTAAGAAGCAATTTAGAAATTAGGAACCATGACACTCAGGAGTAGATGTGTGGAATGGAATACACGGTGTCATCCTTGATCTATAGATAATTGGAGGGTGAAATACATCTCTGCTGCAAATCCCCACGTGTTTTATGCAAAGAGTGTTTGTGACAGAACCTCTGTGTAACTGAACATAAAATATTAACTATCTTGGACGTTAATTCTCGCTCAAGCAATATCTTTTTTATACATATCTCGAGTATTACATAAAGAAGTGAAAGTAACTGAACTTTTTAGGATATTTTTCATAAATTTGATGATGGTTAAATCCTTGAAAACAATATTTTGAATTAAAATAGGATAACAAATTTTAAGTTTTTAATTTCGATTTTATTTTATTTTCTCTGTTAATGTTGATCTCTGGGGAATATGTTCTGTTATCTCGTTCTGTGAACTCTAGATTTTTCCAACACTTTTGACTGACACGTTACTTAATTGTGTTTAAATTGTTTAGTCGTTGATGCAGTGTATGATTTTATGAAAATTGAATTGTCAACATACATTGATTTACAGCACAAAGCAACATTTGATGATTGGTGAATTGCGTCATTTGGTGAATCAATGTATATTGGATATCATTTACGAAAAGTTCATTTTCAAACTTTTCTCTTGGTTTCGATCAAGTCAAAAGTGTATCCAAAAATATGTGATTCTAAATTATGTAAAAAAAAAATAGTTTATTTTGCTCAACTCATCACAACCCTTTTTCTGACAGAAATAGGTTCGGGGGAATTTATAGAAGGAAAATTTGATAATCAGTAAGACAAACCCTGCGGATACAGTCATGTGCTTTAGTTTTCTAACTAAATTATCGAGCGCTTTTCGTATATTATCGATGTACCTTCTGGACTGTCAGACATTCAATTATTCTTTAACCAGTAAATAACACATTACTTATTCAGTTTCCACAAAATAAAAAGTTTTTACTTTAACTTTGTAATTATATTGAGTACAAATCTCGAATCTGATACAGCAACATTCAACTTCCAAACGCAAGGCATAACTGTTGCCAGTCTCGATTACTGGCTAATTTAAGCTTTGCAGTATTTCCCTTGATTTGTTGTGCCAAGATAGCACCTGAAATGCATAGTAGGCCCGGATTTCCAAGCACAGAGATCTTAAGGAAATACTGCAGTGCCTAAATCAGCCAGTAATGGAGGCCGGCAAAAGTTATGCCTTGCATTGGGACGTTGAGTAGCATTTGGGACAACTTGACATTAACCCTAATCGTAGCAGATTTTAAAAGTCAATAAGCAACTAACACATCATATCTCTCTACATCATATCTCCGTCGTTGCCTTCATCAGATTACATGTATATTCAAATGTTAGTTTGTCTTAACCTTCACTTATACATAACCATCATTTGTCAAATAGTCTATGCAGAATAAAGTTATGAAGTTCCTTAGGCTATTCTCAACACTGGCGACCGGATTAATGTCTCATCTGCCAACGAACGGATTGTAAACTTCCTCTCAAGGACTTCCAACAAAACCCTTGCCATGTTTATTCAAATATACTTCAGCAATCCACCAGGAAGGGCTGAAAGGGAACCCACACAATCCCAAGCTTATTAACATGCTTCAAGACTGTCTCGATGTTAATTTCATTTGAAGGAGCATCCACATCCGTTGATTTTGTCCACAATTGCATCTCAAGAAACAACCGCATCCGTTAATTAAGTCCAAGATTATCCGGGGCATTTACAACTTCCTAGTTGAAGACTTCCGGTTTTGCGTTTACAGAGATGTCCTTGACATGCCTTGTCTTGTTTTGCTATAATCGATATGAACACGAAATAATGCACTCCGTGTTGCTCTGCATTTTTTACTTAAATTTCAGAGATAACGAGAATGGTTATTTCCTTCAGTTTATTGAATTTTAGCTACAAACATACACATATCTGAGCGACCTCGTCAAAGACTTACACTCATAATTGCTTATAATGTCCAACAAAATTGCTATTTTCGCATTCTTGTTAGATTGTTAGTGATATTCATAGTTTGAGACAACATTCCTATATTTTCATTTACATTGATGCAATGGAGACAAAAAAGGAAACGTTATTTTTTCAAAATATGCTGTGGAAGGGATTCGGAATATTTAACTTTGTTTCATCTTTACTTTCTGTGTCATAATCTCCAGGATACAACTGATGTTTTCATTTATAGATTACAAGCATCTCTATGGGCACATATGTGTGTGCTTCATATTTTGCATTTCAATTGCATGTGCCTAACAGTAAAACAAACAACATTCTCAAAGGTGCTGAATTATTTTAACCCTGAGACTATGGCCCATCAAAAGGGCAGTCGGGGGACCATACACATGATAGTGGTAAAGTTTATAAAGAGTCTTAAAATATTAAAGTTTTAAAATGTCCCATCAAAGACGGTATTGATTGTTGACGGTGATTATCTTATAAACGTTATTTGAGTGATCCAATAATGGGCCTTTGTTCATCAAAGACACAATCCCTTTGAATGAGTCCATGTTGACAGCAACATCATTATGTATTATGTAATGTAATCTAGTTGTCAATTTGTTGTCTCAGCTTTGTTCCCCTTGAACTGTTAGATCGGATTTATATTGTCACTCTATGTCACAAAGTATTTCACCGTATCAGGATATAACACTGCAATGCGTGTGGATCGGGACTACAGGCTTACAGAATTAGAAATTCGTGTCGTTTACTAATGGAAAATCTCGTTTGATATGATCCTTTAATTATGATCGCTGTCATTTAACGTTCTCATTGCATTCAATTCCGTTTACCTAAAGTTCCTTTTTTTGTTAATTCCACTTACCTATAATACCACGTTTAGATATGTCCTTGACATTTGAGGTCCAACCCTTCAAGCATAAAACAACCTTAATAAGAGAACCAAATGGTTTAGGGTATTCTTCTGCATGGTCAAACTCGACAATTCTCCAAAATCAATTAATTAATTAATTTATTATAAAAACAATTAAAAAGATTTTTTAACAAACTTAATTTGTGACAGTAGAGGACAACCTTGATCTATGGGATCCCTAGCTCATGTTATGTCGTTTAGTTCACTTTAAACTGTCAAAAAGGCTTATTAATCACAGCATTATCAACAGAGTTTAATGATTTGTTTACAGAAAGATGTCATTTTAATGGTTGAGCAATACGATGTCTTCTCGGTTTGTGTGATAAGGAAACAAGATTGTTTCCGTCGAAGTCCTCGTTTGTTCTTTGTTGGCTGTCTTCAGCCTTTTCATAGCACACATCTAAATCCTTCTTTGTTAAATCTATTCATATCAGGGCCATGTTCAATAAGCGTTTAAAGAAATCACTCAATGAGCGATTACTTTTAAACCTCTCTTGAACGCGATTGCTCTATTTAGCACTACGTAGCAAAGCGAGCAAACCTCGAGGCATCGCACCGTGACGTTCAGGAGGAATACGGGCTCAATGTAGCGCTCAATGAGCGATTATAAGCGCTCACTGTTATGCAAGAGAGCCCAGATCTAACATTACAACCACATACATTATTTAACAGGCTTTGATAAATATACATCGTATATCATAGGGATGAACTATATTTACTGCATATACACAGCAACTGGGCAAACAATGAGCCGATGTTGTAAAACAGGACCAATTGAGACATATTGCATAACATGCTTTTCATGACCTTTGGCATGCCAATATAAATCTGTCTAAGGTTTTGTGTCAGAAGTTCATTTTAAAAAGAAGATTAGAATTCCAAATTAGTTTGTAATATCAATTCTTACGGCGCCATTTATAGAATATATTTGCAGTGAATCCTACCCAAGCTCCACTGTTTGTTCTATTTGTTCTATTTGTTCTATTTCCATAATTTCATTTTAATGTGCAATGTGGCTCTACTTCTTTAAAAAAAATAATTTTAAATTCAAATTACTCTGATCTTGCATATTTTCACTTTATTAACTACAGTTCGCTCGGTATGTCCATCTATTTGACAATTGAATGTTAGGTGACATTAAATGTATTCACCTCGGATTTGTTTTTGACAATAACGACATCACATTTTGAAAAAGAGGAAAAGTAATATATGATAAAAAGAAGCCATTCGAATTTTACAAGCATGAATCAGAGTCAGGCAAATGAATGTGTTTCTAACATTCTGTTGGAGTGTCATGTTAGAGGATAGTTGAAGTTCAAAGTTCAAGCTTAAGGATATCCAACTTCTTTATTCACAGAATTCTAATAATAGTCTCTGGCTTCTTTATTGTGGCTACACTGAACAAAGAAGATGATTATCCATAAAACCAAAACAGGTCCAAATCGAGGCGATTCTGGTATAGTCTGGGTTTAATAGTTGCAATACAGTGAAAAGGAAGAAGAAATTAGAATGCTAATGTAAAAAAGTCCAAAGTATTAATGCACCAAACAAACATACTTGTTAAAGCCTGCCTTGGTTAAGTAAAGGAGGAATATGATGCCAAATAAGAATAAGTGATAGGAAATTAAAAAGATTTTGCATTATGTTATAAGCTGAGTTTACAGTACTTCAATACGATGCAAAAGTTCATGTTTAGGTTGAAACGCTATTTCACTTTAGAGCTTAGGATAAAAAAACTATTATTAACTTCGTAAATAAACTTAATGATAAAAATATGTCATGATATCACAAAACACAATATCTGATAATCTGTTTTATTATATGCTTTACTTTAAAATTTATTTTCTCCAAACGTTTGAAATAAGTTTAAAGTTGACTTGTTGTCCTCACAGATTTGTCTTCTGCTATCAAACATATCCAATGTTGAAATTTAATGTTTTCCATTCATTCAATTTAAAATTTTAGTCTTGTAAATTGAGAGATTGATTTTATTTTCTGAGATTATTAAATAAATATGAATCTATGTTTGTTCGATTTTGTGTCTGTTCACAAACGAGCTCATCTCTTTAAAATATCAGTGCCCTTAAATATTCATCGCAGTTTATCTTCGAGTATGTCACAATTACATATAAATTTTACCTTTACCAGACAGGTTCGCATGAACTACATTGTCAAGACTGGAAAATAAGATTTATATTACCAGGACTCCATATTTGAGTAATATCAGTATATTTCATCGGTTTCCTTGATGGCACTTGTCCCAACGGAATTTGTTGGTAGGCTATTGGGTCTTCCTGCAACTATTTAATAACAATGTTGAATAATTCATCGCATGCTATCAATTGGTATACCGGGATAGGATAGCATCGTGATGGTCGTCATTATTATCTAAAATATGACTTATGTTAAAGTATAACTTTCAAATTTTATTTTATTTTTGATAATTTAAATAATTAATCTACTTTGAATACAGAACTGTATTTATTCCTCAGAAGCTGGACGTAAACAGTTTAACAAATTAATATATAATATAGTTGTATAGGGAACCTGAAGTTCACATTCGAAAAAATAAGCAAAATAAGGCAGAATATTCACATAAACATCAAGATTAACTATATAAACTAGTTTGCAAAGGAAACGTTGCCATATAAATGAAATATAGTTCAATCAACGAATGATAAATACGACTGAAACATAGTTACATGTTGTGTCCACATTCCACAAGCTAACTCGTCCATTTTTAAATCATTACCTTATTATGCTTCTGATAATTTGCCTTTTAAAAATGTTTTGTTTGGAACCTCTTTATACTCAGATAGAGTGAACTATGACTTCTTTACTTGTAATATGGCGTCCTGCAGTAACGAATTAAAGTCTAAAATGGTATATTATGTCACAAACATCTTTTATAACTGAATTTCCCTGATTTTGTCCAAAAACCCATCGACGTTGAACGCCGTAAAAATAAAATTATCGTTCAATGATAAATGACAATTTAAATACGTCTTTACAAAACACAAGCTTATCAAAGACATTAAAAACAGACAGTATCCGGTGGAAGTGTGTTTTGGACTTATATCATTATCCAGGTGTATGTAGGCCATCGGCCCATTATACATATTACATCGTATCATACAGTAAATAAGCGGCTAGTGCGTTGCTTCATAGCATAGAAAATGCACATAGGTTTCGCAGAACACTTTGGAGTTATCAGCAGACATCAAAGCATTAAATTTATGCAATAAAGGATAAGGATAATAGTTTGCAGGGATATATAACTTACGATTATGATTATAGGCAGAACATATTAGGATAAAATGAAACCCGTTCTCAGTGTGACCATCATTATACACATGATAAAATCTAAGGTTCCTAGGCGTATTGGTACGTCTACCTGTTTCAATATGTAATTGATGTGAGCTGCAACGGAACTGAGCAAGAGCAGCACGGAAACGTTTGATACTTATACAGCTCAGATATAATTCAGCAGAAAATATATGTCTATATACTGAATAAGAATACGGTTGACTCGGTTGAAAACCTGGCAACGGTTCTCTTTGACACTAGTTTATTAGTGTGTCTGCATTCAGACAGTCTGACAGACAAGCAGCAGAACGCTGGCTAGAATGGACCTCCTGTGTTTACTTACCAATAGATAATAACGTGGTTTTGAAAAACATCCCTGCTATCTCGTCCCCAGCGAGTTTTTGACACTGAATGTGTGTGACAGCTCACTTCCCTTAAGACTCTACAAATGATTTTAGAAAGGAAAAATTTATTGGGCAAATTTATTAAAGAAACCATATGTCATAGTGTTTTTGACTCTACATTTGAAATATTCTTGTTTGTGAGTGCATGCTATCTATACATGGTTGAACTATACTGAAGTACAAAATAAAGTTTACACCTCAGTTGGTTTTATCATATCTTTGATTTTCAATTACAAATATCTTATGTTTTCGACATCGTACTCTAAGCCTGAAAAGTTCAGGTGTTTAGTGACCAGCCAAGGAATACTTCTATGTGATTTTTAATTGTTTTGGGGGGGAAATAATTTTGAATTTATAAATTATTCAAAAATAAACTTGGATAAAACACAACTGTTCATCGACACGTAAGACATCTTCTATATGTCAAGATCAATAAATGTGCCTCATTCTGCAATATTTACAATGTCATAAACATTGTAGGAGTCACGTTGGTGTAAATTTCATTTCTTGCCTGTCTACATTAAACAGAGATATTCTAACTGAAAAATTAGAAGTCATCAATGTAATCACTTCAAACTACTGCTGAAAAGTGTTACTGTGTCGTGCTATAATCAAATGTATCTCATTTCTTTTAAACTATTGAATTAATCGAAACCAGCTGAGGTGTTAATTTTCTTTTGTATTTAAGATTACATATAGGTACATTGATCGAACTCTCGCTTTAATACTGATCACTGATAGCTTCATATGATTATAATGTATATCATTATTTCTGTCTATTCAAGTGATATAGAGGATATGATATGAGTGTCTATGTAAAACTGTGTTTACGACACAAGTGCCTGAATATTATTTCTCGAGCGAGAGCGAGTGTTATACCGACATTCCAACACGAGCGTGGTAGACATAGTATGACACATACGAATATATTATTCTGTTTATTACTGAAGTCATACAATTGAGATAAATACGCTACCATCTACTTTCAGGCATAAGCTGGCTACCCGTCGTCACAATGATAAAGTGAGATTTTGCCCTAAGCATCGTTTGAAAAATATGAACCAAAATATGATTGCCCTCGTAAACGTACGGGCAAAAGAAAGTATATGGCTCAGTTGTATTTATCATATGTATAATTGTCAAAGTCAAATATCTCGAGTTTTCGACGTCGTATTGAAAAACGGACTAGTTTGTGAAAATAGTCCAAAACATTAAATCAGTCAAAGAAAACCTCTACGCGGTTTAATTTTTTTTATCAAAATTGAAAATTAAAATTTTAAAATCCCCCCAAATTAATTTTGATAAAACACAACTGTTCATCGACATATAACACATACTCTGTGTGAAAATCAATAAATTTTCTTCGTCCTGCACACATTTACATGTGGGTTATGTTGGTGTAACTTTCATTTCTTACCCCTGTCTACTTTAAATAATGATAGTTTAGTTAAAAAAGTAAAACAGTCACCAATTAAGTTATTGAAACTACTGCCGAAAGGTGTTATTGTATCGTGCCATTATCAAATGCATCTCATTTCTTTAAAATATAGAATTAATCGAAAACAAGTGTGTGATATACTTTCTTTTGCCCGTCAGTTTAGATAATAATACTTTGCTTTTTATTCTTATATTAGTCCAGGAGAAAGTGTTTTGAAACGAGAACACAGTTCACCTATTAAAGGGGCAGTAGCACGTTTTCCGCTCAAATAAGTTGATGAAATGTATTTGAAAAAATAATTTCACCAATAGTGAAACATCCTTCTCTCTTGGGAAAATAAAGTTTAAAATGAGTGTACATGTTTCGGTAAAGCCATGGGAATCGTTTTTGTAATACAAAATAATAAATTGTGTTCACAATAAAATGGCCGCCATGCAATTTTTGCTTTATTCGCAACCTAATTTTTACCACTACATATAATTGGTTTGTGTAATAAGATGTTTTACCCTCTAAAGTTAATTTAAATGACATAAACTATCATTATTAATGGTAAATTTAAAAAATAAAGTTGGCAAAAAACGTGCTACTGCCCCTTTAACTCTAATACAGTAACATTTGCGATATTGTGACAAACAATGCATTAAGTAATTTAGAAGTTAGCACAGCAGGTTTCATCATTCACATACACCAGACTATAATTGAAACGCTACTTAGCAGGATATCACGAACATTACGATCATTAGTCAGAGAGTCTATGTAATTGAAGTCAATCGCCTCGATTGGCTGTGAGAAGCGAATCAGTTGGATACCTTTGCATGATATGATGACATGTCCCAGATTCTCTTGTAATGATGTATGGTAAATATTGACTTTCATCATAAATGGTGAATTACGGTATTTATTGGTTCTAATAAAATAATATTTTCACTGAGTGAAATAACATGTTATTCTACTAAGTAAAATACCACTTTCAATCATATTACGTCGTCGTAACAATAAGATGACGTCATAAGAAGACCGCAATAAAGCAAGGCGACCATGGATGCTCCATTCATAAAATTAACGTCAATTATAAACTTGGCATAGTTTCTAAAATTTAATAAATATAACATTTGACATTTCTCGTCTAATACTATCAATATCTTATCTCATGAACTAGAAATTATATATTTACAAAATATACATTTTGAATTCACTCGGTGAGATATAGGTATACAAGGTATTCGATATGAAATGTCAAATATCCTCTATTAACTACAATATTAAGTCATAAAGTAAATTATGAAAGCAAACGTTTTTGGCAAAAAGACAACCAGTGTCAATCAACTGGATTTCTAAATAATACTTGAACTGAAGATTTTTTTTCGGGGCGGGAAAGTGCACGGTTCCACGGTTGGCTATGTGCGCATATTTCACCGCAATACATGGGTTCCGTTCCATAACAGCGAGCGCTTATAATCGCTCATTTATTGCTCAATTTAGCGCTCAAGTAGCGCTCATTCTCTCTTGAACGACACGGTGCAAATTCCTCGAAGTTTGCTCGTCTTGCTACGTAGCGCTACATTGAGCAATCGCGTTCAAGAGAGGTTTAAAAGTAATCGCTCATTGAGCGATTACTTTGAAACCTCTCTTGAACCCCTGCAATAATAGGAACAGCCGTTATATAAGTTAAATACACTTGATTAGGGTCATTAAACCCCCATCTCGCCTCAACTTTATTCATTCTATATCACATACATGATTAATTTCAATGTAAAGCACTGTGTATTACTGGTGGAACACCGTGGTCGTATTTTGCTTTTAAGCAAATCAGGAGAAAATGGTGGTACTGACAGTACCATACGAGAAGGTCCTACAACGGAAATGAAATATTCATGAACGTAAACAAACAAGACACAATCAGCCATAACTATCAATACTAAAGACCTTGGCGTCCCATATTGATTTATATTCTACTGGGTGACCTCTCTATAGCATGTGGGTAATGAATAATAACTGGGTTAGGTGACCACACCGAACTAAGACTTTACAATGCACTGACAGTGTCTGGCTGCATACATCTATGTCGTTAAATGTTGGTATTGAGTAAAAGGTTCTGTCATTATTATGCAATGCTTATTCATACTTAATCATGTGATCTCACACATAACATACCCGTATACAATTTTCAGTATACGGAGCTAAATTGCTATTCATCATCAATGTACCGTACGGCTCGATGGCGCCTTTACGAAATAAACTTGAGTGTGTTAGGAATATATTTATTAACGCCTTTCTGCTGAACTGTGTGATTGGATCATGGACAGATGGGGTGTATTAATTATTTGCATCGCCTATGCCGTGGAAATAGCTCATATGTTGCAACTCCAATTTTATTCAATGTGCTCCGAAGTGCATGGTTTCTGAGTTATCAGTCCCAAAAGTCTCATATATCACTACCTCGAATCCATGAAAACACCATCAATAAAACAAAAGAACGGTATACAAATCCCAACTGAATAAGTAACACCCCTCCAAAGAAATGAGTATGACCCGCCGGTCTCATGTGCAAGTCGTGAAAAGCATGCAGTCGTAGCGAGTCTAACCGTAGCACGTGCTTCACCATAAAATGATTAAACAGATAATTTACTTTTATTTTCATCTGACCAAGTTAGGGTCATTTTTTGAAAGGTTGGTAACAATGTCCGAACGATTATATAACCAAAGAATGAGTTATCTTTATCCCTACAGAGCTTTAAAGTGTTCTGGCAAAGTCGAAATTAATTCCTTGAACTTTCGTTCAATCATGGCATCCTTTTTATTGGGATTTTTCTACATCATGGATGATGACTATTTTGTGAAAATCCGCCACTTCTATTTTATTTCATCTCTATTTCACGATCAAATTTGATGTCAATTTCGGGATTTTAATCTCCATAATGTCGCCTGTCACTGACATGGTTTAACGTTCTCTTTGATGTAGTTTTGATCTCAAATCTCAATTCCCTTTTGGCTATTGCAGGATAATGGTATTTGGAACCGGAAGTCAAGAACTGCCGGGAAAACTTCATATGTATGCGATGTGAGATAAAAGCAAATTTAATGTTATTTAACAAGTCAGTCAATTATATGAAAATAAATAACTGTTTAATATATCATTACTTCATACTTATGCTGTTTGTGTTGGCCATGTATGGAAAATCGGGTTTCCGTAATTAAATCGGGTCTCCCAACATATTAGCACGTGAAGTTAAACGTAAAAAGTTTGAAAAATTAATACAAAAACAAGTTTTAAAACGTATGTGAAACTTCACAATAGCTATCTAGCTATCCGTAACAATATGCTCCTCCTGTTTGAAGAGATGCTCATTATGTCGACAGCATATTTTATTAACTCACTTTCACTATTAAATCATTTTTTAAATTTTAATGTCAAACATATTTTAGGGGGCGGGATAGCGCAGTGGTTAGCGCGTTCGGCTTCGGATCAAGAGGTCTTTGTCTGCAGTAGAGAACTGTTCTACACGCAGTAAGGTTTGGGTACAATGCTACGCCGAATTTCAGCGTAGTACCACCCATGGTTCGCTATTTCCAGCCGATGCTCGCAGGTTTCACCGCAATGCATAGCCACATGGCGTTGCGGGCTTTCTCCCTGCCATAATACTACGGCCGCGGTATAAGTGAAATACTCTTGAAAGCGGCGTTAAACACCAACTCACCTCACCTCACCTCACCAAACATATTTTGACATCTGGAGCGGTATTCAGATACATGTAAGCTATTGCAGCTTGTTTACCAATCCACTTCTTTGTGAAATAAACCATTTATTTTGACATGTGTTTGAACGGACATAAAACCCAAAAGTATCACACCCTGGACCCATATTTCAAAGCTCTCTTAGCACTAAGATAGTTGTAAGTGCCATACATTAACATTTGATTACGACTATCTTAGCACTAAGACAGCCCAGGGCCCTGGTGAATAAAATTAAGTTAACATTTTTTAATGTTACAATGTTACATGTGTTTAGCAAAGAAAATCATCAACGATTTTACTCAGCAGCAATGTTTTGTATGTGACTTTGTTTTAAAATTCGGTAGTGTCTATTTAGTTCTGGTCTCAAAGATAATTCATATGCCGAAGTGTCCCTTTAATAACCTATGGATATTCCTGCAAACTTTGCTCTTTATTGACAGACAGACAGACATATTTATTCAGTATTTTAGGCCTTTGGCCCATAATACATACATTTTACAAAATAGTTAATACTTATACATGCTGAGATAAGTTTACTGTTTTAGCTGGATATTTCTAATGCGACGAACTTGTATGAGGTATTTACTCAGTGATTTAAAAGTTTTTTCGCTGAAATAAGTCGATGAAATGTATTTCAAAATATTGTCACCAATACTAAACACCCTTCTCTCTTCGAAGTTAAAAACTGAGTTTACATGGTTCCGTAAATTCATGGGAATTGTTTTGGTCATTCGAAATAATAAAATGTGTTCACAATAAAATGGCCCCCATACCATCTTTGCATTATACACAACACCGTTATTACCACTATAGATAATTGGTTTGTGTAATAAGATGTTTTACCCTCTAAAGTAAATATAAATGACATAAACTATCATTATAAATGAAAACATTTTAAAAATAAAATTTGCAAAAAACGTGCTACTGCCCCTTTAATATTAGGATATTGTCCGATGACACGCTCTTTATTTGATGCTTTGGGGTGTCCTGAAGGTGTGTAAGTGGGCAGTGATGGGACAGACAGGTGGGCAGAGGTGGGACAGACCGGTGGGCAGTGATAGTACAGACCCACTTACAGTGGGCGGAAAATTGTCTGAGTCAGATGTTTGACAATGTCATCAAGGAGAGGATAATATTCATTTATATCTTATTCCTCGGAGACATTTAGAATCGCGTTTCAATTATATTAAATCTATCCACGCAATTCGCATAAAATGACAAGTTCTATTCTCAGGTTGAAATTTTATAGTATTTAATGGAGAATAAGAGTTTCCATTTATCCGTTCATATTATATTATTTTGCTCTATGAACATGACAAACTTGCAAAAGTACAAAAAAGTCAACATTATGTCTTTCATTATCAGAGACATTGATGTTGGAGAGTGCAGTGTGATTTATAGTTCCAGAATCGTTTCCAGGTTTCATAGAATCAGGATTACGAGTTCCTGCAACGAACTAACCACTAGGGTTTCTCATTTTAAATAATTAGAAAATATAATATATTTCACTTTAAACAATTGTTATCACGGGTATTGTTCCGTTGGATGATGCCACCAACAGAGACAAGGCCAAACCGGAAATCATGCTGTTATGGAAGCCATTTCCTTTCTGCGGGAGCTCTCACGTTACAAAATCATAACATTAATAATATTAATTTTAAACCACTCAAATCTTTTTTTCAAATATTTACTTTTCCTGAGCTTATGAATATTAACAATCCCATTTTACAAATTGAGAGTAATTTGATTTGATTTGAACTTATCATTTCAGTTTGTTATTTGTTTTATTTGAAAGTGATCTTATTGATGCTTATTTCGATATGTTTCAGGGAATACTTTTATTTTTGATAAAGGATGTTACAATATTTTGAAAAATGTTAAATTCCTTAACATCAAAGGACACATTCTTCACTTTCAAAAATGTAATGGATTTTCAGTGGATCAGTTTTAAGAAATCAACAACCATTAATGTGCAATAACAATGTTGTACAGATCAACGAAAGTGCCAATATACTTGTTTTTAAAACTGAAAACGTTTATATTTGAAAGCAAAATTGAAAACCATGCAAGAAAAATTAAATGTCCGAGGTCACGTCTTTTGTCTTGTCAGAGCATACAAAATAACAACATCAAAGAAAAGCCTAACTAAGAGTAGGTAAATTCTACAAACACCAAAAGTAATACATTGAGTGCTTTTTATTTACATAGCATTAATGTAAAATGGTTCGATTGATCAATAATTTTGCGTCTGGGGGCAGTGTTGGTTTAACATTAAAACTCGGAGACTTGTGTATGTTTGTTTTTGCGTGATGTTAGGAGAAAGTACTTTTGAATAAGAATCTATGCCATGATTAGCCTACTTGTGGAGCGATGGCAATGTTAAATGTCTTCTACACATTTTTGCAAAAAAAGACTAGATTTATTTAGTTTCTTCTCAAACAACTATGCCAACTTTAATAATTACACATCCAGATTATTTGCAAATTTCATTCCAAGTACAAAGAAATAATAAAATATTGTTTTCTATTGTTGAGGTTTGTAACGGCTTGTGCTCTCGGTTGTGCATGACATGTCGAACATCCAATGTTATCTCTAAATGTCTACAGAAGTGAATCATTTCATCCACGCATTTTATCATGATGATTACCAACTGTTTGGTCTTCTTTTCTTTTACACGTTTCAATTGTATCTGAGTTTGATATCATTAAATTCACGAAGTTTCACAAACTTGAAATCTTTTAATCCTGTCGTTTCCTAAAAAGTTTATTTCAACAACGCAAGATTGAGATATCATAGACACCAAAAATTGAAAAGACAAAACACGTTTAATAAGATTCTAGCTCTTGCCATGCGATGTCTGTCTAGATATTCACCAAATCATGTATACTCTGAAAGCAAACACTACGTTAATTATTAGTTGCGTGTTATCATATAAACTATAGATTTGCTCTACACACCATGCCAATAATGAACCATCGTGGTTGTTCTCTTGGCCAGGAGGCCTTCAATCTGAATAAAGTGAACAATACCATGGATTAAAACACTCAGACATCGACAATACTCTTGTTGATGAAAAACACAGGTCACGTATTACGGCATCAATGTGGCTTTTCTTCAGAAAACCAAAATAGATGCAATTCAATTTCAGATACAGTTATTTTTGTAGGATTAGGGTCGTAGTCGTTAGGTGTATTTAGAGATCAGTAAATTTTGCATACATGTAACAGAACAGCCTCATAGTAAGTCTTGGGCTTTTCAAACTGTCTGAATATAAACGTAATGATGTTTATCTATTTTTGAAAGTGTAAAAAATACGTAACTTATATGTATTTGATGTGAGCACTTTTAAAACTTTCAATAAACTTTTGAGACATTTATATAAATGTTCAATCGTTTGCTCGGTAGTAAAGGGGCAGTAGCACGTTTTTTGCAAAATTTATTGTTTCAAATTTCCCATTTATAATGATAGTTTATGTCATTTAAACTTACTTTAGAGGGTAAAACATCTTATTACACAAACCAATTATCTGTAGTGGTAAAAACTATGTTGCGTATAAAGCAAAAATTGCATGGCGGCCATTTTATTGTGAACACAATTTATTATTTTGTATTACAAAAACGATTCCCATGGCTTTACCGAAACATTTACACTCATTTTAAACTTTATTTTCGGAAGAGAGAAGGATGTTTTTACTATTGGTGAAATTATTTTTCAAATACATTTCATCAACTTATTTAATCGAAAAAACGTGCTACTGCCCCTTTAAAAGCCATCAAAAGTTAATATCATAATGAAGAAAATATTTGTCCCACATTGAAATCACATAGCGATTCACAAAAATCCCAGTCGAACTGAACTCATGAAGCTAATGCTGTATAAAGGCATTACTTTCCTCTACACAGTAGTGTCGGGATTTTACTATCATCTATCTGGCAGGGTGCAATAGTAAATATCCTTCTACCAAATGCATCATACCCTTGATGATAACATGAAAACTGCTAGACGTCTTTTGAACGTTTTACAGCACTTTGTGTATACCTCCCCTGGATAAACCTGACCATTTTGGTATATAGTCTGGAGGCTCAAGTTTTGTCATCTGTCACGACAAAGCTTTGTGACAGAACGTGCGCAGAAATGATAAGGGTGTTTTATAAGGAAATATTACTTTATACAACAAGAGACATGTTTTGTCTTCCTCAGTGAATATTCTTATTAAATAGCTTGTCAGAAGAGATGGGTGTGAGGCTTGTTCTGAAGCCTTTTGAAGGAAGTATCATTTGAGGAAATATATTACAAATTGAATCCATTTAATCAACAATGATAAAGTAAAATGTATTCCATATTCCCACAAATATCATATCTTCACCGCAGATCGAGTTACCAGTCACACTGAAATTACATATTAATATTACACTGAAAACAAATAACCTTCATATATCGTTTACGATATGGAGATATTGGCGCCATTACATTACACACTATTACACTGAAAACACATACCATGGTTGATGCATCCTGTTTCCTGGCATGCCAAGGACGATATGGAGATGTTGACGACACCAAATGATAGAGTAGGAAATGAATTATGCATGAAGGTAGAAACTCAGATGTAATCAGCTCCTGTTGATATCAATATTGGTGATGAAGGCATACCAGCATCGTGATTTTCTACTGTCTGACCCTGATATTGCATGTGAGTAATGAATAACAACAAGGTTGTTTGATTACTATGCAATCTTTAAATGTACATGTCATGTCTTTGTCTGCATTGACCTTTGTGTTTAAGTGTAGGTATTATGTCCAGAGTATGGGTTACTTCGTGTATTTAAATCTGGTTAATTGGTGTGTTGTGACGTCTTTTTTTTCTCCAATTCTGCATTTATTCACTGTGAACTGTGGTAATGCCAAACATGAGGTTGAATAAGATTTAACTCATTGTAAAATGTTTTTTTCTTTTAAGTGTCCAAAGTGACTTTTACATGTCTTTCTCATTTGAAGGACAGGGAGATTTCCTGGATAAAAACTTCTTTAATGTGACAATACACGACGTTTCGGAGTATATGCTTACTCCTTCATCAGGCGGAATGTAAGGAAATAACAAAATATTATACATTAATATAGCAAACAAAACAATGGTGAGGAAACAGGGAGATAAACATGCATGAGAATGATATACAATGAGGATTTGTAATACAAACATGAAGGGGGCAAAGTATGAGAATGGTATACAATGAGGATTTGCAATACAAACATGAGGGGGTAAGTACTTGAGTGTTGGATAAACAATGGCCTGTAGGCTTTATTGAAGATGTAAATAAATTTACTCTTTTTAATGTAAAAACGTGTTTGGTCTTTACGTATACACATGTATGTAAGAATGGTAACCTACATATAGACGAATTACAATGGATATGTGTCACTTTAAGATACATTTAACTGTTTGAGAGGCATTCTAGAAGTTGGTGTAATAGAAAGACGAGGATATTTTATGGATGATCAAAATCTTTATTTCACAATGGCGTTATCAAGCGGTTTCCTATATATTCTACTTGTTATAACAACTTCACTTGTTTCAACCTGTTATGTCATTGTTATCTCATCTTGTTGTAATTGTTATCTCTTTTTCACACCAACATGTGTCCTGTATATAACCTGCTGCTTCACCATATCTTCCATATGTTTGATAACAGTATAAGGATCTACAACGAAACATCGCCAAGAAAAAATATCCTTACATACATTTGGCAATACATTTGCAAAATAGGGATTATGCTTCCTTCAGATGATGATATATCCTTTCTTGGATTATTGTTTTGAGATTATTACATTAGTTTAATTCTATGACATTTTGGTATAAACATAAATACATTGCCACTTCCACTTTAATCCTTGCAGCTTTCTTTGTCAAAGTTCAGAATGTTGTGGAGCCATAAAGTCTCTCGTCTATGATAAGGGTATTTACTTCTTTCTTGATGTTGTTCTGATGCAGACAACATTTGAAGGTCAAATTTCCACTTGAGGATTAAAAGGATTATGGCATTCTGTACGATAACAATGACATGTCTTATATACGATACATATGTGATGCCAAGTATGCTTCGTATTATGTTTCAACGATGTTTTCTTCTTTAAAAGGCATTTAGAAGTTGGTAAGATGAAGAAATACAAATTATGGATTGATGGTAGAGATATTTCTTCAACGATGTTGTATATCTTAATAAATGCCAATAAATGTAAATAATTTGAATAAATATCACATAACATCACTAAAAATGTCAATAAACGTCAATAATTTGAATACATTAGCTGCCAACTAATAAAACGTTTTCCCAAAAATATAAAACAGTCTGTAAATAAATATGATCAAAAACACGATAAAACAGTTTGGAAATACCCATTACGATACGAAGGGTTTATCAATAGAAAAAAGTTGTACTTAGCATATTCCGATTCATGTTTATCTCAATGAGTTGGTCTCCTCTTTTGAAATAAGAGTCAACAAATGTTCATGTGTTGTTTATTCGTTGACATTGTCTAAGGAATTTCACGGCAGTAGTGGAGTATAGTGGTGTATTGGTTAGCGTGCAAGTTTTTCATGCCAAAGGCCCTGGTTCGAATCCGGTGGAAACACCAAAGATTTGTGACCTGTGTTTCAAACTGTGTTGCGTTCTTGGACAAGGCACTTCATCAAAATTGCACCCAGTCCACCCAGCTGTTTAAATGGGTACCTAAACAAGGCACATACGGAAATAGGACAAAACGATAGCATAGTAGCGGTACCGAAAGTACAATTCCTTGAGGGTAATACTTGCAACGCCTTAAAAGGAAAGTTTTATCACTGATCTATCGGCAGCATCCGCCATCATGGTTTCTTGGCATTACGTGAAACGAAAACATACTATATTTAACCTAAAAAAATTAAATTGACAATAAAATATATACATTGATAGAATATTCACATTGTGACACATAACACATGATAAAATTAATAAACAATATGATGTTATGCCGTATGTTATTTCCCCACTCGCAACGCCGATGAATGGCTTCAGTTCTCACTGTTTTTATTTTTCAACAAATGTACGCTTGTCTTTATCAAGTTGTGAAATATAAAGTCATCAAAATATTACCATCATTGATATCTTTCAATTTGATTGTGTTTTAATCATGTATTAATAGTATATACGTGTAAATGGGAATATCCTTTCGATTTTCGTTTCCACAAAAAATACCCCGATAGAACCCTCCTTTTAAGCATATCTGTTGAGCTAGATTGGTCGTACATATAAATACGCATATTATTATAAATACACGGGTAGAAGTTTCCCTTTAACAACTCTTAGTCTGATGATGAATGTCCCCCTGAAGCTGCGTGTGTGTGGGCAGAGTTGACAAGACTTGAGGTGGGCGGATATTCTCCTGAGTCAGCATTCTATAAGGGTTATTTCCAGTTTGATTTTTTCATCAAAGATATGATTATAATTGTTATATTACAGGCTCGAATTGCATTTGGTGATGAAGGCTATCTGTATTCCATATCAGAATGCTTCAATCATATTTAGAAATAGAAGATATTTAAGATGACGGAGATGACACTGGAAAATGATTAAAATTTGAAAAAATACACTTATTGAAGATAATATAAGATAGAACCAATAATCATAACAATCATTTCCAATGCACCCTCAAAGTGATATTGTGTTTTGTTCACTTGGATTTGTTTTCACTGAACATAATCTTAAAAAGTTCCTTTGCATTCTACAGGTACCAAAATTGTTGCTTGATCTGAAGAGATATTAATATAGGTTATATCTTTAACTTTCATTATGGAAAGTGATTTTCTGAAGAATATTCCAAATGCCTCGTGTGGATCATGTTCTAGAAATAATTTATACATATATATATACATAAAATAAGAATTTCAAACAGTCGTGAGATCGTAAAAATATAACCAGTAAGATAGGTTCAATTTATTCATATATTTCATGTAACAATCTGCATTTATCAACACTGTACTGTTACGAAAGCACAGAAGTGTTTCTTTGCCATATTACACTGGATACTCCAAAGTGCTTTAAGGTTCCAGTATTCAGTATATTCCGGAAACTGGGCTAATGTTGGCTGTAACATCCATGTTGAACTCACTAGGGAGTTTCACAGTCTTCAATGATTAGTAAAATAATGCATTTTTCTCCAAAATAAATTTCGCTTTAATCGATTGCCTTCATGGGGATATTTCCGTTGGATATGACATCGACACCGAGATACGAGTAAACGGAAATCGTTTTCTGTCTGTGAGGACTGTACTTACATTGTAGATAATGTAACTGGGTCGCAATGCCCTCTGCATGGATTTATTGTATTCTTGGACGGGGGGTTTATCTCTCATTGAATAATAGGCGTTCTTATTCATTTCAACTTGATTTCAACGTTCAAGTTCAGTCAACGTTGATATTTCTGTTGATTTAATTCCGATATTTATTGCGTAGTTTCATTTCATCATGATATTTCATCAGGTAAGGTAAACGAATTTACCTTATATTCAAAACAATTTCAAAGAATTTTTCTTTCATCCTTTCAGTGTTATGCATTCTCTTCCGACAGAGGTTACTCCCTTCAGATTTCCGATCCGAAGGGAGTTACTGTGGGAAGAGAATGGTTATATGGTGTTTTGAAATAGGAAAAAAGAAAAAATGCAGAATCCTCTAAAATGTAACATCTGTATATGGACCTTATTGTATTGTCGGACTTAACTTCACATTATTGTGCAGAACAAATCAAAGCATGTAAACATTTCAAATATGGAATAAACAAAACATATCTTTTGAAAATGAAGTGAAACACACAAAAAGAATAGTTCAATCCATTAGTGTTAGATTTATTATCAATGCAATGTAAGACTGAAACATCAAAGAATCATTACGGAAGTGAATTTCTAAAACAATACGTAAGTAAGTGATTTTATTTACATAACAGTGGACTGAGAGCATAACATCAAAAGTGAGCCAGGGAACATTGTTTTTTTGTGAAGGATCGGGTTACATCTTTTCTTGGTGCTACAATATTTATACATATTAGTTTTACAATAATTCAGTTTGAAAACAGTTGAACATGGAAACATAGGATATAAATTAGATATTAGGTTACTGTATCTTTTAACAATTTTTCATTTCTTACAATATAATTATTTCATCATTTTGGATAATTAAGGATATGATATAAGTTTTTCAAATTTACCACGTCAAAATTATATGAGGAACTGATTTCATTTAAATGGTTGCAGGCATTTAAAGACGTATGGTATACTGCCGTCCAAAAGAAACGCCCACCAGATATTTTATGAGATTTCAGAAAAAGTATCAGGAGCATGTTAACCAAGGTGTGGCATTATGAAGTTGCATAATTTTTTAACAAAATATCGAAGTTTCATAAATTTGCATGTTGTAGGGGGAAAATTAGAGATGGTAACTGTTCAGTTTTCGATCATGGTTTAAAAACAGTTTTGCTGCACCATACTCTGTAAATCCGAAGACCATATCACCAAAGTCCTCCTGACAATGTTCGCCTGTCCACAAAATACCAAAGTGATAACTCTGCATATGTGGTCATGGTAATAAACTTATTGTACAAATCAAAAACCGGAAGTAGCAGGTTTTTGGGGGGCGTGGTCACGGGTGGTTGTGCAATTCATGGCCAATGGATTGTCATATCAAATATTGTTTCATTATAACCTTGATACGATCATTAATTATGTGTTAAAGTAATATAATTCCTCTTAAAGATTCATGTGGGCGTTTCTTTTGGACGGCAGTATAGTTTAGTAGTTTATGCTTGTCAATTTCCTAATTTTAGGACCTACCGTTGTCGAATAATAATAATAATAATGAGGATACTTATATCGCGCGCTACACACATTATTACCCTGGTGTAAGGACCAACATCGTTCCTTTTCATTCTCAACTCCCTTAGGAGTATGCAACCTGGGCTGCCAATTAAGGCGCTCGAAGGTTATCTGTCACATTGCCTGCACTTCCAAACCAGGTACTCAATTGTAGTGCTGAGGCACATTTCGAATAAAGTCCCTTGCCCAAGGTGACACCACGAGCCTCTCAACTCATGTCTCAGTGTGGGGCAGGGAATCACCCTTCAAACTCTCAGTTTTCATTCAGCAATGTTCATCATTATTTAACAAGAAATTGTCAACAGCATATAAAAATAGGAAAATATGCAATATGACATTGATTTGAGGGACCTGAAAATACAATTACGTGTTATTACGTGTTACGAAAAGTCAGATGATCGGACATCAACATTAACATCAAGTAGTTCGACTGTTACCTCTATAGGAGATGCCACTACTTGCAAAAGCATTATAATTTACACAAACCCTGAAGTACCTAATGAATGGCACTGTCATCTTGGAGTTTGGTGTCAAACACATGGCAAGAATCACATCGAATTCTTTTTATAAAAGTGACTGCACGTGAAACGCGACTTTCTGGAATCCATGACAAATCGTGTTTCTCGTGCCTATAAATTGGTTATCGTACGTGAAACACGGATTTCTGAAACTGATGACTGTGCACGTGAATCACGGACCCCTAGAATGGCTGGCAACACGTGAAACACGAGCCCCCGATATGGTACGTGTCTCTGCTTTGAAAGCATGGACATGTACATTCCAATGGCAAAAATCGTTGTTATTTTAGCTCTGGCATATACATGGAAGATTACCCTTTGACCTTAACAAAAACACCAAAACGTGTCATATATACCAGAGGACGGTCAAAATTGCCAGAGCATTGATTCAAGTGATAAAATGGTCCTTTTTCAAAATCAAATTCAAATAAATATGTATTTCAAATGAGCCATCACACACGATATAGAATAATTACATTATTTTAAATTCACAGATTTTCATTTAGACATGGTGAAACTGATATGTTTATTTCTATCATTTTTAAACAAACCAAAATCTCACGTAATATAATTTATTCGCAATAAATTATTTAAAAAGAAATGTTCTTGCTATATCCTGAAACCAAAATAAACCGAATCGATGCCATTAAAAGATATTGCTATTTCTAACAAAATGTCACATTGACCCAGTCGCAAGTGTCAAAATAAACGAAAACTTATCTTTACATGTCAATTGCTATGATTTCCCGTGTTCCCTAACCATAAACCTAACATCTTTACCCCTGAAAATCCATTCATAAATCCACGCCTCCATAAATGTTTGGTAATGATTTGGCAGTAGACAAACTGGATTGGGCAGGGACGTTCATAGTTGCCAATAAATCCTGCCAATAAATCCTGGTTATTAATACATTCCTCTTCAACATCAGTCAAGCCTGCAGCAATCTGGACAAGCGTGTAATGGATATCAAGCTGGCCATCTCTGCCACAAATATGTCAATAGCAGCTCATTGTCGATTAATGCCTTCACTTTAGCCTTGCTACGGGCAAAGTGGTATTACACTACACGATTGCATCCCAAAAGTCACCTGGGCTCGTGATTATCAAGCAAGTTATGTTTTGAATTTATTTCTTGATACTGAACGCTTTTCTATTCGCACATTATACATGTACATATACAGAGCTTATTACCCGAGGTAGTGTATCATGATTTTTACGAAACGAGTGTGAAATGTTGTATTGCCCGAGCGACAGCGAGGGTTACATTCATATTTGCACGAGTTTCGTAATAGTCACATGGCACACGACTATAATCATTTCTTTTTTAAATCATTAATGAGTGGTCATTGCATGTATGAGTATATCAAACTAGGTCATTAGTTTACTCATGGTTTTATATATGCTCCGTTACTCTCCACTATATCACCCATATATAAAACCATGGGTAACCTAGGATATTCTTTTGTGCATTTTCTCTATATAAGATAAAGAGAGGGTTTGGGTTTGTTTTAAACAAAATTAATTTGTCTCTTCGATCTGATTTTTCATGCGGACCTGATCAGTTTATGTTCATTATACTGTATGCATGTGAAAGACGTATTGTAACATTTACAAAGTTTCACCTCAGAGTAAACTCAATGCCTAAACAGATATAGTTACATGTAAGATTACATAATGTTACATTAAGCATACATGTACATTGTTCATCGTAAAACAAAAATTCAACAAACTTTTATTCTTAAATATACATAAAGATATGCCAAATTCGATCGTTTCGTGACACCATGAGGATGTTTTGGGTTGCATTGCCAATCAAGTAGAATGACAAATTATAAAATTCGCCTGTGAATGGATTAAAATGGATTTAAAAGACAAATATTGTGAAATAAGATCGTGATGTTAATAATTGAAATTTGCACATATTATGATTGATTTTTTCAATATGGACGTGTTATTTGTTCCACATGTTCAAGTTGCAAGAGCTTCACAATACCCTCATAAAGTGCGCTAAATTACACTCAAACTTTTATCAGAATGTCATCATAAAAAGGCATTTCAAAGTGACATTTAATTAATTAATATTAAAGATGTGATATTTTTATTTCGAATTTTCCATTCTCGTTTCCTTTAGTTTTACAACTGTGAATGTGTATCATTTCCCTTTTCAATGATTTGACTCAGTTTCGGTTTTAATGAAAAGATTACATTTTTCGCAAAACACGTTTATGTAGTGATTTTTTCATCTGCAATTTTTGTATTTTAAAATATTTCTGTCTTTCAAAATTTAATCAAACGAAGATTTCTTCGTCTCGTGGCCTCTTTTAGATATTCATACGTTTAACGTTAAATTTTTGATAAATAAATATCGATTTTAACAGTAAATGTACATTTTATCCTTTTAAATATTATTTGATGAGTTTGTTAAGTTCAAAACAGTCAAGCTGAAGTTTGGTTATTTGAATCATCCTGTCTATTCAAAAACTGGATACTTGAGAAATAAATATTGATTTTAATAGGTTTGTAACTTAATAACCTTGCATTTATTCTTGTGACATTGTTTTAAATTAGACCTGAATTAGATCTCCCAAACTTTTTACGGTTTTTGCAAACATTTTTCAAACTATTCTCATTTGTTTGCATCAGTAGATTAGCAAAAGGGTATGACATGTTAAAGCCTCCAAAATATATATTAATACTCAAATGCAAATGTTTAATGTATTAGTTGATAAAATTTTAACTATTATTATTAAAGTTGATGATGAATGAAAAAACATGCCCATTGAAAGAAATCAAACAATCTGTCCATTATGCAAAAAAACAGTTAAGATTATGTTTTCCCCTGTGATGAAATATTATCTACCAGATTGTTGATTGTCGAAAGCACTGGATGTTCTGATGAATTGAACCTAATAAACAATATTCTTTATTTATAAAGCATGCATGTTGATAAAAAGATGCATTATTGAAACTTTAGTTATAAAAATTTCACTCGTTGCAAAATATACTTATATAACTCTTGAAAACTTTATGTGGCCCGGTAGCTGTTGATGTTCTTATGTGAAATTTGAAATTTCATTTATATTGATCTTCGCTTTGAAACTGGATGGATTTGCCATAGACATGTAATCTCAGAAAATCCATAGATATATATGGCAAAGAAAAACTAATTTCAAACAAATTCTGAGATATTGGAACACGAGAAGAACAAATCAAATATAAACATTTCATGTTCATGTAAAATATAACAAGCATGTCGTTTGATCCCGAAAGAGTCACAAGTGACAAAAATCTATTTCAGCAAATTAAAAAGATTAAAATAATTCTAAAACCGACCATGTGGAATAATGTATGACTTTGAAAGAAAGTAAAAAGTTCATGACTTTGAAACGTTTTATTAAATTTTAAGATACAGCTGAATAGCTCTTTTACTCATTAGAACACAAAGGTCTTTGTTTTTCTTTGCAAACTTTAGCTAAACTTCAAGAAAACTTCCAAAGTTGAATGGCGACTTACGGTCTCTGAGAAAGAGAATACCGTTGCGTCTTCTTCCTTGAAGTTATTGGTAATCTTCCTGCAGACATGGTATGGCAATCACATGGGTCTCTGATATTCTCCAAGGATGGAGAATAAAGGGAGATATAAACTAGATGAACGAAACAAAAGGGACATAAAATTAATTTACAGCTTTCATTGCATTTGCAATTAACGTTTGAAAGGTCCATCATACAATGTAATTTAAATTTTACAGTGAAAGGGTAAAAGTATAAAAGTGAAACCGAATATTGGAAGAAGTTGAGTTTCTGATGAAACTTGTTCACTTGTATATTTGTACATGTATGTAATAGATTAACCTCACGCGCAAAAGAAACTTTGCCATACAAAATATAAGATGTTTCAATCCAATTTCAAGGCCCGTTCACACGATGCGATTAGTAGTTACAACTTGTAGCATCAACCTGTAGTATCGACACAATGTGTAAGTACATCACACGGTAACTCGATACGACGCATGTTCACACATTGCAATTACAGTTGTGTACTACAAGTTGTAATTACAAATCGTAAGGTGAGAACGGGTCTTAAAGACTGAAACAGATGTTGCATTATATCTTCAGAAGACAACTCAACTAAATTTTAATCTTCAAAATACTACCTGTTCATATTTGTGAGAAACACACTTTAAAAAAATGGTCGTTTTCGAATCTCATTAACTAGACGAGGTAGGAGAGTCAAAAGGTGATATTTGGCTTATTTTATTACGTCAAGCATTAATGGTGTGACAACACATTAAGTCAAAAGAGGTTATTTATGTCGACATCATCTTTTATTAAACAAGTTTCTACATTTTTTAAATTTAAATGACACTTAAATGCCAAACATCCTGGTCAAAAAACATTTTGTAAAAGCGATTTCAGCACCTCAAGTTTATTTCAACAGACATTAAAATAAAAGTATCACATTCTGATTCTGAAATTGTGATTACTTCACAAGTGTACAAAACACGTGTCTATCAAACACATTTTAAATCTACTTTCTCTGACAAGAGTATTTCGTTTTTTACACTCTTAAGAATGTGGGAAAGTTTCTTTGCACGTGAAACAAGATGACAGGATTATGATGATAAAGATGTAATATTTTTTTTCACGCTGGATGCCGTCACCCTTCAACAAGCCGAAACAAATACAAGCCAAATGACTTCGAGAATAACAAAGTTTTACCACTCGTACTCAAACTAGAGTTAAAGGTAAAACCATTGTGTTGTTGGGGATCAAATATGCCAAACGTTATAAATAGTGTTATTTTATCGAGAAGTACCAACTGTTACCGAAAACTACCATTTTGATGATACTCGACTTAGTATATGGATGATATGAAGGTAAAAGTATCGATTTCTGATCGAAAACCGGACAATGCACCGCGTGTGGCGCGCGCCACTGAGTCAAATGTAATTTTGGAATGTGATTTAAACCAGACAAAATAACAAATTTAAGTGGATAATGTTCAATAGGTCATATAACTACTGTGCATGTAAATAGGACGTGAACTTTCGCTTTCTGCAAATGCATAATGACGTTACTCGATTTTAATTGGAAACTAGTAATTATGATATGTTTGGCGATTGGGGATGAATATGCAAGCTGAGTGAATTTGTTTGTATTGTAAACAGCACATTTGATGTGATGGAACGTATTAAAGCCAAATAAAATTGTATGAAACACAATGGATGCACCTTTAAATGGTTTCAATTAAGGTGTCATGTGTATATTCCCAATAAATGGGTCGAATGAAGCGTTCATGAATTGTTCTTGGTTCCAATGATTTCATAATTCTCCGTTGAAATTTATTATCCAAGAATTCTTCCATTATAACGTGGTTTCAGACAAGGACGAATTTTCCAAGGTAATGCAAAGGAGAGAGCATTCGTCACTGGAGGAAAAATATTATGACTAATGTCTCCAGAGACCTATTCCAAGTAAGAGGTATTGACTTTGGACTTGACAGCGCACTTAACTAGAGACGTTAATGGGCAGAGGTTGTTATCCCTGATATTCTACTGGGAATTGTAAAGGATAAGATAAGTACAGTGGTCATTTACACAGTAGGAGATCTCTTTGTTAATGGTGTAATGGATGTAAAGGGGGAGGTTGGGAACCCTTGAAATTATGAGTGTAAAGATGGTATTATGCGATTATCGTTTAGTAATGAGATTCATACTATGGTAATGTGTCGGTTAGTATCAAAACATTTGAAATGTTGTACAAATGGTGTATATTAATGGAGGAGATGTGATAATTATTGATATCCTGGATAACGTCTAGGAGTGTAGTCCATTGGACATCTTGAAATATGTAGGGCACTTTACAGTTGATCCATATGGAGGGCATTTTGAAGTGAGGTCAATTTGTAGGGCATTTTGAAGTGAGGTCCATTTGTAGGGCATTTTGAAGTGAGGTCCATTTGTAGGGCATTTTGAAGTGAAGTCCATTGGTAGGGCATTTTGAAGTGAGGTCCATTGGTAGGGCATTTTGAAGTGAGGTCCATGTGTAGGGCATTTTGAAGTGAGGTCCATTTGTAGGGCATTTTGAAGTGAATTCCATTGGTAGGGCATTTTGAAGTGAGGTCCATTGGTAAGGCATTTTGAAGTGAGGTCCATTGGTAGGGCATTTTGAAGTGAGGTCCATGTGTAGGGCATTTTGAAGTGAGGTCCATTTGTAGGGCATTTTGAAGTGAAGTCCATTGGTAGGGCATTTTGAAGTGAGGTCCATTGGTAGGGCATTTTGAATCGAGGTCTATGTTTGACAATTATATGTATGGTCCGTTATATAGGTATGTGGATTTTGGTCCACAAGTAGGTCATTTTAGTGCGCAGGTATACTCAAGATATACACGTTTTTGAGGAAGTTGTACAAATGAAACGTTGACAAAAATAATATTTCAGATGCAATAACTGCATATTTGATATATCTCAATTTAATCATATCAATTTTATTTCGAAACTTAAGACCTTGCCATTTATTTCAACTTTAGAAACTCGTATAGGACCAAATTAGGATAAGTCAAGTGTAGCTAAAGATACCAGGTGAATGAGACCATTTACTTCCGGTGGTAGCTTTATCTTAAGCGTATTAACTTAAGTTGAGCAAAGATTCATGAAAACTACAAGTCCTCCAGGGCAGCCTACCTACATGCTTTTCCAAAGAGAGAATGGGGTTTTACTATTGGTGACACTATTTTTCAAATACATTTCATCGACTTATTTGAGCAAAAACCGTGCTACTGCCCCTGTAAGATATTTTCTCTTAACGGTCGATTCTGGTATAGTTATCCTCAAATGTTTGAATATTAAATATATTAAGCGATCGCCAGAGAAGATTTTCTGATGCATTGTAGGATATGCTTCCAATTACAAATCTCAAGACGATTGGGAAGCGCATAAAATGGAAATCGGTTCCCAAGGGAGTCTTACGTTATAGATTCTATGATCATCCAAAGTTACAGTGTGGTGGCTTTTAACAGCATTTAAACCAGCTGCCTTATAATGCTTTCCCTGTCGGCTTCCTCCGGTCTCTAATCATGAAATGATCGTAATATAAAGACATATATACTCACCTGCAAAAGAAACGCTGCCAACAAAATTGTATGATATTTCACTCAACAAATAACTGAATCAGGACAACGCTATTCTCAAGAAGTCAACTGAATTAAATTTAAGTTTTTGAAACATTAAATGTTTATTTTGCTGAAAAACACTCCTTCTTAAAAACGTCATTTTAGTCAGGGGTGATAGGAGAGTAAAAGGGACCTTGTATGACGTCCTACAGTAATTATGCGTCAACGAATTAAAGTCCAAAGAGGTTAAAAAATGTTTAAAAAGCTATTTCAGCACCCCGTGTATCTTTGAAAAGACATAGAAATAAAAGTTGAAAGTATCATGCCATGAGTAAATTTTGAGTACTTCTTTACAAAATGTGTGCTTATCAAACTCTGCTGAAAATATAGTGGCGTTTCTTTTGAGAGTGCTTTTATGAAGCAGCGAACAAAAAATAGTGTGGACATTATCAGTATAGCCTATGTATGGATGATCATTCGACGGATCGAAACCAGGGCCGTGTTCAAGATAGGTTTCAAAGTAATCGCTCAATTAGCGATTACTTTTAAACCTCCCTTGAACGCGATTGCTCAATGTAGCGCTACGTAGCAAGGCGAGCAAACGTCGAGGAATTTGCACAGTGTCGTTCAAGAGAGAATTAGCGCTACTTGAGCGCTACATTGAGCGATCAATGAGCAATTATAAGTCGCCCGCTGTTATGGAACGGAGCCCTTGTTACCTTTGGTCCGGGCTTTTAACTTTTTGAGATGTTACCATGGTAAATGTTCATGCTTATTTATACAAAGACTTGAGAAAGAAAATAGTTAAACATAACAAAGTTGAAATATAAACTTGAACTTGAACTTGAACATTTAACACTTGGAATGTTCACGAAACACAAAAATCAATGCATTGTGTACAAGGTAATAAATACTCATTGTATTTCAGGGTTTATAAATATCATTTCTCGTATTCACAAAGCATGATTTAACAAAACGACTTTAACAAACAAGCAGTCAACAACGAAAGAGTTGAAATGTAATATATCAGTTGTTAAAAAGTAGAAAAATCAATAAATTTGATTTATCAAAAAGCCTCATTGATAACATTCTATTGCAATGGCCCGTCTTTTCAATGATGTAACTGGCACTGTTTGCACCGACTGCTCATATATGTGCGTTGGTTCACAGTATCCAATATTTCATCCTCTATTCAATTCTCAAAGTATGGACGCCTTTAAAGAGGCAGTGGCACGGTTTTGGCAAAACAAATTGTTCATATCTCCTATATATAACGATAGTTTATGTCATTTAAATTTCCTTTAGATGATAATACATCGTATTACACAAACCAATAATCCGTAGTAATTAATGTTGCGTTTAAAGCAAGAAATGCATGGCGGCCATTTTATTGTGAACACATTCTATTATTTCGAATGACAAAAATGATTCCCATGACTTTACGGAAATATATACACTTATTTTAAAACTTCATTTTCAAAAGAGAGAAGGGGTTTTTATTATTGGTGACATTATTTTTCAAATACATTTTACCGACATATTTCAACAAAAAAGTGCTACTGCTCCTTTAAAGACAAAATGAGGATAGTAAGCAACTAGTGAGAAATGAAATGAAAGTCTAGAACCTGTGTGCAGACAGTAGCAATGAAACATGCTGACGAAGAATTCCGTCCAAACATCATGTACAGCATACAGTCTATAGCTAAAACGTATCAACACGGAAGACTCCGGATTTATTGCAGACATGTTAAAGGGGCAGTAGCACATTTTTTCGCTCAAATAAGTTGATGAAATGTATTTAGAAAAATAACGTCACTAATAGTAAAACACCCTTCTCTCCTCGGAAAATCAAGTTTAAAATAAGTGTCCATATGGTTCCGTAAATCCAAGAGAATCATGTTTGTCATTCATAATAATAAATTGTGTTCACAATAAAATGGCCGCCATGCATATTTTGCTTTATACGCAACAACTTTATTACCACAACGGATAATTGGTTTGTGTAATAAGATGTTTTACCCTCTTAAGTAAATATAAATGGCATAAACTATCGTTATAAATGGGAAATTTGAAAAAAATAAAAATTTGCAACAAATGTGCTACTGCCCCTTTAAAGACAGAATGGGGATAGTAAGCAACTAGTGAGAAATGTAATGAAAATCAAGAACCAAACAGACAGTAGCTATGAAACATGCTGACGAAGAATTCCGTCCAAACATCATGTACAGCATACAGTCTATAGCTAAAACGTATCAATACGGAAGACTCCGGATTTATTGCAGACATGTCAATACTTGATGTATAACGTTCAGAGAGACAACTAGAGCTCTGTATTTTCCTTCACATCATCTAACAGCAAGAAAGGAGTTTGCATGAAGTTGCAGTTAAAAGACGTTGGCAATGAACAATTCTCATGGTATATCTTAATCAATAATAGTAAAACATGCTAAGTGATGCCTAGCGTCAAACGAGCTCTATTGGCAAGCAATGAAAGAGTTTCAGTATAAAGACGTTAGCAGGGCAACAATAAACATGTGAGCAGCCCAATCAATACATGGCTGTACCATGCAGTGATGGTAAGGGACGAGATTGGACTGGTCAAGGATTGACTCCCCGCCTCTCAGTCTTGTACAGAATCCCTGGATTAGCCTGGTCATTGTGCAGAGCCATGTATAATAAGCGATGTAATATCACTGAACCTGATGTCAGTCCAGGAGCATTTGTACAGGAGTTTTCAGACACCACGGTAGCAGTCGTTCTTGCTCTTCATCTAGAGAACTCGAACTCAAACTTTAACTCCAGTGTCAGTACTTTTGCTTGGTCTCCGAAGAAAATCCAAGTATAATTCTTGTATAAACAGACGTGATTGCACTTTTGTTAATGCCTGTGTGATGGATGAATTTTTACTTTCGATGAAGGCGCTAAGCCTTGGATGGTTGTAGACGGAGTTTCATGGAAGTCAGTTCTGTTTATGATGCTCAGTCTCGGAGAAGCATAATATCTGTATGTAAATATCGATGCAATCTAACTGATGTGTCAGTTTAGAAGTCATAGTCGATAGTGGCAATTCCTAGGATTTTTGCAGTTGTTTACACGTGGTTGCTGTTGTTGTTCAGTCAATACCAGGATTACTTTTGTGCACTTTCAGTTGGAGCACGTTTACAGTTCCACTTAATGGATCGAAGAGGTATTGGATGCTAACAGGTCCTTGGAGTTTTGCACTATATTATTGTGGTATTGTATCAGACCCTTCTGGTATTGCAGCAAATACTTGTGGTATTGTGACAGATCATTGGAGTATCGATAGGAAACACTTGAAGTGTTGGTAGCAGATCAAGTTTCTTGGATACGCGTGTACAACAGATACTTTATTTTTGTTCAGTAGATGTGACGAAGAGGGAGTAAAAATGATGGAAAGGATGAAACAGTGGTTGGGGATCTCCCGGGACTCGAGTCCCACAAGGAGTCCCCAGCCACAGACGACTTCCGGTCAAGGGGCAAATCATCAAGTGACGCCGTCCCAAATTGTCGCCGCGGTGAGGTAAGTCCAGTGTCGTGGAGCCCTCACCAGATGTCGCCACTTCCATAACTTCACGTGTGTGTCTTCTGATTGCACGTGTGGCACATGGTCTAGATGTTGCACATGACCTCACTGTTGCAGTTGTTTCTCGATGTTGCACATTACCTGATGATAGATGCGGATAGCTTTTGATATTGCAGATGATCTCAATGGTACAAAATCATAAAACATATGCACCCTGTGTTGCACATTCACCGTCCTGTTGCACTCACACCTGTCTATACAACCACGTACCCTCCCTTTAAAAGCCTCGCCATAGCGTTAATACATGCACTGATCACGTGTGTCTCCTGTCATAAAGAAAAGGTAATGTTGTGACAAGTGACAAGTTGTTTTGCATTTGGGTCAAAGGGACTCATATTGCTAATACAGAAAGACTACAGGTACACAAAATGGGCATATTATGTCATTCATTCATTCAAACAAGCAATTTCTTAGAAGTAAAGCGACACAGACTTTGAATTGAATTTGCATTTTAAAAAATCTGACTGTAATTTAATGTTGACAGATAAATTAGAAGGTTACATTCGTCTTCATAGCCTGGAAGACATTTTGAACATATAAGGGTTATCGTTTTTAACTAAATAACTGTATACTCAAGTTATGACAAACACAACAAGCAACCTCAGTAAATACTTCGCAGGGAACAATTCAAGGACATTTGTCAGACCTAGAACTACTGTAATGTTTAAGAATTTTGCTATGCCAATTCTGAAATTGTAGCTCCTTACATTTTTTAAAAAAACAGACTCTTAATTTATTTATATCACAATCTTGAGTGATCTTGAGAAGATAATTTTGCCACCCATTAAACTAAACCCTTATTACTTACCAATGGTCATAGAATTACTTTTTCTCGTTCCTCCTCAACCTTTTACATTCTGTAAATGTGTGTTTACACAGTATTATACACGATTCCGGTTTATCTTCTTAACGTGTATGTATTCCTTATGCAATTATTCATATGTCAAATTGTCCATGAACAATTCACTGTATAATCCTCAATCTCAGACGCGGCAGTGTATCTCCCATTAAAGTAATTCGTAGGTTATATCACCCTTGCAAAAGAACAACATTTCCCTGTATTTCTATTAAAGGAGCAGTAGCACGTTTTTTGCAAATTTTATTTTTTCAAATTTCCCATTTATAATGATAGTTTATGTCATGTATAAACACTTAAGAGGGTTAAACATCTTATTACACAAACCAATTATATACAGTGGTAATAACGGTGTTGCGTAAAAAGCAAAAATTGCATGGCGGCCATTTTATTGTGAACATATTTTATTATTTCGAATGACAAAAACGATTTCCATGACTTTACGAAACCATGTACACTCATTTTTAACTTGATTTTCCGAAGAGGGAAGGGTGTTTTACTTTTGATGACATTATCTTTCAAATTCATTTCATCGACTTATTTGAGCGAAAAAACGTGCTACTGCCCCTTTCATGTATCTTCATACAATTGCCCTTTGACTACTTCTGCAGAGCGTGATATTTACGTATCCTCGTTTATAACCATTTACCTTCTGAGTATTATAGCAGTTTGTCATTGAGCGAGAGGAATAACATACCATGCCTATCCACACTGCCTGGTCGATGATGTATAATCCCCGCGTTTCTAATCACTGCCATCATCCTGGTTAAACAGCTTTTACAGCACGTCCGACATGAGAAGCGCATATACAAGAACGTGTTATTTCTGAAGAACCGGTTATTTGATTTCTTCTTGCTCTTAGAGTTAATTTCCTTAATAGTTCCAAAAATACTAACGTTATCAGGGTTTTGAAGAGCATTTAGAAGTGGAATTCTTTAGAAACAAGCTCGTATTGATAAAACACTAATTTATTGTGAATATGCACGACGTTTCGTAGTATGCACGACGTTTCGGAGTATGCACGACGTTTCGGAGTATGCACGACGTTTCGGAGTATGCACGACGTTTCGTAGTATGCACGACGTTTCGGAGTATGCACGACGTTTCGGAGTATGCAACGACGTTTCGGAGTATGCAACGACGTTTCGGAGTATGCACGACGTTTCGGAGTATGCAACGACGTTTCGTAGTATGCACGACGTTTCGGAGTATGCAAGACGTTTCGGAGTATGCACGACGTTTCGGAGTATGCACTTGCTCCTTCATCGGGTGGAGTATAAATACTGATGAAGATGTAGGTTTTTATCTGAAACTTTGTGTATATTCACAAATAAAGAAGTTGTTTTCGAGAAAAATTTGGTTTCTTCTTTCAGGGTTATGTTAAACCATGTCTGTTCTGGTTTTAAAGTGGAATATTAGTGAATCTTGCAAATTATTGTATCTAAAAAAGGTTTGTCGATTCGAATCTGACATGAATTATTTGTTGTCAAAAAGGTTTGGTATCTATATACTTCCATAAGGAAAACAATGATATTTATTAATGATCAACTTCTTTATTTAACAATGGTTATTGTTAAATAAAGAAGTTGATCATCCATAAATAGTCTTGTCCTCCACATGACACCGACTTCTAGAATACCTCTCAAGTAGTTGATACATGTACTTCTATGATGGCGATGTTCATTTCTGTTCACATTTATTAGTAAGGCTCCCAATATAAATGAATTTAGAACAGTTTTTATATTAGGTTATACCCTGTCAATCTTAATTTATTTAGAGTGTATGACATCTAATCTAGTATGGAACATGCAATTTATATCATGTACTAAATGATAGAGGAATTAAACTGCAGGCTTAAAATGAAAAGGTCTCCCAAGATGCATTTCTGTTCGTGTTACCACTGTCCATAACAAACTTATGTCAATGCACCAGTGAGTATATTCATGTATAAATCCACAGTTTTTCTTTTTTTTAATTGCCTTTCATGTCATTGATCAACTTCCCAATGCAAGGCATAACTCTTGCCAGTCTCCATTACTGGCTGATTTAGGCCTTGCAGTATTTCCTTAAGAAATCTGTGTTTAGAAATCCAGGCCCGCTATGCATTTCTGGTGCAGCGATTCACTGTCTTGACACAACAAAGCGAGGGAAATACTGCAAGGGTTAAATCAGCCAGTAATGAAGACTGGCAAGAGTTATGCCTTGCGTTTGGAAGTTGGTCATTGATAGATGCTTTCGATCTCATGCGTTAAGGAACAGTAGATACACATACGTTACACATATGGTACATTGTATATGTGTAACGTAGTGGAACTTAATTACGGTCTGATTTTAATTAAATTGATTGATATTTGCAAATTTATTGTAAAAATATTCTATAATAAATATGTAATCCATTGTAAACAACATACTTTCAAACAGTGTATGTATTGCAACAATGATCATGTTTTATCATCCGAAGAGCATAATTTATACAGATAATCTCAGCGAAAGTATTTTCTAATATAAAAAATATCAACGAGATTTTAATTAGTATAGTTTGTATTTGTTGCACGAATATTGATATTTATTATATAATTGGAGTGAGATACTTGGTTCTATCCATTAATTAAACCTCCTATCAAGCTACAGTGGTGATAACCTCTACACTAGCAATGATGATGACGTTACATTGATGGTAGAAGTGACGTCACACGATTCTACACGTGACGTCATCCAATGTAAACGATCTTCACAGTGATAAGAAAAGTGATATCAAACTTCAGAGCACACTTTTTTTATACTGAGAAATAAATAGAGAATCTCACCCAAGTGTCTTCTGATATCAAATATATCAACACGAGTTGATTAAAGTTACAAATATAAATATTTTGACTTTAATCAACGAGTGTTGATATATTTGATATCAGAAGACTCGAGGGTGAGATTTTATTTATCATTCAAAATCATTCTTCAACAGTTATTAGCAAAATAATGAACATATCTGCAACACAAAACTGCCATTTGAGTACTTCAGCAGTGAGCTCAGTGATGTCATAGCATTGTGACGTCATCAGCATTGTGGCCTCATAGCATTTTTACGTCATCAACTTTGTGACGTCATAACATTGTCAGCAGTGTTCTCAGTGATGTCAAAGCCTTGTGATGTCATTAACTGATGATGTAAT
The DNA here is from genome assembly GCA_936450465.1 of Gibbula magus. Taxonomy (NCBI): domain Eukaryota; kingdom Metazoa; phylum Mollusca; class Gastropoda; order Trochida; family Trochidae; genus Gibbula; species Gibbula magus. Next base: position 84,025,103 of record OW388290.1, read on the forward strand.
AGGATTATGACGATTTGATTGTAGCGATATCTACAATGTAGATATCGCTTGTAGATATCGCTTGATCTCACACAAGCGATATCTCCTGTGGAACGCACTTTTGGGTGATAAAAGATATTTGATGCATACCATGTATACCTCATGAAGGGAATAATTAATACGAATGGTCACAGACACGGGCGTAAATATGATTTCACGAGGTTTGCACATGGAGTTTATTTTAAGAGTGGAAATTCTAGGTCGACACAGTTATCTTATGACGTCATCATATTGTTACATGACGCCATGTGATTGAAAGTGTTATTACACTGAGAACAATAAAGTGTTATTTCACTCATGGAAAATGGGGATTTTATTTTAACCATTAATGTACACAGGGGTATGAACTTGACATCAACATGACTCCTACCATGTTAAGAATTGTGTAAATGTGTGAAGAAGAATGATTTTCACGTAGAATATGTCTTATATATCGATGAGCAGTTGTGTTTTATAAACAAAAAATTTGGAAGTATTTATAAATTCATTTTATAAAAAATAAAAATCACTTAGAACTATTATTTGGTTGATCACTAAACATCAGCGGTATTTAAAAATAATACATATGATAAAACCACTGAGGTGTGTACTTTCCTCTGTGCTTCAGTATAGTTCCCATGATCAACATACTCCAATCTGCATCACGAATTCATTTCCTCTACCTTAATTAATATTTTATTCCTTGACAGGTTGCGCGCGAAAACCATTCGTCAATATTAATAACGCTATTAATTAAGCGTTTTTCATTTATGAGAATGGTGTCATTAATACAGTTAATTAATTTCCTTTTCTCACACAATATCTTAACGTTTCATCACTATCTTTTTAATTAAGAGACCGAGATTACTGTAAAAAAGAAAGATAAACATAAAAGCCAAATGTAAAAAAACCAGATGGTCCTAGAAGTCACTCCGCGTTTATTACTTACACAAACTACTGGGCAGAAGAAACGCTATCTTATCAGATTTCGGAAAATAAATGACATATTAGCAATATTATAGCATTATGAAGTTGCACCATTTCTAAATAAAATTTTGAGTTTCAAAAGCGGTTACAAAAGAATGGCGATTGTTTGAATGAGAGAAGGATAACTGTTAAGTATTCCATCAGAATTAAACAGATTAAATTTGAACTGACGTAATGAAGATGCTGCAGTTGTACATGTACATGGGCCGTGTTCAAGAGAGGTTACACGATTGCTCAATGTAGCGCTACGTAGCAAAGCGAGCGAACTTTGAGGTTTTGCACCGTGTCGTTCAGGAGAGAATGAGCGCTACTTGAGCGCTATAAATTGAGCAATAAATGAGCGATTATAAGCGTTCGCTGTTATGGAACGGAGCCCTGGTCACTGTGCGCAAGTGAATCAACCGGAAGTATCGGTCTTCTTTGGACGTATTTTATTTAAACGTTATTGACTCGAATTACACATTTCCTACATTTTAAATGGACTGTCGCATTAATAATTTTTTCAATATAACTTTGAAACCACCATCAATATAGTTTAGAAATGATTTAATAGTACATCTGAAATGATCATGTGGAGCTTTATTTTGCCCTGCAGTGTAGTTTTATGGATTTGTAACAAAGCCTCAGAATTTATTCTAAAATAACTGTCTGTTGTAGCCTAGCTACATTGAGAGAATTTTCCAATTGATATGAATTTTAAATTCGACAAAAATATCTTCTGTTACTCGCCCGAATGACATAGCTTTGCATAAGGTCTCTAGGAATTTAAGCCTTGCCGCATTTCCTTTACTTACCCGTGCAAGTGTAGCAGCGCGTTGCGCCTGAACTTCATAGTGCGGTCCGCTAAACTAGCACAGGAAAGTAAATGAAATGCAGCAATGCTTAAATAAGCCAGTAATGGAGACTGCCTTGCGCGGGGAAGATGACCTTAGAATTGCTTACTGGAATTTTTTATTTCACTGGCCAGAGTGCCATTGATTTTTGCTGTAGTGCAGAATTACCTGAAATAAATATCTCCTTTACATGATCAGGGCCGTGTTCAAGAGAAGTTTCAAAGTAATCGCTCAATTAGCGATTAATTTGAAACCTCTCTTGAGCGCGATTGCTCAATGTAGCGCTACATAGCAAGGCGAGCAAACTTCGAGGAATTTGCACTGTGTCGTTCAAGAGATTGAGCGCTACTTGAGCGCTACTTGAGCGCTACTTGAGCGGTACTTGAGCGCTACATTGAGCGATCAATAAGCGATTATAAGCGCTCGCTGTTATGGAACGGAACCAAGGTATTTACAACGGAAATTAGACTCATAAATGTTCATGGCGTTCTTCGTATTTTCAATATGTCGGCTATTGTATTTCAAATAACTGCTTCTGAAACAGTAGAAGCGAGGTCATCTTCATTTCCTCTGTAATATTTCAAACCATCGTGATTGTGTAGGATTTACGAACAAGATAGACGATTACAAATTCTGGGCTTGTTTTTAAAATTAAAGGTTAAGCTCGGGATTTATTTGTGGAAACGAAATTCGAAGGCTATTTACGTTTGTGATTATTTCTGGAAATGAAATTCGAAGAAATCTCGTGATAATATTAATTTTAAAATTGTATATGGTATAAAATGGATCGAGTTTCAATCAATAAAAGCATAAATATACAAGTATGCACCGAATTTTATATCACGATGAAATACCCCCATTCCTTTTAGTCGACACATGAAGATGCTTGATCGGTGTGGGTTATCTAAACTATCAGGCAAAAGAAAGTATACACCTTAGTTGGGTTTATCATTTTCAATTACAAATATCTTGAGTTTTTGACGTCATTCATTAAAACTGAATAGTATTGGTCTTTAGTCATCAGTCAAAGAATACTTCTACGTCGTTTTATTAATTAAAAAAAATAAATTCTAGATTTTAAAATTCTTTAAAAATTAATTTGGATAAATTACAACTGTTCATCGACATTTAAAACATATTTTATGTGAAAATCAATAGACGTGCCTCACTCTACATACATTTAAAACATTTTAAACATGGTAGGGGTCATGTTGATGTACATTTCATCTCTTACCCCTCTTACCTACCTAAATTAAACAACGTTTTTTCAACTAAAAAGTAACCACCAATTAATGCATTCAAACAACTGCAGATAAGTGGTACTACTTATATTGAATAAATCGAAATCAAATGAGGCGTGTACTTTTATTTGCCTGGCAGTTTAATTAAAATTTAGTTGAATTGCTACTTCCGATACGATCAATTGTACATATAGGCAAACTGCCATAGAGTGGCGATTCTCAAGCTCATACCACAAGACAACAACATAATATCAGCCTATTCGGGCACAGGTGAAGTTTAGCGCAACTATGTTGCGCAACAGAGATGAACGACCAGTTTCCATACGTGCGAACTGGTCGTTCATAGTTGTTGCGCAACATATTTGCGCTAAACTTCACCTGTGATTCAGGGTACAATATTTTCCGCATGTGGACACTTCCGCTATGGGGTGTGAGCATTATGTATAATCACTTAAAGGTCGACTGAACTGCCCGTGATCAATTTCAGGATTTATTAGAAGGGGATTTTAAATTGACAAATAGTCGACTTTAAATTTCTGAAATCGACCCATAAACTACTTATATAGGGATTTTTACAACACCTAATTACTGCCGACAAACGATTGACTGGAGTCACTGAAGCGTATCTGCCGGGTTTGACGTCACTCCCGGCGCTTGGCATCTTTTTAACTGTCTACTTAACCTACTAATATTCATCAAAACAACTAAAATCTTCCAAATCTTAAATAAAAGAGGTGCAATATACAATATGTACATATCACGTTTACTTAGCAATCATTGATCACGTTCTTTTATTTAATCGCCTTTAAATTATTAAGACTTATAAATTGAATATCAGTGTTTTCATAATACACTTGAAGGTAAACTCGCTGAACCGGAGCGTTTAGTTTTCTTACATGTACTTCCTACTAATAAATAGAAGATGTATTGCACGAGTGCTAATTTATTTCAAGGTTTTTGACGTTAAAAAGAGGGTTTTATCGGGGATTTTTTGTGGAAACGAAATTGGAGGGGACATTCTTGTTAACAAAAGTTATTAATATATGATTATAACAGTTGAAAAATGTAAGCGAGGGTTATACTTTGGTGACTTAATGTTCGCGATTTGAATGAGAATTGAAACCATTCATCGGCGCTAGGAATATGGAACTTTTTAACTACTACTACTACTAAACATGACATTGTTGATCAGTCCATAGATATATTTGTTACTTTGAGAATATTCTAACAACAGATATGATTTCTTATTAAAAATAGGTAAAATTGGTAAAATATAGCGCTCTTTATATTCACGTTAGCACAAGAAACCGATAGATCTCGCTCTTTAAACTGAGTTAAATATGAATTAATCTATTCGGCTACCTGCCATTGCCGAATTTAGCACGCAGCGTAATAAAACAACGTTACGTCATGGAACCCTGACGTAATAATATTCTTCTCTTCTGTTCCACATGGAAACTATGAAGCCCGTTATATTTGCCCCCTTAGGTAATAAATTAAATTATCATTTAGGACGAATTTTCTCAGACCATGTATATCTTCCCGCTTTGATGTCTATCATTAGTTATATAACTTTTGTTTATCCTCTTCACGAATACTTTCGGCATAAAAAACGTCGAAACAATATCTAATGGTGTTGATATATGGTCTATATATCTTTAAACGATGACACACTACTAATTGCAAAAAATTTCATTATTATATTATTTGCCGTTATATCTTGGTCATAAATCATTGGATACATTGCGCCTTTGATAAAAAGTATATTCTGTAATGGAGAATGCATGAGGAGCCGTGGATTCGTTAAAAATAATCAACTCGCCCCGAAGGGGCGAGTTGATTATTTTTAACGAATCCACGGCTCCGAATGCATTCTCCATCTTAATCCATGTATGACGTCACGAAACATACATATGTGATTATCTAGCATTATAGACAATATATTTCAATTATGTAAACCCAAAAAAATATTATTTTGCAAATTTCGGTGCCCATTCATCGGATATAGTACACGTAGCTTCGGCCCTTATGAAATGGATTCGTCCACGCTCGTGCATGGCGCAAATCTTCCACGCAAAGCGATTTGACTGACAGCCAAACTCCTTCATTTCATGTGTTTCAGCACGATCCCCATGCATTTCGCACTTTACCAGTCTTGTTTAGAATACAGGGATCTTACTGACAAACAATCAAATGATTACCAGCAGGCCTGGTAGCCGAATAGGTTAAGGCGCTGCGTAACAGTCGAAGGGTTACATGTTCGATTCCCGGGTCAGACATCAGATATACTAAGACAAAATACATCAATCTTGAACAAATTACATTGTGAGCCATTACGAAAATGTCAAAACCTGACACCCCTCCTGACTTGATTAGTCAATGACCAGTAGATTCTTAAAAAAATACACTGTTAACACAAAAGAGTGACGTCATCACCATGGATTAACTAGTGATCACTCATACTAAATTGTATTATACTGTCCTTTTACAGCCCTCCAATGATATCATAATCTTATGTCCAACGTACTTTGGTTTTGGTTTTTTGGTTTGTAAAAAACAGATGTTGCTTTTATAGGTCTCCAAATCAAAGGAAAATTTAAATGGCAATTTTCACTGTTTCAAATGTTCCATTAGCTCAATAAAAACTAATGTTATATATTCCTTTTGATGTCGGACTTATCCATTATTCAAAGTTCGTTATGTTGAAATATGTTTTAAAGGATATAACTCTTTTGAAACTGAAACTTTTGTGTTTTAACGATTTACTTTGACGAAAGTATTTGAAGTAGCGTCAAACATCCGTTGTAAGTTTCCTTAAATTTAAACTGTAAGAAGATATGTATCCACGGTCCTGCCGAAGTTGTGTTGCGCAAATACAATTCACTGATCACATATTACTGAATGAATATAATTATACAATTCAAGCAAATACCTAGTTAGGTAAAATATTTATTGCAATATTTTGAAAAATACATATTTAAATGTAATGATAAATAAACAAACGGTAAAATTATATATTTTAATTTATTTCAGTACTCATGAACTTTGTTATCTTTCTTATATTTGTTTACAGTGTGTGAGTTAGACCACAATGCTTCGCGCTTGAAAATAATAGACTTGATCTATATTTAGACACGTTAACTAATTAGTGCGATTTATTCCGCTTATTTTGGATCGAGAAATCTGCGAAAATTAAGTGCATATATTTCAATGGGATAGATGTTTGGCGATGGCTCTTTAAAGGGAGTGTAGCACGTTTTTTGTCCCAAAATTATTTTTTTTCAAATTTCCTATTTATAATTATAGTTTGTGGCATTTAAATTTACTTTAGAGGGTAAAACATCTTATTCCACAAACCAGTTGTCCTTAGTGATACTAATGGTTTTGCGTCTAAAAGTGTATGGCGGCCATTTTATTGTGAACACATTTTATCATTTCGAATGAGAAAAACTATTCCCATGGCTTTAACTGAGCCGTGCACACTAATTTTTAACTTGCTTTTCCGAAGAGAGAGGGTGTTTTCTATTGGTGAAATTAATTTTTAAATACATTTTTTATCGACTTATTTCAGCGTAAAAACGTGCTACTACCCCTTTAAGTCGTATATGCAATTTTTCTTGGTTGGAGCCTATTCCTTATGTTTATGAGAATTCGTAATAGATTCTTGTAAGTCGTAGTGATATTGATTTTATCTGTACGATTCCAGCTGAATATTACGATTATTCCTAACTCTATCCACGATTCAGTTACGATACAAGTGCGATAGACACGACTTGACTTCAAACGAATCCTCCTGACATTTATCAATGCATGGCGAATCGTGGTATTCATGGTCGTAGTCAAATTCCAAACGCAAGGCATAACTCTTAACAGTCTGCATTACTGGCTGATTTAAGCCTTGCGGTAGTTCCCTCGCTTTGTTGTGCCAAGGTAGTGAATCGCTGCACCAGAAATGCACAGTGGGCCTGGATTTCTAAGCACAGGTTTCCTAAGGAAATACTGCAAGGCCTAAATCAGCCAGTTATGTAGACTGGCAAGAGTTATGCCTTGCATTGGGAAGTTGGGTTGTAGTGTGAGAGGGCCATTACAGAACATGATAAAGTGCTCGTAATACAATACAGATTAATCTTATATAATAGTTTTATAACGTGTACGCCAAATCCATTCGGTATAATTCTTTATACCCCCGAACACCTTCCAAACGCCTTGAACAGACATGCCCAGAATCAAAACGTACGATACAATGGCATTGGGCTCGGCTTCAATTCGGGCATAAAGGCCTCGGTTTATTAACATAGATCGTGCAAGTAATTAGTTACTCACAAAGGGCTTTAGAGGTCGTACCGGACATGTAAATGGTTGATTCAATGAATAGCCAAGGGTATAGAAATGGATGAACTAAATACATAAATCGTTGATTAATAAATCATAGATCGTTCATTAATATAAATGGGCATATGTATACAGCGCCACCATACGTGTATTCAAACCCGATCTCTGTGTATGTTCCTTTAACTCATGGCCCACTTATCACAAAGCATGATGATAATAGTACATATTGAGAAGGTCCCTTAAATTACCATTTGGAAAACATCTTGAGAAATTGCTAATTTTTCACTTTATATATGAAACATATGTGTTCAATCAATTACTGATATAAAAACAGGGGTTCCTTTTAGAGATCAGAACTATCAATCTCGGTGGCGGTGTCTTTAATAATGACCTCGACCTCGTGAATATCTGTGATAACCATCTCGCGTACCGCTCGATGGTTATCACAGATATTCACTCGGTCTGCGGTCATTATTTCAACCATACATGTAGCATTGACATAATGGTATTAAGCCCGTATTTGAATAATCGTTTATAAAACTTGGACTTGTTCTATCATGAAAGTTCAATCATGTTTGAAATGAGTTTTTTGATTGATTGATCGGAAATGTTATTATTACGACAAAATGCACTTTGAATATGGTAAATACGTACATTAGTATTAATGTATTAATTGAACCGTTGACTCTTTCCAATGAATTTATGAACATGGTGAAATATGTTTTCATTGACTGTTTGTGGAAGATTTGGATTTCCATACAGGATTGTATTAAGATCAAATTCTCCCTTTAAATTATAAAATCTTTGCTTTAATTCTAAACGGAGATCAGCATGTCTTGGACATCTTAAGAAGAAATGATAAACATCTTCAACTAAAGCACCACAAATGCAAGATTTACTTTCAGATAAATTGACACGATACAGATCACCGTTTAGGGAACTACAAGAATTTCTTAACTTACTGTGTATAATGTTCATCTTTCTATCGCCGAATAGAAAACATTTTGGGATTTTACATTCTTTTTCAGATAATTTTGCTTTAAATGACGATAATGAATTTGAACATCTTATTTTCGAGGAAAGATTATTCCATAGATAAGCACAGTCATAAATAAAAGACTTTTGCAGTTCGAAATTTTGGAATAGATAAATTTGATTTGTTACGGAAGTTGTAATGAGAAATAGTTTCAGTGACTGGTGGAAGTAAATTAATCAGATAATCTGGAGCATTTATATTAATAATTTTGTAAAAAGTACAATGAGTCTTTGAACTCTTAACGATAGGTAACAATTTTCAAAAACGAAGTCGGTCTCGTCAGAAAAGCTGCAAGGTCCATTCTGGTTCCCTGAATCTGTTGCGCTGCTCTTTTCGAAGAAGTGCAGCGCAACAGACCCAGGGAACCAGACTGCGATAAGGTCAAGAAGTCGCAGACATAGTAATCATCAATTGTAGACTTGAAACAACACCTGCTGGTAATATGGGTAGCTCTGGAGACAACACACGTATTAATCAACTCCCATTTCACTTAATAGTCGTATAACACGAGGGGCAAAGTAGAGATAAAGGTCTTCAACATTTCACATTATAACAGCATTGACAAATTGAAAAATAAATCAGCCTGGAAATAATTAATTTGCAGTTGAAACCTGAAACGTATTTAATTATAAATCGAGATTTGCCACACTATCTTCACTCATTCAGGTTTCTTCATATCTCTTATGAACATTATTAAATTCTAAGTTAATCAATCGACACTTGACAAAATGTTCAAAACTGGTTTTTCTTCATATTTCTTACGAAATTCCTTGATTAATTATTGAGGAAAACGAAAACTGTTCTTCTTCCAATGTTACATGACATTACTCAGAAAAATATTAAATCATAATTTAGAAATTGAGACTTTCTAAAGTATTCCACATCCAGTATATTATTATTAATATTAAATATATATTTGGTTACATAGTAAATCGAGACCTGACAAAATGATCTACACGCAATCGAGTGTCGTGACATTTCCGATTAACTCTTAAATAAAGACACTTTAAAATGTTCAAGTGTCTCCGTGTCAATTATCAACGTCTCTTCTTTCCGACAGCTGCGTACCGAAAGTTTGTTCACCTACTTGTGTACTTCAGTGCAAATATCATGTAATTTGGCATGTCTTTGTAGCATTGTATAAACGCAAAAATTAGACCAATCATTTTGCGATTTTGCATTACAGAAATACAGTTAAGTGTTTCATAACATTATCTGATTTGAAATCTCATTGTAAACAGTTATAGTTTTGCAGCTCTTTGAAGTGACCAGGGGTCAATCTTTTCAAAACTACAGTTTTTATTTTCTTCTGTGAAATATTCAGTGAGTGATCAACTGGGTTAAACATACATCACGTATTTTCTCTTTGCCTCATTCAATGCATGTGTTATGAATTCGTTCTCGTTAAGTCAATATAAAAAAAGTATTAGAAAATTATTGAAATTTAAATTTTCATAATTTGATACCTTCTGTCTATTTCATACGATCACAGGATATGTTCGGCTGTTTTACACATGGATATACATGTGTATGATGGTGCATTGTCACTGTATGTGACGTAATTTTATTGACGTTACAAAGAACGTCAATTTACATGATATTTTGCACTAATATAAGATACACATGTAGATGAACAAACTTTCGGTACGCAGCTGTATGCATAACTTGGATCGAGTGATCGTAACGGAATTAAATTTATTATTTAGACAATGTTTTGGGTATTTTTTTTTATCAAATCAATTCACATAAACGTTTTGAAATATTAAAGAGATTGTTTATTTTTATTTGAAAAAATTTAGACATTCGGGTAGGTAATATATTTAGAAAACAGTCGAAACAATAATACACAAACATATGTTGGACTATCAAATATGATCAGTTGAGCTTTGAGAATGATAGAATGAACAACGTCATAAATATCTGATGTGTGACTGGCAAATCGTCACGGTTGAGTGATTCTAGACACTATATTGTCGAACTTAATAGAAAATCTACCATGTGTAACCATAGATAATTAATGAAGAGACAGTAAATCAACATCGGGAGTAAATTATCGATTATATATGATCAAGTCTGGATTTGTTTACCAGAGAGACAAAGACAGTCCTTGAACCATTAGTGTGCAACCCGAATTGAACACGGGCGTAACTGGCGAAGCGTAAACTATAAACATGCTGGATATGATTGTGACAATAAAAGGGTCCCCAATATGACATATTATTATGTTAAAGGCGCTGTAGCACGTTACCGAAGTAAAGTGCTCTCGCACAAAGCTAAATAAGTGTTAAGTAGAGGGTAATATCCGAGTAACTCTCCATTCCTTAAAAATAATGGAGCCGAGGCCCTGGAGTTTTACATGTGGTACAATGATGGAATGGTCAACCATTTTGCTTTCTGAACTATCAAAATCGCATATGACCTACAATCTACCTGTCACACTGACGAGTTCCACAAAATTGTCGCTTTCCATGTCGCACCATGTTCTACCAATACCGATATCCGTTTTCTATATATCCGGATTATCGGGTCGTGTAATGAGATGTTTTACACTCTCATGCAACAATATTATCATTGTATAAACTTCATAATAATTTGAGAAAAAAATAATATGCAAAACACGTGCTACGGCGCCTTTAAGAGCGCGGGCTGGATAGCGCAGTGGTTAGTGCGTCTGGCTTGTGGTCAATGGGTCAGCAGTTTTCTACTGTTCTGTTCAGTAAGGTTTGGGTGTGCAATGATACACTGCACAGTACCACCCATGGTTCGCTAGTTCCAGCCGATGCTCGCTTGTTTCACCACAATGCATAGTCACAATGGTGTTTCGGGCTTCTCCCTGCAATAAAACTAGCATATAAGTGAACTAAACTTAGTTAAACCCAAAATCACCTCCCCTCATCTCCGTGCTCCGTATACGCTTTGAGCGCATTTGAACGGACTAAATGACGCTTTATAAATATCCATTCACTGACTTTGTATATAATTTCCAATGGAATATCGCACTTGATTCGCTAGTACCAACAACTACTCGTTGCTTTCACAGAATTGTGTAATCGTAATGGTTTGCGGGCTTTCTTCCGCGCCAATTCTAGTTTCTGAAACGAAACTGGAATGATCATCGTATTCAGCCGCAGGACCGCATTTAATTCTAAACCATACCCTCGTCCCGTCTGGATATGTGTTTCCGCACGTTGCTTCACTCCCCTGATTCTCTACTCAACTTTCACCTCGTATCGCTGAAAGTTGGTTACTTTTAACTATTTATAACATAAACTGAAACACAAAAGAAATGTCACATCTCAGTTTGTTTCGATTAATTCAATTTTTTAAAGAAATGAGATGCATTTGATTTATGGCACGATGCAATAGACACATTTTGGCAGTTGTTTTAATTGGTGTTGGTGACTCTTTTATAATTTTTGTTACAATATCATTTTTTAAACTAGACAGGGATAAGAAATGAAAGTTACACCAACATGAACCTTACCATGTTTAAAATGTTGTAAATGTGTACAGGACGAGACAAATTTATTGATTTTCAGACAGAGTATGTGCTATATGTCGATGAACAGTTGTGTTTTGTCAAAATTATTTGTTAGGAATTTTAAATTTCAAAATTTTAATTTTAAATATTTTTTTTAAAACACGTAAAAAATTCTTTGACTTATTTAATATTTTGGACTAATTTCCCAAACTATTCAGTTTTTGAATACGACGTCGAAAACTCGAGAAATTTGACACTGAAAATTATACATATGATGAAAACCACTGAGGGATGAAGTTTCTTTTTTGCTTCAGTTTATATCATGCCAGCCAAAGAAACTTGAATTGAAATTTCATGATCGCTCATCAGTCTTCTCATCCAGGAATTGAAAGTATTATTCAATGACTGGTTATTCATAACGCGATACGTGGTGACAGCTGAGAGGAGAAGCGGGAGCTTTGGGTAACCTTAGCGGATAACATCGGTATGGTTTACTTAAACTACACAGCGATACTCAAAGAGAGTGTGCTATTGACGTTTGTATTTGTTTATGCTCATTAAAATAACATTAACTAAGCATCCTAAACATGTCCAAATGAACTATTGGTTCACACTTTTCCTGAGCAATGATTTGTTCTTTGAAACTTCTTGTTTCGAGTAAGTTACATAAAGTTCTGTGAGGTCGACATCTCCAGTCTGATAAAAATAGACAGTTTTTCGAGGAATAAAAGTTGCAAAATAGTGCAATAATTTTATCGGGATACAAACTCATGTCGTTCGATGATTTCCTCGCAAAACCGTCCTTGTGGAGAGGAATCTATTAAAACCAGTTCGTATCCCGATATGAACTATTTTGCAGATTTAATTCCTCGAAACAGGGTCGATATTAATCAGACATCGGGCTTTTTCTCGCTATGGGCTATTGGAAGCTTCAAAAGACACGCGTGAACGTAGATAGCCCTTCCCAAAATAAGAACCTGAGATGTGATAAACATGGTATTTGATGTTCTGTCAGTCTGATTAAAAATCAAACTTGTTTCGAGAAATAAACTTTGCAAAATAATGCATGTGGCGGGATACGAACATGTTCTATGATTCCTCGCCTTTGCGAAGAAACCTCCGAACGACTTGAGTTCTAAACCGCTGTAGACGCACTATTTTACAACTTTTATTCCTCGGAAAACGGTTGATTTCCATCAGAGTGATGTTCTATTTATTAGATTTGACAAATAACGCATATATCGTAAATGACGTTAATTTTATGAATGGATCACTCGAGATAGCCTAGCGTTGCTCTTAATATTAAATTATCTAATAACGTCACACCATCTTATTATCACTGAGTAGCATAACATGTTAGTTCACCCAGTGAAAATACCGAGTTTGTTTTAACCTATAAATGCCGTATTTAACCACTGATAATATAATCAAGTCTAGATCCACAAAAAAAGAAGTCGAGATAATTTTTCAGCAAGTCAAGATACACTGAATTGAAATGAAAGATTAAAAAATGAAATCAAATGAATGAATGTAGAGGAACAATTAAATTTCTTATATAATAAGAAATAAATAATTGTAGTTTATAACGTAGAGTTTTCTCAGGGTTATATTTATTAGAAACAGGATTTCTGAATATTTCTGCAGTGTAGACTAGTCCTATGGCGGTGAATCGCAATGGACAGGACGCGTGTATATATCAGAGTAGTCTTGATTCTATCCTCAACTTTGATCCAGTGAAGATCTTTCTGGATTTGAAAAGAGGATCTCCCTCGAATTTCGTCATCGTATACCATGACGTTTAGTGTCCCTCTAAACCCCAACCCAAACATTCCGTTTCATTGTTCTCTTCCTAGCACTTACGGTGGAAACATAGTGTCTTGCAATTGGCAATTTTAAGGTAGGCCTACATCCATTGTGTTGTTGGGGATCAAATATGCCAAACGTTATAAATGGTCTTATTTTATCGAATACCAACTGTTACCGAAACTACCATTTTGATGATAATCGACTTAATATATTTACGATATGAAGGTAAAAGTATCGATTTCTGATCGAAAACCGGACAATGTACGTACCGCGTGTGGCGCGCGCCAATGAGTCAAACGTAATTTTGGAATCTTATTTAAACCAGACAAACTAACAGATTTGGGTTGATAATGTTCAATAGGTCATATAACTACTGTGCATGTAAATAGGACGTGCACTTTCGGTTTCTGCACATGCATAATGATGTTACTCGATTTTAATTGGAAACTAGTAATTATGATATGTTTGGCGATTGGGGATGAATATGCAAGCTGAGTGAATTTGTTTGTATTGTAGACAGCACATATGGTGTGTTGGAACGTATTTCAGCCAAATAAAATTTTATGAAACACAATGGATGCACCTTTAACGCCAATATCGTCCGTTATTACAGGAAGGAAAGGAAACATTACGGGACGAAAGGGAGATTTTCAGGACGCTTCGGACATTTTTGTTTTCATAGGGTTGACAAAAATACAATGTCGAAAGATATTATGCCTGAACATTGAAAGGATTTTTACGGATACAACTTCTTTGATCATTTGCTCGACAACAACAAGCACAAATTCTAAACCTTCACACCAAATAGCAATTATGTAATTCTTAAAACACGACATGGTTGATTAAAGTATGGCATATATATATATGACATATTTAGTACCCATCAACACAATGTATGTTATTATTGTTTTGGTTTTTTATATTGTATTCATGTATTGTTATCTTGTATTGTATTCTACCAAAGACGTTAGACGAATTTCCCATCTGGGATAATAAAGTTTATCTTATCTTATCTTATCTTATCTAGCAGTTAGAACCTATGTCGAAATGTCGCCTATGCAGAATAAAGAAGTTGTTTATCCATAAATAGTCTCATTCGTCATCATACCTACTTTTAGAATGCCACTCAAAGAGATTAAATAGGCTATTAAGAGAAAGGCCGTACAAACATCTCACAACACGCGGAACGTACCAAAAGATAAAATTAAGATGGTATCAAAATTCTAAAACGATGTTAAATATTGTAATCGGTTGTAGCCTACTGTTATTTTATTAACAGGCCTATATCATTTTCGATATGTTATCAAAATATTCAGAGAGCTTGCCTAGACTCTACATTTCCGATTTTGATTCCAGGGCTCTTGACCAATCAGAGGCCAGGAAAACAGAGATGGCATCTCCGTCACAACTTCCGGCACCAGTTCGACGAAGGTCAAGGTCGAAGTCACCAAACCGATCTTCACGTCATCGTCGCGGTAGTAATGACGGCATTGTTATAAGCCGAACTTTAGGATTGACAAGATCGTCGGATGATGAGCTATTCCTACCACGGGAGCATCAAAACCCTGAGTAAGTATTTTGTATTTGCGAATAGACACATTCATGTACTGTACGTGTTCACCTGTCTTTGAAAATGCTTGACGTTGTTGACGTTGCAAGGGTAGAACATTGTCCTCGGCTCGTTATTGATAGCCTAAACAGAATCAACATTATACAATCCATTAGATCTGAGGAATCCGAGAAATAAGTCTATCGTAGTTCATTAATTACTCTAGTAGTAATTAACAGATAATTAAATATGAACTTTATGATAGTAGGAGCTAACATAAAATATCTGATACGTCTCATCCTTTTAAATGCATTTTCATGATAATAAGGAGATTCTTTATCATCTTTGATGTTTTGGAAAAATTGGCAAATAACGATCGACAGCCTAACTCTCGAAAATATCACATGAATCAGAATGGCAGAAAAATTATTAGATCTAGCCAAGCTATGAATGTTTTGGATTTCGTTTAGCCATAGGCAAAATTCCAATCTTCTGTAAAATTGGCTGATTAAGTGTTTTGCACAACAACAAAAATCAAAAATTCTTTTAAAAATCAGTGTTTTCTTCTGATATGACTCTACTTTGAGAATCAAAATCAGCTGTGAGGAGTTACCTCCCTTATACCTCTCTGGCACCGATGCCTTGATGTTAGGTCTGAGTTGGTGTTTTTGAAGTTTAAGAATTTTAAGATTTTCAGAATATATGGTGATGTGTATGTAGATCTGTATTTTCAATTCTTATCTCACTGAAATCAGGTACATTTAATAATCAAACTAATTAACATGCTACTTGATACTGTCTTTCTAAAAACCATTAGCCGACTGTTATGTTACAAATTTGTTGTTGACTACCTTTTTAAATCCGTTAAAAAAAACATGCAAACAATCATAATTTCTTTAATATTTCAATTATTCTAGTATGACATATTAAACCACAGTTGGAAATAAATTCAATATTCTATGCTGTAATAATATTTATAAAATATTATTAATCTGATTCTTCTTTAAGATGCCATTTTAGGTATCCTTAAAACTATCAGTTATGTTTTGGAAAAAGGTTTGTTTCAAATCCATCATTCACGATAGCAATTGATTTTGAAAAACATAAACTTCCCTGAAATAATTTGTAATTGCATATGACAATGTCTCATACAGTCATCATAAACCTGTCAAAATATCAATAATGTCAATTTATGAATTCGCAGAAAACTGGATATCAAGTCAAAAAGACTGCAATAATGAAATTTTCAAAAGGCAAAAGCTCATTAAAATACATACCTACTATCATTTTCTGCTGAAGAAGCAAAAAAGGGGAAAGGTTATGAATAATGATTTATTAATGTTTTCACTTAACTGTAATCATCTCATCTAAGTCTTCCTCTTGTAACGTGGAAATACATGATATGCTGAAAACGTTTCCATGGTAACACATTCTCCCACTAGGTGACTCTGGCATTGTTTAATTATTTAGAACTTCTTGGCTGTAGGATGGCTTCCAAGAGTTGCTCCCGTTTTCAAAATTTTAATTTTATTTGTGAGAATAATTTTGATGTCAATATATGTGATTATTGACACCTGTGTTGACGAGGTTTTACCTGAGCACCTGTGATCAAAGGATATGAGGTGTTAAATATCACCTGTGACAGGATGAGTAAAAATAGGACTCGTCGTCGGTTGTCTAAAGTCACGGATTTTCGGGCTTTACCTTCTACCCAAGCAAGCCCAAGGTATTTATATGTATAATTTCTGTTAAGAATAACAATATTTAGGATGTGTTGAATAAATTCATCAAGTTCATGATTTGAAATCTGTTTTCGTATCATTTAATTTTTAAATACTGAATAATGTATCTCCCTAAAAAAAACTGTTTCATTCTCAATATTTTCAAGTAAAGACATTTTTCACCTGTTATATTATTACTTATCTGAGTTTTAGAATCTATTTTATATTTAATTTATATGATATTTTACGGACTGATTATTATATCGCCCTTTTAATATTGTATCACTAATTATGCAATCACATTTATTGGACTGGTACTAATGTATATATTATGTAATGCATCTACTAATGTCAAACTAATTATTATAATTTTGAAATTATAATCTTATTCAACTTTTTTCCTGCAATTGATTTTCAACCTATTAAGGCCATTTTCATGACCTTTCATATTTAATACCTCTCTGGATACAGGTATGATATTCAAGAAGCAATTTTCAAAGGATATTACATTTCATTTCTACGAATCATTAAGCCTTACTTGAAGGTGTTATCAAAGAGTTGTTAGCTGCAAGATCTATTAAAAGGTGCATCCATTGTGTTTCATAACATTTTATTTGGCTTTAATACATTGCAACTCACCATATGTGCTGTCTACTATACAAACAAAATCACTCAGCTTGCTTTGGTAGTAACCCTCAATCGCCAAATATATCATAATTACTAGTTTCCAATTTAAATTGAGTAACATTATTATGCATGTGCAGAAACCGAAACTGCACGCCCCATTTACATGCACAGTTATTATAAGACCTATTAAACACTATCAACTCAAATTTTTCCTTTTTTCTGTCATAGATAAGATTCTAAAATTACGTTTGACTCATTGACGCGCGCCACACGCTGTGCATTGTCCGGTTTTCGATCAGAAATCACTACTTTTACCTTGGAGCACAGTGGTGTAGTGGTAAGCATGCTTGCCTCTCACGCCAACGGCCCGGGTTCGAATCCCGGTGGAGACACCAAACATTTGTGACCTGGGTCTTACACTGTGTTGTGCCCCTGGGCAAGGCACTTCATCCACATTGCACTCAGTCCACCCAGCTGTTTAAATGGGTACCTGAACACGGGAGGTACGGACCTATATGGTCGCGCGGAGCGCTTAGTAGCTGCACCGAAAGTACAGTTCCTTCAGGGTAATAATTGTACCGCCATTGAGCAGTGCTTGCACTGGATATTAGGCGTTAAAATGTATATTATTATTATTATTACCTTCATATCGTCAAATTGCTAAGTCTACTATTATCAAAATGGTAGTTTTCGGTAACAGTCGGTACTTCTCGATAAAGTAATACCATTTATGACGTTTGCAATATGTGACCCCAACAACACAATGGATGTACCTTTAAGGTTAACTTAATCTTAAATTATGGAAACATAAATTTCATACTGGATCATGGAATGTTTCAATAATAATCTTTCGTTATGTTTATGTTTTAAGTAAATATTTTATATACATGTTGGTGCCTCGTTTATGTTTAATTTTAATGAGAATCAAAATGTATTCATGATTATTATGCTGTTGAATGTGTAATATATGTTGCATTATTCAGAATTATTATCTGTCATTGTTTAGTTATAGACACTTTCCAGGATAGCGCTAGTGGTATTCAGATAATCAATTATAATCGATGATCGATCTCTTTCCCTTTCCTGATGCAATTATCAATTGCAAAAATTTTGTAATCACTAATAATTTACACGGAAAATTTCCTGAATTTCCATATTTCTAAGACTATTCAGGAGTCCCAATGTTTATATCTCTGAAAATATCAGTTATCAATATTAGTTAGCTCATTCCCAATTGCCAATTCTTACCCAAGCGGGCACAGATATGCCGGGTAAGTTTTCATAATGGTCATGGGAATTACAGTTTTTCTAAATATAACTTGCGTTTTGATTGGTTGACGGAACTACTTTGCGCTCATTCATGAATTGCTTAGCTATCCTGTTTAAGCTAAATCACATAATTGAACAATTTCGAGCATACCTAATTGAAGTCACACGCCAATAAAACATATTAAATATAAAATCATGGTAAACCTAAGTTTCCGAGACCTTAATGACAGTATTAAAATTGCAAGGCGTAGCAGCATACAAGAGTAGCCGCCTGCACTGCTGTGATGTCATTGCTTTGTGACGTCATTAACCATGACGTCATTTGGTGACGTAATTACACTCCTATCTTGCATTCCAACAGTGCGGTTGTTAGTTCACGTTTTAACTAATTTTCTCTCATTCTGCGACATAGTTTACAATATAAACGAGTTGTTTACTATGTCAGTAAACCGTTTTGGCAACAACAGAATAGTTCTGAAAAAATAGAGCCAGTTGCAAACTATTTAGATATGCGCATCTTGAAGGTGTGAAAGAGTTTATGAATGGCGTATGACTACAATTTGTATTTTCTTGAATTGGGGTCTTGTTTTTCGATTTTTACGTATAAAAATGATCTTGGGTAAGAAAAAGAATAACCAACTCGGTGCTCGGAATTACGAATTATCTGTCCCTCGTGAATTATTATGTCAAACTCCTCGCTAAAGCTCGGAGTTTATCACAATAATTAACTCGGGACAGATAATCTGTAATTCCTCGCAACTCGTTCATTATTCTTATAATATCAAAGAGAGATAAGACGGGACATTCCAGATAAAACATATTACTGAGAGTAATATTTTTATGACTTAATAGTTAACATTTTGATGAAGACTAATACATGTTCTGTAACAATAAAACAGTGAGATATGAAGACCTTCTTGGCACTACAAGCTTAGCATGAAAAGCTTTGCTATGACTTAAAAGAACTTTGTTGATCAGTTTAATGAATCGATAATTTATCTGTTTTGTTTGTTCTGTTCTTTATTGATATTTTATAGATTTATATATTTTGTTATTAAAAAGTTACAAATTTAGTAAAAATATAGCATTTTGTCATTTCATGTAATGAAAAAAAAAGATGGCGGATACACTGGGCTCTAGAATGTCTTTAAACATCTTCACGATGATATCATCTATAAATGTTTATTATCCCTTCAGACTATCGATACTAGGTCCATTTCTTCATATCAGCCACTGACGCCTGGACTAGTGTTAATTTTGGACCTTGTAAATAAGACTTCTTCTACTGTCCAGATTAGCTATTCAATTGGACAGATGACATCCTCGTGCAATGTCTGGAATAATTTAGCAGAGTTTATTGCTACAGACGACATTCTCATCTAGTGACTACATACAAGGTGTTTCCAGGAACCTATTCCAAGACCAGTAGTGTAAGAGTACCGTTTCCTAATCTAATTGGCGCCAATGGTGCGATGGGCCAGAGACCTTTCATTCCTGATCGTTTATTGATCGTCAGGGGTCACCTTAGTTCTGTTCATAATCAGATCACCTCCTAATGGGCAGCTCAATTTCTTATAGTGGATTTGTCATACTTTGTATTATTGGTTTGTACTTTTAGATATCCACGGTTCCTTGTCAGGTGCAAACAAAACTACACCACAGGGTGGCAGCTCTTCAATTTCAGGGATAGAAACTAACTTGAAATGGTCACTAGCCTTTTGGGCTAGTAGCTTTCAGATCTTACTAGCCCAGCCAACATTCTTCTAGCCCAGTAACAAACAGACAGGAGACGTAGAAAACAGATGATTAATAAATGATTTGCTTTATTGCTAATTCAGAAAACTTCTTTAATTTCAAATTATTAACTCATTTCACATTGTTATATTTCCATTTACTAGTATTGACTAGAATTTTCAAAGAGGGACCGACAGGGACTTATTCCAGCTAGCCAAAAACATCTCCATGATCATTTCACCTCAAATTTTCTACTAGTCTTTCGGACTACCAGTTTTTACGCTCTACTAGCCCAGCTTCTTTTTAACTAGCCATGGGCTAGCTGGCTAGTCTAATTTCTATCCCTGAATTGTCATTGATCAATATAGAATTAGATCAACATGTGTTCCTATTGACAGTGTGTGAAATGAGACTGAGTTGCCAGCTCAATAGGGTTATTATTAATATTTTTATTAATTCAAATGCTAAAGTTAAAGAAAAACCAAAAGATGTATCAGCCCTGACCAAAAATGTAAGCTTATGGACAGTTGGATGGTACTGTTGGGCAGCTCAATTTCTCATTGTATAATTGTGTTTTTTGTTGCTTTTACCCTTAGAGACCTCAAGTTCCTTTGCAAGTCTGGGCCCATATTTTCGAAGCTGTCTTAGCGCTAAGATGGTCGTAAGTCAATGTTAATGTATGGCACTCACGACAATGTTAGTGCTAAGAGAGCTTCGAAAATATGGGTCCTGACTTTCAAGGTTTTGATCTCAGTTACGTGAATTGATCACTTCAGTTACTGTATAATAATCCAATTAAACGCTTATGGGCCACACAAATTCTGATATTGTAGGTCATCATCAATCGTTAATTATAATTGACTACTGAAAAGACTAAAGGTGGCGTATACACTTGTTTGTTTTTTGTTTAGGTACTAAATCATTATTACGTGTAGAAAGCTATCTATCATTATCTATATCTCCCTATTTAAAATCCCTTTTGGCAAAATTCAGGTGCAGTCATTTTGGGTTAACTTAGGTATAGAAACAGGAAGATACAACAATGTACCAATGGCTGACAGCGTCTGTATTTACTGTAAAGTAGACAATATTTACTGTATTTTATTGTAAACTGTATGAAGTTGCTAGAAATAAGTTTATTGCTCCATTGCTGTACAATACATCAAACGCACAGAATTTAATCTACATTCTTAGCAGTGAAGATAAAGATATTATCATAAATTTTGTTAACTTTCTTAAATGTATATATGTAAAACTAGAGCTGCAATTTTAAATTCATAAACCTGTTAGCTTTTATGTGCACTTGTTTCAAATTTGTAATGTAATTGTATTTTGGGCCTTTGGCCTTTATACTGTATAAAATGTCTGTCTGTTTAGGTACTTAGTCTGTTGTATCCAATGAACAATTTACAAACAAGGACTTACCAATAAGGACTTACTAATAAAGGCTTACTAAAAAGGACTTAACCAATGTGAACTTACTAATAAGAACTTACTAATAAGAACTTATTTATAAGGGCTTACTGATAATAACACCCTTATAAGGACTTACTAATAAGGACTTACTTATAAGGACTTAGTAATTACTAATAACGACTTACTAATAAACACTTACCAATAAGCACTTATCAATAAGAACTTAAGAACTTAAAAAAAAAACACCTTATAATACAAACATCCTAATAAGAGCTTACTTATAAGAACATGCTATTATTGGACAGACTATTTATAAAAAAGAAATCTATTTTATTGAAGAAATCTAAAATATATGAATTTGGATCCTTTACAGTCAAGAAATATAAAATATGAACTCATGATATTCCTAATTTAGTTGATTTAAATAATTTTAGATTTGATCCAATTACGGCCTTCACCGATGTTCTTTACATTTATTTTTATTTAGAATAAATTAAATGTCTGACTGAGCCATAGTTACAGAGTCTGACTTAATCTGAAAGGTATGTAGAATATGATTGTGTTATTGAAATTCTTAAACAGACATTTTTTTAAATTGAACATTTCATTTTTTTTACATTAATGACACTTTACCCAAAATAAAAACATTTTCAGTATAAAGAAGCTAATTCTAAATGACATATCAATATTGAAATTCTATTCTAATATCAGAGTGGAAATGTCATTTTCAGTGCCAATGAGGAATGAAAATAACCTTTTATGGTTTTATTTGACAGATGTAGTAGCAGAAAAATACAGCTGACAGAAAGTGTCAGATGTCATTAAGACAATGTTTCACCAAACAGATACGTAATTTGAAAGTGTGACTCTTATACTCAGCCATTTTCAAAACCACAGTTTTTATATTTTTCGGTGAAAAGTCATGTGGTATTATCGTCAATGTTTCAAAGAATTAAGTGGCCATATGAGTGTCTTCTCATTTGCAAACTGAGTTGATTATATTTTATGATAGTTGAGTCAAGAAGCTTGCAAAAAAAGAAATTTTTAAAAATTTTGTATTCCAGGCCCGGTTATATTCGAGGCCTGAGATTCAGTTGTAACCAAGGAAATACTGTACTCCCAAATTAAATTTTCAATGATGGTAGAAATTGTGGCCAATATTGTTTAACTTACCAAGTACCCCTTGAGGGGGGAGGATGGGTTTACTGAAATAAATACAACCCAGGTCTCAAAAAAAAAATTCAGTCATACCATATTTCTTGGAAGACAACCCAGGCATCGAATAGAACACGGAGGGTAAGCGGATGCTCGATGAAATAGAGTAAAGAACTAAAGTTAGAGATGGTTAAATGGAACAAAATTTGATAAATGTGCATAATGTATCCGAAATATAAAATTATAGATGTCTCGAAAAGTCATGAACAGATCAATTAGTTATTCTATGAGTAAGGATTTTTTCTGAGAAAATGGTTTTTAGACATTCAATGCAAAAAGAAAATGTTAAAAATTTCCAAATTAAGTTAGGATGATAAACTTCTTCAGAAAAACTTGAACAAGTGAATACATTCTGTGAATATCGATCGAGAAAGTTTCTGAAAACAACCCCTGAAGATAAACAATGTAGACACAAAATTCATAAAAGTTGCATAAAATATGCACATGACATCATAAAAGATGACAAAAAAACCCCGAACCCACAACCCTCCACCACTGGGATGACAGGCATCACTTCTTCAGGCCCGTAGCAACAGGGGGACTAGGGGGGGCTTAACCCCCTCACAAATTTTAGGGAGAAATATTTTTTTGGCTCTCTATTCCAAAGTTTTTTTCAACCTGAAAATATTGCAAATATAAAAAATAATTTTCTCTTATAGAAAATTCTGATGATGAAAGTTTCAAGTATCGTGTCTGACGTATCTAAATAGACAATGACAATAAACACAACTGGCTCTATATACTTCCTAAGAAGTGAAGTGAAGTGAAGTGAAGAAAATTAAGATAGTGCAAGTGGATGTTTGAGTATAACGCATACTGCGTAGAGAAGTACGTTTACCCAGCATACCTTTTGAGTATGAGTAAATGAGTAATTTTAGGTACGAAGCTGTACTGTATTAAAACAAGATGACATCGCGTTTTTAAGTATCTGAAAACAAATAATACAATGAAGTTGCCCCCCCCCCCCCCCCCCCCCCTTACAGCTTTCAAATTCCAAATTCCAGCCCCCCCACTCCCGAAATTGGTGCTACGGGCCTGCTTCTTTGGGAGTTAAATAGCACAGATCAGTGATAGTTCTTGGGAGTCAGTCAGGGGGCCATTTTCCCACCCTGTTTCTCTGTGTCTCTCACTTCTGATGGATGTTGTGCACCATTGCTAGGGTCCAAAACTTATAATGTAATGACCCCGTCATAGTGACCAGAAACAACACTTGTAGAGAAACCTATTTTGTTGAAAGATATTAGTAAATATATCACAAGGACGCTATCCTGTAGTACACAATATTGTTTATTTATCATCTGCTTTCACCGGAAAGAATTTTCTTTATAGCTTTTGTGATTATTTTTCTCAACAAAATATATTGAAATGATATCGAATGGAAACATTCTTACAATTTACACTTGCTAAGATATGTCATTGATTTTTTATCTGATGAAGAGTTGTTTTTATGCTGTCCAGTGGAAATATTTTTGATTGATTTGAAGCTGTCTTCCATTCTTTCTTTCTTTATTTGATATAACATGATGTATGGTAGATCTTTTAAGGGTCAAACAAAAAATTACTTCATCAAATTTCTTGAATCCTTGATCAAACATCTTTATGGTATCACAGCTGAATCCTGAAAGTTTGTTCATCTACTTGTGTATCTAACTACAAATTGTATGATTTTAATTTTGTTTGGATGTCAAACTGGAATATCCTCTAGAATTTTGTTTCCCCAAATAAAATCCAGATAGAACCCACTCTTAAAAGTCTTTAAAGTCCTTAAAGGGAAAGTTCTATTGCCAATTTATCAGCAGCTTCCACCATCTTTGTTTCTTGGCATTTTGTGAAATGAAAACACGCTATATCTAACCCAATTTTAAAAAATTGTAATAAAAAAACATATACACTTATAGGATATTCACATAGTAACACATAACATATCATAAAACTAATAAACAATGTGATAAAAGGCCGTAGCAAAGTTTTCCCCACTCGCAGCGCCGATGAATGCATGGCTTCAATTCTCATTGTTTTTATTTTTCAACAAATCTGCGCTTATATTTATCAAGTTGTGAAATGTAAAGTCATCAAAGTATTGACTTAATTAATATCTTTCAATTTGACAGTGTATTAATTATGTATTAATAGCAAATGTGTAAACGGGAATATCCTCTTGAATTTCGTTTCCACGAAAAATACCCCGATAGAACATGTTTAAATATATGCATAAAGAACTAAAGAAATGTGTCGTAAAATCAGCTGATGATAAAGCAATGGAATCTCACTGTCTTGTCTTGGTGCTGCAAATAATAATATGTTCAAAACATATTTTTATCATTGTGGAAAATACTGAAGTTGTTCATCCATAAACTCCTTATCTTCTCTATACTACCAACTACCAGAATGCCTCTCAAACAGTTCATATGCAAATATCCCTTGTAATAACTGCATGGTTCCTTACTATATTTGTGACTATACACTCTACAAGAATTAAACTCATTGGGAAAACAGTGACGTGTCAGTACTCTAGCTACTAGAATTCTTCTCTAAAGGTCCATATACATTAGCAATGTTGTTCCTAGAGGGGGTCCTGGGGACATTTGCCCATCTTTTTAGCTTGGTGTCCCTTTAAATTCGGAGAAGAAAGATACTTTTTAAAACATGAACTTAACAGGAAGGCAGACTTGAGAATAATGAGAAGGATAAGAAAGGTGATTATAAAGAAGCAAGGAAACAATCAAGATGAGAAGCTGATAGGCCCAAGCAGCTTGGGGTTAAATGAGTGGTAGAAGTAACAAAGGGGAAGGTAATGAAAGGCCCACCAGCTTGCACATAGGTAAATTAGGAGAGGGAGCTAATTAAGTATTTTGAGATCAAAATATGTCCATTGCAAAGGGTCCCACTTGTTCAGAAATGGCAAAAATTTCCCCCTCAGGAGATCACCTTGGAACAACACTGCATCTGAGCTTTCCTTGTAATATCTGCATGGTTCCTTACTTCTTATGAAACTTTACACTCTATAAATCTTAAATTAAACTCCCTCATGTGCCAGGAGTATGTTTACAAACTGTATAAAATCCTAGAGTATACTACCAACTTCTACAATTCCCCTCAAATAGTTCAGAAACTAATCTCTCTTGTACTATCTGCATGGTCCCCTACCTCATTTGAAGCTCTGCACTATACAAGACTTAAAGGAGCAGTAGCACGTTTTTTTTTGCTTAAATAAGTCAATGAAATGTATTTGAAAAATAACTTCACTAATAGTAAAACAACCTTCTCTCTTCGGAAAATAAAGTTAAAAAAATGAATGTACATGCATGGCTCAGTGTAGCCATGGAAATAGTTTTTGTCATTCGAAATAATAAAATGTGTTCACAATAAAATGGCCGCCATGCAATTTTTGCTGTATACGCAACTCCGTTATTACTACTACGGATAATTGGTTTGTGTGGTAAGATGTTTTACCCTCTAAAGTAAATATAAATGACATAAACTATCATTATAAATGGAAAGTTTGAAAAAGTAAAATTTGCAAAAAAACGTGCTACTGCCCCTTTAAACTCCTTGGGAAAACTCATATGCCAGTTGTATGTATAAAAACTCCATAAAATCACTCTCTTCTCTACTGGTACCAGCTATAATTCTTCTCAAACAGATCAGATACAAATATCCCTTGTAATTTTTGCATTGTTTGTTTCTTTATTTGTGACTATACACTCTACAAGACTTAAAGGGACACTGCATCAAGGATAAAAATGAGTCTCATCTTTATCTCACTAAGAGTGTCTGCTAACGAGTGACACATCACTTCACTGTCTACCTGCAGTAGTTTTAATTACCAATTACGTAAATTGTCTGAAATTTGGTGTCTTTGACTTATTAGCAGACATGTTAATCAGCATAAAAGATACACATGATTTGTATTCTCGACGCAGCGTCCCTTTAAATTCCCTGAGAAAACTAATGTGCCAGTCCCATGTGGCTAGGTGTCCCTTAAAATTTGGAGTAGTGAGATACTTTGACAATTGCAAAGGGTCCCACTTGTTCAGAAATTGCCAAAATGTTCCCCTCAGGAGATCGCCTAGGAACAACACTGCTACTAGAATTCTTCTCAAACAGTTAAGATACAAGTCTCCCTTGTAACTCAATGAGCTATAGGACAGCTATAGCACAGGACCAAGCGGCACCACCATTGTTCAAAACTTTATTTGCGACTGTACACTCTACAAGACTTGAACTCCCTGGGGAAACTAATGTTCAAGAACTGTCTTTACAAACTCCATAAAACAAACAGTTCACATACTAATATCCCTTGTAATATCTGCATGAGTCCTTATTTCATTTGCAACTTTTTAAAAATACACTCTACAAGACATAAACTCCCTGGGGAAACTAATGTTCCAGAACTGTCTTTACAAACTCCATAAAACAAACAGTTCACATACTAATATCCCTTGTAATATCTGCATGAGTCCTTATTTCATTTGCAACTTTTTAAAAATACACTCTACAAGACATAAACTCCCTGGGGAAACTAATGTTCCAGAACTGTCTTTACAAACTCCATAAAACAAACAGTTCACATACTAATATCCCTTGTAATATCTGCATGAGTCCTTATTTCATTTGCAACTTTTTAAAAATACACTCTACAAGACATAAACTCCCTGGGGAAACTAATGTTCCAGAACTGTCTTTACAAACTCCATAAAACAAACAGTTCACATACTAATATCCCTTGTAATATCTGCATGAGTCCTTATTTCATTTGCAACTTTTTAAAAATACACTCTACAAGACATAAACTCCCTGGGGAAACTAATGTGCCAGTGCTATGTTTACAAACTCCTAATTGACCTAGATTTTCCTTCCTTTGGAGTCTCTGGAGGAACTATAACCCAATGAAAAACCTACTGTGTAAGAACTATTGAAGGCTGACCAGGGAACTACGTAAGACTGTTTGAAGTTGTGCATAGTCTACTGTCTACTACTGCACCAAGGGAACACTAATGCATCAATTATCTTCTATTGACCAATAGTTTTCACTCTTGACCTTTGGGAATATCTTAAAGGGAAAGTTCTATCACCGATCTATCGGCAACATCCGCCATATTGGATTCTTGGCATTACGTATACGTGAAATGAAAACACGCTATATTTAACCCAATTTAACACTTTCTAAAAAAATAAACCATATATATACAATGTTAGAAAATTCACATAGTAACAGATAACACATGATAAAACTAATAAATAATATGCTGTTAGACCGAAGCGACATTTTCCCAAGTCGCAGCGCTGATGAATGGCTTCAGTTCTCCTCATTTTTATTTTTCAACAAGTGTGCGCTTGCCTTTATCAATTTGTGAAATATAAAGTCACCAAAATATTACTTTCATTAGTATCTTTCAATTTGACTGTGAGTGAATCATGTATTAATAACATATATGTGTAAACAGGAATATCCTCTCGAATTTCATTTCCACAAAAAAATACCCCGATAGAACCCTCCTTTAAATTTGTGACCAAATCTCTTCTAAAAGTTGCTCTGTATTAGTGATGCTTTTTCCAACACTCCATTTACTTATAGACCAGTGACCTCTTGGGTATTTTCTCTTAATTGTCCTTTCTTTTTTTCCATTAACTAAGTTAATAAAACGGTTGTATCAGAACTGTTTGCAAATCAATAATTGACTTTATTTCTGTCTTTAGGGAATCTCAGTGTAGCTTTATCTACCATTACTTCAAATAGGGACTAATATTTCTGAACTGTGTTTGCAATTGGTGATTGGCTTGTTAAAAGTGTTTGAAGTTGTGAGACAGAACTAGTATCTTGAGTTATTCTGTATCTAAAGTTATTTGCAGGCTGTAATTGACCAACTGATAGTCTCATTTGTCTATTGGGAAAATTTCAAAGGTATGAGTACCCTTCTCTATAGTCACTTATCTCAAATGGGAATATTGATTAATGTTTTATCAGTAACGATTTTATTATTAAGGCTATTAAGTGCAGTGGTTGGTGTGTTTGATCATGAGGTCCAGGGTTCAAATCCCCTTGGGTATACACAACTGTTCTTCCTGTTGTATGGTTTTGGTTAGAGCTGCAAAACCAGACGAATACGATACGTATCACGAATATGGGGTAGCGGATACGAATAATTATTCACGAATATGAATGTAAAATAAAAAAATTGAAAACACTAAAAATCAGGTAGTTTTTATTACCTTTCTGGCCTTTCCATTGGTCGAGCCAGTCTTTCCCACGCCAGCGATTGTGGCTTGGCCATAATGGGGTCATCCAAATATGGAGTTTACATTTATTTATGCTTGTTCCGGGAGCCAAGATTTTTATATTAACTCGTTGACGTTGAGAGACAAATTACAACAGTTAATCAACACATAAAATAAACATATCATTTGTGTGTTGCCGTATTGAATAATGTTTTCATTAATTTTGACTCTCGTGATGTTTACTTTGACCAGCAATATCGATTTTTATAACAACAAGATGGAACATAGATCTCGCATTACTTCCTGTTGACAGTTTGAGACGATGTGAAATATAACACACGCATAAAACACTTTGTTAACGTAACTAAAAACGTATTTTTATTCATATTAAATACAAAATTCGTGCACAATAATTATGTTATTGTGAATAGTAAAAGAAATTTAAAAATAAAAAATATTCGGTTTTCATTGTAACGAATATTAAATACGATTCACACACTGCCACGGTTCGATTTACCGAATATACGAATGTATCGTTGAAGCTCTAGTTTTGGTGCAATCTATACTATGTACTAGTACTCCTAAGGGTGTGCGGTATTATCGGTATATTGCAATACAGAAACAACACAATATGTACCGGTACACACTTCTGAAAATATCCAATATATTGGACGGTTTTTAAATAAAAAATTTTTGCCTAAAGACCCTATCAAATATAGTTATAATGCTAACTGGCAGTGGCAAAGTGAAACAGACTCATCATTGAAACTTGCTTTCATGTGACGGTAACTTGCGGCCATTGAAGGGGATGGTTTCAAAGATGTTTTTAACGAATTAAAAGCTTTGATAAAAAGAATCAACTTCAATGTTTATTTTTCTTTGTTTTGTCTATCATAAGATTACTTTACCTGCATATAACGTGTGTAAATGAAATCTGAAATCAAAATGAAAGGCTATTGAACTAAATGAAGCCAACTCTACGTCACAACCTTTGTCATATTCAACCAATCGCAATGAAGGGCATATTAAGTAGGGCTGTGCAATATTATCGATATACCGGTATATATTGGTACAAAGTGTGTATTGCAATAATTGCATTATGATTTGTGATATCGCAATATATCGCACCAATGCATTTCAAGTAAAATTAAGTTTAAAATCTTGCTTTTAGGCACAGACACATGGTTTAATTCTCAAAAAAATGTTTGATGTGCACAGTGCAGGAATATGTGTTGGACAAATGATTGGAGACATTTTTTTATGTAAATATCTTTAGAATTTGCTTACATATTTACCTATATAAACCTTTATATAGTTTGTAAATTATATAATATAAGATCTGAAAGGCATTTTATCAAATATTTCATGTTTAAATCGCATAACGATGTATAAAAGCTCAATGAAGAAGTCATTCAATATATCGCAGTATTATTGCAATATGTCATTGTGTGCTGTATATCGCAATTATATCGCAATATGAATTTTTACACAATATCCAGCCTTAATATTAAGTGCATGTCTCAATTTCAGATTTTCGTGTGTATATAACAAGTAATTGATAGATGTTAAACGCAAACTCAGTATTGTAATGAAATGGTTTCATGATGACTATCTGAAAGCTATACAATTGTCATTACTAACATTACTCACAAAACGGAGCATTTTATCCCTCTCCGAAATGAATGTTTTTACATTCTGACTTGCTGATCTGATCGGTGTCCACCCGTGAAAGCCAAATTTGAGGAATATGGTCTGCCGCGAAAGCAACATTTCATGTATAGTTCTCATTGCCTTGAAAGCCGTAATTAATTACTGACTGATTACCGTTTCTCAAATAAGCGTCACTCCACTGATAATTGGACAGTCTAAAGTGTAATAGATTGAATAGATACTTTCAGGCAAGTATTGTAAATAAAAGTCAATATCAGACAGAGTTATTTTTAATGATCTTATAAAATCTAACATTACAGGACAATTCAATGTCTGAATGTATAATATTTGTATAAAGAGGTCTGAAAGACTTTTCTAGACCGTATATTTTATCCAATCAGTATTTATCATAGGATGATCTATCTATACGTCATTATTTCCCTTCTTTGTAACCGATCTGATCGTGATGAACTGGTATTTTCACTGGTATTATTTCATGTCAAATTATTTATGGGACATACACAATTGAAAGGTTACTTGGATTTATTAATAAGTCGTCACAGAAACATTCACTATTTCATAATAATACTGTTGACGTGAGCAGTAACATTTTGGCATGTCCACTGATATGCCCTTCACAGACACATTTACCATTGATGTTGTTATAATTAAGGCAGACATGTACAGTGGTTGCTGTCAGTACCATAATTAACTGTATTATTCTTGTAACTGACCACAACAGTATTGAGAAACAGCAGCCTTGAATAATTAACTTTATTATAACTGAAATGGAGGCAATGTATTGATACCACCCTTTTGTTATTAGAAATGAGTCGTACCGTAATTTTTTCATTAATTTGACTCTTCTAAAGTACAGCCATGTAAGATCATCTGGTAGTCGCACATCCAAATGGCCTTCAAAATTACGACCATGTGCCAGAAGTTCTTTGTGCACAAACAAACTCTCATTCCAGGCAAAGGGTTTAGGCCATAATCACTATGTGTTTAAACTAAAAATTCAACATCACTAAACTAAAAATTCAACAATTAAACCTTAAAGGTACATACATTTTGTTGTTGGGGGTCAAATATGCCAAACGTTATAAATGGTCTTATTTTATCGAGAAGTACCAACTGTTATCAAAAACTACCATTTTAATGATACTCGACTTACCGTAGTATATTGACGATATGAAGGTAAAAGTATCGATTTCTGATCGAAAACTGAACATTATTATGCACTGTGTGTGGCGCGCGCAAATGAGTCAAACGTAATTTTTTAATCTTATTTAAACAAGACAAAATAATAAATTTGATTGATAATGTTCAATAGGTCATCTAACTACTGTGTATGTAAATAGGATGTGCACTTTCGATTTCTACACATGCATAAGGATATTACTCGATTTTAATTGGAAACCAGTAATTATGATATGTTTGGCGATTGGGGATGAATATGCATGCTGAGTGAATTTGTTTGTATTGTAAACAGCACATATGCATGGTGTGTAGGAACGTATAAAAGCAAAATAAAATTTTATGAAACACATTGGATGCACCTTTAAAAGGATTTTGGATCAATTCATGTAAAGGAGCAGAATGTTTGCACAGAAATATTTCAAGTAGCTGTATTACAAAAATCAAATGGAGATATTTATGATACCAATATTTAAATTTCATTGCTTTAATATTGTGATTCTCCTCTAAATGTATCCATTTCTATGCTTTTTCATGCAATTGGATTATTTCATTGTTACTGGTAGGCTTGCATAGGCCAACATGATGAGTTGTTAGTTTCATATAATGTAATGATGTATTAAAAGGAGGGTTCTATTGGGGTATTTTTTGTGGAAACGAAATTCAAGAGGAAATTCCCGTTTACACATATACATGATTCATACATGGTCAAATTGAAAGATATTAATTAGGTCAATACTTTGAAGACTTTACATTTCACAACTTGATAAAGATAAGCGCAGATTTGTTGAAAAATAAAAACAATGAGAATTGAAGCTATTCATCGGCGCTGCGAGTGGGGAAAACTTCGCTACTCCCTAATATCACATTGTTTATTAGTTTTATGATACGTTATGTGTTACTATGTGAATATTCTATAAATGTATATGTTCTTTTATTAAATTTTTAAAAAAATGGGGTTAAATATAGCGTGTTTTCATTTCACGAAATGCCAAGAAACCAAGATGGCGGAAGCTGCCAATAAATCGGCGATAGAACTTTGCCTTTAAGATTAAATAAGTTTGGAAGTTGGCATTTAAAACTATACTGTTGATATTCCTTCAAATGGTGCTATGTTACTGTTAGCTAAACAAGAGATTCCATGTAATGAGGTGTGAGTTTCATATAAATCATTGTTGTCTAAAGGTTCTAAGTTAGAAAGTTAACATTTACAAAATATACTGTTTATGTTACATCTGTTTGCTGACTAAGAGATAGTGTCAGCTTGAAATTGGTATTATCCTACCTCATGTAAGAATGTCGATACCTGATTGGTCCATGTGACCATTAACAAATATTAATAAATACCGTCATATGGGTTGATAAGTCTTCCCGAGAGTGATAAATGTTTTATATCCCTCAACATAAATAAAGCATGCATCCACGTCAATCATTCCATGTCACGTGACACAAGTTAAAGGTCATAGTTTGTTGATCGATCAGCTGTTTTCTGTCAAAATTATTCTTTGTTTTTTAATGATATTTTGAGACATGCGATAAGATAAATACGTTATAACTTTCAATTTGTTTGGGTGACATCGTAATTTATCAGACCCTTGTTAGTGTTTTTCCAACGAGCCTACGGGATATAGCGTCTGAACAGAAACTTTGTCTGGAGCAAAATCTATCGAACTGTACATGCTAGCTTCACCAATCTTGATACACTTATTAACCATGATCACTAGATGTGCTATTTGAGGCTAACAATGATATGAGTTTCATTTTTGGGGATTTTCATGGAAACATGACTTAGATTGTGGCACTGACAAACTCATTTTATCCAGAGCATATCTCTCTAATTGTAAATGCTAGCTTAACTAAACTTGATACACATGTCAACCATGATCCCTGAAGATGCTTTTTGAGGGTTAGAACTTTTTGTGACTTCTATTTTGTGCAGTTTCCATGGAAACATGACTGTAACAGTTGCTCTATATGGAAGTAATTTTGTCTGAAGCATATTTCCATAAACTATGTACATGCAATTCCCACCAAACATAATGTACAACTCAACCAACCCCTTGATGTGCCTTTTTAGGGTTAATCTAATCCATTAAAAGGGCAGTAGCATGTTTTTTGCAAATTTTATTTTTTCAAATTTCCCATTTAGTTTATGTCATTTATATTTACTTTAGAGGGTAAAACATCTTATTACACAAACCAATTAGCCATAGTGGTAATAACGGTGTTGCGTATAAAGCAAAAATTGCATGGCGGCCATTTTATTGCGAACATATTTTATTATTTCGAATGACAAAAATGATTCCCATGGCTTTACGGAACCCTGTACACTCATTTTTTAACTTGATTTTCCAAAGAGAGAAGGATGTTTTACTGTTGGTGACATTATTTTTCAAATACATTTCATCAACTTATTTCACCGAAAAAACGTGCTAATGCCCCTTTAATGTGACTTTTACTAATTTAAAAGTTCTTTTACCTTAGCTTAAAACGGGGTTAGGTGATTTTAGGTTGCTTCTACGCTTGATATTTGAGTTTCATTATAATGAAATATTGGACTAACAATCTAGTTTGGAAGTTTATTTAAAAAAATGAGAATTAAAAATCAGGTTGGAAATAGAACAGGCATATAATTATCTTGTCATTGACAATTAGAGGTGCTAAATCGAAGATCCACTCAAGTTCAATGCATCTGTTTCCTGGTGTTGAGATCCAGGGCCCATATTTTCGAAGCTGTCTTAGTGCTAAGATAGTCGTAAGTCAATGTTAATGTATGGCACTTACGACTATCTTAGCGCTAAGATAGCTTCGAAAATATGGTTCCTGGTTTGTTTGAAGTT
This sequence comes from Gibbula magus, assembly GCA_936450465.1. Classification (NCBI taxonomy): domain Eukaryota; kingdom Metazoa; phylum Mollusca; class Gastropoda; order Trochida; family Trochidae; genus Gibbula; species Gibbula magus. Next base: position 84,060,274 of record OW388290.1, read on the forward strand.
GATGGATAATTTGAAAGGTGCAAGGATGATAACCTACAGAATTGTACTTTTGAGAAAATTGCATTTGAAATTCTAAGATTTTAAAAAGGTTTTTTTGTTGACAGTATTTGGTAAAAACATGATAACCCCTAATCAAGCACAAAACAATTTATACATCATTGGAATAATGGTAAATTAAACTCATTAGAAATATCTGAAAGCAGATGTTTCCTTGTTATGATCTAGGATGCTGTCATTAGTTTTGATATCTGAAAAGATTAATGACAAAATCTCCTCAAAATGTTTGCCATTGCCACGCTTTTGAGGATTGTCACGCTTTTAGCGAAAAAGTAGTGCCTTATCACAAAATAGGTATGATTTAACTCCCAAACTGGAGGAGCTAAGGGAGGTAATTCACCTTGAAATGACAGATATGCCTCTTGCGGCCCACTAGTGATATAAATCTCAGGTTTTAAGGGTTGTCATAGTTATGCCCTGGACCTTTCATTTGATACACTGTCAGTCAAAAGAAACGCCTACCAGATATCTTATCAGATTTCATAAAATCTTTAATGAGCAGTTTAACAATATCATAGCATTATGAAGTTGCACCATTTCTGCAAATTATATTTAAATTTTAGAAGTTGTCTTGTCACAAAAGAAGGGCGATGAAATGAGACAACAGAAATTGTTCAGTTTTCGATCAGTGCTTGATCAGAAAAACATTTGAAACAGATTTTCATACAACCACAAGCAACAATACAGGTGCGTATTCGCATTTAAGTGGTGATAACGCTACAGATGTACGTGGTTACGGTGCCAAAATGAATAAACCGGAAATAGCGGTCTCTATTGGGCGTGGTTTTCGTGAATGTTATTGACTCAAATCACAGTTTTTCCACGATCAATGGACTTTCATATTAATTACTGCTTCAGCATAACGTGGAGACCATCATTAATTAATTTCAGAAATGATTTCATCTTTCATTTTAAGGAAAATCAAGTAGGCGTTTCTTTTGTCTGACAGTGTATGTGATGTTTCTGCTGGAGTGTCCCATAAGATGGAAAGAGAAGCAACTGGCTTATCTCTATTGTGATGTATTTCTGCAGAGTGCTCTTTGATTCTCAGGGTGAAATGTCGTTTGGTGTCAACTATATATTTAAAATATGGTTGATGTTTCTTCAAAGGGCTTTTTGTCACTATTGTCTGCTAAAGAGATATCGTATGCTTCTTTGATCAATGTTTGAGCTGCAATTCTGACATTACACTTTATATTTGGATGTTGGCATTTAATAAATACTCTTGAATCAGTTTTGATATACCTTGTGAGCTGTTGAGGAGGTGTCATTATTTACTGTATTGAATATCATATGGTTCAGAATAGAACGTTTTTTTCTGGATAAAAATGTCGAAGTTGAACTCTTAGATTGACAGATTAGTAAGGGATTTTCATAGAGACAAACACAGAATATCAGATTCCTTGTATGTTTTGGTTTTAATCCTCATTAAATAAATGCAAATTTTTTTGTAAAAGTGATTTTGGATATACCATAAAATCACTCATCTTTTGCTTACTTTATGTTATTTCCTATTAATTTCTTTTAACCATATTAATCTATTATTTATTTTGATGAAAGACAATTCTTGATTATATGCTGTTAATATTTTTATGGGCGCAATTATTTGAACGGCAGTATTTTGTTATTGATTGGTATATCATAAATCAAAGTGTATTTTTAATCTACAGTTTACAGATTATTAAAATCATTAAATTTGATATAAAGGACTTTGAGTTATGATAGTACCAAGAGTTAAAAAATTGGAAGTTCTTAATTGAAAATTGAAATACAATTGAATTTCTGTTATGTGAGAGGCACTGGGTCTTGCCGTAGGCACTAATTGGCAACGCCAGCTAAATTTTTCTAGACAGTGAATCTGGTACGGTATAACTGACCGGAAGTAGCTGGCCAGTATCTTAACGCTGATGATTGACTGTGAGAAAAACTAAGTCCATTGTTCTCTTACCGGAATATATGAATCTACTTTTTTCATCCCGGACAAACCCTAGATCTTCAAGTTAAAGGGGCAGTAGCATGTTTTTTTTTGCTCAAATAAGTTGATGATATGTATTTGAAAAATTATGTCACCAATGGTAAAACACCCTCCTCACTTCGGAAAATCAAGTTTAAAAAATCATGTACATGGTTCCGTATAGCGATGGGAGTCGTTTTTTGTCATTCAAAATAATAAAATGTGTTCACAATAAAATGGCTGCCATGCAATTTCGGCTTTATACGCAACACCAATATTATCACTACGGATAATTGGTTTGTATAATAAGATTGTTTACCCTCTTAAGTAAATGTAAATGACACGAACTATCATTATAAATGGGAAATTGGAAAAAATAAAATTTGCCAAAAATGTGCCCCTTTAAGGGTTGTGTAATAAATCATGCTTATCCTGACCTACAGAGCCAATGGCTCTATTTTTCAAGAGAATTAGAACTAACACTCCTAGTGTTTTGTCAGAACACTGTATACTCAGAGATGGACTTGTCCACAAGGTAATAATCAACAATTAATTAACTTCTGTACCTGGCCACGTCAACGATAATAGTTTATAGTTCTATGAAAAGGTCATTGGTTGTCAAATAAATCCTTCAAAGGTAACTGTACACTGATGAATGTATTACTGGTGGGTACAGTACAGAAGTCTACCAGTCCCTATGTAAACTGATCATAATTATCTCATTAGAGTCCCTGTTCCTTAATAAAGCACTCGTAGCTGATCAATATTTGCCCAGTGTCATTATCCCCTTGACGTTCTGCAGTACAATGAACGGCTGGATCTGTGTACAGAAATAATGTAAAACCTTCCGTGGTGATGTTGTGCTAGTGAATGAATAGAAATACTGAGGTTAATTTAGTAGCGGAAAAGAGTTGTAGAGAAAAATAGTAGGTAAAATTGCCCGAAAAACTAGAAAAATCGAAATTGATAACTGTCCTGATTCCGTAACTATGTAGTGATAGTGAATGAGTAGAAAAATTTAGGTTAACTTAGTAGAAAAAAAGAGTAGAACAAAAAAATAGTAGATATTCAGGGGTCAAAATTAACCTTTTTAATGCAGTAGCCATTTGGACTAATGCATTTATAAAAGTTCTAGTCCAGACTTATTCATGCTAGCCAAATACATCTCCATGATCATTTCACCTCAAATTTTAACTAGTACTTCTGACTACCAGTCTTTACACCCTACGATCTAGTCCAGCTTCTTTTTAATTAGCCATGGGCTACCAGACTAGGCTGACTATCCTAACTATCCTGATTCATGGCCTCATAAATAAACATAGAATAAGATATGATGAGATTCCAGTCAATAGTTATTGAGATATCCCGCTGACAAGCTAACATGCCCGTTAACATGCACGTAATCATGCCGAAAATGCAAAACTTCTGTTGTGACCTTGAGAATAATGTCAAGGTTACCAAAATCTAATCAGTCATTTGTCTTTTGGAGAAGCTGTGTGTAAGATCTTAAGAGAATCCAGTCAATGGTTCTTGAGATATCCCGCTGACAAGGGTAAAATGATAAAGTCTCATTGTGACCTTGAAATGAAGGTCAAGGTGCTATGGTGAACCTATGCATATATGAAAAGAATCCAGTGAATAGAGTAAAGTCCTCATATTTCGTCCACTTTAAGGGTTGACCTCGCTCGACAGCATTCTAACCCCCAGTGGCCTCACTCGGCACCTTTCGTTCAACAGTCAGTCCGAGGCGAAGAGTCTTTGTTATAAGAAAAATGATTGGATGATATTCTAAGGGGGATAACTCTTATGAATGAAAAAGCGTAAACGTAAGGGTATGTGTCGGGTAATTTCGTCCACCATCTCGTAATTTCGTCCACACAGTTTTAAGTATAGCAGACACTGTATTATAATTTCGTCCACTTGTTAATGTCGTTTTCAAGTCTCCCGGACGGTAAGGTCGTAACGTAACAGCTTCGTCACGTTGTATCAACCATTCAACATTGCTGTATGTATCATGTGACTAATATCATGTCACTGCTATTCCTAGCAAGAACAATAACAACCAAAACAACGATTTGAGGGTAGGACAGGCTGTAATTTCGCCTTATTTGATAAGTGGACGAAAAATATCAGGACTGGACGAAATTGTAGGACTTTACTCTAGTACTTGACTTTTGAGTTATTCTATTTCGTACGAAGAGACAGAGCCAAATATCCCCCACTTCGCACTATTTCGCACAGTGATAATAAAAGATGCATACCCCTACATTTGTCTCATTCTTCAGATAAATATAGTTGATTATAGTAAAGGTGCTTATGGTGAAGATATATGCAAATATGAAAAGAATCCAGTGAATAGTCCTTGAGTTATTCCATTTCGTACGGAGAGACGGAGAAGAATACTAAATCCCCCGCTTCAGCTATAAATGCACAGCGGGGATAATAAAAGTTGCATACCCCTCATCTTTCTCATCTTCAGATAAATATAGTTGATTATAGTAGTAGCTAGAATGGAAGCTAGATGAACATGGATGCAGTATAACATACTCTACATATTTGGAACTGACAGACGAAACTATGTGTTGCCATTGATCCATTAAACAACGTTGGAGGTGAGAATCCGACACAGAGAAGTGGGAAACTCTTGTCTCAATGATAGTGAACAGTCTTTCACACCATTACGTTCTCTTTATACACTTACGCAGTGAGAGGAGAACCATTGATGAACGTTAAGTGCAGTGTAGCTAGCTCTGGCTGAAGAAGTAAAGTTGCTTTGAAAGAGTAGTATGAGGTAGAATAATTGTAGTCAAATAGTATTCATCAAAGATGTTGGTAATGGAGATGGGGAAGTCGTAGTTGGAAGCAGAATTAAACATACTACCTAGTAGTAGTAGTAGTAGTAGAAGTGGTTGTAGTAGTAGTAGTAGTAGTAGTAGAAGTGGTTGTAGTGTAGGTTGTAGTAATAGTAGCAGTAGTAGTAGTAGTGGTTGTAGTAGTAGTAGTAGTGGTTGTAGTAGTAGTAGCAGTAGTAGTAGTAGTAATAGTGACAGTAGAAGTGGTAGTAGGAGTAGTGATAGTAGTAGTGACAATAGTAGTAGTAGTGACAGTAGTAGTAGTAGTATCAGTAGTAGTAGTAGTAGTAGTGACAGTATCAGTAGTAGTAGTAGTGGTAGTAGGAGTAGAGATAGTAGTAGTAGTAGTAGTAGTAATAGTGACAGTAGTAGTAGTAGTAGTAGTAGTAGTAGTAGTAGTAGTAGTAGTGACAGTAGTAGTAGTAGTATCAGTAGTAGTAGTAGTATCAGTAGTAGTAGTAGTAGTAGTAGTAGTGACATTAGTAGTAGTAGTAGTAGTAGTAGTAGTATTAATAGTGACAGTAGTAGTAGTAGTAGTAGTAGTGACAGTAGTAGTAGTAGTAGTAATAGTGACAGTAGTAGTAGTATCAGCAGTAGTAGTATCAGCAGTAGTAGTAATAGTGACAGTAGTAGTAGTAGTAGTAGTAGTAGTAGTATTAATAGTGACAGTAGTAGTTGTAGTAGTAGCAGTATCAGTAGTAGTAGTAGTAGTAGTAGTAGTAGTAGTAGTAGTAGTAGTAGTAGTAGTGACAGTAGTAGTAGTAGTAGTAGTGACAGTAGTAGTAGTAGTAGTATCAGTAGTAGTAGTAGTCGTAGTAGTAGTGACAGTAGTAGTAGTAGTAGTGGTAGTAGGAGTAGTGATAGAAGTAGTAGTAGTAGTAGTAGTAGTCATAGTGACAGTAGTAGTAGAATTAGTAGTGACAGTAGTAGTAATGAAGGTAGTAGTAGTAGTAGTAGTAGTAGTAGTAATAGTGACTGTAGTAGTAGTAGTAGTGACAGTTGTAGTAGTAGTAGTAGTACCAGTAATAGTAGTAGTAGTAGTAGAAGTAGTAGTAGTAGTAGTAGTAGTTGCAGCAACAAAAGTAGTAGTATAACTATATCAGCAGCATTGTTAGTATAAATAGTTGCTATAATATAGTTCAGATACTTAAGTTAAGGCTAAATACAAAAAATGAAATGTTTCTCGGGCATCGTTGTGCATGACAGCTTTTTGTTGCCATCAAAAAAATAATTTAACAATTTTCCTCATCATTTTTGCTAAACCCCTAAAATAATTTGTCCACCAAATATAAGAGGTCTGCATTCTGCAGGAACAAACATGCTTCCGTTTTAAAGTTATATTCTGATGAGACAGGGATTGGGAAAGGTAGGGGCCATGGGTCATTTTGCACATCAGATGAAAAAAAAAATTGAAATTTTACCATTGTTTATGTTACAAAGGGGAATGGCCCATTTCAAATTCTGAAAATGACGTAAAGCTCTGAAAATGGTCCATTGTCAAAGGTGTCTCCCAATACCTGTGAGAGAAAACAAATATACTCCAGCCTTCCTCATCTCGTCACTTTTGAAAAAAGTGCCCGAGAAACAGTTAACCTTTTATGCAGCCTAAGTATTATCAGAAACAACCGAATATAAATAACTACATCAATAGGCTATAGTGACAGGAAGAACTGTTCACAGGGATGACAATTTTCCTTGTATCCGAGGAATTCCTCGGTTTTTGTTTTCATTTAGAGGTGGTTTAACAACTGTAAAATGCTCAAATACTCAAATACACTGTAAAATGCTCAAATACTCAAATACTCAGGGCCCTCTACCAGAGCTCGACTTAATTTCCTCTGAAATATCATTTTGCTGTTGTCATCCCTGTGTTCAACACCACAACACTGACACTCTGTACTCTGATGATGGATCTGTCTCCTGAGCCTATCCCTGGCCAGAGAGTTTTGATATATGGGAAAGAATTATGATAGATTAATAATTAGATAGAAGAAGTTTGTAGCTGTCCTATTAATAAAGAAGTACGGCCAATAAACTAACTACGAGTGACAGCAAGATCTCCGCTCACTGACAGTCCATGCACTCCAGTTAGCAACTGTATCTTGAGTCTAGCCCTCCGCCTTAGTTGTGATATTATTGGAATATTGGATTCTAATATTGGAGTGTAAGATGTACGTGTGCAAAGTGTGATAGAAAATGTATTTGAAATAAGATAATGTCTGTCGGAATAATAAAGAAGTACCAATCAATAATCTACAAGTGTCAGGAAAAACTTGCTACTCTGAGACAAGTACGCTCACATGGCTAACTTACACCTGCAACCTGAGCCTGGGCCTTGTAATGGTATTGAAAATGGAGTAGAAATAAGCTGATGGATCTGCACTGTGGAGAAGTTAGATAGTAATAGATACCATCAATAAACTACGAGTATTAGAAAGAACTCTCCACTTTGACAACTTACACAGCCCTAAAAACACTGCATTTGAGGCTCTGCCTGAGCATTTGTTGTAATGGTATTGTAATATTGGACTCTGATATATTGGACTGTTAGATGTGTACATGTGTATAAAGATAGAAGATGAATTACAGATACTTTAATGGTAGCCTGAATAGTAAAGAAGTATCCGTCAATAAACTATCCGTGCCTGCAGAACTTCTACTCTGACAAACCATACATTCACACAGCCCTACAAACATCTTCATCTTCAGCCTTGGCCTGCAAGATTTGTGTAATGATATTGTAATGCTAGACCCTGTTATACATGGACTGTGTAAGATGTATCAAAATTTGAAATTTGAATCAAAATGAGGTATAGATAAGTTAATAGTAGCCTTAATAGTAAGAAGTATCCATTAATGAACTACAAGTGTGATAAAGAACTCACTACACTTATACACTGACAAACTACAAACACCTACATCTTCAGCCTGGACCTAAGAATTAGTTTTAAAATAATATTAATATTGTAATGTTAGACTCAAATACACAATGGACTGTAAAATTCATGTGTAAAATGTGATACAAAATGAGGGAGATAAGTTAATAGTAGGCTGAAAAGTAAGAAGTATCCATCAATTAACTACAAGTGTCAGAAAAAAACTCTACTCTGATAACCCGTACACACACAGCCCTATAAACACCTACATCTTCAGCCTGGGTCTAAGAGTTTATGTATGTGTCAAATTTGAATCAAAATGAGGTAAAGATAATTTATTAGTAGTCTCAATAGTGAGAAGTATCCATTAATGAACTACAAGTGTGATAAAGAACTCACTACACTTATACACTAACAAACTACAAACACCTACATCTTCAGCCTGGACCTAAGAGTTAGTTGTGATAATATTGTAATGTTAGACTCAAATACACAATGGACTGTAAAATTCATGTGTAAAATGTGATACAAAATGAGGGAGATAAGTTAATGGTAGGCTGAAAAGTAAGAAGTATCCATCAATAAACTACAAGTGTGATTAAGAACTCGCTACACTAACAACCCATACACTGACACAGCCCTACAAACACCTACATCTTCAGCCTGGGTCAAGGGTTTAAGTTGTGATAAGATTGTAATGTTAGATTCAAATATACTATGGACTGTAAAAATACATGTGTAAAATGTGATACAAAATGAGTGATAGATAAGTTAATGGTAGTCTAATAGTCGGAAGTATCCATCAATAAACTGTGAGTGTCAGAAACGACTCTGCCCTGACAACCCGTACACACACAGCCCTATAAACACCTGCACTTGAGCCCCGGCCTAAGAGTTTGTTGATCCAATAAGCAATTCTTCTCAGATCAGTTGTTTCAGGGAGAATTACCAGAGGAAACACTGTCACATCTAAGTGGCTGCGTGTGTCTGCTCATGCGATAGATTGCTCCACGTAGCGTGTCAAAATAAACATCGCTCGCCTCGATCAATATCTGGGTTTGATGTTCATCTAGATTGATGGTGTTTGGGAGTTTAGTTCTCAGGACAGGTGGATCCGTCTGTTGGACAGGTAGTGTGTGGAAGAAGCATGTCCTGGAGATAGCTTCTTCTGATGTGGGCATCTCTGGAGGTGCTGGAGACTCTGGATAAGTGAATTAGAGGACTCTGTCTTCAGTGCAGTAGTAGGAGTTCACATCTCTGTGGTAGGGACTGTGCTGAGTGGAGGTGTCTTGATGACAGAGTGTTTAATAATTAACGTCCAGTTCCCGGACTCACATGGAAGAGTTCACTCACTTCTGCTGTAAAGGACTATTGGCATATTGACTTTGAGAAAGTATTTGTGATATAAAAGACCTCTCTCATTCACTTTAAGGATAGGATACTTTTTGTGCATGAAGCGGTGACTGCTATGAGAACTGCTATTGAATTCTAAAATTGTGATAACTTCCAGCTTTAAAATACTAGGACAGTCTGCTCTGTGTTGTATGTACCATAGGGGTCTGTGCATCTCTGTAGAAGGCTGTGAAGCAGTGATGATATCACTGATGTTATTATAATATACTTACAGATCTTAAGAGATCTCTAGTAGAATCTGGTCAGTGTCACAAAAGTGCAGAGAACATTGATTATGCATGCTTCTGTCGTAGAGCAGTTGTCATAGAGGAAAGTATTATCTTGTGGACGTGATGATAAACTTCACACTATGAGACTAACAGATCTCTAGAGTGCAGTTGGTATTACAGGACTTCTGAATTAGCTGTGAGTCCGTGCCTCTGTGGTAGAGGACTTATGTTGTGATACAGGATTGTATGATGGAGGCGTAACTGATGTGATAACTTCATGCTTACAGCCTGAGGTCTTTAGTCGAGTCTACTTTCTATCACAGGACTAATAGGAAGAACTGTGGATAACTTGGTGGCAGTGGATAACTGATGTCACAATTAATTCGCCGCTTTAAACAGAGTTTACAAAACACTCGGAGTCTGCACCTCTATAGTAGAGGAGATGCTTCTTCTTTTGGGATAATTAATTCTCTGTTTTAAAGACTCTTTGATACTAAGGAGATTCTGCACCTCTGTTGTAGAGAACTGTATACTGGAGATGAGATGTAGTTGATGTTGTCACAATTTTCTCATCGCTTTAAACGGAGTCTCTCAAATACTTGGACTCTCACAGTCTTCACCTGTGTGGTAGAAAACTGTGTACTTGGATCGAATAAATATCTGGTTTTGTGATAATTAACTCTCCGCTTTAAACAGTCTACTAAATACTTGGACTCTCACAGTCTTCACCTGTGTGGTAGAAAACTGTGTACTTGGATGGAATAAATATCTGGTTTTGTGATAGCTAACTCTCTGCTTTAAAACAGAGTCTACAAATACTTGGACTCTGTCTTCACCTGTGTGGTAGAGAATTGTGTACTTGGATGGAAGAAATATCTGGTTTTGTGATAATTAACTCCCTGCTTTAAACGGAGTCTATAATACTCGAGAGACTGTCTCCATCTCTGTGATAGAGAACTGTGTACTAGAGATTAGAGATATACTTCTTGCTCATAACAGACTAACAGATATATTGTTGAAGTCAAGTCAGTGTCTCAGGTCTACGGGATACACTGTTTGTCAATACCTCTGTCGTAGAGGACTCACACGACTGTAGGTGTGGTGATTGACATAATAACAGTGGTTATGATAGTGTAATCTATTAAGTAGCATAGGAGCACAGGAGAAACTGTATGAGAGGACTGACATTAGAGATGTTGGTATAATTAACTTCATGTTAACAGACTAACTGATCTGAAGTTGAATCTATTCAGTATCACGGAAGACACTTTGCCGTGAATACCTCTGTAGCAGAGAGCTGGTATTATGCTAATGTTGTAATGATTACAAGCTAACAGATCTATAGTAGAATCTATTCAGTATCATAAGGAGCGCAGAAGAAACTTTTCTGTCCATTCCTCTGTAGTAGTCTCAGTCTTGTGTGGAGATATTACTGATGTTGTGGTGATTACAAACTAACAGATCTATAGTATAAGCTATTCAGTATCATAAGCCCGACCACAGAAGAAACTGCACTGTGCATGTGTCGTCTCAGTGGACTGTGGAGATATTACTGATGTGATGATTACAAGTTAACAAATCTGAAGTAGAATCTATTCAGTATCATAAGCCCGAGCACAGAAGAAACTGCAGTGTGCATTCTTCTGTTGTCGTCTCAGGACTGTCTTGTGTGGAGATCTTACTGATGACAGGGAATGTTGTGACAATTAACTTCAAGCTTTAAACCAGTTTAGGTCACATAGATAAAGATCCTGTGTGGATTGAGAACCATTGTGTAAATAGATGATTTAGCACGTGTAGACCATTGGTCAGTGGTCACAACACTTTGCTAAGTGTAACAGTACATTGAAACTCCATCAAGAAGTTCATTAAAGGAGAACAGCTATTGATTTTGGACACGATGGTTCATTATTGGATACGCAGTATCCTTACAATGGACTCCATGTTTACATAGACAGTGGAGGCACTGTCAGGAGTTCATAGTGGATACACAAGTTGACCGTTGGAAACAGGACGGATACTGGGATTGGAACATTGGATACAACATCGGATACGAGTGGTATCCCATGCTGTTTCAAGAACTTTGGTATTAGATATGCTAGTTAAGGGCCCACAGTGAAACAAGGTGTCACAAGACTCGGATATGTCAGGCATTGTCATGTCAAAGAAGATCCACATTGTGTTAATCGTGTAACGGTTGGAAGCGTCTTTCACGGATATGTTTCCTGTTTTCAGAGTCCAAGAGTCTGACGGAAATTTCTTTGAGAGTTTCACAGCTTTAGCCTGGCGCCAAGAAAACAAGCGTCTTCGGCTAGCCAGTGAGGTAAGCCCCTTCGAATTCATGTTTTTGACTGATAATGTTTTTTAATTGTTTCCTATTATTGCTATTCCCATTATTATTATTGGTGAAAATGTTGGGTTTTTTAGTTCCAGGATTTGATGTTTTTTTCTAGGAAGGTTTAAATTGTATTGTTTATGTTTTCTTTGATTTTTATATTTAATAATTTAAAGTTTTAACAGATTTTTACATTTTAATTCTCATTCACAATTTATACTCATATTTATACGCAATGTTGTTGTTGATGCTTTTTAAACATTTTGTTGACATTTCATGACATTCCAGTACCAAAAAGTTACAAACAAGTCAGAGGAGATTGCTGCTGGATATGATATATATATATATATATATATATATATATATATATATATATATATATATATATATATATATATATATATATATATATATATATATATATATAGTATATTTATAATATATATATTTACATGACTATCAATTTAGATATCTATTTACAATCACAGCCCAAAAAGTGCTATTCTGATGAAAGTGAAAGTTTTATAAATTATGCAAATAGCATGTTGAGCCTCATTTAATCAATAATTACATATGTTTATTTATATTCATATTGTAATAATAGTTATTACTTTGGTGTTATATCAAAAGATAATAAAAATTATCATACAATTAATATTTTTCTCGCACAGTTTTGCAAACTTTATTGACTTATGCTTCATCATAATGAAACTGAATTAATTTATTTCAAAACATTGAGATATTAAATAAACAAAAGTACAGATATAGAAATTAAAATAAAGTCGTAGATCAGCAAACAAACCTCATCTGATACTCCAATCAAATGTCATTACAGTAAATTAAACTCAAATTTGATAACCTGATATATAAGTATAAACGTAGACAAATGCAGTCATGTGTGACAGGCAAGTTATTCAACAAATCAATAGCACAAAGAGAGAGTAAGTATTAAGTCAAACACTGGTAATACATTGCTATAACAGTAACAAGGAGTTGTTTAAGTAAAACCAACACCTTGAGGCATTTCTTGAATTTGAAAGAAGTTCGTAACAGCCACTCTTACTATCCTAAGGGATTGTCTAAATGCTTCAGAAGTTATCATAATATTAACTAACACTTTTATGGTCTACGGTTTTCCATTAAAAGCATTCTAAGTGAAAATCCAATATTCAAGATGTTATCTATTATATTATCTAACACGTACATGTTCATTGTTTTCTCTTGCATAATAGACACTGAAAGCATTCTAAGTTTTAATCAAAATACTTAAGTAGATATCTATTATATTATCTTATACACACATGCTTATTGTTTTCAGTTGCATAATAGGCACTAAAAGCATTCTAAGTTTTATTTAAGATTTTCAAGATGTTACCTTTATTATTAGCAATAGGGTTTGGACGGGTTACCCAGATACCCCGGACAGGTGGGTAATAAGTTGGACCCAGGTACCCATTACATTACCCGAACCCGTTATAATGATGTGCCTACCCCGGTAAATGTAAAACAGTTTAATTTGCAATTCTTTCATTACAAGTTTGCAATGTATTTGAAGATCAAACACAATATTATAGTCAATTGTCATTAATAATAAAATGATTGAAATGGTCATAGATCCCTATGCTTTAGCTTTCTCAGGCTCCATACGTCAGCCTACCAGTTGAATAAATTATTACAAAATCTTACAAATTAGATGTTGGAGATCAACAAAACGGGTATCCGGTTTGGATAGGGTAATAGGGGGTCTGGTACACGAGTAGAAAATTCTACCTGTCCCAGTCCTAATTAGCAAACACCTGCATAATCGGAACAGGACATTTTCTGGATAACAACTTCTTTAATGTGAAAATACATGACGTTTTGGAGTATACTGTAAATCCTTGATTAAACGCCCGGCGATTATTAATTCCAAACACCGATTTGACCCGGTGATTATTAAAGGCAGGCGGTTTTTCGAGGCAGGCGATTATTTTCGAGGCCATAATATATATGTGCAAATTTAAAAAATCATATCAGTGCAGTATGTTTTAAATTATGAATATTGTAAACGAAGTGCATGTCACGAGGTTAACCTTTGCATAAATATATATGCTTATGTCAGAATACTTTGTTGAAAAGGAGATAGCCATTACTTTATTTATATTTGCTAATATATCCCGCGATTGTTCAAGGCAGGCGCTTGTTCAAGGCAGGCGATTATTCAAGGATTTACGGTATACTTACTCCCACATAACCATTGTTTTTGGTTTTGTGATAGTCATTCAAAGCAGTCTATGTGATAAATGTTATACTCAAGAGGTTATCTATTATATAAGTAAACATGTACATGCTTATTGTTTTCACTTGCATAATAGCCACTAAAAGCTTTCTAAGTGTTAATTGAATTCTCAAGAAGTTGTCTATATTATTATGAAACACCTACATATCCATTGTATTTGGTTTTGTAATAGCCACTGAAAGCGTTCTAAGTGTTAAAGGTACATCCATTGTGTTGTTGGGGGTCAAATATGACAAACGTTATGAATGGTCTTATTTTATCGAGAAGTACCAACTGTTACCGAAAACAACAATTTTAATGATAGTCGACTTAGTATATTGACGATATGAAGGTAAAAGAAGTGATTTCTGATCGAAAACCGGACAATGCACCGCCTGTGGCGCGCGCCAATGAGTCAAACGTAATTTTGGAATCTTATTTACACCAGATAAAATAACAAATTTGGGTTAATAATGTTCAATAGGTCATATAACTACTGTGCACGTAACTGGGACGTTCACTTTCGGTTTCTACACATGCATAATGATGTTACTTGATTTTAATTGGAAACTAGTAATTATGATATGTTTGGCGATTTGGGATGAATATGCAAGCTAAGTGAATTTATTTGTATCATAAACAGCACATATGGTGTGTTGGAACGTATTAAAGCCAAATAAAATTTTATGAAACACAATGGATGCACCTTTAATATAAATTCTCAGAAGTTATCTACATTATTGGAAAACATCTGAATAGTTATTGTTTCCGTTTGGTAATAGTCTTTCATAGCGTTCTTAGTATTAATCGAAATACTCAAGAAGTAATCTACATTATTAGCAAACACCTACATAGCTGTTGTTATAATAATCAATTAAAGCGTTCTAAGTGATAATCGAAATACATAAGAAGTTATCTATATTATTACTCTCCCGTGGAAGATACAGCAGTGTACTTCACGTGAAGAAACCAACACCATAAATTTGATGTCATGATAAGACATCATCAATAGAATCAAGACAAAGTGATTTTTGCTCTAGTCAAATATGAAAAACATGAATCCCATTATGTTTGCCATATATATATGTTATAGAACATGTCAAAACATGTTTGCATGCGTCATCAATTTGAAGGCAAGACAATCTAAAACCTACATCAGGGCCATGTTCAAGAGAGGTTTCAAAGTAATCGCTCAATGAGAAAGAATGACCGCTACTTGAGCGCTACATTGAGCGATCAATGAGCGATTATAAGTGCTCGCTGTTATGGAACAGAGCCTTGAACTTCTGTAAAGATAGTAAAATTGAGTTGTACCACCAATGGAGGCAATACATCTTTGTTTGGTCACAGTATGGAGCTTGCTAATGGATATTTCAGTATGCAGGAGTAGACAGATAGGTGTTAGATGTTCACAAAGCTACATGATACTGACTCCGTGTGTCAGAGGCACTTTAAAGTGACTGTGCATTAATTGTCATAAAATATACTGGAGTTTTGTTATACTTGTATCAAGGGGTGAATATATGTTCAGAAATAGTTCCTGTAGTAGATATCACAATGTATGAAAAGTGATAAAATATTTAGATGTTGTGTCTATTTCTTGATCGCTGTTTACATTTGCCACATGACACTGTCACCGTGGGATTGTGAATTAAAGTAATGGACATAAAACATGCCTGACTTTCGTTAAACTTGTTTATCAAGGGATGGATAAATGTTCAGAAATTGTTCCTGTAGAAAACATGACAATGTATGAATTCATAAAAAAAGTTATATTGAATTTGTGATAAAACATCTGTCTTTTTGTGTTTGCTTTTTACATTAGCCACACAACACTGTCATCATGTACATTAGGTGTGACGGAAAATATGGTCATAAAATATACTGGAGTTTTGTTATACTTGTTTATCAAGGGATGAATAGATGTTCAGAAATAGTTCCTGTAGTAAGTATGACAATGTGTGAAAAGTGATAAATTATTTAGATGTCATGTCTATTTCTTGATCGTTTTTTACATTAGCCACATGACACTGTCACTATGTAATTGAGTTACATTGGAGTAGTGGTCATAAAACATGCTTGTGTTTATTATACTTGTTTATCAAAGGATGAATAAATGATCAGAAATATATCCTGGAGGATATATGACAATCTCACATCATTCTCAAAATATGTCTATATAAAATTTGTGATAAACCATTTAGAGCTTATGTCTATTTCTTAGTAGACTTTTATACAAACCACATGACACTGTCACTATTGTGGTAGAGTCACTGTGGAGTAATGGTCATAAAGATGTCGGAGTTTTGTTTATCGAGTATGGATAAATGTTTAGAAGTTTTTCCTGTAGTAAATTTGACAGTTGATGAGATTCATAACATGGCCGTATTGTTGTGATAAAATATTTAGATGTTGTGTCTATTTCTTGATCGCTGTTTACTTTAGCCACATGACACTGTCACCAAGTGATTGAGTCATATTGGAGTGACTGTGGAGTAATGATCATAAATATGCTGGGCTTTCGTTATGTTGTTTATCAAAGGATGGATAAATGTTCAGAAATATAACAATCTCTCATCATTGATATAACTGTATAAGAATTTATAACGAAATGTCGCCATTGTAAAATAATTACAAAATGATTTTGTTACACTAATTTCCACGATTCTGATTGGACGAGAGCTATCAAAAACCTGCTGCCATTTCTCGATGAATGCAGATAAAATGTGCCTCCATACCTCGTGCATTCTTACCTTGTGATGTCACAATACATCCAAACAAACGGTCGCGTCACCGGTTTTAACAACTGTGCGTAACGTTTTGATGCAAAATATGAAATACATAAGTCATTTAGTCTTCACACCTACGCCGATAACTGGAATATACATTCCGCTACGCTACACAATGTTATACAATTTGTTGCTGTTATACTTCGATAGAGGCACAAAACATGTAAAACAATCCTTAAATAAAGAAATTGATCATCCACAACATATCCTTGTCTTTCCCATAACACCAACTTTTAGAATGTCTCTCAAACAATTAATCTAACGATCACTCACAATGTATACACCTCGTCATAAATATCGCACCACCCACTTTTGATCAGTAAGAAAAACTGGATCTTGAACCTCAAATAATTGGTACCATGGAAAACACTTTAAACTGTTTAGATGGCCTCATGTGATGGCTCAGTTACAGAAGTGACAACACAAGAGCGAATTTGAGCACTAATTGAAGGTTTAATTGTAGCGAATGAAAGTCCACTAAGATCAATTAAAAAATAAGGTGAATATAAGTATGGCTGCCACGAACGTTACAACGAAAACACAAGAAAATTCACATTACAGAAATGTTAAACACACTATCAAGGTCCCTACTGACTGGTAAACTCAATATCTGGTGTAACCATCTCGCACTCGGATAACATTTTCCATATGTTGTCTCATGCTAGCCACCAGACGTCTGAATGTCTGTTGGACAAAACATGTATGCACGTGCAGCTCAGAACAAGGTGTGTTTGTGATGTCATGTTCACATATGATTTGGTATATTCGATATGTACTTGTAATGTCAACACTTGCAAAACTATTTCTGGTTTCAAATTTCAAATTTCAAATTGATGGTGCGATACTTATGACGAGGTGTATACCTATATCAAATTTGTGATAAAACATTTAGAGCTTGTGTCTATTTCTTGGTCACCACAAACCACATGACACTGTCGCTAAAGTCACATTCGATAGAACTGTGAAGTAATGGTGACCAAACATTTTACAGTTGTGTTAGATCCACTGACATCCAGAAATATGTCCTGAAGTAAAAATGACAATGTAATAAATATGATCATTGGACGACCCACTGAGTTTATCAAATGTTTTATAAAACATTCATAGGTTGTTGCTGTTTCTTGGCAGACTATGTGTGATTGCGCCACATGACGTTGTCTACTGTGTTGCTGTGTCCAAATTGTGATTTTACTGTTTGAGTATTGCAACTTATGTAGACTATCACATCACTGACAGAAAGACATTTTGAAAAATTAGTGACAGATATAATGTAGTCACTTATGGAAGTATTTAATAAACATGAAACCTAGCCAGAATGTGTAAATTTGTTACTTCCGATGGAAAAATAAAGAAAAATTGCAAAAGTTTACCAAGTTGGACAAAAATGTTACCTGATTTTGGGCTGTCAGATGGGTTCTATTTTATACACTGCTTATAACTGCATCAAATTGTCTATTGAAAATGGAAACCTTTATTTCTCAGGCATCATTCTATTATGCAATCATTGCCATTTAACGGTAAAACACCTAGCTTTTTCACATGACTACTTGTTAAAAGTTTTATATGATACAACATGACAATTCTTTGTGGATGGTATATGTTTATAAAGAAGTTGACCTTCAATAAAGACTTGAAGAAGACAAATATTTTATGGATGATCAACTTCTTCATTAACCCTTAACTTGCGAATCCCGGAATTATCCGGGAGGGCTATAAGCAAGTCAGAGGTACCTCATTTCGGATCCCGGATCCAATACTTAGAAATAATTCACGGCAGACTCTCAGTTTACAAGCCGTGGCACCGGGTCCCGAGTCGATTGTGTCCGTGAGTCGCTCCATGAGAATTCAGTATATTCAGACACTGATCAAAGCTTCATTGTCACGGTTAGCCGTGACAATGAAGCTTTGATCAGTGTCTGGTCGGAATGTCCAGCAAAATTCACAGCAATTTGCGTGTGCATTGTTGACCTGTAACGCATCGATAATTAGCTTTACAAAAGGCCAATTTTGTCGGGCTTAGCCCCGAAGCCTAATTTCGCTTGATGCTATTTTCACCCACTTGTTTGCATTGCGTGGGGTTTGCCTCGCCCGAGCCTGCTATCTGCCTCGCATCTAGCGAGACGGGAAAACAAATGCTAACTCGCCTTACTCCCGCACTTCATATCATGTGAGCGAATTGTTTGTTTTCAAAAACAAATACGGCAAAATAAAGGGGAAACAATGGACTACATTCCCATATAAAATTAGAAAATGTCAACAAAAAAATAAAGACACAGCAAGCGCCGTGGAAAAGGTCATGTTTACACTTCAACAATCCCTTTAACAATCGGCGATTTTCACAACTTCTTACACATTTATCACGGCTAAAATACTGAATGCATTTTCATATTTTTCATATCACAATAAGCCGAAAAGAATAATCTTTTATTCTATATAAAATGCGCATATTTATTCACAGAAATAAAGATACAATTTTACTTTTCTGAGAGGCATGTGAAACCAAACAGCACACAAACTAATCAACATATTTTCATCAGTTATGGTTCGAGGTTAGCTTTTATTTGAAAGGTCAAACAACATAACCATATTTGGGTTGACATGTTTATATTTGTCAACTGGTTCGAGATTATGATTTCTTGGAAAAATGCGATGAACGACCGTTCGCAATGCCGCATACATGTTGTATTGACGATTTGATAGGTGGAAATAAAGACAAACTTTACATAGCTATAGAATTATAACCAAAGGTCGCATTCTAATAATTTTTATATCATTGTGAAGCCAGACATCTTGTCTTCAATTCCTTATATAAATGGATTTTTTTTTCGTTTCGTATTTATGATGTTACGAGGCCCGAATTAAAGACAATCTTTCGAAAGTAATAGAATAAAAACGAAAAATCATAGAAAATTTATTCAAAGTTTTGGGTGTGAATTAGCCATTTGTGTACGGGTGTCGCTACTTGCATTTGTATTGAACACCTGTATATAGTCCTTATTCGCCATGTAGATGCGGTATATTTTGTAAAAACGGTACCGGAATCGCCGCTTGGAAATTCCGCAAGCAGAGCTAGTTAGTGCCAAAGCCCAAACTACTGCTGCGAGCTGCGAGCCTGTAAATTCCGCCACAGGAGCTAAAATTGGTAAAATATATATACGCAACGTAAGGGTTAACAATTAATAGTGACGTTTCGGTATAGATCCTTATACCGTTATCAAGCATATGGAAGAGATGGTGAAACAGGAGGTTATATACAGGATACATGTTGGTATGATAAAGAGATAACAAATACAACAAGATATAAAGACTTGTCATTAAATTCTTTAGAACTTGGAATTTCTGGTTTTAGAGTATCGAAATTGGATATATAATAGATGCAGTGTTGTTTACGTAAAAGGCAAGATGGAGAACTTTCATTATAGAGAAATCTTACTGTAATGTAAATAAAGGGAGTACTGCTGAAGGTAAGTATGTGATATGGTAGAATTGAGTATATCTAAAAAATATAAAATATACAGACAGAAGTTTTTCCAACTTCCCTATGCAAGGCATAACTTTTGCCAGTCTCCATAACTAGCTGATTTAAACCTTGCTGCATTTCCTAAGGTCTCCATGCTAGGAAATATGAGCCCACTATGCATTTCAGGTGCAGCACTCCACTATCTTAGCATGGAAAAGTGAAGGAAATACTTCAAGGCTTATATTATTAAAGATAAAACCGCCCTTGAAACATATTGTGTAGGGTGTATTTTGAAGAACAAAAATGGCACCAATGTACAAAAGTGAATAATAAAATTTTGTTTCCACAAAAAATCTTTGGTCATTGTGTCCTTTAATACGTAGGATAGCAGCATACAGCAATATGCTTTCTCTATCTGATCAATGATATTGAGGCTTTCAAATGGTCATTAATTCTGCAAGGTATTATTATATGTGCAGAATTGGATAGATCATCAGACACACTGACATGCTTTGTAGTTGTCTCTCATATCGTCCTGTACCCAACGGTGATAAATATCTGCTGAGGTTTATTGCTTAGCATGTGATGAAATGACAGATACATATGTGCTCTTTATAATGTAGAATTGCAGTGAATATAGGACAGACAAATGGACACTCAAGATATTTTGTTGAGATGAAGTAATATCAATGAATGGGTAGAAAAATGAACAGTGTACCCAATCTTCATGATCTGAAGTAAAAGCATTGAATATACCTAGAGAGAAATGAATTCCAACAATTTTTATAGAATCTATTCCGATAGATGTCAAGATGTCAACTCCCAAGGCTGAATGTATTAGAAATATATGCCTTTCAGATACTGAACAATATTGGCGATTGGTAACGTCTGAGCTTTGTGAAATACATTTTAGTTCACTTGTTGAAATGTTCTAATTATATACTTATTATTAACACTCTTGAAATCTGGTAGTCAATTTCAAATGACAAAAAAGTATACCATCAAAAAGTAGATCTCAAAATAAAAATAGGTTGTTGATGATGACCTTTCCTTGTAACTTGTTCAGCTGCTATAGACAATAAGATAAGTATTTACCTGTCCTGTATCCATGGTTACAAACAACTTACCTGTCAATCAAAGAACAGCCCCTGGGCCATGAACATTGATTACTTAATATGGACATGATTATCATTTATTCGATACAAAAATATTACATTCAGGTCATCCCAATGTTTATGCAATTGATTAAGTATGATTACGTACTTTATGCAAACTAATTCAACGTATGCTATTTTTGTCAAATGATCGATTATTGGTAATCGATTGGTTAGTAGTTCCAATAGGTTTCCTAACTATGCTTCAACTTGTATATGAATGTATAAAAAGTAATTTATGCCCATTATAAGAAAAATGAATTGATAATGAACTGATAATGTTTAAAAAATTACAAATTAAGTTGGCTTTAAAGGGGCAGTAGCACATTTTTTTAATGAAATAAGTTAATGATGAAATGAATTTGAAAAATAATGTTACCAATACAGGGATTGGGAAAGGCACGGGCACATTGGATGAACAAGTGGCCTATTACAATTTCAAATTTAACTATTGCTGCAAAGGGGAATGGCCCATTTAAAATTCAGAAAATGACTAAAAGCCCTAAAAATGGCCCATTGTCAAAGGTGTCTTTCCCAATCCTTGCCAATAGTAAAAGACCCTTCTCTCTTTGGAAAATCAAGTTAAAAAATGAGTATACATGTTTCGGTAAAGCCATGGGAATTGTTTTTGTAATTTGAAATAATAAGATGTATTCACATAAAAATGGCAGTCATGCAAGTTTTACTTTATATGCAACACCTTTATTACTTATACGGATAATTGGTTTTTGTAATAATATGTTTTACCCTTTAAAGTAAATATAAACAACTTTAACTATCATTGTAAATGGCAAATTTAAAAAAATAAAATGTGCTACTGCCCCTTTAAGAGACATGGTGTAACTATGTTTCGATCATATCTATGCCTCATTGAGTAAAATATCTTGCATTTTTGTTGGTATCGTTTATTTTGCCCCTAAAGCGGGGTTTACTTAACGATCGTTTTTTGGATGCGATGCGTTAAAAATAATCGCACAGGAACGCAACACGTTATTTTCAATGAGTTGTCACACACTACGATGCAGAGAAAATAGAACCTGTTCGCATCGCATTCAAAATCGCATTGGAATTCCCTATATGACGTCATATTTTCATTATCTGAAAGGGGTTTTCCAACCACGTGTAGGCAAAGAAGTCATAAACAATTAAGCCAACAGATCAACACATACATACATAAATACATACATACATACATACATACATACATACATACATACATACATACATACATACATACATACATACATACATACATACATACATACATACATACATACATACATACATATAGAGATTATTAACCAAGTGTGTTTCCGTATCATTAATATCATATTTTTGGAATAAAAATTGTATTATGCGAGCCTCTGGCGAGCATAATGTATTATTTTTTATTCCAAATATATGATATTAATGATACGGAAACACACGAGGTTAATAATCTCTTTATCATATATGTCATTATTAAAATAAGCGTGTTTTTATAGTAAAAGTGGAAAGAGAATTGACCTAGTTTTAACGGAGTAATATCACAGACGGTACATCAAAGTGATGGTCACGACATCGGCTGTGAAGTGCCTAAAATAGTTCTTAATTAAAACAATTTAAAAACACATGTGCGCGATTCTTTACAAAATCAACAGTTGGTCCATGGTTTCTTGTTCATGGAGATATTTTCAATCAGTTCATAAGCATCTATCTAAAGCACTCATAAATAATTTGGTCACGTTGCTAGAACAGGGGAAGTAACTCTAGTTTCAACGTTTTGGAAGCTGCGTTGCCGGGTTGCTTCGGAGTGCTGCATAACAGTATCTTTCGCACTTTAGCGGTAATTATTTGTGAGGTGGGATTGTTTCCTTTGTTTATGACAATAAGTACCTATTAATGTACCTAATACCGTATGCTCAGCCCTCAAGAACTGCCAAAATGCTAGTGCGATCGTAGACCGAAACCTCTGTCGTCCGAATGCTCTATCTCACACAGCGAGCCGGGTTGCTTCGGAGTGCTGCATAACAGTATCTTTCGCACTTAAGCGGTAATTATTTGTGAGGTGGGATTGCAGGTAGAGCTTCTCGACCTAGTGCGATCGACGAGGCGCGTCGGTAGTGACATATCAAGATTCATTTTGTACACAGGACACTGCAGCTACTTGCTGATGCTGTTGGTTAGCGCACTGAAGTTTTGAATGATTTTTAAAACGACTTTGTTAACACTATAAATGCACATAGTGTACCATATCAGATGATTTCATGTTTTCGAATATCCATTCTTTCAAGCGGAAATACTCGGGTAAACTCCCGGTTACGCTTTTCAATGATACGTAAACAGTTTTAGGATTCGCATGAAAAGAGTGGAGTTCTGCGAAAGTAGTTCGTGTATTTGACCTTTGACCTGTTTTGCATATTTATCAGATTTGGATACCAAGTTTATCAGATTGCTTTATTACATCGATAACACTCTCCATTATATGATAAACATACATACATACATACATACATACATACATACACACATACATACATACACACATACATACATACACATACATACATACATCTGTACATACATACATCAGATTCTATACATAAAACCTGTACATACACCCATTGTACATGCACCTACAGTAATTACATACATCTGTTCATACATATACATGTACATACATTATAACATATAACTAAACTAAACTATCTAAAACAATCCTACTTATGATATTCGCATTAAGATCGCATGCAAAACGCATGTAATGTAAACCCCAAAATTGCATGCGTCAACGCAATACGATTTATTCGGACGTAGTGTAAACCCCGCCTAAGTGTATATAAACACCCCAAATTATAACAGGACAACTGGGATCAATTTCAAACAGAAACCGACATTATTGCAGTATAAACGTGTGAAATGTATTACAATAACTGCATGTCTCAGATGTTAACAGTCATCATGTTCATACACTTGCCAGGCAAGTCAAAGGATTCAGACACCTCTGATCAATTTCAGGCTGAAATCGACATTATTTATACATGTGTGGAGAAGCTTAACAGATGTTGGCTATAATTACACTGATGAAATTTACAACAGTTATTGACTGGAGAGTCTATCGGTATCTGACCAATCTACAGATGGTCAATTGCGTCTTGTTCTGAAGAAGACATATTATATGTCAATAGCACCTGTCATATTTCTCTAAGAATTCTTTTTGTTGATAGTATTTGTATCGCAAAATAACTTTCTCTATTGATGACATATGGTTACAATATTACCTCTAATAATTAAGCTCCCGGCTGCTTATTAATTTAGCAAACTTTCAGCCATTGCATTTGATAGAAGCCCAGCAGCACTTCAGGCCCTCCGCCCCAAAAAAAGAATTTGTCCGCATCAGTTTCAAACCCACGCCTTAGGTCTTTTTTTGCTAGGTTTTAACAAAAGTAAGGGCAGATAACTATAACTTTTTAGCCTCAGAAAAAATTGGACATAGAAAATGTCACTTGTTTCTGTTGAGATGGAGTGTAGAAGTGAGATTATTGACTATTTGGAATAGTAACACATATTTCAGAGGGTTTGTACTTTATTTATATAAATAATTGTACAAATTTTGTTTGTTTATCTCTTCATTCCAAAAAACAAATGTCGTAAATAATTTTTAAAATCGCCTCATCGTATCATTTTTGTCAGTCTGTAAGACAAGAAACACTTTTTTTTAGGCCTTAGAGACCCAGGGCCTCCTTTCACAAAGCACTAAGGTGATCGTAAGTCACTAAGGTTACCATAGTGCAATGTTAATGAATGGGACTTAAAGGATAGATGAAATGCATTTTTCTCAAGAATGACAGACGATTACCTCTACGTATATTGTATATCGGAATCAATTGAGCATAAAATCGAGACAATATACACTTGCAATTGATAATTAAGACGATTTTAATTCACCCATTTTAACAATATCGCAATTTGTTCGGCGAAACCTTTTGAAAATGCTCACTGAGGCGTGACTGTGATAAGCGATTGACGGGGCGGCTAGATAGCTTCTCCGCCGATGTCTCGTTAATTAATTAATGATAATTATCACTGCCGCTAAATGAATTTATGAGGTGTATTACATCGCCAAAAAGACATGTTTATGTAATAATTGTGTAATTGTCATCTGCGGAATTACCTAGTTGGATATCTAAACATTCGATATATGGGAAATTTAAGTTGGTTTATTGAAGATATCTTTGTGAAATTAACAATCAAAATGTTGCGAAATTACGTTGAATTGTGACTATCGCTGAAAATCAAATTCCTCCACATACGTCACAGAAGTCATCCCTTCACGGGTCACACCCCCGCAGACTTTCATTCTGGTCGCCGGGGCTAAATCAGGTTTTTTTTTAAAAAGCCGTATATAAGTAATTTATGGACCGATTTCAGAAATTTAAAATCGAGCAATTGTCAAATTGACATCCCCTTTTAATGAATCCGATTTGGACCATATGTCATTTCATCCATCCTTTAAGGTTAACCTTAGTAAAGGTTGCTTTGTGAAAGGAGGCCAAATGCTTTAAAGGGGCAGTAGCACGTTTGTTCGCTGAAATAAGTCGATGTAATAATGTTACCAAAAATAAAACTTCCCTCTCTCTTCGAAAAAAAAATGAGTGTACGTGATTCCGTAAAGCCATGGGAATCGTTTTTGTCATACAAAATAATAAAATGTGTTCACAATAAAATGGCCGCCATGCAATTTTTACTTTATACGCAACACCGTTATTACAACTACAGGTTATTGGTTTTTAGCAATACAATGTTTTACCCTCTAAAGTAAATATAAATGACATAAACTATCATTATAAATGGGAAATTTGAAAAAATAAAATTTGCAAAAAACATGCTACTGCCCCTTTAAGTTTCAACAGAAAGAAGATATTTTCCATCAGTATTTGGTTTGAAAATTCCATAGTAAACTGACTCACCGAACATTTAGTGGACATGCCGCATTTATTTCTTTAACAATTGCTTATATTCTTGACCCTTATTGACCTTCACTGTACTTGTTAAAGACATTGTGCTTATCAATGGAAATATGTATCTATATGTATTCTTGTTTTACTCAATAAAGAGTGTGTAGATGTTCACACCATTTTGTCTGTATGCTTTTAAAGACCCATTTTTATTTTCTTACTTTCAATCCATAACTGCTATGGAAAAGTTGTAAATCCATTGAACTCCTGCTGTTGCTAACTTATTTAAAACTATGATGCTTCATATTAAAATATTATTTTTCCTTATGAAAGTCATATTATATGTACTACTGTAACAAAAAAATTATTGCTGAGTTGTCAAAAAGTTGTTTTCATGTTGAATTTTAAAAATTCTTTCCAGAAAGATGAAGATCGTAAGAGACTTGAATCAAAGAACATCATCGGAAGTTCTTAAGAACATATTTTAATATTGAATGTTCTCTTTATTTCCAGAAAGATGAAAGTCAGAATATATGGTATTGTACTGCTAGTTGAGTTCTGTTCTTGAAATATTTAAATCTATTGTATCTTTTGTTCTTTAAATGTTTGACTCTTTTTATACAACTTTGAACGTCACATAGGATATTGATTTGGAATTAGTTAGAGATGCAATGCGAAAATGTTAGAAAGGAAAATATCATGCTCTCTCAGAACTGTACACTTTGGTGGATCTTCTGATCATGATTAAAAAAAAATTTGTTATAAAAGGTATATATGCTTGACAACGGTATAAAGATCTATACCGAAACGTCGCCACTGTTATATAAAGAAGTTGATCATTCATATATATCGATCCTTGTCGTCTCTTTAAATGGTATTATGTTCTAAAAGCATAGAAATGTGTCAATTTTGACATAATGTCCAGGTCAACATAACATAATGTAATAAATATATATAATAATAAATAATATGGACAAAACTATTAATATATAGTCATTTTATTACCATGATTGGCTAGAAATTGATTAGAAATTGTAAATGTTGATTGACATTTAAATAAATATTGCAGAGCCATATGTTCCAGTTGTAACAATATTTTGCATTAACTGATTTTTTATTTTATTTGTTTTTTGTTGAGTAATTTTGTTAAATGATTTATTTCATTGTTTTTGTTTTGATAATTCCATGTTAGTTGTTTATTAATGATTTATGTTTGTATTTGTCTAAACATAAATTGAAGTACTGCCTAGCTAAATAAATAAATTATGGTGATATACTAGTATTAATTAGTATTAATTATATTTTTACAGATTAGATTTGACTCAGTCTGACATTTTTATTGGTATTTTGAGAGTATGTATACATATGGTGTTTTTCTTATGTTAATGTTATATTTTTATGGATGTATCAGATGTTTTATTTCAATAATTTTGAAATATCTTTGAATTATGTTTGTGACATTTAAAAAAAATATCAAGGATTGGGAAAGGCAGGGGCCATGTTGCACATCAGATGAAAAAATGGGCCATTAAAATTTCAAATTTTGCTATTGCTAGAAAGGGGAATGGCCCATTTAAAATTCTGAAAATCACTAAAAACCCTAGAAATGGCCCATTGTCAGAGGTGTCTTTCCCAATCTGTGAAAAATTATCACAAAACTATCTCAGAAAGAGTTTTTTTTATCATTATAACAACTGTGCATAAATGAACTATTCATAAGGTAATATAATGTCGCTGATTGCTCAACTCTCGAAAACTCTTGGATTATAACAGAGTTTATGTGGGAAGATGTGAGTTCAGTAACCTCTTTTGGAAGAGAGTGTGGACTTGTGGACTACAGTGCCAGTGGACTAGAAACCTGTTTTTACAGGGGCAGTAGCACGTTTTTTCGCTCAAATATGTCAATGAAATGAATTTGAAAAATAATGTCACCAATAGTAAAAGACCATTCACTATTTGGAGTATCGAGTTAAAAATGAGTATACATGGTTCAGTAAAGACATATGGGAATAATTTTAGTAATTCGAAATAATAAAATGTGTTCACAATAAAATGGCCGCCTTGCAATGTTTGCTTTATACGCAACACCGCTATTACAACTATAAAACTATCATTTTAAAGGGAAATTTGAAAAAATAAATTTGCAAAAAAACGTGCTACTGCCCCTTTAAGCCTTTCATTCCTACAACCTTTCGAAATAGTGTCACATTGAAATCTAAATACAGTTTGTGTCACATTCCTAATTCATCGTTTATTCCAAATAAAAGTTCGGATCAACTTGGTCTTCACGTTAAGGTCAGGAAGTAACCTTTAATCGTATTTTTAGAATTCTTTTAAATATCTGTTTGAAAAAAATAATGATGCAATTTGGTTATATTGATTTGAGATTTGCTGTCCATTTGGAAGGCTTTATTGTCCACTTAAAAAGCGTCAATTTCTGAATTGGTTTCTTAGCTTTGCATTTTTGAATTATCGAAAAAAAAATGATCTGTTTTAATTCAAATGTCAAGGAACCAACTGGAAAAGAGGATAACAATTATGTAGTTATTCATTCGTAATGTTTTTAAAAGCTTTTTCGATTTGATTCTTAAAATGTTTTAAAGTGGATTTTTAAAGTATCTAAAACCAAGATGTATAACACCATGAAATCCAGCTTGGGAAACTATATAAGGAAGTGTTTTTACTAGCACCAAGTAGAAATGCAGAATTGCTAATTACCTTCCACCAGGTGTGTATTACTCAATAAAATCATTACTTGCACCGATCTTCAACTCCAAAGTAAATATTTTAAAAGATTTTCTTAGCAGCAAACTTTGTTAGCAAGTGTTTGTTCTGTGTAAGTAGCTATGAAAGCTGGGCTGGTCGATTTCACAGAGTACTTACAAATGCTGCGGACGATTGCAATCTTCTTGTCAATATAAGCCTGGAAACTAAAAGTATAGTGGTTGCACTTTTGTGCTGTTGCAACACTACACTTGCGACACCTGGTTATGATACGTATCTTGACATGAGAGTATTAACGCTTCAAGCCTACAATTATTAATTATTCATTTAATAAAAATGTTTATAATTATGAGAACATGAGGATGTTGGATCATAGTACAAATTGGTTATAATTATCTTTGTTGAAACTATTCAATGGCAGAGAATTAAAGGAAATAATTAAATTTAACTTGTATCCTGAATATTGCTTTATTCTGGTTTATTCTGCGTATTTCAATAATTATTGACTTTTTCATAATGCAGTGATAAATTTACAAATATGACATGCAGAGTCCAGGGACTCGCTACCATCAGCTATTGTGAGTCCCAGCAGATATAAGTCAGTCCCTCAATAAATAAGCAAGTACTAAATTAAAATCCTTTGAGTCCAGGGGACTCGCAGCTTAAAATTTTCTGAATCCTTTCCAAATTTTCTGAGTACTTTATGCAGGACTCGGGGGGTAAATTTATTACTGTAATGCCAATTAAATAGCGATATTCATTTTCAGTCCATGTTTTCATACATGATATCCTATCAGGGTTGCTGTTTCGAGAAAGTTTTTTTTTTCTGTGTATGGATCTAACATCCTGGTTCATTCATTTTCATTCTGGGCATTCAAGAGATTTAATATGTCATATTTATATAGCACCCTGTATGATTTATGATAAAATACTCAAAGGTCCAAAATACTCCATGAGACTTCATAGTCTTTTGAGTGTTTTTTTTGCATAACCAGATTAGCTTAGATGTGAACAGTAGGGGTGAAACGGTATACTTTTGCTTTCTTTCAATACATATTGCGGAACAGGACCCTCGGTTTGGTACATTTTCGGTTCGGGGAAGAACCAAGAATGTAATAAACTAAAGTTAAAAAAATTTTTTTTACTTGAAGTTTAAGTCCAATGACGACTGAGATAACAAAAACAATTTTATTAATTTTACGTACAACGGTATACGGTACAAACCAAAAATATACTTTGGTGCACAGTGCAATATTCAATTAATGTAGTTGTGAACCGCTTCACAACTAGTGACACTGCAAGTAAATATTTTATGCAATTTACAAGCACCAGTCAAAGAACTTTTTCTGTTACCAACCGTCAAGAAAAAAAACTAAGTACATATAGGTAAACATAGACAAAAAGTTTCACAATACAGCATCTGTTTCTGGAGATTGATGAGAGAAATGGAGACGTGAAACAAGAAACCAACATTGATTTTATCTTGTAGGAAAACATTTCACTTCCTTAATTATGTTCTGAAACTTTAAAAAACATTTTTAAAGACTGCATGTTTATATGTATACTGATTACTAGAGAATCTCTGTCAGAATTTTCTTTTGTAATCTTCTTCATAATGGATGTAATAAGTTCACTCATTAAGAGAAGGTTCTATCGGATCACTCACCGGTCCATTTTATTTGTGTGCATTGCGTGAATTATAGCACTATATGTTTACTAATTTTACAATATTTTGATACTAAACATGTACATGGAAAGAATGTGACCGTTATGTCCCCCCAAAAATTTGTAAAAATATCATTAGAATGATGTCCTGTTATGTGATTATGCTCTATCATACATATCTGAGAGCAGCTAGGTTTCCTTTAAAGAACAATTTCCCTCGTCTTTGGTTCAAGGGACTATCACCATTATTATTAATATGTTTATTATTATTAAGGAGGAGAGTGAAGGAATGTACTTGTAGTAGGTCAATAATTGCATTTATGAATCTGATATTCGTTCAAGGTTTGGAAAAAGGAATGTCAATGTCAAGATCACAGTGGCCACATGGGTAAGCTGTTTGTTCAGTGCTGGCAGTTGGTGCCTTACTCTGAGGGTGTGGGTTTGAATCCCAAAGTAAAGTACAAGAATTTGTAGTATTGCAGATAGTGATTCCAAATATAAAAATGTTACATGTCAATTTAAGTATAAAAAATGTATCAATAGTAAAACATCGGTCCACATCCAATCATTTATCTGCCTAAAGGAACAATTTGCATGGTTTACAGTTCAGAGAGTTTCAAATGAAGTGGAAACATTTTAGCAAATTTATAACATTACATTTAATTCAAATTCCCCAGCTGCTTGCTGGGTTGCATTATGAACAATACCTTAACAATTTTCCATTAACATACACATAATCATTTGATTTCTTTCTCATGGGACCTCCACCAAATGCATTTATGAATGAAACAAATAAGATATTGTTATCCAAACTATGATATTGTGTCGCTAATGTTTGTATAATTAACATATTTGCGTTTATGACATTCTGTATTGTTTTCGTTATTGAAAATGAAGTCACCTGTGAGGTTTTATAGTGTTAGACCCATTAGAGGTCACAAAGAAAAAATAGATAAATATATAGATACATAAAAGGGCATTATATTCTTTCTTTGTCTGTCACTGTACACAGCAAATTTCATCTATTTCGGTAATATAAAGCTCTTGTTTGTTGATATTGATTTTTTATAAGATCGATAAAAGGTAAAAATTATGAATCATTTAAGCATTGGTAAAGATAAATGTTTCAATTATTTACATGATATTTTTCATTAATGAATTCACTTCACAACTGCTCGACAATATCCTGATTCAGGGCCTTCTCATAAATAGAGAGGCCCTGTAACCAGGATAAATATCATTGTAGGTTTTCGTTTGTGAGGCGAAAGCACATACTACTTTGGGAAGTTTTACATGAATTTATTTACATTAATATTATCAAATAATGTATAATAAGTGTTTTGTGGAGTGGTAGCAAATTAACCTTTAGGAAGTTGTATCTGGTTTTATATGCATTTGAATATTACTTATCAAATCACTGAAATCAGGCAAACTCAGTAAGAATATCGATTTTCTTACTAATTATGCTGACATTTCAGAAGTCAAGAATTTAGGAAAGTTGTATTTCAAAGACGTTTTCTTTATTTCATCATTATCTGATGTTTGGATTTCTACCTTATCAAGGCTGACAATTTAATTGTGAATGAAATTTTCATTCAGTATACAGCATTCATTTGTCTGGCCATTCATAAATCTTTTTGATTTTTTGGCTTCTTTCAAGAACAGTTTACGTTCAGAGAGTTGTATTTTTAAGCACAGGTACCTTGGCCAATAGTGATGTCACGCTCTTGATTGGTAATACTCTCATGACCTCAGCTGAAGTAATGAATGATATACATATGCAAATCTTTACATGGTGTAGATATGATCAATATCCTAAGTAAACTACCAATTCTTTCCAAGTTAGGATTTTAGCAAACTAAATATGCATATATATATATAGCAGTGGCGGATGCAGAGATGAGAGACATTTTTTGCATCTAAATTTGAAACCTCCTTCCCTTTTTAATAAGTGAACCCTCCATTTTATAAATTTCTGGACCCATGGGTTTAATCATGGAATATTTTTTGTATTAAGCTACTTACATGTGAATCGCTATTTTCTTCAAATGGTATGTATATTAAAGGGACTCTGCGTCGACAATAAAAATCAGATCATGTGTATCTACCTATGCTGATTAACATGTCTGCCAACAAGTCACAGACAACTTTCAGACAATTGACCTAATTTGTAATAAAAACTACTGCAGGTAGACAGTGAAGTGAAGCGTAACACCTTAGCAGACACTCTAATCAGCTTAGTGAGATAAAGATGGGACTCATTTTTATCCTCGACGCAGTGTCCCTTTAAATGTCCAAAATAAACCAACATTTTTTTCCAAGTTGGGATTTTAGCAAACAAGATATGCATAACATGGGTAAAATCGTTTCCACATGTTGTTGACATAAATCATATAAAACAGAAAAAATATCTTATGTGTATTGACAGAACGTGTATTGACCGTCCATTATCTAGACGGCACCAACTCGTCTGATGGTCGAACACAGCTGATGATAATCTGGGGTGCAGCTGTTTGGGATATTGACTCAAAACACCACTAAGATACTTGGAGTTGTTTATGATAGCTGGTAGTTTCTGTGGTCAATAAATTTTGTACCAGTTTAAAATATATATGCTCCGTTATACTTTCAATCCCATTTAAAGTTGCGTGATGTGATCTTTGACCTAGGAACTATCTATAGAGTAGACAACCAATGACAGCTCTTGAAGGACGAGTGAGCAATATTAAGATTCGCCATTTTGTTTTCCGAGATAAGAAAATGTCTTAACCAGCATGCATCTTAGACAATTTGACGTGAAAAACTCGCCATTTCAGCTTGGTAATCTGAGTGGAAGTCTGAGCGAATTCCAACTGCAGTTTGAAAAGCTATCTGTGATTGGCTGAAATGTTACTGCCTCTAAATCACTTTTTGATTGGCTGGATCATTTGTCACAATCAATCACATTGCTTTGAGTGGGGTTGTAACCCAGGGTATGAAGGTGGAGTGAAGGGTAGGCCTATACCTTTTACCCTGAGACAAATTCTCTCTCCTCAAATGACAGGATATGCTCAATAGTCTTGATAGGCGGACCCAGGTATTTTCGAAGGGTAGGGGGGTGGGGGGGGGGGGGGGGGGGGGGGGGGGTTGTAGGGGGGAATGGGATGGGATTCACTCTGGGGGTTATGTAATTACAATACAAATTTGTTCGAAAACCTCTAGAACTGCCACTGGTGTTTATCGAACGATAATTTACATTTAAATTTGTAAACTTAAAATTACTCAAAAGCCTGTTCTCGAAAATACCTATCGTGCCAAAACTTTTATCTGTTTAGTGTACATCTGTACTTTACTGATTTTGGTACTTTGCTTGGATAATCAATAAGTGACTTCCAGCCCATACCTTAATTCTGTTCAGAAAGTTAATTACCAATTAGCCAGCACTCACTATAGTTAAACTTTTCATTTCTTCTTGTAGACCAAGTAACCACATTCTTAAAACTAATGATGTAGATCTGTTATGTTTATCCGATAATATATTGTATAATCTATATGGGTATTTAGATTAGGCTTATCTTTGAAATTTTTCCCAAAAGGTGCAAAACAAGTCACTCATTCCTGATTCCAAGATTATCGGTGTTGCGAATATTGACTCAAACGCTAAGAGACATTTAGACTTATGATAGCCGGGAGTTTGTATGGTCAATAACTCTTCATGAATCGAGTGGTCTCTTTCCGGACCTTAAAGAATGAGTTCTATCACTGAGTGGCCGCCATCTTGCTTTTTCGCATTATGTGACATGAAAAAATTACGTAGTTTCACTAATTTTTATTTTTTTTAAATAAAAACATTTGAATTGATAGAAGAATAAAAAAGTAACAAATACTTTATCATTAAACAAATTAAACCGTACGTAGCAAAGTTAATTTCCATGCTCGTAGCGCTTCACTTCTTATTGTTTTTATCTTTTAATGAATGTGCGCTAACCTTTATCTAATTTTCAAGTATAAATGAGATGTGAAGTGGAGACCGGATTAGGCGAAGAGAGGCTGAGTGATACCATCAGATCACCAGATCTCCGATACCATGTTATCACTCAACTCAGACAAAACCCTGAGAGGGAGATCACCACTAAAGCCCGTAGATCACTTGAGCTCAAGTGGATCTTTGAGCTTCACACGTTCCAACCGCAGGGACTCAGTGTAAACAGAAATGTCCTCCCAAATTTTGTTTCCATAAAATACCCTGATTCCCTAGAGAACTGTGACCTACATTATATAGAGCCTTGCTTAGTGTTCGTTTAATGTGAAACCAGATCCACATAATAACATAAAAAACTTTACAGTTTTTCCAGAGAATAGTGTTCATAATGAAAAGTTATATCTAACTTCTTAACAATGGCCCCAGGACAACCCTTAGAACAGAACAGATATATCTCTTAATGTAATGAAGTATTTTTTATTGTCTTGCTTTAGAACAAGACGTTTAGAAAAGATAAAGAACTGATACTCAAAATGTCACATATATCATGATTCAGGTTTTTTGTCAAAATTAGGTATGTGACCAGAAATAATTGTTGTGTCTCGAAACTAAGGAATCAACAGAGAGTGTATATTCAGAATGTAACTAGGGTTCTTGTGAGATTGTGTGAGCAGGTCTCTAAGCAATAGCTCACGAATAAACAGAGAGATATTATTCAGAACGTATCCTGATATGATCTAGGGTTTTCGCCAGAATTGAATATTTGACCAGCACATTGTTCCAATTCCCTAAAGGCCTATGCTATTTACTTCTTAATGCTTATAATGGGAGCTATTCTCCTCTTAAGAGCAAAGCATATTATCATTATTGAATAAGAAGTCCAAAGGATGGCGTTAGGTGTCGTGATCTGTGACATTGGAGTACTTCAGGGAGATTGCTTTTCCCCACAGCACTTTCTTCATTATTGCCATTCATGTAACAAATCTCCCAGGAAGGAGAACAAAATAAATTCTAGCATTCTCACAACTGATCATCCATTATTTGTGAACAATTGTTACCATTGCAATTTATTCGATGCTAGACAATTTGTTACACCTAACAATATTTTTGGGAAAAGAAATATATTAGAGTAAAACAAAATTTATATATAAGTGTATCACAACATTTTGTGATACAAAAAGTCAATATACTTTTTATAATATTTTTTAAATACTTTGCTTTACCTTTTTACCATTACAATGAGCAATTATAATCTTTCTAAGGTTTCTTAATAACCACCGTCGCTATATCCGTGTTTCTATATCCGTGTTCTTCTGTAGTTATGTATATTGACTTAATTTATACATGGCCTTTCTGATTATGAATTTGTTATTCAAAGATCATGTTTGTGTGTCGTTTGTAGTGATGACATTTTGATAGTAATGTTCTGCATAAATAATTAGTAGTCATTTGAAATAACTTGTTCTTATTTATTTACAGAATCAATAAGTCTAATAGGATAAAAAAATTGAAACAATGAATAATATATGTTATGTATATATTGTGTTTTTTTTTTAAATTAGCATCTGAAATGGTTCATAAATTTTTATTTGCAAATAATGTAATAAGAATGAAAATAATTCAAATGTAAACTGGTAAATATATAGTTGCAAGCTACGATAAATGGATCCTAGTGCTTAAAAGGAGGATATTCCATCTGGGTAACTTTTGTGAAAACGGAATTCATGGTTAGGATATTAATATTCCTGTTTACTCATACATGTTGTTGATACAATGATTAAAACAGTCAAATTGAAAGATACTAATGAAGGTAATATTTTGTTGACTTGATATTTCACAACGGCATTTGTTGAAAAATACAAACAAGGAGAACTATTCATAGGCACTGCGAGTGGGAAACTTCACTACAGCACCATGCATGGGAAATTATTTATTAGTTTTATGACATGTTATGTGTTACTATGTGAATACTCTATTGGTGTATGTCTTTTAATATTAAAAAGTTTTAGGTACAATATAGCATGTTTCATTTCACGTAATGCCAAAAAAAACCAAGATGGCAACATAACCCCCTTTAAATTATTCAATTCAAGAAGATTGTTAGAAGTGCATGGGGTTGGAAATTTTTAAAAAGTGTCTGAAATCAATATGGCAGCTTAACCACATGACCTATGAATTCGTCATGATTTATTTATTGCTTGCAATGTTATTGCACATCTTTCTAAACAAGTGCATTTTGAAAAAAAATTCATGTAGACTAATTTTTGCAGAGAAACAATGTGTCAAGCGCACAAAAGAGTTCTATAAAAAAAAATTAGAACAAAAAGTAATAGGTTTTGTTAACACTTACTTACTTCCATTAACAATATGGTACTTCAAATTATTTATGATCTTTTCCAAAAAGAAAGAAAAGATCAGTTGCTCTCCAACAATTTATACTTTTATGTAGTTCACCGTGTTCAATCCTTACACATTAACTATAAGGCCCTGAATTAGGATAGTTATCATTTTAGATTTTCTTAAGTTCGTATGGCAGAAATACAAAGACTTTAAAAAATATGCAATAAGGCAATAAGGACAAGCCACAAACAAGAGAAACGCCCAGTATAATTGAATAGGAATTAAGCCAATAAATGTGAGTAACAGAAACTTACACATCCATTATGAAAAATAATATTCTAAACTTTTTACTGATTGTCATTCTGCATGAGTATTTCATGTAATATTTGTGACACCATTTCAGAAACTTTTTTAAAAATTCATTAGAAAATACTGAAGAACCAAAATATTCTGAACTTTTTCCTGATCTTCATTATGAGTGTTTCATGTCATATTTCTTACACTGTTTTAAAATGTTATTTTAAAATTATTGTTTTTACAAAATAGTGAAAATACCACAATTCCATTGGGTCGATCGGTCTTGACAACAGTAGACTGCCTGATGAAGCGTTAGACTTGGCAAGTCAGTAAATACAAATGATTTATCTCTTGCTGTCATGCAGACAGTGCCTAAAAGCAATGAAGACAAGCCAGAAAGAAGTGACACACCCAGTATAATGGAAGAGAAAGACCAGACAGATGAGACTAGGCTAATCGCCAGGAAAGAAGGATTTACTGCGATAATCCAACTAACATTACATAGGCAATTTGTCCAGCATCTCTTAGAGAATGAGATTTGATTTGTAAGCCTGGATTATGTCTCAACATCAAACTGCTTGCATTGAACAGGTATTCTTTATTAGAAAGGATCTGTAATATTACCGGTATATCGGCATATACCGGTACAGATTGTGCAATACATATTGCAATATATTGCAAATATAGTTTTCCTTTTTGCCATATATCGCACCAAGTGGACTATATGTATATATCATAAGTACTTCTCATTCTAAGGTAAACTTGCAGGATTTCAATGCTACTATCAGTCTCCATTACTGGCTGATTTATGGCTTGACGCATTTCCTTAAGTTAAGGAAATGCAGCAAGGCTTAAATTAGCCAGTGATGGAAACTGGCACATGTTAAAGGGGCAGTAGCACGTTTTTTGCAAAATTTATTTTTTCAAATATCCCATTTATAATGATAGTTTATGTCATTTAAATTAACTTTAGAGGGTAAAACATCTCATTAATACACAAACCAATTATCTGTAGTGGTAAAAACTATGTTGCGTATAAAGCAAAAATTGCATGGCTGCCATTTTATTGTAACACAATTTATTATTTTGTATTACAAAAATGATGCCCATGGCTTTACCGAAACATGTACACTCATTTTAAACTTTATTTTCCGAAGAGAGAAGGATGTTTTACTATTGGTGAAATTATTTTTCAAATACACTTCATCAACTTATTTGAGCGAAAAAAACGTGCTACTGCCCCTTTAATACCTGTGGAGGGAAGATG
Source organism: Gibbula magus (assembly GCA_936450465.1). Classification (NCBI taxonomy): domain Eukaryota; kingdom Metazoa; phylum Mollusca; class Gastropoda; order Trochida; family Trochidae; genus Gibbula; species Gibbula magus. The sequence continues at coordinate 84,098,821 of OW388290.1, forward strand.
CTGTATAGGTTTTACTTCCAGTGTAAGGTACCCATTTAAACAGCTGAGTTGAAAATGCCTTGCCCAGGGACACAACACAGTAAGAGACCCAGGTCATAAATTGTTGGTGTCTCCACCGGGGTTCAAACCTGGGCCAGCATGCTAACTACCACAGCACCAATATTTATACCTTTATCAGATAATTCTTCAGTTCCAGCCATTTCCCACCCAGAGAGCCAAGATTTAATCACAGTTTCTATGTATCTGGCATCTCTTTGAGTCTATTTATTGGTAAATAATAGGACATTGTTCAACCATTAGATTATCAAGACTCGCCCAAGGCCCACACCCACACAGTAATTGATGTGAAGATTAAAGCTCTTCTATCAATAGTCCAGGTCTCTATCCTGATCTCTTTGAGTCTATCCAATCTTGTTAGGGCTATTGTTCAACTGATTAGCAGAAATGGAAATGTATATTATCTTTATTTCTGATGACATTCCAATTCTGTGAATAAATCTAATTTTCAGTATCAAGAATAGATCATATGGTAATATTTACAGCAACATTAATGATAATTATCCTTTGATGTTGTGATTTTATCTGTTAATTCCCGCCCAGTTTACGCCCACATAAAGTATATCATACAATTTATTTCTGAATGATATAGGATTATGTTATGAAGATGTAATCATTTAATTTATTTATACAAAAACTGCCAAATGTCTTAAAAGTACATTGGAATACATAATAAAACAAGATTTTATGGATTTAACTTCTTTATTATGAACATACACAACATTTTGGAGTAATATGCTTACTCTTCATCTGGTCGAATGAAAAGATTACGAATATAAAAGATTCCCTTCTTTAGACAGGAGGGGTAGGATAGCTCAGTGGTTCACTTGTTCCGCTTCAGATAGATAGGCTGTTCGAATCCTGCCAGGAGCTCGACAACTTTGTCTGCTGTACATAACACTACATGTTGTCAGGCAACGGTTACTGGAAAGTAAGGAGAAGGCACAGTGCAGTGGTTAGCGCATTCGGCTTCGGATGAAGACATTCACTGTTCAAATCCTGCCAGTAGCTCGACAACTTTGTCTGCTGAAGAGAACTGTTCTACATGCATTGAGGTTTGGGAGCAATGCTTCACTGAATTTATGTGCAGTACCACCCATGGTTCACTAGTTTCAGTCATGCTTGCGAGTTTCACCGCAATACATAACCACCATGGCACTGCAGGCTTTCTCCCTGCAATGATATAAGCAGCCGTGATATACATGAAATACTCTTGAAAGAGGTGTTAAACCTCACCTCACCTCACCTCGCCTCACCTCACCTCACCTCACCTCACCTCACCTCACCTTTATACAGGATGTAATCAGTCTCTAACCCTTAATGAATATTTGTTCATGAGAAGTGAAAAGGGTTAGAATTTCAAGACTTGTCCAAAGATACCCTCCTTTACACAATGTCATATAGTTTCTCTCTGGCTGTACCCAGTCTACTAGCTGGTTTGGATTTAAAGAATGACAAATAGGGTTATAATTTCAAGACTTGCCAAAGATTCCCTCCTTTACACAGGATGTTTCTCTGTGGCTCTACCCAGTTTATCACCTATTGATTAGTCTATATTTCAGCAGACATTGGTATCCATGTCTATTTATTGCCTCTTAATGTTCATCTTCCTCCTCGGCAAGCACAAGCAGCACCAGGATTACTTCCTGCGTCCGGTTATATCTCCTGATGCCAAGAGGATCACAGATGATGCTTCCTGCTATCACTATAGCTTTGATCTTCTCAGAGGCAGTCTGACATAGTTGGACTATTTGCCTAAAGGTCCAGGAATTTCATGGTGATCAGAATTTTAAACATTTAGCATTCTTGCCACTGTCATTCCTCTCCACATGTATAAGGTTAGCGGGGGATGTAGTATTTGGCTTGAGTTTGTCCTTACCTTTGTCCAAACTTTCGTCCTGCTATCACTCTAACTTTGATCTTCACAGAGGTAGTCTGACTTAGCTGACCAAAGGTCCAGGAAATTCATGGTGGTCAGAATTTTAAACATTCATTGTATTTTGGCATTGATATGTTTTCATTTTCTCAGCCATGTTTTTAGTGTGAGCAGAGGATATAGTATTTGGCAGAGTATGCCCAACGCTTTTCCTGCTCTCATTCTAACGTTGACGTCTCAAAAGTATCTGACTTAGCTGGTCTATTTGCCTAAAGGTCCAGGAAATTCATGGTGGTCAGAATTTTAAACATTCAGCATACTTGCCACTAATTTTTTTCTGCCATCTCCTCTTCATGTAAAGTATGAGCAGAGGATACAGTATTTGGTAAGAGTGTGTTCTTACTTTTGTCCAAACTTTGATGTTCTCTGAGGTCTTCAGATGTAGCTGGATGATTTGCCTAAAGGTGCCAACAATGTCCCCTACCTACACTTTCTTGCCTGCAATATTCTGCCTGCTATATCCAAGCTTAGAATGACCCTGTTGTCTCTGCCTACAATATCCCTGCCTACAATATCCTGCCTACAATATCCTGCCTACAATGTCCCTACATACATTGTCTCTGCCTACGATATCACTGTTGATAGTATTCTGCCTACAATGTCCTGCATACATTGCCTCTGCCTACAATGTCATGCTGCCTACAATATCATGCTGCCTACAATGTTCCCTGCCTACAATGTCCATGCCTACAATATCCTGCCTACAATGTCCCTGCCTACAATATCCCCCTGCCTACAATATCCTTGCTGACACTGTCTCCCTGCCTACAATGTTCCTGCAGACAATGTCCCAATAATTAGTCTCACACAATATACTCAGTTTCAGACATGTCTTTTGAATCTGCATCAGATTACATTTAGAAAGTTCAGGTTTTGATGCCCGAGGATTGTTGTTTCATGCCTATTGAAGTGAGATTAGTTCAAAGGATGGTAATACCTTTCCATTAGCTCTGCAGATTGAAGGTGAAATGGAATGTTTGTGAATAACAGGTCCCATGTTTTCATGTAGATTTTCCTGTAGGACACATTTCTTGTAGATTATCTTTTAACAAACTTTGTGTGTCACTGCAAATGGCATATTTTTTAAAAACAGTTGACAAAAGGAGATACAGGCTCATTGATGTAATACCAAAGTATTTGATTTTTTTTTAAAACTTGATGAGTCAATGTTATCACCTATGCCTGCAACCAGACCTTCTACCATATTGAGTGATACTGCCTCTGTTTTCCTCAGTGTTTTCCAACATTCAATGCTTTTGAGCAGTTACGACTGAAAAACCAAAGCTATACAAATATTTCTATGATGATGATGATAAGGATGATGATAATAGTGTTTTTATATATAGTCATCACCCCGTCCGTCCGTCTGTCCGTCCGTCTGTAATCATTTCGTTTCCGGAGCAGAACTCGAAAACCATTCATGATATCTTTCTGAAACTTTCCATGTGTATTACCCACTAACTGAAGTGGTGCCTTTTGATATTTTCAGATTTCTGAAATTTTTTTTTTTCCCTTTCCATAGAAACTTGTTGAATTTGGACTTTGTCAGAGACAGGTTCGTTTCCAGAGCACAGCTCCAAAACCGTTCATCATATCTTCCTGAAACTTTGCATGTGTATTACCCACTAACTGAAGTTGTGCCTTTTGAAAGATGTGATTTACAAATTTTGTGGAACCGGTGGGATATGTCATCTTCTGATGACTCTTGTCTTCCTTTTGAGGTCTAACCCAATGAGACAAGGTAAAACATATTTGCATATTGGTTTAAGATAGACCTTAAAGGCGATGCATGTTTATGGAATTAACATAAAAAGTTAGATGCTGTTAAAGGTTAGTTTCTTGCCTACGGTACAGAACTATTGAAGCTTTTGGCAAAGAGTAATTTAAATCCAGGTAAAAGTATGGCAATACGAGACCCAAGGGCATATACAATGAATGTTTTCTGATATAATGTAAATAAAGTTTTTTGTGTGAAATATTAAATTCTTCCAAGTTAGGCCAGTGCCTTGTAAATGGTAACGTGTGGGTGAAGACTGTTTTTCTAGATAAAAAAATTTTGAAAGTTGCGTTTCTTCTATCAAAAAGAGAGGTATTTTTTTGTGGAAATGAATTTGAAAGGACATTACAGTTTACACATGTATGTTATTAATACATGCTTATTACACAATTCAGGTGAAAAATATCACTGAGGAAAACTTTTTATTACTCAAAATTGTTAAAGGCAACTGCACATTTATTAAAAATAAAAATAATGAGAAGTGACGCCATTATGTAATAATAATAATAATAATAATAATTAAAGCTGCAAGCAGCGTTTGGCGGGCTTCAAAAAACTACATGTCAAATTCCCAAGGTCACGGTCACGAGGTCAACAGTTATGACCTGATATAATGTGTACATACTTTTTTTCTGATCACAACAGATGCCAATGTGAAATATCAATGGCCTTTCACTAACCAATCAAACGTTAACATGGCTAACATGATTTTTAAAATCTCCCAGCTCAAAGGTCAAAGTCACGATTTAAAAATATATGACCTTATCTACCATCATATCTTCGTAATCGATGCACATGTAAATTATCAAAATCCTATCGCTGACCAATCAAGTGTTATTCTTAAGGTGAAGGTTTTTGAAAAATGCTTCCTTTGTAAAGGTCATTGTCATGGGTTAAGAAAATATGACCTGATCTGAAAGATGCCAATTCCAAGTTGTCACAAATCAGAACAAAAGACGAGGTTTAAAAGTTTATTACAAACCCCCGAAGTATACAAAACACACATGTATTCACACACATACACATTCCAACACAACACTCACGTGTATATATGAACCTCGTGCTCTCACATGCTACTCACCCAGATATACATAAAATCAATACTAAAGATGCATATACTCAATATGCTAAACACTACGCACAGTACCACAATGTATAAACACACCGTCTCGGAAACAGTTATAGCAACGTTACACAGTAGTGTTTACATAAATATGATGGTAAGTATAGCAACCAGAAGTGTCTTATCGGCATTAATCTCTGATCTCTGCCAGTACGAACCGAGGTCCATATAGCCATCCCACTGGTGTAAGCACTGTCCACACAGAAGTTGCACTGTCTGACTCGCAGCCTGGGCTGACCACTGTCCACCTTGGCACACCCTCTGGTCAAGCACCGCCCTCTCGGAGATCCAGTCGTACAACCTCTTGTAGACTGCCAAAGGTCATCATGACATCACGCCCCTCTACACCATACCGTTGAAGCTAAAATACAAATCACAAGTATTTACTAATATGTCCATTATGTCCACATACTAACGCCGAAACAGAACACCGGCCTTCTTTAGTTGCCAGTTACTCTATCATTTACATCTCATTTGCATACATAAATAACAACACATTTATCCCTCAAATCGATACCACATGCACTACAACAAATAAATGACAACATTAATGCTAAATTATCAATTCATAAATGCTTATAATATAAATGCAGATATTTGGGACCATATAATCTACATTTGATACAACCAAGAGCATTTCTACAAATTATCAACACGCCATAAAACAATTATACATTGCCTCTAAAATGTCAAATAGTTTACACATTTCAACAGAAATATCATACAAAGTGCAATACAACACACTTACGCATTTCTGCAAAAACACCTCCAGTCAAACACGTCTGCACGCCACAACAAACGCTAGGTATCTGCTGTCACACAGACAGTCCCGACTCATCAACCGCACACGGAAATCGTGCACATTTACACGATGCGTTCTTGCGACTCGTTCTCACACCGGAAACACTCAAATTAGATCTTGACACAAGTATCAATGGAATATCACTGACCCATCAAATGTTATTGTCATGGCTAACAAGTTTCGAAATTCTCCCTTCCTAAAGATCAAGGTCGAAACGTTATAAGTGTGTGACCTCATCTCAAACAATATTCATCACAATAGATACACATGTGAAGTATCAAAGGACTATGACTGACCAATACAAAATTATGCTTTTTAAGATTTTGAAAGGTCACAGGTTTAGAAATTATGACCTGATCTAAAAGATATTTTGACAACAGACGCCAATGTCTAGTATCAATGGCATATTATGGAATGATCAAAAGATTAAGCCTAGGTTAAAGTTTTTGTAATAGTGTCCAAGGTAAAGGTCACCGGGTCAAATCGTATGACCTCCTCTGAAATATCTCATCACAATACATACAAATGTAAAGTATCAGAGGCCTATCACTGACCAATCACAAGTTATATAGCCAAGGTTAAGGTTAAGACAGACATACAAATGAAAACTAAAATAACACTGAATCTCCGATTCGAGAGTGTAAAAACATGTCCAGGACAAATATCTTAGTTGGAATCACTGTCATTTAGGCATTGATATGACACATCCATGGATGAAGTTACATACACGAAAATAACAACAAATCGTTTATTTCCTAATTCAACAATTGAATTAATGCATTTAAACATGACTTTGCAACAAATAGGACATAAAGTTTATTAAATAATTCTGCCAAACTTTTGAGATATGCAGCTGGAATCGAACCCTTGATGAAAAAATGGAGGTCCAGCATCTTATGAACTGGGCTACGACAGGTCACACTATCTCAGTCTTGAATTTAGTAACTTGATATGGCATTAGTATTACAAATGAACTGTATATGCTTAAAGCGTCAATATTGAATTAATAAGCTTTCAGCGTCGAAGGTAACACAAATACGACCATGAGAACTAATGCACTTGAATATGTATACATGACTGACTGACAGAAACAATGAGTGAAAGCGTAGAATAGGGACCTGTTGTTTCTTCATGTAATGAGAGTGTTCGTTACTAAAAGAAAAAGATGACCAAGAGGCCGTATGTCCTGCAGAGAATAGAAATAAGATATTTAAAAATAAAATATAAGGATTGAATTATGATGTTAATTGTATGGACTTAGCTCTAAGCAAATTGAGAAAAGGAAACAATGAGCACTCGGCCTGAGGTCAACAACAAATTTGACCCGGAAGTGGTTGAGGGAAATAAGGAAGGGAAAATGGAGACATATGGTCCCGGGAATTATTGAGCGGTGGCAGTGAATGGGTGCCAAGAATAAAGTGTTTATTTTGGGCGGGTTTCTGTGTTTTATGTGTCGTTTGAAGACCAACGTCTATAGATAAGATGTATATTGCGTTTACACTTGTAAGACACTTAGCTATTTTGCAGCAAAATGCTAAAGACATGTGGTGTTAACTTCTTCTAAAAACCGTTGACGCCACCTGACGGCCAAACGATAAGAGTTACAACTTCCTTCCAAGAGACTTAAACTTCCGTCCTAATGCAATTAAACTGCTTACAAAGTTTCAGACAATTCCAACAAATACTGCCAAAATAAATAGATAAAAACTGCTTTCAGAAAAAGGTGGTTTTTGCCTTATCTCCCCTTTGTTTGTTAACTACATTTTCCAAGAATTTTATGGGGACTATGTACCTTTTAAGCTACATAACATACTTAAATTTCATCGAAATCCCCCAGGAATTGCGACCTGTAGCTCTGGTAGAAAAAAACGTCAGATTAATAATAATAATAATAATAAAAACTTCAGCAATAACAATAAGGGCTTTTTTGAAGCCCTTAATAAAAGTTTTTATTTTGCGTCCTAGAGCTTCGGGACCTATACTGTTGGAAAGATCTCATTAGTACGATTCAAAATCTGTTTTCAAAGTGACATATTTGGCAGAACTGTGACCTGTAGAGGTCAAAGGTCACAACGGGTCAAATCTGAACTTTCGATTCCAGAACCCTTCATATTCAACTTAGAGAGATGTGTGTAGTATCATTTGAAAGAGAATTTTAAGGCGAAGAAGATGAAATTTTGATTTTTGAATTTAATTAAAGGGAAAAAATTATAATGATGTAAAATAATGAAAATCTGTTTAAAAACAGTTTATTGGGTCAAGAGGGGTAACAACTGTTTGAGCACGTCAAGCAAGCAAGAACAAACATGTCAAACAGATTTAAACAACTTTAATGGTTTACATTGAGAAAATGTGTTCATATGAAATTGTTTCTATTTTTAGAAATTAAAAGTCACCAAATCATATGCATTTTCACCACTACTAACAAATAATTACATTACAACATCTTTCATTAACAGATAAATGCCAACTTCATAGTTTTATATTGTACAGTTATGTTTAAAACGGTATAAGAGAGAAAAATGTGTCAAGAGTTATCTGCCCTCAATTAATGTTGCTATGACCTGGAGTTTTAAAATTCAAGTAGAGCAGTATGGACGCATTTTGATGACATGTAGAGGACAAGTGCACTACTTGGAAATGTTTAGATATGCGACAAATGCAGTTTTAATGCTTAAAAAGAAGTTTAATTACGCATTGCAAATGGCCGCCAACTATGCATCCTACAGGTGAATCAGTCTGTGTCGTTTGAAGACCAACGTCTATAGATAAGATGTATATTGCGTTTACACTTGTAAGACACTTAGCTATTTTGCAGCAAAATGCTAAAGACATGTGGTGTTAACTTCTTCTAAAAACCGTTGACGCCACCTGACGGCCAAACGATAAGAGTTACAACTTCCTTCCAAGAGACTTAAACTTCCGTCCTAATGCAATTAAACTGCTTACAAAGTTTCAGACAATTCCAACAAATACTGCCAAAATAAATAGATAAAAACTGCTTTCAGAAAAAGGTGGTTTTTGCCTTATCTCCCCTTTGTTTGTTAACTACATTTTCCAAGAATTTTATGGGGACTATGTACCTTTTAAGCTACATAACATACTTAAATTTCATCGAAATCCCCCAGGAATTGCGACCTGTAGCTCTGGTAGAAAAAAACGTCAGATTAATAATAATAATAATAATAAAAACTTCAGCAATAACAATAAGGGCTTTTTTGAAGCCCTTAATAAAAGTTTTTATTTTGCGTCCTAGAGCTTCGGGACCTATACTGTTGGAAAGATCTCATTAGTACGATTCAAAATCTGTTTTCAAAGTGACATATTTGGCAGAACTGTGACCTGTAGAGGTCAAAGGTCACAACGGGTCAAATCTGAACTTTCGATTCCAGAACCCTTCATATTCAACTTAGAGAGATGTGTGTAGTATCATTTGAAAGAGAATTTTAAGGCGAAGAAGATGAAATTTTGATTTTTGAATTTAATTAAAGGGAAAAAATTATAATGATGTAAAATAATGAAAATCTGTTTAAAAACAGTTTATTGGGTCAAGAGGGGTAACAACTGTTTGAGCACGTCAAGCAAGCAAGAACAAACATGTCAAACAGATTTAAACAACTTTAATGGTTTACATTGAGAAAATGTGTTCATATGAAATTGTTTCTATTTTTAGAAATTAAAAGTCACCAAATCATATGCATTTTCACCACTACTAACAAATAATTACATTACAACATCTTTCATTAACAGATAAATGCCAACTTCATAGTTTTATATTGTACAGTTATGTTTAAAACGGTATAAGAGAGAAAAATGTGTCAAGAGTTATCTGCCCTCAATTAATGTTGCTATGACCTGGAGTTTTAAAATTCAAGTAGAGCAGTATGGACGCATTTTGATGACATGTAGAGGACAAGTGCACTACTTGGAAATGTTTAGATATGCGACAAATGCAGTTTTAATGCTTAAAAAGAAGTTTAATTACGCATTGCAAATGGCCGCCAACTATGCATCCTACAGGTGAATCAGTCTGTGTCGTTTGAAGACCAACGTCTATAGATAAGATGTATATTGCGTTTACACTTGTAAGACACTTAGCTATTTTGCAGCAAAATGCTAAAGACATGTGGTGTTAACTTCTTCTAAAAACCGTTGACGCCACCTGACGGCCAAACGATAAGAGTTACAACTTCCTTCCAAGAGACTTAAACTTCCGTCCTAATGCAATTAAACTGCTTACAAAGTTTCAGACAATTCCAACAAATACTGCCAAAATAAATAGATAAAAACTGCTTTCAGAAAAAGGTGGTTTTTGCCTTATCTCCCCTTTGTTTGTTAACTACATTTTCCAAGAATTTTATGGGGACTATGTACCTTTTAAGCTACATAACATACTTAAATTTCATCGAAATCCCCCAGGAATTGCGACCTGTAGCTCTGGTAGAAAAAAACGTCAGATTAATAATAATAATAATAATAAAAACTTCAGCAATAACAATAAGGGCTTTTTTGAAGCCCTTAATAAAAGTTTTTATTTTGCGTCCTAGAGCTTCGGGACCTATACTGTTGGAAAGATCTCATTAGTACGATTCAAAATCTGTTTTCAAAGTGACATATTTGGCAGAACTGTGACCTGTAGAGGTCAAAGGTCACAACGGGTCAAATCTGAACTTTCGATTCCAGAACCCTTCATATTCAACTTAGAGAGATGTGTGTAGTATCATTTGAAAGAGAATTTTAAGGCGAAGAAGATGAAATTTTGATTTTTGAATTTAATTAAAGGGAAAAAATTATAATGATGTAAAATAATGAAAATCTGTTTAAAAACAGTTTATTGGGTCAAGAGGGGTAACAACTGTTTGAGCACGTCAAGCAAGCAAGAACAAACATGTCAAACAGATTTAAACAACTTTAATGGTTTACATTGAGAAAATGTGTTCATATGAAATTGTTTCTATTTTTAGAAATTAAAAGTCACCAAATCATATGCATTTTCACCACTACTAACAAATAATTACATTACAACATCTTTCATTAACAGATAAATGCCAACTTCATAGTTTTATATTGTACAGTTATGTTTAAAACGGTATAAGAGAGAAAAATGTGTCAAGAGTTATCTGCCCTCAATTAATGTTGCTATGACCTGGAGTTTTAAAATTCAAGTAGAGCAGTATGGACGCATTTTGATGACATGTAGAGGACAAGTGCACTACTTGGAAATGTTTAGATATGCGACAAATGCAGTTTTAATGCTTAAAAAGAAGTTTAATTACGCATTGCAAATGGCCGCCAACTATGCATCCTACAGGTGAATCAGTCTGTGTCGTTTGAAGACCAACGTCTATAGATAAGATGTATATTGCGTTTACACTTGTAAGACACTTAGCTATTTTGCAGCAAAATGCTAAAGACATGTGGTGTTAACTTCTTCTAAAAACCGTTGACGCCACCTGACGGCCAAACGATAAGAGTTACAACTTCCTTCCAAGAGACTTAAACTTCCGTCCTAATGCAATTAAACTGCTTACAAAGTTTCAGACAATTCCAACAAATACTGCCAAAATAAATAGATAAAAACTGCTTTCAGAAAAAGGTGGTTTTTGCCTTATCTCCCCTTTGTTTGTTAACTACATTTTCCAAGAATTTTATGGGGACTATGTACCTTTTAAGCTACATAACATACTTAAATTTCATCGAAATCCCCCAGGAATTGCGACCTGTAGCTCTGGTAGAAAAAAACGTCAGATTAATAATAATAATAATAATAAAAACTTCAGCAATAACAATAAGGGCTTTTTTGAAGCCCTTAATAAAAGTTTTTATTTTGCGTCCTAGAGCTTCGGGACCTATACTGTTGGAAAGATCTCATTAGTACGATTCAAAATCTGTTTTCAAAGTGACATATTTGGCAGAACTGTGACCTGTAGAGGTCAAAGGTCACAACGGGTCAAATCTGAACTTTCGATTCCAGAACCCTTCATATTCAACTTAGAGAGATGTGTGTAGTATCATTTGAAAGAGAATTTTAAGGCGAAGAAGATGAAATTTTGATTTTTGAATTTAATTAAAGGGAAAAAATTATAATGATGTAAAATAATGAAAATCTGTTTAAAAACAGTTTATTGGGTCAAGAGGGGTAACAACTGTTTGAGCACGTCAAGCAAGCAAGAACAAACATGTCAAACAGATTTAAACAACTTTAATGGTTTACATTGAGAAAATGTGTTCATATGAAATTGTTTCTATTTTTAGAAATTAAAAGTCACCAAATCATATGCATTTTCACCACTACTAACAAATAATTACATTACAACATCTTTCATTAACAGATAAATGCCAACTTCATAGTTTTATATTGTACAGTTATGTTTAAAACGGTATAAGAGAGAAAAATGTGTCAAGAGTTATCTGCCCTCAATTAATGTTGCTATGACCTGGAGTTTTAAAATTCAAGTAGAGCAGTATGGACGCATTTTGATGACATGTAGAGGACAAGTGCACTACTTGGAAATGTTTAGATATGCGACAAATGCAGTTTTAATGCTTAAAAAGAAGTTTAATTACGCATTGCAAATGGCCGCCAACTATGCATCCTACAGGTGAATCAGTCTGTGTCGTTTGAAGACCAACGTCTATAGATAAGATGTATATTGCGTTTACACTTGTAAGACACTTAGCTATTTTGCAGCAAAATGCTAAAGACATGTGGTGTTAACTTCTTCTAAAAACCGTTGACGCCACCTGACGGCCAAACGATAAGAGTTACAACTTCCTTCCAAGAGACTTAAACTTCCGTCCTAATGCAATTAAACTGCTTACAAAGTTTCAGACAATTCCAACAAATACTGCCAAAATAAATAGATAAAAACTGCTTTCAGAAAAAGGTGGTTTTTGCCTTATCTCCCCTTTGTTTGTTAACTACATTTTCCAAGAATTTTATGGGGACTATGTACCTTTTAAGCTACATAACATACTTAAATTTCATCGAAATCCCCCAGGAATTGCGACCTGTAGCTCTGGTAGAAAAAAACGTCAGATTAATAATAATAATAATAATAAAAACTTCAGCAATAACAATAAGGGCTTTTTTGAAGCCCTTAATAAAAGTTTTTATTTTGCGTCCTAGAGCTTCGGGACCTATACTGTTGGAAAGATCTCATTAGTACGATTCAAAATCTGTTTTCAAAGTGACATATTTGGCAGAACTGTGACCTGTAGAGGTCAAAGGTCACAACGGGTCAAATCTGAACTTTCGATTCCAGAACCCTTCATATTCAACTTAGAGAGATGTGTGTAGTATCATTTGAAAGAGAATTTTAAGGCGAAGAAGATGAAATTTTGATTTTTGAATTTAATTAAAGGGAAAAAATTATAATGATGTAAAATAATGAAAATCTGTTTAAAAACAGTTTATTGGGTCAAGAGGGGTAACAACTGTTTGAGCACGTCAAGCAAGCAAGAACAAACATGTCAAACAGATTTAAACAACTTTAATGGTTTACATTGAGAAAATGTGTTCATATGAAATTGTTTCTATTTTTAGAAATTAAAAGTCACCAAATCATATGCATTTTCACCACTACTAACAAATAATTACATTACAACATCTTTCATTAACAGATAAATGCCAACTTCATAGTTTTATATTGTACAGTTATGTTTAAAACGGTATAAGAGAGAAAAATGTGTCAAGAGTTATCTGCCCTCAATTAATGTTGCTATGACCTGGAGTTTTAAAATTCAAGTAGAGCAGTATGGACGCATTTTGATGACATGTAGAGGACAAGTGCACTACTTGGAAATGTTTAGATATGCGACAAATGCAGTTTTAATGCTTAAAAAGAAGTTTAATTACGCATTGCAAATGGCCGCCAACTATGCATCCTACAGGTGAATCAGTCTGTGTCGTTTGAAGACCAACGTCTATAGATAAGATGTATATTGCGTTTACACTTGTAAGACACTTAGCTATTTTGCAGCAAAATGCTAAAGACATGTGGTGTTAACTTCTTCTAAAAACCGTTGACGCCACCTGACGGCCAAACGATAAGAGTTACAACTTCCTTCCAAGAGACTTAAACTTCCGTCCTAATGCAATTAAACTGCTTACAAAGTTTCAGACAATTCCAACAAATACTGCCAAAATAAATAGATAAAAACTGCTTTCAGAAAAAGGTGGTTTTTGCCTTATCTCCCCTTTGTTTGTTAACTACATTTTCCAAGAATTTTATGGGGACTATGTACCTTTTAAGCTACATAACATACTTAAATTTCATCGAAATCCCCCAGGAATTGCGACCTGTAGCTCTGGTAGAAAAAAACGTCAGATTAATAATAATAATAATAATAAAAACTTCAGCAATAACAATAAGGGCTTTTTTGAAGCCCTTAATAAAAGTTTTTATTTTGCGTCCTAGAGCTTCGGGACCTATACTGTTGGAAAGATCTCATTAGTACGATTCAAAATCTGTTTTCAAAGTGACATATTTGGCAGAACTGTGACCTGTAGAGGTCAAAGGTCACAACGGGTCAAATCTGAACTTTCGATTCCAGAACCCTTCATATTCAACTTAGAGAGATGTGTGTAGTATCATTTGAAAGAGAATTTTAAGGCGAAGAAGATGAAATTTTGATTTTTGAATTTAATTAAAGGGAAAAAATTATAATGATGTAAAATAATGAAAATCTGTTTAAAAACAGTTTATTGGGTCAAGAGGGGTAACAACTGTTTGAGCACGTCAAGCAAGCAAGAACAAACATGTCAAACAGATTTAAACAACTTTAATGGTTTACATTGAGAAAATGTGTTCATATGAAATTGTTTCTATTTTTAGAAATTAAAAGTCACCAAATCATATGCATTTTCACCACTACTAACAAATAATTACATTACAACATCTTTCATTAACAGATAAATGCCAACTTCATAGTTTTATATTGTACAGTTATGTTTAAAACGGTATAAGAGAGAAAAATGTGTCAAGAGTTATCTGCCCTCAATTAATGTTGCTATGACCTGGAGTTTTAAAATTCAAGTAGAGCAGTATGGACGCATTTTGATGACATGTAGAGGACAAGTGCACTACTTGGAAATGTTTAGATATGCGACAAATGCAGTTTTAATGCTTAAAAAGAAGTTTAATTACGCATTGCAAATGGCCGCCAACTATGCATCCTACAGGTGAATCAGTCTGTGTCGTTTGAAGACCAACGTCTATAGATAAGATGTATATTGCGTTTACACTTGTAAGACACTTAGCTATTTTGCAGCAAAATGCTAAAGACATGTGGTGTTAACTTCTTCTAAAAACCGTTGACGCCACCTGACGGCCAAACGATAAGAGTTACAACTTCCTTCCAAGAGACTTAAACTTCCGTCCTAATGCAATTAAACTGCTTACAAAGTTTCAGACAATTCCAACAAATACTGCCAAAATAAATAGATAAAAACTGCTTTCAGAAAAAGGTGGTTTTTGCCTTATCTCCCCTTTGTTTGTTAACTACATTTTCCAAGAATTTTATGGGGACTATGTACCTTTTAAGCTACATAACATACTTAAATTTCATCGAAATCCCCCAGGAATTGCGACCTGTAGCTCTGGTAGAAAAAAACGTCAGATTAATAATAATAATAATAATAAAAACTTCAGCAATAACAATAAGGGCTTTTTTGAAGCCCTTAATAAAAGTTTTTATTTTGCGTCCTAGAGCTTCGGGACCTATACTGTTGGAAAGATCTCATTAGTACGATTCAAAATCTGTTTTCAAAGTGACATATTTGGCAGAACTGTGACCTGTAGAGGTCAAAGGTCACAACGGGTCAAATCTGAACTTTCGATTCCAGAACCCTTCATATTCAACTTAGAGAGATGTGTGTAGTATCATTTGAAAGAGAATTTTAAGGCGAAGAAGATGACATTTTGATTTTTGAATTTAATTAAAGGGAAAAAATTATAATGATGTAAAATAATGAAAATCTGTTTAAAAACAGTTTATTGGGTCAAGAGGGGTAACAACTGTTTGAGCACGTCAAGCAAGCAAGAACAAACATGTCAAACAGATTTAAACAACTTTAATGGTTTACATTGAGAAAATGTGTTCATATGAAATTGTTTCTATTTTTAGAAATTAAAAGTCACCAAATCATATGCATTTTCACCACTACTAACAAATAATTACATTACAACATCTTTCATTAACAGATAAATGCCAACTTCATAGTTTTATATTGTACAGTTATGTTTAAAACGGTATAAGAGAGAAAAATGTGTCAAGAGTTATCTGCCCTCAATTAATGTTGCTATGACCTGGAGTTTTAAAATTCAAGTAGAGCAGTATGGACGCATTTTGATGACATGTAGAGGACAAGTGCACTACTTGGAAATGTTTAGATATGCGACAAATGCAGTTTTAATGCTTAAAAAGAAGTTTAATTACGCATTGCAAATGGCCGCCAACTATGCATCCTACAGGTGAATCAGTCTGTGTCGTTTGAAGACCAACGTCTATAGATAAGATGTATATTGCGTTTACACTTGTAAGACACTTAGCTATTTTGCAGCAAAATGCTAAAGACATGTGGTGTTAACTTCTTCTAAAAACCGTTGACGCCACCTGACGGCCAAACGATAAGAGTTACAACTTCCTTCCAAGAGACTTAAACTTCCGTCCTAATGCAATTAAACTGCTTACAAAGTTTCAGACAATTCCAACAAATACTGCCAAAATAAATAGATAAAAACTGCTTTCAGAAAAAGGTGGTTTTTGCCTTATCTCCCCTTTGTTTGTTAACTACATTTTCCAAGAATTTTATGGGGACTATGTACCTTTTAAGCTACATAACATACTTAAATTTCATCGAAATCCCCCAGGAATTGCGACCTGTAGCTCTGGTAGAAAAAAACGTCAGATTAATAATAATAATAATAATAAAAACTTCAGCAATAACAATAAGGGCTTTTTTGAAGCCCTTAATAAAAGTTTTTATTTTGCGTCCTAGAGCTTCGGGACCTATACTGTTGGAAAGATCTCATTAGTACGATTCAAAATCTGTTTTCAAAGTGACATATTTGGCAGAACTGTGACCTGTAGAGGTCAAAGGTCACAACGGGTCAAATCTGAACTTTCGATTCCAGAACCCTTCATATTCAACTTAGAGAGATGTGTGTAGTATCATTTGAAAGAGAATTTTAAGGCGAAGAAGATGAAATTTTGATTTTTGAATTTAATTAAAGGGAAAAAATTATAATGATGTAAAATAATGAAAATCTGTTTAAAAACAGTTTATTGGGTCAAGAGGGGTAACAACTGTTTGAGCACGTCAAGCAAGCAAGAACAAACATGTCAAACAGATTTAAACAACTTTAATGGTTTACATTGAGAAAATGTGTTCATATGAAATTGTTTCTATTTTTAGAAATTAAAAGTCACCAAATCATATGCATTTTCACCACTACTAACAAATAATTACATTACAACATCTTTCATTAACAGATAAATGCCAACTTCATAGTTTTATATTGTACAGTTATGTTTAAAACGGTATAAGAGAGAAAAATGTGTCAAGAGTTATCTGCCCTCAATTAATGTTGCTATGACCTGGAGTTTTAAAATTCAAGTAGAGCAGTATGGACGCATTTTGATGACATGTAGAGGACAAGTGCACTACTTGGAAATGTTTAGATATGCGACAAATGCAGTTTTAATGCTTAAAAAGAAGTTTAATTACGCATTGCAAATGGCCGCCAACTATGCATCCTACAGGTGAATCAGTCTGTGTCGTTTGAAGACCAACGTCTATAGATAAGATGTATATTGCGTTTACACTTGTAAGACACTTAGCTATTTTGCAGCAAAATGCTAAAGACATGTGGTGTTAACTTCTTCTAAAAACCGTTGACGCCACCTGACGGCCAAACGATAAGAGTTACAACTTCCTTCCAAGAGACTTAAACTTCCGTCCTAATGCAATTAAACTGCTTACAAAGTTTCAGACAATTCCAACAAATACTGCCAAAATAAATAGATAAAAACTGCTTTCAGAAAAAGGTGGTTTTTGCCTTATCTCCCCTTTGTTTGTTAACTACATTTTCCAAGAATTTTATGGGGACTATGTACCTTTTAAGCTACATAACATACTTAAATTTCATCGAAATCCCCCAGGAATTGCGACCTGTAGCTCTGGTAGAAAAAAACGTCAGATTAATAATAATAATAATAATAAAAACTTCAGCAATAACAATAAGGGCTTTTTTGAAGCCCTTAATAAAAGTTTTTATTTTGCGTCCTAGAGCTTCGGGACCTATACTGTTGGAAAGATCTCATTAGTACGATTCAAAATCTGTTTTCAAAGTGACATATTTGGCAGAACTGTGACCTGTAGAGGTCAAAGGTCACAACGGGTCAAATCTGAACTTTCGATTCCAGAACCCTTCATATTCAACTTAGAGAGATGTGTGTAGTATCATTTGAAAGAGAATTTTAAGGCGAAGAAGATGACATTTTGATTTTTGAATTTAATTAAAGGGAAAAAATTATAATGATGTAAAATAATGAAAATCTGTTTAAAAACAGTTTATTGGGTCAAGAGGGGTAACAACTGTTTGAGCACGTCAAGCAAGCAAGAACAAACATGTCAAACAGATTTAAACAACTTTAATGGTTTACATTGAGAAAATGTGTTCATATGAAATTGTTTCTATTTTTAGAAATTAAAAGTCACCAAATCATATGCATTTTCACCACTACTAACAAATAATTACATTACAACATCTTTCATTAACAGATAAATGCCAACTTCATAGTTTTATATTGTACAGTTATGTTTAAAACGGTATAAGAGAGAAAAATGTGTCAAGAGTTATCTGCCCTCAATTAATGTTGCTATGACCTGGAGTTTTAAAATTCAAGTAGAGCAGTATGGACGCATTTTGATGACATGTAGAGGACAAGTGCACTACTTGGAAATGTTTAGATATGCGACAAATGCAGTTTTAATGCTTAAAAAGAAGTTTAATTACGCATTGCAAATGGCCGCCAACTATGCATCCTACAGGTGAATCAGTCTGTGTCGTTTGAAGACCAACGTCTATAGATAAGATGTATATTGCGTTTACACTTGTAAGACACTTAGCTATTTTGCAGCAAAATGCTAAAGACATGTGGTGTTAACTTCTTCTAAAAACCGTTGACGCCACCTGACGGCCAAACGATAAGAGTTACAACTTCCTTCCAAGAGACTTAAACTTCCGTCCTAATGCAATTAAACTGCTTACAAAGTTTCAGACAATTCCAACAAATACTGCCAAAATAAATAGATAAAAACTGCTTTCAGAAAAAGGTGGTTTTTGCCTTATCTCCCCTTTGTTTGTTAACTACATTTTCCAAGAATTTTATGGGGACTATGTACCTTTTAAGCTACATAACATACTTAAATTTCATCGAAATCCCCCAGGAATTGCGACCTGTAGCTCTGGTAGAAAAAAACGTCAGATTAATAATAATAATAATAATAAAAACTTCAGCAATAACAATAAGGGCTTTTTTGAAGCCCTTAATAAAAGTTTTTATTTTGCGTCCTAGAGCTTCGGGACCTATACTGTTGGAAAGATCTCATTAGTACGATTCAAAATCTGTTTTCAAAGTGACATATTTGGCAGAACTGTGACCTGTAGAGGTCAAAGGTCACAACGGGTCAAATCTGAACTTTCGATTCCAGAACCCTTCATATTCAACTTAGAGAGATGTGTGTAGTATCATTTGAAAGAGAATTTTAAGGCGAAGAAGATGACATTTTGATTTTTGAATTTAATTAAAGGGAAAAAATTATAATGATGTAAAATAATGAAAATCTGTTTAAAAACAGTTTATTGGGTCAAGAGGGGTAACAACTGTTTGAGCACGTCAAGCAAGCAAGAACAAACATGTCAAACAGATTTAAACAACTTTAATGGTTTACATTGAGAAAATGTGTTCATATGAAATTGTTTCTATTTTTAGAAATTAAAAGTCACCAAATCATATGCATTTTCACCACTACTAACAAATAATTACATTACAACATCTTTCATTAACAGATAAATGCCAACTTCATAGTTTTATATTGTACAGTTATGTTTAAAACGGTATAAGAGAGAAAAATGTGTCAAGAGTTATCTGCCCTCAATTAATGTTGCTATGACCTGGAGTTTTAAAATTCAAGTAGAGCAGTATGGACGCATTTTGATGACATGTAGAGGACAAGTGCACTACTTGGAAATGTTTAGATATGCGACAAATGCAGTTTTAATGCTTAAAAAGAAGTTTAATTACGCATTGCAAATGGCCGCCAACTATGCATCCTACAGGTGAATCAGTCTGTGTCGTTTGAAGACCAACGTCTATAGATAAGATGTATATTGCGTTTACACTTGTAAGACACTTAGCTATTTTGCAGCAAAATGCTAAAGACATGTGGTGTTAACTTCTTCTAAAAACCGTTGACGCCACCTGACGGCCAAACGATAAGAGTTACAACTTCCTTCCAAGAGACTTAAACTTCCGTCCTAATGCAATTAAACTGCTTACAAAGTTTCAGACAATTCCAACAAATACTGCCAAAATAAATAGATAAAAACTGCTTTCAGAAAAAGGTGGTTTTTGCCTTATCTCCCCTTTGTTTGTTAACTACATTTTCCAAGAATTTTATGGGGACTATGTACCTTTTAAGCTACATAACATACTTAAATTTCATCGAAATCCCCCAGGAATTGCGACCTGTAGCTCTGGTAGAAAAAAACGTCAGATTAATAATAATAATAATAATAAAAACTTCAGCAATAACAATAAGGGCTTTTTTGAAGCCCTTAATAAAAGTTTTTATTTTGCGTCCTAGAGCTTCGGGACCTATACTGTTGGAAAGATCTCATTAGTACGATTCAAAATCTGTTTTCAAAGTGACATATTTGGCAGAACTGTGACCTGTAGAGGTCAAAGGTCACAACGGGTCAAATCTGAACTTTCGATTCCAGAACCCTTCATATTCAACTTAGAGAGATGTGTGTAGTATCATTTGAAAGAGAATTTTAAGGCGAAGAAGATGACATTTTGATTTTTGAATTTAATTAAAGGGAAAAAATTATAATGATGTAAAATAATGAAAATCTGTTTAAAAACAATTTATTGGGTCAAGAGGGGTAACAACTGTTTGAGCACGTCAAGCAAGCAAGAACAAACATGTCAAACAGATTTAAACAACTTTAATGGTTTACATTGAGAAAATGTGTTCATATGAAATTGTTTCTATTTTTAGAAATTAAAAGTCACCAAATCATATGCATTTTCACCACTACTAACAAATAATTACATTACAACATCTTTCATTAACAGATAAATGCCAACTTCATAGTTTTATATTGTACAGTTATGTTTAAAACGGTATAAGAGAGAAAAATGTGTCAAGAGTTATCTGCCCTCAATTAATGTTGCTATGACCTGGAGTTTTAAAATTCAAGTAGAGCAGTATGGACGCATTTTGATGACATGTAGAGGACAAGTGCACTACTTGGAAATGTTTAGATATGCGACAAATGCAGTTTTAATGCTTAAAAAGAAGTTTAATTACGCATTGCAAATGGCCGCCAACTATGCATCCTACAGGTGAATCAGTCTGTGTCGTTTGAAGACCAACGTCTATAGATAAGATGTATATTGCGTTTACACTTGTAAGACACTTAGCTATTTTGCAGCAAAATGCTAAAGACATGTGGTGTTAACTTCTTCTAAAAACCGTTGACGCCACCTGACGGCCAAACGATAAGAGTTACAACTTCCTTCCAAGAGACTTAAACTTCCGTCCTAATGCAATTAAACTGCTTACAAAGTTTCAGACAATTCCAACAAATACTGCCAAAATAAATAGATAAAAACTGCTTTCAGAAAAAGGTGGTTTTTGCCTTATCTCCCCTTTGTTTGTTAACTACATTTTCCAAGAATTTTATGGGGACTATGTACCTTTTAAGCTACATAACATACTTAAATTTCATCGAAATCCCCCAGGAATTGCGACCTGTAGCTCTGGTAGAAAAAAACGTCAGATTAATAATAATAATAATAATAAAAACTTCAGCAATAACAATAAGGGCTTTTTTGAAGCCCTTAATAAAAGTTTTTATTTTGCGTCCTAGAGCTTCGGGACCTATACTGTTGGAAAGATCTCATTAGTACGATTCAAAATCTGTTTTCAAAGTGACATATTTGGCAGAACTGTGACCTGTAGAGGTCAAAGGTCACAACGGGTCAAATCTGAACTTTCGATTCCAGAACCCTTCATATTCAACTTAGAGAGATGTGTGTAGTATCATTTGAAAGAGAATTTTAAGGCGAAGAAGATGACATTTTGATTTTTGAATTTAATTAAAGGGAAAAAATTATAATGATGTAAAATAATGAAAATCTGTTTAAAAACAGTTTATTGGGTCAAGAGGGGTAACAACTGTTTGAGCACGTCAAGCAAGCAAGAACAAACATGTCAAACAGATTTAAACAACTTTAATGGTTTACATTGAGAAAATGTGTTCATATGAAATTGTTTCTATTTTTAGAAATTAAAAGTCACCAAATCATATGCATTTTCACCACTACTAACAAATAATTACATTACAACATCTTTCATTAACAGATAAATGCCAACTTCATAGTTTTATATTGTACAGTTATGTTTAAAACGGTATAAGAGAGAAAAATGTGTCAAGAGTTATCTGCCCTCAATTAATGTTGCTATGACCTGGAGTTTTAAAATTCAAGTAGAGCAGTATGGACGCATTTTGATGACATGTAGAGGACAAGTGCACTACTTGGAAATGTTTAGATATGCGACAAATGCAGTTTTAATGCTTAAAAAGAAGTTTAATTACGCATTGCAAATGGCCGCCAACTATGCATCCTACAGGTGAATCAGTCTGTGTCGTTTGAAGACCAACGTCTATAGATAAGATGTATATTGCGTTTACACTTGTAAGACACTTAGCTATTTTGCAGCAAAATGCTAAAGACATGTGGTGTTAACTTCTTCTAAAAACCGTTGACGCCACCTGACGGCCAAACGATAAGAGTTACAACTTCCTTCCAAGAGACTTAAACTTCCGTCCTAATGCAATTAAACTGCTTACAAAGTTTCAGACAATTCCAACAAATACTGCCAAAATAAATAGATAAAAACTGCTTTCAGAAAAAGGTGGTTTTTGCCTTATCTCCCCTTTGTTTGTTAACTACATTTTCCAAGAATTTTATGGGGACTATGTACCTTTTAAGCTACATAACATACTTAAATTTCATCGAAATCCCCCAGGAATTGCGACCTGTAGCTCTGGTAGAAAAAAACGTCAGATTAATAATAATAATAATAATAAAAACTTCAGCAATAACAATAAGGGCTTTTTTGAAGCCCTTAATAAAAGTTTTTATTTTGCGTCCTAGAGCTTCGGGACCTATACTGTTGGAAAGATCTCATTAGTACGATTCAAAATCTGTTTTCAAAGTGACATATTTGGCAGAACTGTGACCTGTAGAGGTCAAAGGTCACAACGGGTCAAATCTGAACTTTCGATTCCAGAACCCTTCATATTCAACTTAGAGAGATGTGTGTAGTATCATTTGAAAGAGAATTTTAAGGCGAAGAAGATGAAATTTTGATTTTTGAATTTAATTAAAGGGAAAAAATTATAATGATGTAAAATAATGAAAATCTGTTTAAAAACAGTTTATTGGGTCAAGAGGGGTAACAACTGTTTGAGCACGTCAAGCAAGCAAGAACAAACATGTCAAACAGATTTAAACAACTTTAATGGTTTACATTGAGAAAATGTGTTCATATGAAATTGTTTCTATTTTTAGAAATTAAAAGTCACCAAATCATATGCATTTTCACCACTACTAACAAATAATTACATTACAACATCTTTCATTAACAGATAAATGCCAACTTCATAGTTTTATATTGTACAGTTATGTTTAAAACGGTATAAGAGAGAAAAATGTGTCAAGAGTTATCTGCCCTCAATTAATGTTGCTATGACCTGGAGTTTTAAAATTCAAGTAGAGCAGTATGGACGCATTTTGATGACATGTAGAGGACAAGTGCACTACTTGGAAATGTTTAGATATGCGACAAATGCAGTTTTAATGCTTAAAAAGAAGTTTAATTACGCATTGCAAATGGCCGCCAACTATGCATCCTACAGGTGAATCAGTCTGTGTCGTTTGAAGACCAACGTCTATAGATAAGATGTATATTGCGTTTACACTTGTAAGACACTTAGCTATTTTGCAGCAAAATGCTAAAGACATGTGGTGTTAACTTCTTCTAAAAACCGTTGACGCCACCTGACGGCCAAACGATAAGAGTTACAACTTCCTTCCAAGAGACTTAAACTTCCGTCCTAATGCAATTAAACTGCTTACAAAGTTTCAGACAATTCCAACAAATACTGCCAAAATAAATAGATAAAAACTGCTTTCAGAAAAAGGTGGTTTTTGCCTTATCTCCCCTTTGTTTGTTAACTACATTTTCCAAGAATTTTATGGGGACTATGTACCTTTTAAGCTACATAACATACTTAAATTTCATCGAAATCCCCCAGGAATTGCGACCTGTAGCTCTGGTAGAAAAAAACGTCAGATTAATAATAATAATAATAATAAAAACTTCAGCAATAACAATAAGGGCTTTTTTGAAGCCCTTAATAAAAGTTTTTATTTTGCGTCCTAGAGCTTCGGGACCTATACTGTTGGAAAGATCTCATTAGTACGATTCAAAATCTGTTTTCAAAGTGACATATTTGGCAGAACTGTGACCTGTAGAGGTCAAAGGTCACAACGGGTCAAATCTGAACTTTCGATTCCAGAACCCTTCATATTCAACTTAGAGAGATGTGTGTAGTATCATTTGAAAGAGAATTTTAAGGCGAAGAAGATGAAATTTTGATTTTTGAATTTAATTAAAGGGAAAAAATTATAATGATGTAAAATAATGAAAATCTGTTTAAAAACAGTTTATTGGGTCAAGAGGGGTAACAACTGTTTGAGCACGTCAAGCAAGCAAGAACAAACATGTCAAACAGATTTAAACAACTTTAATGGTTTACATTGAGAAAATGTGTTCATATGAAATTGTTTCTATTTTTAGAAATTAAAAGTCACCAAATCATATGCATTTTCACCACTACTAACAAATAATTACATTACAACATCTTTCATTAACAGATAAATGCCAACTTCATAGTTTTATATTGTACAGTTATGTTTAAAACGGTATAAGAGAGAAAAATGTGTCAAGAGTTATCTGCCCTCAATTAATGTTGCTATGACCTGGAGTTTTAAAATTCAAGTAGAGCAGTATGGACGCATTTTGATGACATGTAGAGGACAAGTGCACTACTTGGAAATGTTTAGATATGCGACAAATGCAGTTTTAATGCTTAAAAAGAAGTTTAATTACGCATTGCAAATGGCCGCCAACTATGCATCCTACAGGTGAATCAGTCTGTGTCGTTTGAAGACCAACGTCTATAGATAAGATGTATATTGCGTTTACACTTGTAAGACACTTAGCTATTTTGCAGCAAAATGCTAAAGACATGTGGTGTTAACTTCTTCTAAAAACCGTTGACGCCACCTGACGGCCAAACGATAAGAGTTACAACTTCCTTCCAAGAGACTTAAACTTCCGTCCTAATGCAATTAAACTGCTTACAAAGTTTCAGACAATTCCAACAAATACTGCCAAAATAAATAGATAAAAACTGCTTTCAGAAAAAGGTGGTTTTTGCCTTATCTCCCCTTTGTTTGTTAACTACATTTTCCAAGAATTTTATGGGGACTATGTACCTTTTAAGCTACATAACATACTTAAATTTCATCGAAATCCCCCAGGAATTGCGACCTGTAGCTCTGGTAGAAAAAAACGTCAGATTAATAATAATAATAATAATAAAAACTTCAGCAATAACAATAAGGGCTTTTTTGAAGCCCTTAATAAAAGTTTTTATTTTGCGTCCTAGAGCTTCGGGACCTATACTGTTGGAAAGATCTCATTAGTACGATTCAAAATCTGTTTTCAAAGTGACATATTTGGCAGAACTGTGACCTGTAGAGGTCAAAGGTCACAACGGGTCAAATCTGAACTTTCGATTCCAGAACCCTTCATATTCAACTTAGAGAGATGTGTGTAGTATCATTTGAAAGAGAATTTTAAGGCGAAGAAGATGACATTTTGATTTTTGAATTTAATTAAAGGGAAAAAATTATAATGATGTAAAATAATGAAAATCTGTTTAAAAACAGTTTATTGGGTCAAGAGGGGTAACAACTGTTTGAGCACGTCAAGCAAGCAAGAACAAACATGTCAAACAGATTTAAACAACTTTAATGGTTTACATTGAGAAAATGTGTTCATATGAAATTGTTTCTATTTTTAGAAATTAAAAGTCACCAAATCATATGCATTTTCACCACTACTAACAAATAATTACATTACAACATCTTTCATTAACAGATAAATGCCAACTTCATAGTTTTATATTGTACAGTTATGTTTAAAACGGTATAAGAGAGAAAAATGTGTCAAGAGTTATCTGCCCTCAATTAATGTTGCTATGACCTGGAGTTTTAAAATTCAAGTAGAGCAGTATGGACGCATTTTGATGACATGTAGAGGACAAGTGCACTACTTGGAAATGTTTAGATATGCGACAAATGCAGTTTTAATGCTTAAAAAGAAGTTTAATTACGCATTGCAAATGGCCGCCAACTATGCATCCTACAGGTGAATCAGTCTGTGTCGTTTGAAGACCAACGTCTATAGATAAGATGTATATTGCGTTTACACTTGTAAGACACTTAGCTATTTTGCAGCAAAATGCTAAAGACATGTGGTGTTAACTTCTTCTAAAAACCGTTGACGCCACCTGACGGCCAAACGATAAGAGTTACAACTTCCTTCCAAGAGACTTAAACTTCCGTCCTAATGCAATTAAACTGCTTACAAAGTTTCAGACAATTCCAACAAATACTGCCAAAATAAATAGATAAAAACTGCTTTCAGAAAAAGGTGGTTTTTGCCTTATCTCCCCTTTGTTTGTTAACTACATTTTCCAAGAATTTTATGGGGACTATGTACCTTTTAAGCTACATAACATACTTAAATTTCATCGAAATCCCCCAGGAATTGCGACCTGTAGCTCTGGTAGAAAAAAACGTCAGATTAATAATAATAATAATAATAAAAACTTCAGCAATAACAATAAGGGCTTTTTTGAAGCCCTTAATAAAAGTTTTTATTTTGCGTCCTAGAGCTTCGGGACCTATACTGTTGGAAAGATCTCATTAGTACGATTCAAAATCTGTTTTCAAAGTGACATATTTGGCAGAACTGTGACCTGTAGAGGTCAAAGGTCACAACGGGTCAAATCTGAACTTTCGATTCCAGAACCCTTCATATTCAACTTAGAGAGATGTGTGTAGTATCATTTGAAAGAGAATTTTAAGGCGAAGAAGATGACATTTTGATTTTTGAATTTAATTAAAGGGAAAAAATTATAATGATGTAAAATAATGAAAATCTGTTTAAAAACAGTTTATTGGGTCAAGAGGGGTAACAACTGTTTGAGCACGTCAAGCAAGCAAGAACAAACATGTCAAACAGATTTAAACAACTTTAATGGTTTACATTGAGAAAATGTGTTCATATGAAATTGTTTCTATTTTTAGAAATTAAAAGTCACCAAATCATATGCATTTTCACCACTACTAACAAATAATTACATTACAACATCTTTCATTAACAGATAAATGCCAACTTCATAGTTTTATATTGTACAGTTATGTTTAAAACGGTATAAGAGAGAAAAATGTGTCAAGAGTTATCTGCCCTCAATTAATGTTGCTATGACCTGGAGTTTTAAAATTCAAGTAGAGCAGTATGGACGCATTTTGATGACATGTAGAGGACAAGTGCACTACTTGGAAATGTTTAGATATGCGACAAATGCAGTTTTAATGCTTAAAAAGAAGTTTAATTACGCATTGCAAATGGCCGCCAACTATGCATCCTACAGGTGAATCAGTCTGTGTCGTTTGAAGACCAACGTCTATAGATAAGATGTATATTGCGTTTACACTTGTAAGACACTTAGCTATTTTGCAGCAAAATGCTAAAGACATGTGGTGTTAACTTCTTCTAAAAACCGTTGACGCCACCTGACGGCCAAACGATAAGAGTTACAACTTCCTTCCAAGAGACTTAAACTTCCGTCCTAATGCAATTAAACTGCTTACAAAGTTTCAGACAATTCCAACAAATACTGCCAAAATAAATAGATAAAAACTGCTTTCAGAAAAAGGTGGTTTTTGCCTTATCTCCCCTTTGTTTGTTAACTACATTTTCCAAGAATTTTATGGGGACTATGTACCTTTTAAGCTACATAACATACTTAAATTTCATCGAAATCCCCCAGGAATTGCGACCTGTAGCTCTGGTAGAAAAAAACGTCAGATTAATAATAATAATAATAATAAAAACTTCAGCAATAACAATAAGGGCTTTTTTGAAGCCCTTAATAAAAGTTTTTATTTTGCGTCCTAGAGCTTCGGGACCTATACTGTTGGAAAGATCTCATTAGTACGATTCAAAATCTGTTTTCAAAGTGACATATTTGGCAGAACTGTGACCTGTAGAGGTCAAAGGTCACAACGGGTCAAATCTGAACTTTCGATTCCAGAACCCTTCATATTCAACTTAGAGAGATGTGTGTAGTATCATTTGAAAGAGAATTTTAAGGCGAAGAAGATGACATTTTGATTTTTGAATTTAATTAAAGGGAAAAAATTATAATGATGTAAAATAATGAAAATCTGTTTAAAAACAGTTTATTGGGTCAAGAGGGGTAACAACTGTTTGAGCACGTCAAGCAAGCAAGAACAAACATGTCAAACAGATTTAAACAACTTTAATGGTTTACATTGAGAAAATGTGTTCATATGAAATTGTTTCTATTTTTAGAAATTAAAAGTCACCAAATCATATGCATTTTCACCACTACTAACAAATAATTACATTACAACATCTTTCATTAACAGATAAATGCCAACTTCATAGTTTTATATTGTACAGTTATGTTTAAAACGGTATAAGAGAGAAAAATGTGTCAAGAGTTATCTGCCCTCAATTAATGTTGCTATGACCTGGAGTTTTAAAATTCAAGTAGAGCAGTATGGACGCATTTTGATGACATGTAGAGGACAAGTGCACTACTTGGAAATGTTTAGATATGCGACAAATGCAGTTTTAATGCTTAAAAAGAAGTTTAATTACGCATTGCAAATGGCCGCCAACTATGCATCCTACAGGTGAATCAGTCTGTGTCGTTTGAAGACCAACGTCTATAGATAAGATGTATATTGCGTTTACACTTGTAAGACACTTAGCTATTTTGCAGCAAAATGCTAAAGACATGTGGTGTTAACTTCTTCTAAAAACCGTTGACGCCACCTGACGGCCAAACGATAAGAGTTACAACTTCCTTCCAAGAGACTTAAACTTCCGTCCTAATGCAATTAAACTGCTTACAAAGTTTCAGACAATTCCAACAAATACTGCCAAAATAAATAGATAAAAACTGCTTTCAGAAAAAGGTGGTTTTTGCCTTATCTCCCCTTTGTTTGTTAACTACATTTTCCAAGAATTTTATGGGGACTATGTACCTTTTAAGCTACATAACATACTTAAATTTCATCGAAATCCCCCAGGAATTGCGACCTGTAGCTCTGGTAGAAAAAAACGTCAGATTAATAATAATAATAATAATAAAAACTTCAGCAATAACA
Organism: Gibbula magus; assembly: GCA_936450465.1. NCBI lineage: Eukaryota > Metazoa > Mollusca > Gastropoda > Trochida > Trochidae > Gibbula > Gibbula magus. The sequence goes on from OW388290.1 coordinate 84,128,378, forward strand.
ATAAGGGCTTTTTTGAAGCCCTTAATAACAGTTTTTATTTTGCGTCCTAGAGCTTCGGGACCTATACTGTTGGAAAGATCTCATTAGTACGATTCAAAATCTGTTTTCAAAGTGACATATTTGGCAGAACTGTGACCTGTAGAGGTCAAAGGTCACAACGGGTCAAATCTGAACTTTCGATTCCAGAACCCTTCATATTCAACTTAGAGAGATGTGTGTAGTATCATTTGAAAGAGAATTTTAAGGCGAAGAAGATGACATTTTGATTTTTGAATTTAATTAAAGGGAAAAAATTATAATGATGTAAAATAATGAAAATCTGTTTAAAAACAGTTTATTGGGTCAAGAGGGGTAACAACTGTTTGAGCACGTCAAGCAAGCAAGAACAAACATGTCAAACAGATTTAAACAACTTTAATGGTTTACATTGAGAAAATGTGTTCATATGAAATTGTTTCTATTTTTAGAAATTAAAAGTCACCAAATCATATGCATTTTCACCACTACTAACAAATAATTACATTACAACATCTTTCATTAACAGATAAATGCCAACTTCATAGTTTTATATTGTACAGTTATGTTTAAAACGGTATAAGAGAGAAAAATGTGTCAAGAGTTATCTGCCCTCAATTAATGTTGCTATGACCTGGAGTTTTAAAATTCAAGTAGAGCAGTATGGACGCATTTTGATGACATGTAGAGGACAAGTGCACTACTTGGAAATGTTTAGATATGCGACAAATGCAGTTTTAATGCTTAAAAAGAAGTTTAATTACGCATTGCAAATGGCCGCCAACTATGCATCCTACAGGTGAATCAGTCTGTGTCGTTTGAAGACCAACGTCTATAGATAAGATGTATATTGCGTTTACACTTGTAAGACACTTAGCTATTTTGCAGCAAAATGCTAAAGACATGTGGTGTTAACTTCTTCTAAAAACCGTTGACGCCACCTGACGGCCAAACGATAAGAGTTACAACTTCCTTCCAAGAGACTTAAACTTCCGTCCTAATGCAATTAAACTGCTTACAAAGTTTCAGACAATTCCAACAAATACTGCCAAAATAAATAGATAAAAACTGCTTTCAGAAAAAGGTGGTTTTTGCCTTATCTCCCCTTTGTTTGTTAACTACATTTTCCAAGAATTTTATGGGGACTATGTACCTTTTAAGCTACATAACATACTTAAATTTCATCGAAATCCCCCAGGAATTGCGACCTGTAGCTCTGGTAGAAAAAAACGTCAGATTAATAATAATAATAATAATAAAAACTTCAGCAATAACAATAAGGGCTTTTTTGAAGCCCTTAATAAAAGTTTTTATTTTGCGTCCTAGAGCTTCGGGACCTATACTGTTGGAAAGATCTCATTAGTACGATTCAAAATCTGTTTTCAAAGTGACATATTTGGCAGAACTGTGACCTGTAGAGGTCAAAGGTCACAACGGGTCAAATCTGAACTTTCGATTCCAGAACCCTTCATATTCAACTTAGAGAGATGTGTGTAGTATCATTTGAAAGAGAATTTTAAGGCGAAGAAGATGACATTTTGATTTTTGAATTTAATTAAAGGGAAAAAATTATAATGATGTAAAATAATGAAAATCTGTTTAAAAACAGTTTATTGGGTCAAGAGGGGTAACAACTGTTTGAGCACGTCAAGCAAGCAAGAACAAACATGTCAAACAGATTTAAACAACTTTAATGGTTTACATTGAGAAAATGTGTTCATATGAAATTGTTTCTATTTTTAGAAATTAAAAGTCACCAAATCATATGCATTTTCACCACTACTAACAAATAATTACATTACAACATCTTTCATTAACAGATAAATGCCAACTTCATAGTTTTATATTGTACAGTTATGTTTAAAACGGTATAAGAGAGAAAAATGTGTCAAGAGTTATCTGCCCTCAATTAATGTTGCTATGACCTGGAGTTTTAAAATTCAAGTAGAGCAGTATGGACGCATTTTGATGACATGTAGAGGACAAGTGCACTACTTGGAAATGTTTAGATATGCGACAAATGCAGTTTTAATGCTTAAAAAGAAGTTTAATTACGCATTGCAAATGGCCGCCAACTATGCATCCTACAGGTGAATCAGTCTGTGTCGTTTGAAGACCAACGTCTATAGATAAGATGTATATTGCGTTTACACTTGTAAGACACTTAGCTATTTTGCAGCAAAATGCTAAAGACATGTGGTGTTAACTTCTTCTAAAAACCGTTGACGCCACCTGACGGCCAAACGATAAGAGTTACAACTTCCTTCCAAGAGACTTAAACTTCCGTCCTAATGCAATTAAACTGCTTACAAAGTTTCAGACAATTCCAACAAATACTGCCAAAATAAATAGATAAAAACTGCTTTCAGAAAAAGGTGGTTTTTGCCTTATCTCCCCTTTGTTTGTTAACTACATTTTCCAAGAATTTTATGGGGACTATGTACCTTTTAAGCTACATAACATACTTAAATTTCATCGAAATCCCCCAGGAATTGCGACCTGTAGCTCTGGTAGAAAAAAACGTCAGATTAATAATAATAATAATAATAAAAACTTCAGCAATAACAATAAGGGCTTTTTTGAAGCCCTTAATAAAAGTTTTTATTTTGCGTCCTAGAGCTTCGGGACCTATACTGTTGGAAAGATCTCATTAGTACGATTCAAAATCTGTTTTCAAAGTGACATATTTGGCAGAACTGTGACCTGTAGAGGTCAAAGGTCACAACGGGTCAAATCTGAACTTTCGATTCCAGAACCCTTCATATTCAACTTAGAGAGATGTGTGTAGTATCATTTGAAAGAGAATTTTAAGGCGAAGAAGATGACATTTTGATTTTTGAATTTAATTAAAGGGAAAAAATTATAATGATGTAAAATAATGAAAATCTGTTTAAAAACAGTTTATTGGGTCAAGAGGGGTAACAACTGTTTGAGCACGTCAAGCAAGCAAGAACAAACATGTCAAACAGATTTAAACAACTTTAATGGTTTACATTGAGAAAATGTGTTCATATGAAATTGTTTCTATTTTTAGAAATTAAAAGTCACCAAATCATATGCATTTTCACCACTACTAACAAATAATTACATTACAACATCTTTCATTAACAGATAAATGCCAACTTCATAGTTTTATATTGTACAGTTATGTTTAAAACGGTATAAGAGAGAAAAATGTGTCAAGAGTTATCTGCCCTCAATTAATGTTGCTATGACCTGGAGTTTTAAAATTCAAGTAGAGCAGTATGGACGCATTTTGATGACATGTAGAGGACAAGTGCACTACTTGGAAATGTTTAGATATGCGACAAATGCAGTTTTAATGCTTAAAAAGAAGTTTAATTACGCATTGCAAATGGCCGCCAACTATGCATCCTACAGGTGAATCAGTCTGTGTCGTTTGAAGACCAACGTCTATAGATAAGATGTATATTGCGTTTACACTTGTAAGACACTTAGCTATTTTGCAGCAAAATGCTAAAGACATGTGGTGTTAACTTCTTCTAAAAACCGTTGACGCCACCTGACGGCCAAACGATAAGAGTTACAACTTCCTTCCAAGAGACTTAAACTTCCGTCCTAATGCAATTAAACTGCTTACAAAGTTTCAGACAATTCCAACAAATACTGCCAAAATAAATAGATAAAAACTGCTTTCAGAAAAAGGTGGTTTTTGCCTTATCTCCCCTTTGTTTGTTAACTACATTTTCCAAGAATTTTATGGGGACTATGTACCTTTTAAGCTACATAACATACTTAAATTTCATCGAAATCCCCCAGGAATTGCGACCTGTAGCTCTGGTAGAAAAAAACGTCAGATTAATAATAATAATAATAATAAAAACTTCAGCAATAACAATAAGGGCTTTTTTGAAGCCCTTAATAAAAGTTTTTATTTTGCGTCCTAGAGCTTCGGGACCTATACTGTTGGAAAGATCTCATTAGTACGATTCAAAATCTGTTTTCAAAGTGACATATTTGGCAGAACTGTGACCTGTAGAGGTCAAAGGTCACAACGGGTCAAATCTGAACTTTCGATTCCAGAACCCTTCATATTCAACTTAGAGAGATGTGTGTAGTATCATTTGAAAGAGAATTTTAAGGCGAAGAAGATGACATTTTGATTTTTGAATTTAATTAAAGGGAAAAAATTATAATGATGTAAAATAATGAAAATCTGTTTAAAAACAGTTTATTGGGTCAAGAGGGGTAACAACTGTTTGAGCACGTCAAGCAAGCAAGAACAAACATGTCAAACAGATTTAAACAACTTTAATGGTTTACATTGAGAAAATGTGTTCATATGAAATTGTTTCTATTTTTAGAAATTAAAAGTCACCAAATCATATGCATTTTCACCACTACTAACAAATAATTACATTACAACATCTTTCATTAACAGATAAATGCCAACTTCATAGTTTTATATTGTACAGTTATGTTTAAAACGGTATAAGAGAGAAAAATGTGTCAAGAGTTATCTGCCCTCAATTAATGTTGCTATGACCTGGAGTTTTAAAATTCAAGTAGAGCAGTATGGACGCATTTTGATGACATGTAGAGGACAAGTGCACTACTTGGAAATGTTTAGATATGCGACAAATGCAGTTTTAATGCTTAAAAAGAAGTTTAATTACGCATTGCAAATGGCCGCCAACTATGCATCCTACAGGTGAATCAGTCTGTGTCGTTTGAAGACCAACGTCTATAGATAAGATGTATATTGCGTTTACACTTGTAAGACACTTAGCTATTTTGCAGCAAAATGCTAAAGACATGTGGTGTTAACTTCTTCTAAAAACCGTTGACGCCACCTGACGGCCAAACGATAAGAGTTACAACTTCCTTCCAAGAGACTTAAACTTCCGTCCTAATGCAATTAAACTGCTTACAAAGTTTCAGACAATTCCAACAAATACTGCCAAAATAAATAGATAAAAACTGCTTTCAGAAAAAGGTGGTTTTTGCCTTATCTCCCCTTTGTTTGTTAACTACATTTTCCAAGAATTTTATGGGGACTATGTACCTTTTAAGCTACATAACATACTTAAATTTCATCGAAATCCCCCAGGAATTGCGACCTGTAGCTCTGGTAGAAAAAAACGTCAGATTAATAATAATAATAATAATAAAAACTTCAGCAATAACAATAAGGGCTTTTTTGAAGCCCTTAATAATGTCTTTATTGTCCCAAGGGAAATTCGTTTTACATCATATATACAGTTCTCCAGTTTCAAACACACATCGCAAACAAAATATACATGATAATATTATTTTGCATAATAGAATTTGACTAATTAACATGAACACATCCGAGTTAGTCACACTCACAATTCACTTGATCAAATAAAAATATGACATTATTCAATAAATAGGTCATTGTACGAACGAACACTGTTTGGTATAAAAGAGTAGCGAAACCTGTTTGTTCTCCCAGTCGGCATGCGCAGTCTGCGTCCTGAAGGTAGCCAAGAATATTCCGAAAAAAGGATGTGTGATTGGTCACTTAAAATTTTGTTTGTTTTTTTGGAAATTTGCTGCTCATAATATTCGCCTATACTTTCAATTGGAAGTCCAATAATTTTTTAAGCTGTTTTAACAATTTTTGAGAGTTTGTTTTTATTCCGAACAGACAGGTTTCCGTACCAGCTCAAGAAATTAAAGGTCAAGACACTTTGGATAAACGTTCTGTAAAATAATCTCAGTATGGTCTGATCTATTTTAAAATGTCTCAATCTCCACAAAAAATGCAAACAGGTGTGAAAAATTTGGCTACGGCACAACAAGATATTGATTGGTTTGATGATAAAATACTTATCACTTTATCAATACTTAAGTGTTATTATTTTTTTAAATTAAAATTAGTGAAAATACACCCTTTTTAACCCCCGGGTGAAACCCAAGGGTGTTTATGTCGTGGTGCAGCCTGTCTGTCTGTCCGTCCCGAAAGGGGTACTTGTGTTCTGAAATCAACTCCTCCCACAGTTTTTGATCAATCTTTCTGAAAATTTACACATGCTTTGGATATACATCGGTGATACTAAGTGCATATTTTTAGAGTTATGGCCCTTCACTTAGAGCGCTCAGCTTTCCAATTTCACACTGGCAGCAACTTTTAATTCCTCAGTATTTGAACATAGTTATGTTTCAAATGTCACACACTGAAGTTATAACCTTTGACCATGTGACCTTGATATAGGATCCATTTTGTGAGAAACTTAACCATTGGCCATAATTTTTCGATTGATTGGTGATAGGCTTTCAATACTTGAAATGCTGATTTATTTTTAATAGGTCATGAAATTACCCTTACAATTAAACTGCTGATATGGAGGATAAGGAACCCGGGGGTTCTTGTGCTCTCAGAGCACTCTTGTTTCATTTCACATAATGCAAAAATTCAAGATGGCGGACAGTCTGCAATGGAAGTCTATCTTTAATATCTGACATTGTTGAACTTTCCTTTTACCATAGTGGGTGGTGATGGAAAGGTTTGTACAATCTAGGATTCAGAGAGACATTTCAATTTCACCTGATATCTATCATCGATCTGAAGAAGGGACAAGAAATGATCCAGAAATGTTATGTCAAATATTAAAAATTTTGCCATGTCATCTTTAAGTTTTGTCTCTTATTTAAGAGTCATTAAAAGGAGGGTTCTATCGGGGTATTTTTTGTGGAAAACGAAATTCGAGAGGAAATTCCCATTTACACATATATAAGCTATTAATTCATTATTAAAACACCGTCAAATTAATGGAGTTAATATTTTGATGACTTTATATTTTTTGCGCTTGATAAAGACAAGCACAAATTTATATAAAAATAAAAATAATGAGAAGTGAAACCTTCATCGGCGCTACGTATACGAGCGGGAAAAACTTCGCTACAGCATAACAGCTTATTGTTTATTGGTTTTATGACATGCTTTTTATCACTATGTGAATATTCTATCAATGTATATGTCTTATCAATAAAAAAGCTGTAAAATTAGATTAAATAGAGCGTGTTTTCATTTCACGTAATGCCAAAAATCCAAGATGGCGGATGCTGCCGAAAGATCGGTGATAGAACTTTCCCTTTAAAGTCAGACTGTACTTTAAAAATGTGGTACACTCAGGAACCCAACACCTGATTGAGCACGAATAGTCAATGAAATACATTGTCTTGAGATTTAACAATAAGCTATTTTGATTTCCTCTAAGAATACATCTGAAGTGCAATTACACAGTGAAGTCTGCTTCAAGATTTTAAAAATTAAAATTCAATGGTTGTTCGTGTCTTGCAGCTACCATGCTTGGTAAGAGCTTTAGAATTTATCTCCCGAGCTACAAGGAACAAACTATACACTTAATGAGTTCCTGATACTTGATACAGGAACTGTTTTTGGTTTTCTAGTTCTGAAACCAAATGGTTAATCATGTTTGCTATCTATCAGTGTAGCATTTTTTACAAATTCAAACTTGCCATTTATAGTAAGAGTTTATTTAGTATTATACATAGAGGGTTAAACAGCCCATTACATGACCTGATTATTACTTGCCATCACATATAAATGCAACAGGAGGGGTGTTAGCAGAAGTAAGATAGTTTGTACACCTATCTCTCCCCTCCCCCCCCCCCTATAAAAAAGAGTATAGTAAAGTATAGTAAAAAATAATAAGTAGCATTTTACATAAAAGGGCAATCCTAGCTTAAAAAGCTATCACTATCCTCTCTTCTCTCTCGCTATCACTCTCTTCGGAAAATCAAGTTAAAAAATGAATGTACATGGTTTGGTAATTCGAAATAATAAAATGAGTTCACAACAAAATGGCCGCCATGCAATTTTTGCTTTATATGCAACATTGTTATTACCCTCTGAAGTAAATTTAAATGACAAAACTATCATTATAAATGGGAAATTTGAAAAAAATAATTTTTGCTAATTACGTGCTACAGCCCCTTTAAATGGGTACCTGATTTGTGCTATGAGCATGCTCATGCATGGAAATAGTGCTATGGAAATGAATTCTTATCATTATAAATGGAATTTCTAATTTGATAGACAGTTGGTAAACTGGTTTATCAACTAACATTATGAGTTGTTAAAGACGTAATTTAATTGTGTACAAAATAGATCAATGACCCGGTCCTATCCAAATAAGATTACTCATAATGGGATCAAATTCAGCTTCATGTTATATGATATTTTCTCTCATCAATATTTCAATGCCATAAATGGAACCTCATGAGATGTTGCTTAAAATGTATAATAAAAATATTGAATATTTTACATAACTACCATCTTTGCATTTTTTGGTGGTACTTTCCTTACTTTTGCATGACTGAACAAATTGTAAATCTAATTTTATTCCACATTATGTTATTGAAAGTCATATGCCATATTTTCTGGACAAGTACAACTGTGTTAACGCAGAACAACGAAAATAAGTTTCCACTAGACTAATTAAATTGTAAGTTTTTACTTTTGATAGAATTGCGTGTGCTGATGTCACCACATGTCAATAAAACGTGGAAAAGTTGTTATTTTTACTGGAATCGTGCATAAATCAATTTCGATGAAGCCCAAGATGTTTGAAATGTAATGTTTTATGAAACCAATTAGTTTCATTTTAGAACCTTACAGTATTTTTTCGTTCTGGAAAACACTTTCTGCTCTCAATTAACTTGAAGGAGCCTTCGTATTGATTTTTTTATTCTTCCCTAATAGGGGAATTTACATCAAGTTTAGCAGGAGATGGATTTGTCGGGAGTAAATCAATTGAAACGTTGTATTTATCAATGGAGTAACTGAAGAGGATGTTGACAGTCTCTGTTAAATACTTGCACTGAGAATTAAATTTGAAGGTTTAAGTTATAATTAATAGCAACTAGCTAGGAATATGACATGACTAGAGCTGCAACGAATACCTTTGATACGTATCACGAATATGGGGTAGCGAATACGAATAATTATTCACGAATATGAATGCAAAATAAACAAAATTGAAAACACTAAAAATCAGGTAGTCTGAGTTACTTTTTATTACCTTTCTGGCCTTTCCATTGGTCGAGCCAGTCTTTCCCACGACAGCGATTGGCTAAGCCATAATGGGGTCATCCAAATATGGAGTTTACATTTATTTATGCTCGTTCCGGGAGCTCGTTGCCGTTGGGAGACAAATTACAACAGTTAATCAACAAATAAAATTAACATATCATTTGTGTGTTGCCGTATTGAATAATGTTTTTATTAATTTTGACTCCTGAAAGTTTACTTTGACCAGCAATATCGATTTTTATAACAACGAGATGGAACATAGATCTCGCATTACTTCCTGTTGACAGGTTGAGACGATGTGAAATATAACACACGCATAAAACACTTTGTGAACGTAAATAAAAACCTATTTTTATTCAGAATAAATACAAAATTCGTGCACAATAATTATGTTATTGTGAATAGTAAAAAAGATTTAAAAATCGAAAATCAAAATCGGTTTTCATTGTAACGAATATTAAATACGAATCACACGCTGCCACGGTTCGATTCACTGAATATACGAATGTATCGTTGCAGCTATAGACATGACATGATGATTTTTGTTGTAATAATGGTAATGATAATACTTGTAAATTGTATCTTTACAAATTATCCTGTGGTTTGGTTTTCAATATATCCAAAACATTATACAATTATAGACTATGCTTACATTGTGATAAGGTCAATACCTGTTTTTATGGACCCAAGAAAACAATATTGACCAAGGACGAAGTCTGTGGTCAATATAGTTTTCTCGAGTTCATAAAAACAAGTCCAAAATTGTTTTATTATGTACAGAAATGCAAGGATACCATTAAGGGTTACTGTATCCAGAGTGTAAATACGTACATTTGTACGCTGTAGGGTATAGTAACAAAATCAGGCAACAATTTAATTTAAAAAATTTTTATTCATGATAAATTCTTGAAATTTTTAACTTTGAATAGTTTTTGACACTTACAGCATATATAAAGGAGGTATTTCTAACACTTAACCCATAAACTGCTGAACTTGTTTCGTATTATATAATTGCTTTATTATTATTTTTTAAATTTAATCACTGAGAATGCGTTTTAAGCTAGATCATTTGAGTTATTCCTAGCTGGAAAATAAAGTAAATTATACAATTGACAAAGCATATTGGACATTTTCTGTGACAAGAACATTAAAAAATCAACTCTAAAAGTTTTTGTAAAATTCACTTTTAAATTAAAGTTTCTACAAGATTGCATAGTTAAATTAAATAAGGGAATCCCTTGATGTTAAATAATTTCTTTCAAAAGCAACCTAATCCTGAACTTTGCTGACAACAAAAGACTAATTTCCTACCTTCATTTAACCCAAAATATCCTGAATGAAAATGTGATGAAACTGGCTATAAAAATGTCAATTACAGTCAGTCAATATTGACAATTAGGTCAATCTGTTATCATGTTAATATCATTACATGTCCAAGAACGAGTGCAGTGCTAAAAAAATTTAAAAACTTTTGAAAGAGTTGAACTTTCTTCATTCAATGTGAAAATAACAGAACAATTTCTCTGTTGGTCATTAGAGACACTATGTATTTATTTTTCTTGAACGATGTTACATAATCTACCGTTTTAATGAATGTGTGCTGGTCTTTATATCCAATATGAATTAATCCAAATCTGAGCCTCACTCATATGTTTCAACTGGATTGTGTTATGATCATGTATTAAAGGGGCAGTAGTACGTTTTTTTCGCTGAAATAAGTCGATGAAATGTATTTGAAAAATATTGTGTCCAATAGAAAACACCCTTCACTTTCCAGAAAATCAAGTTAAAAATGAGTGTACATGGTTCTGTAAAGCCATGGGAATTGTTTTCGCCATTCGAAATAATAAAATGTGTTCACAATTAAATGGTCGCCATGCATTTTTTGCTTTATGCGCAACACGTACATATTATTACTATGGATAATTGGTTTGCGTAATAAGATGTTTTACCCTCTAAAGTTAATTTAAATGAAACAAACTATCATTATAAGTAGGAAAATTGAAAAAATAAATTTTGCAAAAAACGTGCTGCAGCCCCTTTAATGTCCCAGGAGGATAACTACTTATTTAATGTGAAAATACACAACATTTCGGAGTATATGCTCACTCCTTCATCAGGTACATTCCACCTGATTAAGGAGAGCATATACTTATCTTCCTGTTCGTATGTATGCCACTTCTAAATGCTCTTCAAAGACCTATTTATGTCCTCTTGAATTTTGTTTCCACAAAAATACCCTGATAGAACTGTCTCTTTAACGTGTACCAAAATGATTATTGTTAGCATAATATCTGATACCACCCGTTGAGTTTCATCTTTGCCCTTGTTCAAATGTGACACCTCATCTATCATATATCTATCATTGATAAAAGATTAATTAACAAATGTTTCAAGATTCTTCTTCATGATTCTCAGAAGACATTTCTTTTGCAGTCATCAGGAATATAAATTTAAAAAATACTTAAACAATTTTCTTTATATGCAGTATGAAAAAAACAGAGAATCAATTTCATTATTTCCTGACGACTGCTTTGTTGCTATTTTCACGTCGAAGATTAAGTATCCTTTGGCTGTCTTTTGAATTATTAAACGACGGCATGTGGCTATTTCGTTTACTTCCAGTATTATAAAGCTGCAAGCGCTGACTAAAATGTCACAGAATTAAAAGCATGTTTTCAGGTGTAGCAGATGCGTGATGCAATCAATTCCTGGTAAAAAAAATGCCGGCAGATATCCTGGTCGCTGTCTGTACGTGATGAATTAGATATACGGTTTGTCTGATAACCATGTTATTGTGGTGGTGGGTGTATGTGTGGGTAGGACTCCGGTGACATCGTTGTTTCGTATAAATGATTGAGATCGATATGCTTTTTGTTATGCTGTTTGTTATTTGTTTTTGCTGATGTTGCAGAAAATATTTTGTTACATCAAAGTAAAAATCTAGCTATTCAAATGTTTGAAAAGTCCAAATTCATACATTGATTTATTTCATAAATATTAAGTACCATAATATAATGGTTAAATGATTGAGGTGGATGTCTGTTTATTATACTGTTTATTATGTTGTTTATTATGCTGTTTCAGTGTTGTTTCTAGAAGGGATCATTGGATGATTTGCTCACCCTTTTGGCTTATAGTATCCCTTAAAATATGGAGAAGTAGGATACTTTTACCATTGCAAAGGTTTCCACTTGTTCAGGATTGGCCAAAATGACCCCCACAGTTGAACATCCAGGAACAACACTGCAGTTTATTATGTTGTTCATTATGCTGTTTATTACACTGATTATTATGTTATTTATCATGTTATGTATCATGTTATGTATTATGGTGTTTATCGTGTTGTCTTTGTTGATTGTGCTGGTGGTAATAATTTAGAGATGAATATTTTAGTTACATCAAAACCTCCATCATTAAACTGTTCATATGTTCACAGATTGTTAATTTTCATAATAAAAAGATAATTAAACAAATTCAATGGACATTGGCAAATTCAATAGAAAAATCTGAAATGAGTAACTGCAAGAGATATGAACATTGAAAGCTAAAAATGCAATTTTCTCAAAATGAGGGAAAATGCACTTGGTACCTCTCTGCACCAAAACCACGATATATACAATTGTGGTAATTATGTTGTTACAAGGATTTGGTTGATGTCCATGATGATTTAACAATAATTAGGTTTTATTTACATGGCTGTAACAACATGGTTGAGGACATTGTGAGTTTAGGCTGATGAACATTGATGTGGATAGTAGTGATAATGGACAATAGATATATTGAAGAAGCAGATAAATATTATTGGTGGTTGCATCGAAAATGTCACGCTAATGGCAATAAAGAAGTTGACTATAGAACTTGTTCTCATTCATCATACCAGCTTCTAAAATGTCTCTCTCAAATATCTACATATATGTTTATCCGCGTTAGAGTTTCTTTGAATTTAGGATTTTAGGATTTGTAGTCTATATCGTGAGGATATTAGTGTTTATTCAATGCATTTGCATGTAACAAGTAAATATGCAAACATGGCAGTTACATGCAAAGATCAGTAAATAGATGACAAATGGATGTTTATTCAATGTTGCGTACTGTGTAAAAGATAAATATACTTGTTGATCATTATTTAATCAAGGGTGGTGCAGTCAGGTATTTCATCTGATTGAACAAATGTTGCAGGATTGATACAGGGAGCTGTGCTTTGTCAGTGTTTATTCAATGCAACTGCAGATGTGATAATTATAAGAGATGAATATGTTAAGTACATACAGATCGTCCATTTAACCAGGATGGATCTATTTTTTTAGGGTATCCTTTTGCATACGCCATACAAGATTGCTATGGCAAATGTCAAATAAAAAATAATATGCAATTTGCTTGTTGATTGATACAGAGATGTTCTGTTTGTTCAATGCATTTCATGTTATAGATAATGATAGACAATTATGTAGACAAGAGTTATGGCTTGTCAGTGTTTATTCAATGTAATTGCATGCCGCAGTAGTGATAGGAAATGAATAAGTTAACTACATGTAGATAATCAATTTAGCAAGGATAGTACACTTAGGCTAAATAAAAAAGTGAAATTTTCTTGGGCATCGATCGGCGCATCACTTTTACTTGTTCGCACAACAGATTTGTTTTCCATTTAAAAAAATGAATTAAAAATTGTTCACACCATTTTTGCTAAACCCAAAATCCATTTAAACATGAAATATTTGTGTCTGTAAGAATGAGAATGTACTCATCCCTTGTCATTATTTCTCCCAACAGAAAGTAAAGTCCAACCGCTGTCATCACAAGAAATGTGCAGAGAAACATTAAACTTTGTATTTGAAGCTTTATAAATGCAGTTTTATGCTGTGATAATGGCTCTAGTATATATGAATTTGCTGCATAATTTTTGCAAAAACCAAAAATCCATTTTACAAAATATGTTTGTCTGTATGAAGGGTTGTGCTTCCATTTTGTATACTATTAGCACTTACAAAGTAAATTCTGAAGATAAAAAATAAAATGTCCTCTCTCCTCATCGTTATATGATCCAACAAAAAAAATAAAGGTAATGTTCCACTGCTGACATCACTTGTGAAAAATGAGCCAAGAAACATTAAACATTTTTATGCAGCCTACACTATGCTGTTTTATGCTGTGATGGCTCTAGTATTATAACAGTCGATAACTCACAATTAACACGCAGAGATTTACATAGGCAAGGATGGTAACGACATGTAATGATTTAGAGACAGTCATATTATTAAGTATTACAGGTTCTACAGAGTTATCAGATTTATTTGTTCTGTGTGGTGATAAATAATGACACAAATCGGTCGTTTACATGTGCAATTAATGATGTAAATACTGGTACTTACAAGAGATAATTGCAATATATATTTTGTATGGTGTTATTACACATAACACAAATACAGTTTCATTCTGATGACAATTGATTTTGCTAAAGGATATTTTGCTCAAGGATTCTCTGTTTCAATTTTCTATTGATGAACCTTATAACTTTATATAATATATATATATATATATATAGTAAGGCTTAGCGTATGATCAGTCTGGGATCCCGAAGAAATCAAAAACAGTATGATGATGATGATGACGATGATGATGATGGGGATGATGATGGGGATGATGATGATGATGATGATGATGATGACAATGGCGATGATGATGATGATGATGATGGGGATGATGATGACAATGATGATGATGATGGTGATGATGGGGATGATGATGATGATGATGATGATGATGATGATGACGATGACGATGACGATGATGATGATGATGGGGATGATGACGATGACAATGATAATGATGGGGATGATGATGATGACGATGATGATGATGACGACGAGGATGATGATGGGGATGATGACGATGATGATGGTGATGATGATGACAATGATGATGATGACAATAATGATGATGATGATGATGATGATGGGGATGATGACGATGATGATGACAACGAGGATGATGATGGGGATGATGATGATGGGGATGATGACGATGACAATGACAATGATGATGATGACAATGACGATGATGACGACGAGGATGATGATGATTCTTAAACCGTTCTGAACTCATGAAGGGCATGATCAAAGCACACACACACATTATTACCATTGTTCCCTTTTGATTCTCAACTCACTGAGAGTAGCAAAGGCATTATTTAAGGTTATCTCTCACATTGACTCCATACCAGGTACCAAATTCTTCTGCTGGGTGAACATATAGCAAAATCATTTGATTTTTTCCAAACCGTCGGTTGAGCACTGCAAAGGTCACTTTCAATGTGCACATGTGCACATTCTGTAGTTACAGAGATTAAGAAGAAACTTTCTCCTTAGGTCTTCGTTTAGCATCTGGTGTAGTTGCTGTGTTCTCCTATAAAAACTGAAGTCTAAGTGAAGTGGTACATTAAGTTAGGGGGACATTCTTTTACGATAATGAAGGTTTGCTATCATTGTTCCCATACATTTTGCACTGTCACCATTATTGGTTTTCCAAAATTGAAGTAGACAAAAATCAAAAGTTGTTTTGGTTTGAACAAACTAATGTTTATTTTGGACACCTGAGTTTACTTAATGGTCTCAAACAGTGTAGGAGAGAGTTTCGTATTTAAATGTTCAATGAATTTCTGAAATGAACAAATACTGAAAGGGTTTTGCAGTGAATTGCTTTAAGTTAAAGAATGAAGACAATATTTTTGTATATTGCTTTCTTGCTGGACAGTGACATTAGAGCCCATTGTCAAAATGTCACTTTTGCAGAATAAACAAGTTTGTTAAAGAAGGGTTTCATTACATATTGTTTTCATTCTTCATAATCCCAAGTCCTACAATATGACTCAAAGATGTTGATTTGATGGCTAATTCGGAGACATTCAATGAAAGAAATTACAATGACCAATGACTACTCATTTTGTTTTTGGACCACATATTTCTTGCAAATCACAGCAATTAAGGACCAGAAATTTTGTGATTAAAGAAACTACATTTATTTAAGCTATTCAAAGTTTCTCGTGGGTTATTTATTAACTTACACCTTTCTGATTTAATTCTACATCCCTTTTTTTTCAGAAGAAAATTTGACCTTTTATAATTTGCAGACTTTAAATGCTTCTCAGAGAATAAATGTTGGAATTGGAATTGGATACAGAATTTATATTTTGTGAGGTAACTTATAGATCTGTTAAATGTTGTCTACAATCATACCATCCCCAAAAGTATTTTCTTGAAAGTACTTAACTGACATTCTACTGCAAGAGTCAATGCATTATATACTGACAATTCTAATTAAGTGCCTAATCCTCTTGGTAAATTCTTTAATGAGCAGTAGTGTTAGTGGTAAAGAGTTGATAGAATCAAAGGGGGGAAAAAAGTTTTCTGTCCTGTCCATTGACAACCATGATTACACATTATATTATTAAATGTCAATGGTGGAGATATCTAGAGATCCAGATTTTATTTGGACTTTTACGAGAAGAGTGAATTGTTGTGTGGGAGGAACTAGAATTACCCTGGCATCATGGGATTAACTAGGATTGGTTTCACTCGATGGCAGTACACACACGATCCTGACATATCAACTTTATTGTGCCAATGTCGTTTTTTCCAGTGAAAGATGTATCGTTGATCCAGAGCCAATTCTGTCAATATTTGATGTTCTTCAGTGCTAAATGTTTTACTGATTGGTTTGAGGACAAGCTCTGTGGTTTCTGTGATGAGCACTCCTAATATGGACATGCCATTAGGATCTGATATTCTGTGTTTGCCTTCAGACTTAGTGGGAGAGGACTTTTGTTTTTGAATTTGAAAAGGTCTTTGAAGGGCATTTAGAAGTGGCATCCATAAGAACAGGAAGATTTTTTGGATAACTACTTCTTTAATGTGAAAATACAGAACGTTTCGTAGTATATATTCACTCCTTCATCAGGTGGAATGTAAGAAAATTTTTAAAATGTGATACATTTATATAGCAAACAAAACAATGGTGAGGAAACTCAATCAGGGAGATTAACATGCATGAGAATATATATTCTGAAACATCATATATTTTCATATTAAAGAAGTTGTTATCCAGAAAATCTTCCTGTTCTGACGTTGAAAAGGACAGTAAAACTACAGAAATTTTTATCACAATTTTGAGTGGGATATTTATGCCTAAGTTATATACTCTTGGAAGCGATGTTGAATCCCATGTCCCCTCACCTCAGCCTATGCTTGTAGGTTTCACTGCAATGTATGTAGCTGCAATGGTATTTCAGGCTTTCTCGCTACAATAATACTAATCTCTATGATGCCAATGAAATACTTTACATAGAAGAAATGATGATTCAGGTTTTCTGCCTGTAATAATAACATCTGCCATGATATAAGATAATAAGATTTTTTACCGTCTATAGTGAATATAAATGAAATAAACTATCATTATAAATCGAAAATGAAAAAAAAAAAAAAAAATTAAAAATGTGCTACACCCCCTTTAACATGAACGAACCTGCTCACTCTAAATAAAGTTGTTTATAATGACCTCATAGATGCAAAGAACAATGATGTCAAAATCAGTGTCATGACGTCACTCGAAGTTGCCCTGATCGACAATAAAAGTTGAAAATACTTATTCCTTTATACTCTACACATTGATTTGGTATTTCAGATTGGCCCTGACAGCTCTTTGAAGATAATTCCTGCTATATTTTGCACCTTCCGTTTGCAATCATTTTGCCATAAAGTCTTCAAAGCACTTCAGAGCCCCAGCATTTCCTTGTCTCTCATTGATTTTTTTCCTTAATGTTCTTTCTCTTTACAATTATTGTTTCAAAGAAAGCTAATTGGATTTGGGTTGCAGGTTTAACAGATTATTTTGAGGCAGTTTTTGTTTCCTGGAATAACTATGAACACTGTGCACTTGAATGTGATGCAAATTTATCTGAAAACTGTCAGTTATAAATGTCATGTAAGACCTTGAAACTGTTTTTTTTTTGGCTTGTTAGGCACATCACCAGGCTGTAGATTTCCTTTTTCGCCTAAACTTTGCAATTTTGACTTCTTCTAATTTTAAGGCAACAATTTATTGTGAAACTTATTTAAATAATATAAATGTACCTAAGTTGAGATCTTGCATATCACGATTTCGGTTGAGCATAATTTAGCAATTGAAAGAGGACGTTATCAACACATACCTCAGGAACAAAGAATATGTAAAATGTGTAATTTAAACTTAATTGAGCATGAATATCACATTTTGCTTATCTGCCCAGCCTACATTGATTTAAGACGAAAATATTTATTGTTGCATTTTCATGTTATTCCAAATACAGGAAAATTTAATTCTTTGTTATCAACCCAAAATTTTGAAACCTTTATTAACACTGCTAAATATCTTTACTATGCATTTGAAAAAAGAAGAACTATTTTGTCATATTAATATTATATCTTGTTATGTCACATACATTTTGTCATTGAAAACAATTCAATGTCTGCACCGATGACGTGTTTTTGTACCAGTAGACCCATGGCCTTACAGTATTGGAAATATAAGATTGACTTCTTCTTAAAAATCAATCACCTTGAATAATTGAGTAATAATGTAAATTTTCTTTTTCAATGATCTATATATTTTTTTGTCCAGAAAAGTTTTTTTTCTCACAGCATGTATATTTACCATTGTGTAATGGTTTTTCATTTACCTAATATTCATCAATATTTCACCTCATTCCATCATAAAATTTTACCCATCATGTCCAAACTTCTGACATTATGTAATTATCTTTAAACATAAGTAAGTATAAGTAATAATAAGTATGCACATAATCTATTTATTGCACTTGTGTATGCACCTACTTTGTTAATTCCTACAACTCCCTTCTTCTACAAGCACTTTCAATGGCAACACTTAGTGTGAAACAAAATTTAATTTAAAGTTTAAAAAGTTGAAATACAGTCAAAAGTGTTCAAACTTTTCGGAATGAAGATAACTGCATTTTGGATAAAAACAATCTTTGGACAAAAAAGTGCAATTTTGCAAGAAACTGTTTTAATTGAACCACAAATCTGAAAGTCAATTTTAAAAATGACTCATTTTACATTATTCTCACATTGAAACATAAATTTAGTGAAAAAAATTCTACAATGAAGATCCTTGATCAGGGCCAGTTCTAGTAACGTCATGACATTATTGTTTAGAAGTCATTGATCATTGTTCAGTGAAGTCCCTCTCAAACCTTATTGTTGGTAAAAGGTTAAAGGGCCTTTGATCTCGGCCATAAACATGCCAGAAAAACATTTCACATTTATTTATATGACTACAAAACTATTTGGTTTAGGATTCTGTTTGTCTATAACATTAAGAAAATAAGTCATTGCCAAGATATGCAATTTCACAGATCAAAGCACGTCACCACGTGAAAGCCATTGTCTGTTGATTCACAATGACAATATTTTCAAAGAAAATAATTTAGATGAATAAATAAACCACTAATTTTCCAGTAGAGGGAACTAGGCAGAATGAAAAACATTGTAATAGCAATCTCTTGTCTCAATAATGAGGAAATCAGTTACAAAAATAAGAGATTGATTTTACACATCAGAGGTTGATGTTATGTACTCAAGACATAGAAAAATATTATGCAAGAAAATATGTATTTATGTATATCTACATATTTATGTAGATGAGAAACACAATTAAACATGCATCAGTTCAATACTAAATTTGTACAATTCTCTAAAAGAATTGACGCCTAAGCTATAATATAGTTGGATAAACAGTCAATACCAAGTTCTTTGTTTGCTCTTCAACTAAAGCAGTAAAATTTATAAAGTCAAACACTTTATAATATAAACTCAGTATTTAATTGGTTATTAAATAGGCAATAAAAAAATCACAATCTCTTTAAATCACTGTTCTATCGGCAATAGCACCAACTTATTTTGCATTATGTGAAATTAAAAACATACTGTATTTTTACTAATTTTACAACTTTTTAATAATATAACACATACATTGATAAAATATCATTAGACTAATCAACAGTCCTATTAAGCCGTAGCGCAGTTTTCCACATCAGAAGCGCTGATGAATGGCTTAACCACACTTCTATTTGCTATTTAAACATTGGAAATCATTAAAATAAAAATTGGAATTATTAAATAACATCTACCAACATAAATATAGTCGTTAGAGTTCTAGGACGTAATTATCATTCAAGAAAAGATGGATATTTAAAGCAAATAATCCATCTTCATTTATCCGAAATCCCAAGTCGTAACAGTATAAAGCCTGTGCTTTGTTGATCTAATATATCAGGCCTATTTAACCGTGCTCTCAATAATGGTCGGCGCCACCGGAGACTATCAGGAAGTGTATTGTTATTGTCCATCGTAGTTCCTGGAAGCTTGTTATCTGCTTGTACAGTATTGACTCAGTGGTTTATATTAGATGCTCTCCAACACTCTCCAGACCACTACGACCATGTGGTCATCATGTTGTCCATCATGTTGTCTATCATGTTGTCAGTATCTCATTAGTCACATGTGACAATGTGTCAACCTTTGTCGTCTCTGTCCAGCTTTCCTGCAAAGGTTTGATGCACTTTTGAAGAGTACATCTTATTTGTTTTCAAAACATTAAAAGACCAGATGGGCTTACGAAATGGACTGTAGTCATTATACGTTTTATAACTTTTTGACTTCTCCTCCAGAACAGCTGCAACCCCATGGCCCGTACCACCCTTTTTTTTATGGGGATGTACCTTGCACCTAGGGGATTAGAGTTTGTACATTTGGTCCTGACCCCTCCTCAAATATCGGCTTGGCTGGCATTATCCCAAAACCTTCCCTTTTCCTGTTTGATGATGGTGCCCAGAAACATAATGAGAAAGTTGTTATCCATAAAATTGTTCTTGTATATCTGAAAATTCTACAACATCTTTCTTTGAAATAAAGTAAAAATAACCAGAATATTTTCATATTTGATATGACAAAATATATCAGATTGAAATGACATTTATTACCCATATGGTTGAAAATAAACAAGTTAATATTATTGATATGAGCACATTTGCACATATGGCGTTTGCCTAGCAACCATTGTTTCACCGCAACTTATTTAACCCGTATTTCGCAGCTGTGACGTCATAAAGCGATTATTCGTGACATCACTGTAGCTTGCCGCTTCTTGACCGTTTTAAACTGAATGGAATAAAATGGGTAGTAAAGAAATTAATCCACTCATATGAAACTCGTGCTAATTTATGTATAACCCTCGTATAATTCACATTCGTTTCGTAAAAGTCATATGACGCACTTCCTCTGGTATTAATCTCTATATGAAGTACCATTTGAATTTCATAAGAAACTTTCAGATTGTTTGCCTAACACATGGTTCCCAAATTGATGATACAATGTACGTCACAATGTCATCCCACTCGACGTGTAAATAATGAAGGCTTTGAAATGAGTCTGGTGACATCTTTTATATCTCTTCTTGTCTGCAAATAGCAGATAT
This sequence comes from Gibbula magus, assembly GCA_936450465.1. NCBI lineage: Eukaryota > Metazoa > Mollusca > Gastropoda > Trochida > Trochidae > Gibbula > Gibbula magus. The sequence continues at coordinate 84,149,967 of OW388290.1, forward strand.
GTCGCTCCGTTTAGTCTCATCGACATACAGATGTCTTGACATCATCTTGAGACAGGACAGAAATACCAAGGATCCTTTGACTGTATATCATAATGCCAGGAACCTTCAGACAACAACAAGATCATAGTCTCATCATGAATCTATGTCGCTATGTTTCTTAAGGTTCTTTCAACAAGGCAGACATCAAAGAATCAGCAGGTATTTTGATTTTGAAGAGAGAGAGAACCACTGTCAACCAATATTCTCCTCCCATGAACTTCAACCAATATTCTCTGCCCATGAACTTCAACCAATATTCTCCTCCCATGAACTTCGACCAATATTCTCCTAGCTCCCATCAACTTCAACCAATATTGTTCTCCCATCAACTTTAACCAACATTCTCCTCCCATGAACTTAACCAATATTCTCCTCCTATCAACTTCAACCAATATTCTCCTACCACCAGCTACAACCAACATTCTCCTCCCATCAACTTCAACCAATATTCTCCTCCCATGAACTTAACCAATATTCTCCTCCTATCAACTTCAACCAATATTCTCCTACCACCAACTTCAACCAACATTCTCCTCCTATCAACTTCAACCAATATTCTCCTCCAATGAACTTCAACCAGTATTCTCCTCCCATGAACTTCAACCAATATTCTCCTCCCATCAACTTCAACCATTATTGTTCTCCCATCAACTTTAACCAACATTCTCCTCCCATGAACTTAACCAATATTCTCCTCCTATCAACTTCAACCAATATTCTCCCACCACCAACTACAACCAACATTCTCCTCCCATCAACTTCAACCAATATTCTCCTCCCATCAACTTCAACCAATATTTTCCTCCCATCAACTTCAACCAATATTCTCCTAGCTCCCATCAACTTCAACCAATATTCTCCTCCCATCAACTTCAACCAATATTCTCCTAGCTCCCATCAACTTCAACCAATATTGTTCTCCCATCAACTTTAACCAACATTCTCCTCCCATGAACTTAACCAATATTCTCCTCCTATCAACTTCAACCAATATTCTCCCACCACCAACTACAACCAACATTCTCCTCCCATCAACTTCAACCAATATTCTCCTCCAATGAACTTCAACCAGTATTCTCCTCCCATGAACTTCAACCAATATTCTCCTCCCATCAACTTCAACCATTATTGTTCTCCCATCAACTTCAACCAATATTCTCCTCCCATCGACTTCAACCAATATTCTCCTCCCATCAACTTCAACCAATATTCTCCTCCCATCAACTTCAACCAATATTCTCCTCCCATTGACTTCAACCAATATTCTCCTCCCATCAACTTCAACCAATATTCTCCTCCCATCAACTTCAACCAATATTGTTCTCCCATCAACTTCAACCAATATTCTCCTCCCATCAACTTCGACCAATATTCTTCCATGCACTTTGATGATGTTTTAGTTTGTAACACCTTCGTGATCAATCATGCACTTCAAGTTTGTGTTAGCTTTCAATGCAATTTTGAATAGAATTTACATCTAATAGCTAAATCTTTGATTTTGCTGTGTAAGGAATCTTAACCCTTGTGGGTCCCAGGTTAGTCCAACTTCCCAATGCAAGGCATAACTATTGCCCGTCTCCATTACTGGCTGATTTAGGCCTTGCAGTACTTCCTTAAGAAATCTGTGTTTAGAAATCCAGGCCCACTATGCATTTCCAGTGCAGCGATTCACTGCCTCGACACAAGAAAGCGAGGGAAATACCGCAAGGGTTAAATCAGCCAGTAATGCAGACTGGCAAGAGTTATGCCTTGCGTTTGGAAGTTGAGGTTAGTCCAGCAACCAATATTCTATAACTTGATACTCTTATATTTACCAGGTATCTTTGATAAAGTGATAACAAAGCGTCTTTTAAACTTAAAGGTTGATAAGATGGACAAACCCCTCTTTCTCGGATTTACCCAGTCTGATTAAAATCGACCTTGTTCCGAGGATTAAATTTGCAAAATTATGCATCTATCGGGATACGAACAAGTTCTGTAGATTCCTCTCCACAAGGTCTGAGAACACCCCGTAAAGGCGCATGTTCGAATCCAACGGCCCGGGTTCGAATCCCGGTGGAGATACCAAACATTTGTGACCTGGGTCTTATACTGTGATGTGCCCCTGGGCAAGGCACTTCATCCACATTGCACTCAGTCTACCCAGGTGTTTAAATTGGTACCTGAACACGGGAGGTACGGACCTATATGGTCGCGCGGAGCGCTTAGTAGCGGCACCGAAAGTACAATTCCTTCAGGGTAATAATTGTACCGCCATTGAGCAGTGCTTGCACTGGATATTAGGCATTAAAATGTATATTATTATTTATTATTATTATGTAACGAACCAGTTTAGCATAGCCAAAGCCCAGTCAAATAGCTGACCAATCACAATGTAGTTTTTAAACGGTCACTGTTTTGAAAGCATTCGGAACAGACCAAACAATAGCTGTTATAGCTGGAGTTATCTGCCCCTAGCTTCTCGCACCGAAAGCATTTGTTGGGCATCTTTTTATTGGCTACTTGAATTGCGCTCGAACACGCGAGTCTACGGGCTGTTATCAGACGGTTTGGCGTGGAATCTACGACCGATATGACTTCGTATCCCGGTAGATGCACTATTTTGCAATTTTTATTCCACGGAAGACCGTCGATTTTAATCAGACTGGAACTTACCAGAGATTGTGGATCCTGAGAATCGGTTACAACCTTCAGCCATCCGGGCCTCAAGATGTAACCTTCTCTTAGGATCCACAATCTCTGATATGTCCTCAAAATTGAGGTTTCTCCATTACATATACACAGTTTCTTGACAATATTCTGGAGATACCTGCCCAGGATCTGATAGTTATATCAGGGAAACTTATTGGTGTAAATATTCCCTCAAGGGTATGTTGAAACATATTCGCAATGTTTCAGTATCATATTTGCTTGGTTCATGGAAAGTATTATATTTGTTATTAAATGTAACTATGAGCTTAAAGGGGCAGTAGCACGTTTTTTGCAAATTTTATTTTTTTTAAAATTTTCCATTTATAATGATAGTTTATGTTATTTATATTTACTTTAGAGGGTAAAACATGTTATTACACAAACCAATTATCCGTAGTGGTAATAACGATGTTGCATGTAAAGCAAAAATTGCATGGCGGCCATTTTATTGTGAACACAATTTATTATTTTGAATGACAAAAATTATTCACATGGCTTTACAGAACCATGTACACTCATTTTTTAACTTGAATTTCTGAAATGAGAAGGGTATTTTACTATTGGTGACATTATTTTTCAAATACATTTCATCGACTTATTTCAACGAAAAAACGTGCTACTGCCCCTTTAAGTTTTTTTAGTGTAAGGTTTTCCAAATATGTGTATCATATATCATTTTAAAGATTTGACAATTTCTTATGCGACAAAGATTCTAAATATTGCTTTTGCAAAATGACAAAAGTTCTAATGGAACTATTTGACATTCTGAAAAAACTCAACAATTCTAACAAGACTTGCTGTCACATTGGACGTCATAAGCTGACATAGAGCTTTGTGTCAGTGAATACATTGAACTAATAAAGTCTAAAAACGTAAGTCACAAGACAGAAATCATTGCCTTACATGACATCTGTTTATCAATCTGCATTTGAAACCAAAGAAACTCAAAGTAGCCTGAATAGGTTTTGCTGATAAATTCTTAAATCATTCACAAAAGGACAAGAAAGAAAGCAAGATTTTCTGGATAACATCTTTGTTGTGAAGAAACATTACATTTGTGAATTGTTGTGTTGGAAAGAGGAAATAACACTCCAAAAAGTTCTGTATCTTCACAACCAAGAAGTTGTTATCCAGAAAATCTTGCTTTTCTAATTATTAATATTAAAATGTTAAAAATAATTAATTAATGTTTTACCTACTAGGGCAATTATATTAGGGTTCATATTTTTCATACAATGCCCTTGAGCAAAATATCACTTTATCATGGTGATATGTCATAAACAATGCTATGACGTCATGTTTCATCTATGAAGTTGCGTTCTAAATGCGGTGACAGCGAGTCACCAAATAAAGGTTGAAAGTGGATTTTAGCATATTTTCACTAATTTCATGACTTCGGTAATAAAACAGAATATTATATTCATGTCTTTGTCATACTATGTTTACAACACTTGTGCCTGAATATCAATATATCCCTCACTAATATTAAGACATTCGCGTCTTAATTATGGTATGACATAGACACTCATATAATATCCTCTATGTATTCCACTTCTAAATGGCCTTCAAGAACTCGGTAGACAGAGAAACTCCCAACCTGAACACAATGAGCTAATAATTAGGCTACAGAAATAAAACAGTCCTAGCCCAGAGATAACTGTCACATTAGACACTGGCCAGGAGACATGAAAATAGATTTAAACACTGGCCAGGAGACATGAGACAATATTTTGTTAGCAATAAGCCTGAGACATGACAATCCAATGATACAAATCAGTGTCATTTCTGTCATTCTGCAGAACACGGTCAAGATCACTTTTCATTAGGACATCTGACATTGAATGGTATGCTAGAGCATGAGACAGTTGCTAATGAATAGATATGATATTGTGTTATCTATTGAACACTGGCTCCTGTATTTTATCTCATCTAACATTGAATGGTATAATGGAGCACAAGAGTGATGCTTATTGATACAGATATGATATTCTGTTATCCAACACTGGCGCCTGTATATTATCTCATCTGACATGGAATGGTATAATGGAGCACAAGAATGATGCTTATAGATCAGATATGATATTTTGTTATCTAACACTGGGTCCTGTATGTTATCTCATCTGACATGGAATGATATAATGGAGCATGAGAGAGAAAATAATAATTAAGTTATTTATATAGCGCACATAACTACACCTGCATTATTACCCGGGTCTAACCTGAATGCAATGAAGAGGGTCACCCACCCATGCTGAGAGCAATGCCCATTGTTGCTGAACTTCACTGATAGCAATCAACAGAGCTATGCACAGGACCACTTGCCACCACAGATATAGATAAAGATATGATGTTCTGTAAACACTGGCTTCTGTACACTATCACATTTGTGGAACACTCCTTTGGGACTTCTCACACCAAAGACCTAGGTTGAAATCCCAGTAGAGACACTATACACTTAATTACTCATTGTGAGGTCATTATGTGCCATAGCCATATTGGTAAATCGAAAATATTATCTCATTACAAATGATCAAATGACGCCATCTTGGACAAAAAACGTCAAAACAAACAGTCATGTGACACAAATCATGTGACCAGTCAATATTTCGGGTCAGTGACAGAAATTTCTGTAACAAAATTGACCTCATCACTGGTGTCTCAAAGTCTAAATAATTTCTAAAATTTTGACCAAAAAGGGTTTAACTCTGTGTCATTTGTGTCATTTCTGGGGCATAAATAAAAAACTATATAACTTGAAAACTTTACTTTGGATGTTGCCTTTGTGGTATTGTTGTGCCTTTCATTGGTTTAAACTTGATGGTTCAAATTATAACAGAAATATTTTCATTAAAACCAATCATTGGTATTCATTTGTCATGATTGACAAGATTATGTTATTTATTTACACTGTATGAAGGCAATCAAACGACAGGCAGGGGTATGTGAGCTGCGCTCATTTTTGCCTTGTTACTTATACTATGGGGGAATATAGTCATTGGTTCCGTCTGTCCACCCATCCATCTGTCCGTGATCACAACATTTCTGGAGCAGGCTTGAAAATCGTCAGGCTTAGCTTAACAAAATGTGGTACATTTATTAATCATCATAATAGTCGTTTAGAACTGATATCTCCAAGATTCAGCTTTAAACAAATCTTGTTAAATTTTGCCGTATTTTACTTACAGTGACATGAGTCAGAAATATGTCTAAACGAAGATTATTGATTAGATGCTTGATGAATTTCATACATCATGCACACAATCAGTTTTAATTATGTCTTGCTCAAACTAACCATGCAACTATGTGGGGCCAGGGGATAATTAATCTCGTGATGGCTCTTGTTATTATTATTAATGTAGCACAAGACGGATGCTTATACATAGAGATATGATATTCTGATATCCGCCAGCTCCTGTGTATTATGAAATATTAATTATTTATGTGTCTCCTTTGTTATTAGTAACACTTATTACTGTCATGTCTAACCAATGCAACACCATATGTATAATTCTTATATAAATGTCTTAATATATGTATGTAAGAATGTAACATGTATGTAAGTATGTAAGAATGTATGTTTTCCAACACTTGGATTTTTGTATATTATCTGATTATCTAATTGCCAGAAAATACTTTATTATTGATGCTCGTCTTCTATTAGTGTCATGTCTATAGCCAAATGCAGCACCAAAGCATATTATGTATAATTCTTATATAAATATCTTAATACATGTTATGTTAGCATGAGGTATAATTTTTGTTATGCAACAGTGGATTTTGTATATTATCTGACAACAATTGCCAGAAAATACTTTATTATTGATATGTCTCGACTTCTATTACTGTCATGTCTAGCAAAATGCAGCAACGTAAACATAGAATGTGCTGTATAATCTTTGAAAGTTATACCTCATACCGTAAGACAAACAATCTGCAGCTATCCAACACTGGTTTGTGTATTTTATTTGCTAACAAATGTCATTATTAATATGCTTTGCTTGCAATTTATGATATGTCTTACTTTCTTACTATTATTATGACAAATACACGTTATATCATAAACTTAGTTTGAACAGCATATTGCTCGATTCTTTACAAGTTGTTTTACTTTTCTATAAGGTTGGGGTGATGTTTAATGTCATTTTCATTTGTATCACAGCTGCTAGTGTTATTGCAGAGACAATGCCAACAACACCATTATAGCTATGCATTGCGGTGAAACCACTCCCTTCCCGGCCTGATAAGCCGTATCTATAGAAAATGGTTATCCGTATTCAAAGAAAATAAAGAGACGTATAAAGCGACAGTGTTGTGGAACTATTCAGTGTGAGAGAGAGATTTGTAGGTCTCATGGTTATTCATTCTATCATTGTACCATATTTCAAACTCTATTCTGAGTTATGTAGTATCGCAACATTAGTCAGATCACTTGAACTATGTTCAAGCGGCCATTGAAATGGACTCGCATGGCTTAACTGAACCATGTTCATTCGTTTCAGAAGTCTTTTTATTGATTCAGGAGTATTATGTAGCCATTGGTAACACTTATTTTCATTTTTGTGAGATCATTTTATTTCAGTAAGAAAATCGTGCTACAGTGCCTTTAATGTCTTGCACTTGGTGACTTTCCACTCAGCAACGGGCTTTAACTCAGAAAATGTTCCTGTAATCTTGCACTGAAGAATGAAATTAGCCCAGTTGGTTGAGCATCAGACATTTACACAAGATTCTGGGTTTGAATAACTAGTTGATGTAATGGTTTCACTTCTGATCAATGTAACCCCAATTAAGATCTTGTCCTTGGAACCTATTCTCAAAATCACTGTAGGTCAACAATTGTTAACTTTGATTGTAGCCCATGTTTTAGAATGGTTGTAGTGCTAAAAATGTTTACAAATAGCTGTCCTAGATATCTAAGTACTTACTTCTCCTAAAGAATATATGTGGTACTATAAATCTTTAATTAAACGGCTGCCTTGAATAATCGATAACCTATCATTTTCCCCATTTGTCCATACTTCTAATAATAATATACATTTTAACGCCTAATATCCAGTGCAAGCACTGCTCAATGGCGGTACATTATTACACTGAAGGAATTGTTCTTTTGGTGCTGCTACTTAGCGCTCCGCACGACCATATATGTCCGTACTTCCAGTGTTCAGGTACCCATTTTAACAGCTTGGTGGACTGAGTGCAATGTGGATGAAGTGCCTTACCCAGGGGCACAACACAGTATAAGACCCAGGTCACACATTTTTGGTATCTCCACCGGGAATTGAACCCGGGCCGTTGGCACAAGAGGCAAGCATGCTAACCACTACACCACTGTGCTCCACGATTTATGCTGATTCCATATGCTGGAAAGTTACAATTTGTCCTTGCAAACACAACTTCCTGTTGTCTGCACCTAGAGCAATGAGAATGGTCTCTTGAATCCCCTGAACCTGCAGAACAATATGGACAAATTTCACTTTGACAAACAAGACCAATGGTAATTTCCTCCCTCAGACATGAAGGCAGTTATCATTTCTAATTTTAGTTTTTTAGCTCATTGCTACTCAGACCCCAAAAAACATCTGTGTGCCAAGCATGTCTAGTAATGAGGGCAAGTCTCATTTTCGGGATTAATGTCTTCAGTCAGTCACATCTGCATTCAGAGAAGCAGACAGGATGTGTGTTTGGTTCCTGCTTTCTCTGTGACAAATCTGTATTATCAGAGTGAAACCATCAATATATATATCGATTATAGGTTTAATGGATATTAGAGAACAGAAACTAGTCCTTCAAGGTTCAGCCAATTAGTCCAGCAAGCCAGTTGTCAATGTCACTAATATACTCATGGTAAAAATGGTACACACCCCTAAACAGAAAATTTATTTTAGCAAATTAAATGCATGGACAATTAATATAATATATATTATGGTATTTTCAAAATTAAATGGCACAAACACATGATGTAAACTATAAAATACTTGCCATGTATGTATTGCATTGTGTGCAAATGATACTCCATGAAAGATTTTGTGTATATTTGGATTCAGTATTTCATTATTTATTATAACCAAAATGAGAACTGTAACAATGTACCAATGCCAAGATCTCAAGACACAAAGAATGAACTCTTTTGAATAGATATAATTTTTCTTGTATTCCTCTTTCTTTATTTTAAAATACAAGTGGAGAAATAGCAAATGCAGTTATAAGCAAGCTGTTCAGCAAACATGTAAGCAAGCAAGCAGGCTAGCAAGTAGGCTAACAGGTAAGCAAGCAGGTAAGCAAGCATGTAATCAAGCAGTTCAGTAAACATGTAAGCAAGCAAGCAGGTAAGCTTGGTAAGCTAGCAGATAAGTTTGGTAAGCTAGCAGGTAAGCTTGCTTAGCTAGCAGGTAAGCTTCTTAAGCTAGCAGGTAAGCTAGGATGTAAGCAACCAAGCATGTAAGCAAGCATTTAATCAAACAGGTAATCAAGCAGTTCAATAAACATGTAAGCAAGCAAGCAGGCCAGCAGGTAAGCTTGGTAAGCTAGCATGTAAGCAAGCATGTAAGCAAATGTGTAAGCAAGCAAGTAGGCTAGCAGTTAAGCAAGTAGGCACTGGATTATGTTAGTATCTGCATCAAAACAAATAAGGAAATTGTTCTACTTAACCTAATAATCTTAAAAAAGCATCTCAAAGAAATAAATTGCTTATTCTATTGCCAATGTATTAAAACTGGATAAATGCTGTGATATCATTGCTGTAATGGCATATAAAATTGTCAGAAACATCACAGTGATGTGTCTATTTTAAGTAGCTATTTGTAGCGTGAGTGATATAAAAGTTTAGTTCTATTCCAACTTGTAGGTCAACTTTGCCAATTTACACCATTTCCTTTGGGCAGCTTGTTATTTTCAACATTATTTGTTATCCAGTGTTTCAATGATGGGACACAAGGTAATTTCATTCCATTCAACAAAAATACAAGTTGTATTTTGTGGATGTAATGCTGCTGTATAAATCTAACGTAGATAATAGGATTTTCAGGGTTACTTTCAGTCTAGCTCCTATGTGGAGAATGTCACTCTATAATTGAGGTTAATACTTTTCCTTCATAGTCATTAAAGGCGCTGTAGCACGTTTTTTGCATGTTATGATTTAAGCCATTTATCATTAAAATTGATGTAATATATTGTAACGTTAATCAGGGATTGGGAAAGACACCTTTGACAATGGGTCATTTTCAAGGCATTTAGTCATTTTCTGAATTTTAAATGGGCCAGTCCCCTTTGTAGCAATAGTAAAATTAAAGATTTTAATGGACCACCTTTCCCAATCCCGCATTAATGAGTTTAACAACTCATTACATGACCGTAGAAGCTGTATCCATAGAAATTTGTTATCCATATTGGAAGAAAATGTTGCGATATATAAAGCAACAGTGGCTTGGAGATAAATTTGTAAGTCTAATGTGAATTTAAGATTTGAGACAGCAAGAAGGTTGACCATTCCATCATAGAGTCATAATTAAAACTCTTACATCAGTCAGTGTGCTTCATGCAACTACCTTCGAGCGGCCATTTTATTGTGAACACCTTAAAATGGCTGCTTGAAGGGAAATGGACTCACATGGCTTAACTGAACCATGCACATATGTTTTGGAACCCTTTTTAATGATTGAGGAGTATTATTCAGCCATTCGTAACATTTATTTACCTTTTCGTGAGATCACTTTATTTTAGTAAGAACGTCGTGATACAGTGCCTTTAATAGAGATCTGGCAGTTTTATATTCGATAAAGTATCATTGGTAATTGTGTTGTAATCCTGCTGACAGATCCAATGTGGAAAGTATTGCAAGCCAAGTTAACAAACACTTTCAGTCCCTTTCTTGTATGGAGAGTGTTATACCTGTTTCAATTGTCAAAGGTCGCTGGAAAATATTGGTTTCTTTAAATTCAGTGACGGATCCAGGAGTTTTGAAAGGGGGGGTCCACCAATGGAAGGGGGGGGGGGGTCAAAAATTTGTTTTTCCCTATACCCGCCCATGCAAAAGAATTTGTGAAAGGGGGGGGGGGGGGGGGGGGGGGGGGGGCTGGACCCCCTCGACCCACCCACCCAATCCGCCACTGAAATTCTAATGAGTTTATTTTATGTCAGTACAAATCTAATGGATAATGGAAAACTGGTCCTTTAAAGAATATTCTTTGTTTTCTTGACTGTGAATTGTGAAAATAACTTAGTTAAAAGCCTTTGAGGTACAAGGATGTTAAGCTACAGGAATTGACATCTGTTATATCTCCAAAGGAATTATTAGATTTTCCTAGGATGTTTTCAGTTTATAAGGTAGAAGACTGATTTCTACCAGAGAAATGTTTTTGTAGATGATGCAGCAGTGTAAGTTCAGTGTACTTCGTTAAACAATTATCTGTGTTTCTTTATTATAGTGTTTTGAGAAAAACACTTCGGTAAAATGCCTTTGAGATGAAAAGGATGTTTCTTTCAGTGGTTTGACCCAATTCTGCTGTAATTTGCAATCCATTGCTGATTTCGAATTCAAAGTACTTATTTCAAAGTGACTGTTACAAAGTGACTTTTCCAATGTGAGCTTATGACTATAAGTGACTTTTCAAATTGACTATTTAAAATATTTTATTTCAATTTGTCGATTACGGCAAGCTCATTTCAATGTCCTACTTTATTTCACTTTGAATTGTAATTGCCTTGGATAACAGTTTGCGGAACGCCTAGTTTTATTTCACGATTCCCTCGAGAGTATCCATTTGGTTTGTCTTGATACATTTCAAATGCAACTATTTCAAGTCATTTCTGTAGAAAAAAGTATATGTATATATTTATTTAAACAATTATATTCATGAACAATGACCAACATTTTTTTTAAAAATTTAGCAATGATGTAATGATTTTCCTTTACAATTGAAATTTTGAAAAATTGCAGAATTTCTGTAAAGAATTTTCTTTCTCGTTGCCATGATTTAGTTGAACTAAATCAATAAAACATCAAAAAATATTAACCAACAATCATGAAAATGTTATTTTTTGTCAGAGTTTTATGTATATGTTTCTTGGTAATCACAAAAAACAGTTGTTTTTATGCCTCTGAAATAATATTTTCATGTAAGGAAAGAAACTATTTTCTGTCTAAACATTTTACCTCAACATAATGAAATCATTTGTATAGTGTCATTAAATATTCAAGGAAAAAAGAGACAAGAATCGATATTCATTTTAGGTATTGAACGTAAGAATTCAGCATTTTGAGGTGACACTTCTCGTCTAGCTTGTTTGATGAGTTACAAGACCGTTTTTAAGTTGTATCTACTGGGGGAGTGGTAGTGCAGTGGTTAGCGTGTTCGGCTTCGGATCAAGAGGTGTGGGGTTCGAATCCCGGCAGGTGTTCGACATCTTTGTCTGCAGTAGAGAACTGTTCTAGATGCAGTAAGGTTTGGGTGCAATGCTACACTGAATTAAAGTGCAGTACCACCCATGGTTCGCTAGTTCCAACTGTAGCTCACAGTTTTCACCACAGTGCATAGCCATTGTGTTGCAGGCTTTCTCCCTGCAATAATACTAGCAACTGTGATCGAGTGAAATACTCTTAAAAGCGGTGTTGACCCTATTTCAGCTCACCTCTATTTACCATACACTTCTTCAGTCCAAAATGCTCACGGCACTCTCCCTTTGCCTTTGCCTTTGCCTTTGCCTTTGCCTTTGCCTTTCCCTTTCCCTTTCCATTTCCCTTTCCTCTTTGCCTTTGCCTTTGCCTTTCCATTTGCCTTTCCTCTTTGCCTTTGCCTTTGCCTTTCCCTTTCCCCTTTCCCTTTCCTCTTTGCCTTTGCCTTTGCCTTTGCCTTTGCCTTTCCCTTTCCTTACTATTCCCTGAGAAGAATACAACCCAATCCGCCAATTCAGGTTCTAAATAGAGGATATCTGTCGTTAAGTAACACCATTTATTATATGACGAGCAGTGAAATACTGGGATTTATCAGTGAAATAAACTGTCTATCAAGCTACAGTGAAAATAACTTATATTTTCACTGAGAACGGTGACTGATATAATTTGACGTCATGCAACAATGGTCTCGCGCAGCGATTTGGCTTATGACGTCACAGTGTTACTGTGGTGACGGGCTGTTCCTTGCGGGCGCTTGGCGTGAAAACGACCCTTTTCGGACGTAATTACATGGATAATATCATATAATAAATAGAATATCCGTAAATTCTTGACAAATACCATGTTTATCTCATCTTGTGAGGTAGAAAAGTTATATATTTTCACTCGTGGCTGCGCCACTCATGAAAATATAACCTTTCTACCTCACTCGATGAGATAAACATGGTATTAGTCAAGAAAAGACAGATATCCTCTATATCTCCTCGAATGATGTAGAAGTTTATATTTTTTACCTCATAAATATAAAATATAATATATTCACATTTTCAAAGACTTGTTGTACATCTGAATAGGTTTGTGATATGTGAAGTGGTATGTGAATAGTATACGATCTAATCAGAAACATGAGTATAAAAAAATTAACATGTGTCAAATTATAAATATTCAATTTAATTTTTAGAGAAAAATGCTTTGAAACAAACAAATTTGCTTCAAAATTATTAACCTTGTAATGACTGAGAGAGAGAGAGAATTTAAATGCTTTTGAAACCCTCATTTAGATTAAAACATTCTGGGATTTAACTTTAGACCTCTAATGGAATAAAACAATAGATAAATGTCAAATCCTTCACTCTTCGACAGTTAATCATAAAATTTGGTCTTTTGTTCTTATGAATTTGAATATTTAGCTACTCACAAGTCTAATTGTCTTATTTGACCACATCATTGCCATGTCCATTAAGGATCAGGGAATGTTATGCAAGAAATGTCTTGCCAAAATGCATGTTTATAATGAATTCATAAATATGCTTTCTAAATTTAAACTCTCATTTAGATAAAAATAAAGAGATATTACTTCAAGCTCTAATGGAATAAAACATAACCGATAGATGTCAAACGCTATACTCCTTGACAGCTATGCTTTCTAAAATCACAAAATTGTGACATTGTTCTATGAAATTGAATATTAAGTTCCCCAAAGTTATAATTGTCATGTAAAACCCTATACTCTTTGACAGTTGTGCTTTTAAAGTCACAAAATTGGTCATTGTTCTTATGAAATTGAATATTTAGATTCTCAAAGTTCTGATTGTTTTGTTTGACCATATCATTTCCTTGTCAAAGTATTCGGAAATATAACGCAAGAAATTTGTCAGTTTAAGAGGCTTTTTGAAAGTTAGCCATTCTTAGAGTAATCAAAGGCTTGTTATCAACGCAAAAAAAAGCAAATTTTGCAAAAGTTTTTTTCTATAATGATGCCAAATTGTGAATTTATTAGGTCCATTAGTCCAATGTGCCTTCTAAAATGTCAAATTTATAGACTTTATGTTATGCCCTTGACAATTTTGCATTAAATTGACAAGAAAATTGATATCAGAGGAAAACATGAAATAAATTCTCAAAAAATTATGATGTAATATTATTTAAGAAATAGAAGACGAGTTGATGTGCTTTATCGTTGAATAAAACATAGCAGGGAGCATAAAACACGAAGGGCATAAGGACATAAGCATAAAACATATGTCAATTTTTAGCTAAAAATTGTCTAAATTCAAAATTATAAAAAAAAAAACTTTGAAAAATATTGTTTTTCTTCATAACCTCTTGTCTATAATGGGGGTCAGAATATTCCAGAATAACGTATCTAGATAATCTCTTTGTTAAAAAGTTGTAATTCCTGTAAATTATGTTCAGAATATAAATCTGCACTGATCAATTCTCTTCTTGTTCTCGTGAAGACTTCATAATATTTTTCTTGTCTTCTGCTTCAACAAAAGATAAGAAATGGACCTACGATGGTGTTAGGTTTTCCCATATGATTTGTTCTCAAGTTTCCTCTTTACAAAGACCAGAAATAATACCCTAATGCTCTGGTTTATTGCAAGTGATAATTTTTCTGCTTCTGCTGTGTTAATTCTGCTTCAACAAAGTATAAGAAATGGAACCCAAATGGACACTGTGAGGTCTTTCAATCATTTATGTTCTCAAGAAGATGTGAGTGAGTGAGTGAGTTGGGGTTTAACGCCGCTTTCAAGAGTATTTCACTTATATCGCGGCTGCTGGTATTATGGCAGGGAGAAGGCCCGCAACGTCATGTGGCTATGCACTGCGGTGAAACCTGCGAGCAGCGGCTGGAACTAGCGAACCATGGGTGGTACTGCACTGAAATTCAGTGTAGCATTGCACCCAAACCTTACTGCATCTAGAACAGTTCTCTACTGCAGACAAAGTTGCCGTGCCCCTGGCAGGATTCGAACCCCAGACCTCTTGATCCGAAGCCGAACTCGCTAACCACTGCGCTATCCCGCCCCCCAAGAAGATGTGTGAGTGTTTGCAGATGACCACAAATAATACTCCAATGTTATTGCAAGAGATCATTTTGCCTGTCCTTTTCCCAAACAACTGAGAAAAAAATGGAACCCAAATGTTGGATTTTCAAATTGTATGTTTCAAGAAGATCATTGATCTTATACAAATGACATAATACCCCAATGCTGTGTTATTCCAATACAATACAATCCAATCCTCAAGAAGACTGACCATAAATAAAACCTAATACTGTTCTAGTTGTCTAATAGCAAGAAATCATTTCTCTTGTCGTCTGTTTCACGAAATGATAAGAAATGGAACCAAGATGGTGTATGTCTTCCAATAATTAATGTTCGCAAGGAAATTGTTTGATGAAAATGATCAGAAATTCTACCCAAATGATGTGTTCTTGAGATCATTTGTCCTGTCTTCTGTTTCAAGAAATGAAACTCATATGTTCTCAAGGAAATTATTGTTTGTATGCAAATGATCAGAAATTCTACCCAAATGCTGTGTTCTTTAGATCATTTCTCATGTCTCCTGCTTCAAGAAATGGCAAGAAATGGAACTCAGATCATGTGAGATTTTCACTAAGTATTTGTTCTCAAGAAGCTTATTGAGCATATACTGATACTATAAATAAAACTCCAATGCTGTGTTATTGTTGTCTAACAACAAGAGATCATTTCTTCTGCTTCAAGAAATGACAAGAAATGAGACTCAGACCATCTGAGGTTTTCCAATAATTTATGTTTTCAAGGATAGGTTGTTTGTATGCAAAAGACAAGAATTACTACCCATGTGTGTTCTTGCAAGAGATAATTTATCCTGTCTTCTGCTTCAAGAAATGACAGGAAATGAAACCAAACTGGTCTGAGGTCTTCCAATAATTTATGTTCTCAAGAGGATTGTTATTTGTATCAAAAGACCAGAAATATTGCCCATATGCTGTGTTCTTGAGATCATTTCTCCCGTCTTCCGCTTCAAGAAATGACAATAAATGAGACTCAGATGGTCTGAGGTTTCCAATAATTTCTGTTTTCAAGAAGATTGTTGTTTTCATGCAAAAGACCCAAAATACTACCCAAATGACGTGTTCTTGTAAGAGATCATTTCTCCTGGCCTCTGCTTCAAGAAATGAAAAGAACTTAAACTCAGATGGTCTGAGGTTTTCCAATAATTTCTGTTTTCACGAAGATTGTTGTTTGTATGCGAGTGACCAGAAATTCTACCCAACTTAATTCTGCATTCTTGAGATCATTTGTCCTGTCTTCTGCTTCAAGAAATTATAAGAACTTAAACTTAGATGGTCTGAGGTTTTCCATTAATTTATGTTCTCAAGAAGATTCTAAAGCATTACTGAGACCATAAATAATACTCCAATGCTTTGTTATTGCTGTCTGCAGTCAGCAAGAGGTTATTTCTCTTATTTTCCGCTTCAAGAAATGACAAGAAACTCAGATGGCCTGAGGTTTTTCCAATAATTTATGTTTTCACAAAGATTGTTCTTTCTCGAGGATTACTAATATCATAAATAAAACTCCAATGCTGTGTTATTGTGCAGCCAGCAAGAGGTCATGTCTCTTATTTTCCGATTAAAGAAATGACAAGAAATGGGTGGAACTCAGATGGTGTGAGGTGTTCCAATAATTTATGTTTTCACAAAGATTGTTCTTTCTCGAGGATTACTAATATCATAAATAATACTCCAATGCTTTGTTATTACTGTCTGCAGTCAGCAAGAGATTATTTCTCTTATTTTCCGCTTCAAGAAATGACAAGAAATGGGTGGAACTCAGATGGTGTGAGATTTTCAAAAAATATTTGTTCTCAAGAAGCGTGAACCAATGACCAGAAATAGAACACAGATGTTGTCGGCGACACTGTATGTTAGAAAGGGAAAGGTGAGACTGTCTGGTGACCTTTCAGAGACTTTGTGTTTTGCTGGTTGTATGATTGGGTGTAGATCCTCTCAATTGTCACCTTCTAGGCTAGCTAATCATCGCTAATCATCTCCACAACCTCGTGAACCTGATCTTAACAGTGAGAAGATGAAGATTAGTCTATGTGCCCAATGTAAATAGACACAGCAGTGTTTGAAATATTTCTTTGGGCAAGTAAATATACAGTCAAATATAGTGTCTGAAATATTTCTTTGAGCAAGTAAATATAGACAAGAATAGTGATTGAAATATTTCTTTGAGCAAGTAAATATAGACAAAACTGCTTGGCTACTTAAATGCATTATTGCCTGACAAACTTTTTAAAATAAATATCGTGATCCAGGGCCTCCTTATTAATATAGAGGCCCAGTAACCAGGATAGCTATAATTCTAGGTTCTTAAATTTGTTAAGCAGTTAGAAGACATTTAGATATTGAAACAAAATTCTCTGGATTTTCATGTTCATATGTTCTAGATCATCTTTAAGGTTAGAATTAGACCAGTAAATATCGACTAGTAAAAAAGATGAATGACTAAAATATAACCTTGTAACCCGAAGACTTACAATTTAAAGAACTTGAAGTTGGAGTTGTTGCTTCGTTGCTTGACACTCAATGCTTTAACTGGCACTGCACTGTGGTTGCTGGGTGCAAAATGCTAAAAATTAATTTTCAATGTACACTGTTTTGCAGACAATAAAAGAGTTATTATTATAATTAACATTATTATTTTAGAACTCTCTCAAAGTTTGACTTAAATAGAGAAAGACAAAATTGTTATCATGGCATCTTGTTCCTCTCAATATATATAGTTTACAGTCACTCTGTCATGAAAGAACATTACAACTTTTTATTCACATCACAAATCAATTAAGGCCAAGACAAGACACGAATTATTCCCCTGATAGCTTAAAGGCGCTGTAGCACATTTTTTGCAAATTTTAATTTTTCAAATTTCCCATTTAATATGATTATTTATGTCATTTATATTTACTTTAGAGGGTAAACCATCTTATTACACAAACCAATTATCCGTAGTGGTAATAACGGTGTTGCGTATAAAGCCACAATTGCATGGCGGCCATTTTATTGTGAACACAATTTATTATTTCGAATGACAAAAAAAAATTCCCATGGCTTTACGGAACCATATACACTCATTTGTAACTTGATTTTCCGAAGAGAGAAGGGTGTTTTACTATTGTTGACATTATTTTTCAAATACATTTCATCGACTTATTTGAGCGAAAAAACGTGCTACAGTGCCTTTAAAGATATACTCTGTACAACCTGTTCCTCCAAATAAAGAAATGACAAATTCTTCTATCAAGAAATCTTGCTTTCCTTTCAATCAACACTTTGACAATGGTAAAACATTTCTTCAAAGTACAAGAATGGTTAAAATAATAATATACTCAATGTATTTCAACAACTGGAAGAGCAAGCATTAACTCTGAGCATAATAGATTTTGAAGACAACCTTGTCCTAAATCTTCTTAACCGTCATTTTCTACTTTCCTAATCAATACATGGAGAAAGACAACAATTATTGCTCTTGTGCAGTTCACAAATATTCTGTGCATTTATTACTCCACATCACCAATCAATAACTAAACAAAGACAATTATGAATCATTAATGAAGGAGAAAGCAAATGCTTCAAAGCAGCATGTATATAACAATAAAAGATCTTTACATCATGTATATGCCTGTGGCGCTTATTGCATCAATTATGGTAACACTAATTATGTTCTTCAAATTCAAAGCTCTGTACTTGATAAAGATTGAATAGTTGGAATATTGACAACCAGAAACTTTTTTTTCACATAGACCAATGATAATTTTTGCATGAGTTATATGATATCACTTAATTCTTATTACCCGTATGGTCGGAAATAACCGAGTTAATATTTTCGATACGAGCACATGTGCACGTATCACGTTTGCCTAGCAACCCTTGTTTCACCGCGACTTCCCGTCTGTGACGGCATAAAACAATGGTTTGTGACATCGCTGTAGCTTGACGTCGCAACAGATGTGTGCTGTGTCCTGGCTATTTTTACACGATTCAAATGCGAATAGATTGGGTTATAAAGAAATTATTACACTCGAAAGTATGCCATATGACTTTTATGAAGCTTGTGCAAATTTATGTATAACCCATGCTCTCGCTCGGGCAATACAAAAATTCACAATCGTTTCGTAAAAGTCATATGACACACTTCCTCAGGTAATAATCTCTATTTATGCTCTCTCAGATATATGGACATAGTAATGCCATCTATCTGAAGTTTTCACTGCAATACATAACCACATGGCGTTGCAGGCTTTCTCCCTGCCATAATGCTAGCAGCCGCGATATAAGTGAAATACTCTTGAAAGCAACGTTAAACCCCAACTCCAGACATGCCTACCCTTACGATTTTGGCGTAAGCCTTACTATTTTGGGGGTCAAATTACGACCTTACGATCGAGTAGAAAAAAATACGATAAAATCAAATAAATCAAAATAAATTTAATTTTACTTCTCTTATCATAAATCATCTGTATTTCTAATAAACTGTGTGTGAACTAACCTTTGTTTGTCATTTATTAACTGTTTTGATGAACGAAAAGCTAGTAATACTTATGTAAACACAAATCAACAGTTACTGTAAAAACCAGGAAGTAAACAAATTGATAAATATGGCAGTGCGCATGACTGTTCAATTATCCATTCGTAATAATTCTGTTATACAGAGTTTGTCTCAAAGCAACGAAACGAAAGCGCCGAATCGAAACGAGTTGTAAATTATGTAGTGCTCATAAAATAGTTACCTTACTATTAATTGGCTGAAATTACTATTTTTTAAAGGTGCTCCTACTATTTCTTACAAAAAGGGGTAGGCATGTCTGCAACTCACCTCACCTCGATCTGAAGTGGACGACAACTATCAATACATCAACTCTTACAAAATAAAGTGAGATGGATGTATTTCATGAGGTCTGAAAGATGTCTTCTTGAAATATGGACAAAGTAGATCTTCCCTCAGCTTGTGAATGTCAACTTTCAATTAGAACTACTTTACCAAAAAAGTAGTTCACAGTGGTTGAAGTGTTTGCCCTTCGTCTGAAGGACGTCTTGTCAGGTATCCTGAAAACCTCTTGGATAACACTGCAATCTTGTACGTTGTCTACTACAAGCCAGGAGAAACTGAAGATGGCTATATTTAATCTGTATAACCTTTAGATAACAATTTGGGTCATGTTCTGTGACAACATTGCTCCAAAAACAAGCACTGTTGGCAGTATAACAAGATACTCCAAGCTATCAGAATGTTATTGTGTCCACTTAGACATTTAATGCTTATTATGTAACATATAACTGGAAATGTTACATACCCACAAATTATATAATGTCTTAATTAATTTAAATAAAAGGATGCTTGCATGGTTACCATTTAACAAAAGGTCTTATTTCATAAAACGTTTTTTGCCAAATTTATATTATGATTGATTGTTAAAGGCCCCAGTGTCCAAAAATCCAAAAGAGAGGAATAGTATCCGTCTGGTTAAAATCGACCTTGTTCCGAGAAATAAAATTTGCAAAATAATGCATATACCGGGATACAACATGTTCTGTAGATTCCTCTCCACAAAGTCTGAGAACATCCCATATATGTGCATGTTCTGTACCAGTTTAGTGCAGATAAAACCGAGTCATATAATTGACCAATCACATGACGGTTTTTAACAGTCGCTGTTTTGAAAGCATCCAAAATCATTTGTTAACACATTCCTAATGTTACGGAAGCCGACGAAAGTATGGCTGTTGGGAGCTACCTGTGCCTTACTTCTTCCACCGAAAGCTTTTGTTGGACGTTCTGTGATTGGCTGCCTGAATAGCATAAGAACATGTAAGCGTACAGGCTGTTATCAGATGGTTTGGCGAGGAAATCTCTGAAAGGATATTAGTTTGAGTTCCGGTAGATGCACCATTTTGCAACTTTTATTCCTCGGAAAACAGTTGATTTTAATCAGACTGGGTATATTATTTGCATACAATCTGTACACATAAGAGAAACCAATCTGTCCTTGGAAGTCTTTTTTAGATTTCTGAAATTTGAATCAAAGTTAATTCATGTCTATTGTGAATCTTGCAAGATCTGATGTTGTGTGTAGAAATTGAAGTCTTTGCTTTAGATCTTGCGGTCTGGTATCACTCAGAGGTTAATTCCCTCTTTTGAATCAAGACAATCATGGTTTCTTTATGTATAATGTAGATTCTATGGGGTTTGTGGTTTAAATTTTATTCTCTGATTTTGCTCAACCAATACCTTTGATTACGGATCCAGACAAAGTAATTACTGTGTATAATCTGCATGGTCTGTAGAGTCTTTCTTGGATGTCTTGTCGTCTGATGTTGCTCAATATCCTGACTCAGTTGTGAATCCAGACGAATTGTTCTTCTGTGTATAATCTGTGAAGTCTTTGGAGCATGCTCCTGACACATTGTGTAAGAATTGATCTCTAAGACAATGATCAGGACATCATGGTCTGTGGAGTCTTTGGTTGACATTCTATGGTCTGATTTTGCTCAAAGGTAACCTGTTTCTAAGTTGGAGCTTAAGTGTTTGCTTGTGCATATTTTGCATTGCCTATGGAATCATCAGTTGGCATATTGTTTTAAGAATTGGTCCCATATATGTGTAATAAGAAACCAGTATGAAGGAATTGGTCGCATGGTTTGAATATGTCAGAAGGTACACACTGGATACTTTAGGGATGTCAGGAGGTTCACATTGGATATTATAAAGGATGCCAGAACTTGTGGTGGCACATGGTCCTGTGCATAGCTCAGTCGACCGCTATCAGTGAAGTTCAGCAACAATGGCATGGCTCACTGGATGGTTGGGTTACCCGCCTCATTGCTGGAAAAAAACTGAGAGTTTGATGGGTGATTCCCTGCCCCACACAGAGACATGAGTTGAGAGGATTGTGGTGTCACCTTGGGCAAGGGACTTTATTCGAAATGTGCCTCTGTTCACTCAGCAGTACAATTGAGTACCTGGTTTGGAAGTGAAGGCAATGTGACAGATAAGAAGAAGTGGAAGACGTCTTACTAAACTAGTGTCCAAAAGAAACAATACCATCTATTTTTTAAAATAACTTTGTACAAAGTGATTTTCTTCGTATGAACACATGGTTTTGCGTATCCCACATCCCAAATGCAGTCAGTGTATTCAATCGAAAATACCGAGAACATTTTATCACATCCGAAGAAATGGTGCACTTTGTGAGAATGACATTATTTTAGGTAGCATAGTTTGCAACTGCAGATAAAGTGTATAAAACGGCTGACCTTACACGTTGGTATCAAAGCAACAAAAAGCACATAAGAAAATATCGGGTTTGACAGCCATTGAGAGTGAGAGGGCCGTTGGAATTGTCACATAGCGAGTCTCACACGCCGATGACGCTAGAAGGTTCGGTTGCGCGCGCATAGCAGTCACCAGGTTAACGCAACGGTTACGTGATAAAAAAGGTCGGACAACATGCAGGTCGAGAAGAAGGTGATTACGCTTATTGAAGACCGCCACATCCGGGTATTTCATCTCTGAAACCCATTCATCATTACGACGTTAACGTCAAAGACGTCACTGAGACACGTGATTAGCAGACAACCTTGGTAAAAGAGATTGAAGACTCATGATATCTGAACACGTCGTCCATACCACAAAACGTTCTTGAGGCGTTAACAACGAGTAAACAAACAGGCGAATTCAACGTTGGCAACAGAGAGACTGAGAAATGGTCATGCTCCCATATGGGAGCAGATTTTGCATCTTCAAGAACAATGGTAGACAACGTGTGTGCCGAAGAATTAGTGACCTTTATGCTCTGACTTGCGTCCAACAAGTCAGCCCATTGCCTCCTTGATGAATGACAAAGCTTATCTTCTGACGTCATCTGACGTCTGACGTCATCAACCCATAGACGTGTACTTGCCCGTTCTGACGCTCGGGATGGACATACCGAATACAAATGTGACTTAGTGACCCCTCTTTTGACATTTTCAACATTTGTCTCAGTAATTTGTGTGAATGAAATTTTCATTTTCAGATCCCTCACTTCAATACACACCTGCACAAATGAATGCAAAGTACTGATTGAAATGAATTTTGTACACATGTTAAATCAACAAAATCTCAAAAGAATAATACCAATTCTAGATTTCGGTGTGGTTAAGTTTTCCTGTAATGGCCGCTCAAAGACGTTGTATCGTTTCTTTTGGACACTAGTTTACAATGTCTTTCAAATCTTGGAATGTCATGTCATGTTCTTTAAAACTTTTTGTCTCTTATATCATGAACACTGAACAAACAGATATGTCTCGAGAAAATCTGTGACAACCTTTATGTCTCTTTAATCCAATTCTCTTTCTGCATGTGTGTTTTCTCAAGACGTTTATTATTGTCACAAGTGTTTGCATTGGACAATAAAGACAAGGACAAAGTCTTATAAATTCCAGTGTCAGTTCAAGACATTTCACAGATTCCTAATTTTATTTGCAATCCTACTTGTAGCCAGTATTAACCATTTTTACCTGAATTTGACATTTTAATATCTATTGATTGATTTGAAGTTCAACATAGAACATATACAAGCAGCAACCATTTTTACCTCAATTGTCATCTGAGCAGTTAAAAAATGTCCATTGACTAATTTCAATCCAAATGATAAAAATATTATATTCATCCTGAAATGCTGATTGCTGTGCTTAATGAAGTGAGTATTTCCTGAGACTTTCATTAATAATTTACCTTTATCCTTAAAAAAAAGTACAAAGATTTTAGAAGCATGAAATTTCATCTTTACAATTATTGCTAACAAAAGATGTAATTGAATAAGTTGGCTAATTGATATCATGTAAAAGAAGTTTGAAAAAAGTCAAGTCATAGTACCGGTACATAATCTTAAAGAAGAAACAAAAGCAGCAACAAATCTATGCTTTGCTAGAAAGAAATTGCAAGTGCGAACGTCAACCAATAACTTGTCTTTGAGGGGCATTTAGAAGTGGAATACATCAGAAAACACGATTTTTGGAAAACAACTTCTACATTGTGTAGATAAACATCATTTCAGAGTATATGCTCACTTGTTCGTCCGTTCCACAGTGTTTCGATTTAACCTAGATCCATCTTGCTCAGATGTCCAGATTTCCTAAAGATTCAAGAGAGATGTTCCAATACTTGATCAAAAGTACCAATAAATTTAGCTGGAACTGATACTAACACACAATATCGGTCAGACAAACAGATCTCCGTGCCAATTTCCTCAATAAGGCATGAAAGGCAAATTCTTCCCGATAAATTTGTCGGATTACTTTGATGGTTGTAAAATTCAGACGGGACACAGGATCCTATTTGTCCAACATGTCTGCTACACATTTACCAATTCCACTAATAAAGAGGAATCTCCTTTTACCGATTTCCAGAGCTTCTCTGGTAACTGTGTTTACAGAATCGGTGAGGGTGTTTGATTAATGCTGGGCTTGAAATCTTTCAGTTTGACCTATGCAGGATTGATATTGAGTAGGTTCTAGTTAAATATTTTGATCCAGGAGCTTCTTTGCTAAATTTTATAAATTGAGCAATTTTCTGTATTCTTAAATCAAATGTTTTTCCCCATTTCCTGATATTTAACTTTATAATCCCCTATAAAATAAATTCCTTAAAGATCCTTCTATGGCTTTGATATAGTATCTCCACAGTACTATCACACCATCTTTTCACATGTTTACTTCTAGCCAAAGCATTGTTTTGAAGGTCGAGAAGAATCCGTGAAGATGATTGGACAGCTATGGTATGGCAATAAAACAACTTCTTCTTAAGTGCAGGATTGATATTGAGTAGGTTCTTGTTAAATATGTTGATTTAGGAGCTTCTTTGCTTATTTTTATAAATTGAGCAATTTTTCTGTATTCTTACATCAAATGTTTTTCCCTTTCCTGAAGCTGAAGCATTGTTTTGAAGGTTGAGAAGTATCCATGCAGATGCATGCACAGTTAAGCTGCTGACGATATAGCAATGAAAAACTTCTTCTAAAGTGCAGGATTGATATTGAGTAGGTTCTTGTTAAATATTTTGATTTAGGAGCTTCTTTGCTTATTTTTATAAATTGAGCAATTTTTCTGTATTCTAAAATCAAATGTTTTCCCCTTTCCTGGTGTTTTTGCAATAACTTTGTAAAGTCTCAGAAGGTAACTGATTGTTTGAAGTTAGCTGCTGGAATAGAGATTGAAATTAGACTCAGATTCTTCATTTCAGATTCTTCTTACCTATATCAAATGGATTCAATCGGTAGATCAAATGGTAGATCAAATGGTGATGGGGTTTGTCTTTCTCTATTCATGAATAAAATGGGGAAAAAAACTCTCTCTCCTATCATTGCTTTAATTGAGATTGAGATTATGTCTAAGATTCTTCAATTCAATAGATTCTACTTTCAGTAGATTAAAATAGTAGATCAGATAGATTTTTGCAGTTACTTTATCAGAGTTTGATGGTAAATGTCTGATCTTTCATTGCTGAAGTGTTGAGTAGATTGTGTCTTATTAAGCTATACGACATCATTCTTTTGACGAATTGCACATTTGTACCTTATACTTATTGGATTCGCTAAAGTTTCAAGAACTTAGAGTTAATTTTAAATATTCTAAAAAATTACGAAGGATTTAAATAAGTAAATATTTTTCATATTTTTCATTTTTGAAACTCCATACAAGACAAGCCATGGCATACACACAGCATGAAGCGTAGCACCTCCTCCTTTCCTGTTTGATAGAATGTACTCCTCCTTCCTTAAGAATATATTTAGGATGGCAAGAGTTTCTTCCACTTCCTCCTCCAGTAGAAACTCCCCCCTTCTACCGGAAACCACCCCCTCCCCCTCGTCAATCAGTCCCCTTGCAGTCTGTCCGCCTTGTCTTTACTCTGGCTAAACGCTCCCCTAAATCACATTGATTGATCTCTGCTATAAGCCCTGCTTGTCACTTAGTTTATTATTCCTCAATTAGTGTCCATCTCGTGAGTTATTCTTACAATCAGGGGTCCTTAGACATGTCCTAGTTAGACCCGATCAATTTTAGGGTCTTACCCCTGCAACCAATATATACTTTTCTACAACTTGGTACAGAAGGTTTCGGCTTTACAGAACTTTAAAGTTCAGAGAAGTATAAGAAGAGTCAGGGATAATCGCAGGATGTCTTGCCATCAGGTGCAATTGACTGATGATAATTTTGCTATTTTCTTGTTAAAGGAAACAGGGAATATGTTTTCAACTTTTTTTTAACAAATAGTATTTTGAATTGATTAAATTTGTCTGTTTTTCTTCCTTTCAAGTTGTGTATTTAATAAGTTTAATCATTGAACACTAATTACCCTTTATTTCAATATCCTTAATTGACAACTTTAATATGATTGATTGTAACTCATAACTAGGGTCACTGACAAGATTAACTGCATCCGGCCTTTGAGTTGGCGATAAACATTTATCTACGAACAAATATTAATTGTAACTGTGAACAGAATAAAAAACTTAAGCTTGCCCTAGACCAATGAGACAATGACGCTAACGTCTGTGCATGGGTGAACACAAGTTAGAAAATTACAATATCACTGGTCAAATTTGAGTAAGGCATGAATATTAAGAGAAACAAACAAATTCTTGAGTGGGCTGAATCTAAAAAACATCGATGATGTATCAGTTCTTGGTGATTCGCCCTAGCCAATTTGCGGGTATTCATTGTCAATCAACATAGGGAAATCAACCAATCAGAATCAAGGATACATCAAAATCATGTAACAATAAAAATTATTTGTGTCGAAATTCTGGTGATAATACGTCAATGTTTCATACCATTAATTTTTTCATAGATTTCATTCAATGTACTCATCTGTGTTGGAGCTCTTGTTTCCTTTTTGGAAATAGAATGCCTAAAATGGAGATTTAGAATATTTTTCAGAAATATCTATTTAAAATTTATTCTAAGAAAACCTTAAACTTTTTTTAAAACAGACATTGCCTTCTATATCTCTTTGGTAAACATTGTTGCAATCACTCATTTAAGCTGGTATTGACAGCTAGGATAATAATCAAAACAGAATTCGGAGTTAAATTTTTTTAATTTTTTTTAAATCTAAATATAATTTGAGTTTATTTCAAGATCCATTAGTTTGTCCTGTCACATTTATTTCTTGATATGTTCACTTTTTCCGCTAATTCGACAAGCTCTGTCATCCAGAAAACCAACTTTGACATTTCAAGGAAATTACTTTCTTTCATTCAGCCATTTTGGAGCAGGATTTCTTTGGTAAAACTCAAAGGCCTGGATTGTATTCCAAGAATATTCTGTTTTAAGAACGGTTTGTTGGGTTCCAAGAACACATTGTGTCTATTTCAGACACTTGAAGCTTTCTGTGGGTGTGAAGGTTTATTGACCTTCAGAGGATTTGAGGACTTTGTGTTTTCTCAGGTTGGAGAGTATATCCATCTTGTCTGTTGAACCCAAGAAAATATCTTGGATAATTTCCAACCTATATTGGATATTTTTTAGCAGAATTTTTTTTTATATTGGTATACTTGAGCAGAAAACAATGATGAAGGATTTAGCATATACTATACCATCATGTATCTACATAATAAGTACAAACGATATCCATATTAATAGTAGCTTTGATTCATATGAATGGTTCTTAAATACTCCAATTACTTGTAACATGGCACTAATGAAATCTGCTTTTAAGAATTACATACCAGTAATACAATAATGATTAAATATCTATTGACTTACAAAAAAGGGGGGGGGGGGGGGGGACAGTGAAGTTTTATTTGCGAATTTCTTCTTATTGTTTACTCATATTCTTTTTAAATATTAACTGTCATTGAAGTATTGTTTTTAAACATCCACTGTCACTGAAATATTGTTTTTAAATATTCTCTGTCACTGAAATATTTTTTTTAAACATGCACTGTCATTGAGCAGCTTGAATGTTAAAAAAACAATTTTGAAAATAAATTACTTTAACTTATTTATTGACTAGGACCTATTACCAAATATTATCTTAAGTCAGTAACACTTCTTTCTTTATCAAACATTGACAAATATAACAATTCAAAACTGAAAATACACAGTTACATTAATACCTGCCAGCAAATCTCCTCTGACAGTCCATGAATTGTATTGGAACAACACCAAATGTCAATTTGCAAAGACGTGCAAATCCCTTAAGAACTTTTTGTCTAGCTAAGCGTTTTAGCAATAAAAATCTACAACAGTTCAAGCACTTTAATTTGTTTTCATTCCATCATTGTTACAGCAAATCTAATCGATGGTTTTGTTTTTCAGGATGAAAAAGAGGCCGAAAAACCGCCGCCTTCGGAAACCAAGTTTGGCGCCAAGGCCAAACATCATCAGACAAGTCGAAAAGAGGTGGGTATTGTGGGATTTTATTGACATTTTAAATTGTTTTTCAAATTTTATGATTCCTTTGTGAATTAGATACTAAAACAATTGTAAAATTTGAAGCAATTACGACCTTTGATTTTCAAATCCTGTAATGACACCAAGACTGATATATGACAAGCTTAAATCGTTACAATCCTTTCAAGTTAATAATTATCTTTGATGCAAAGGCAATGCTGTTATTCCAATGAAATACTGTTGTCAGCTTTAATGCAAAGGAATTAAGTGCTTTATTTCCAATTGAAATAATGTAGTCGTTGATGTTAATTTCAGTAGATTTATGATCATAAGGGATTTAAAAATTGAAAGTACCAATTAAATGTAAAATGATGCTTTTAAGTGAATTTTCAGCTTATTAGGTCTGAAAGGCCTGACGGGTTCATGGCATTGGGTCCGTCCATCCGTAACTTTTTGCTTTTTCGACTTCTTCTCCAGAACCAATGACTAGAGGGCTTAAATTTGATTTACTTAATCCTTGGCCAATGGGGATTATAGATTGTAGATTTGGCAACCCTGTGACCCCAAATAGAGGTCACAGGGGTCACAATCTAAAAAAAACTATTTTCATCTTCTCAGGTACCAATAGGTCTAGAAAGCTGAAATGTTGTTTGCAGACTCCTTAGCCAATGGGGATTCTAAATGTATATTTAGTGACCCCGTGGCTTGTGAATTTCATCTTCTTCTCCATTACCTAAATTGCTGGAAATTTGTTATACCTTTCTTAAGTTTCTGAAAAAGTTATAGTTTGAAACTTATTTAATTCATTGTTTAAAAAATATGATGACCTACAGAGCCAATGGCTCTATTTATATTGAGAATTTCCTCAAATGTCAAGAGTTTTATCTTTATCAGGTGACCAGGTTTAAAGTTATCATTCATGATCTTTGTATTGATTTCACATTGGTAAACTGTTTGAGAGGCTGTGTCTTTTATTCACATTGGTCGATTGTTTTTATGCCATATGAACAATATGAAGGAAATTCAAAACAGCTTGTAAATTTGTTAAAGAAAAGGGTTATCTTTAAAATTTTCATTAGTTTAATAATATATCTCACTCAATTCAATTCTCTTATAGAGTGCAACAATATCATTTAATTTACCAAACAAAACCTAACCGAAATTTCTAACAAAAATGAATGTTTGAATTCAACCTTGACATTTTCTTCTCCAGAATGAAAGGGCACACAAAACTGAAATGTTGGGTTTATAATTTGTAGATTTGGTGACTCGATCTGTGGCCCAAAATAAGTGCCTTGAAGGCCATGAGCTAAAAAACATTTCCATTGCTGATGACTGTGTGACTCAAGATAAGGGCCTCACAGGCTGTGGCCTAAAAACCTGTTTTGATCTTCTTCTCAAGAACGAAAAGGCCTAGAAAACTGAAATGTGGTTGACAGTCTCCTTGGCCAATGGAGATCATAATTTGTAGATTTAGTGACTCTGTGGCCCTAAATAAGGGCCTCATAGGTCTTTACCTAAAAACGTATTTTCAGCTTCTCCAGAATGAAGTCCTAGAAATTTTAAATCATGTGTACAAACACTGTGGCCAATGAGGATAAAAATTGTAGATTTGGTGACTCAGTTGTCTCTGCCTAAAAACGTATTTTATTTAATCAGAACTAAAACCTAAAAACTGAAATCTTGCGTACAGACACCTTGACTAATATGGATTATAAATTGTAGATTTGTTAACTCTCTGACAACTAAAGCCTGATGAGCTACAGAGCCAATGTCTCTTATTTCATGTTGTCAATGTTTGTCAAAATTTACTCATCCCATTTTATCACTGTTTCAGTTTGAGCTGCTGTATATCGAAGTGCTGTACACGATCAAACACAAGATCGGCGCCACCACCAGCAGTCACTCTCCATTCATACAGGACCTCTACCAGTATGCTCAGGAGTCCTTCGGGGTTCGGCCAGAGGACCATGCCAGGTTGCTTGCCAAGGCAACTGAAGAAAAGGTATTATTGTCCATGGTTGAAAATAAGCATATATGTTTAGCTCAGTATAAAGAAGTTGTCACCCATAATGTTTTTAATTCTTAATTTTTTTTTTATAAATTCTATTTAATTTATGTGAATAAAGATATGTCCATTCTTATGGAGATGGAAAAATTATGGATGATCAAAAATGTCAGAAATGTCACAAAAACAGCACCAATGTTCAAGTGAGTTCTCTCTCGACTTCAGTGCAATCACAAGTTGATTTAGAAGATTTGAAACAACGAATTCTAACATCCGAAAGTAAAATGAGTGCTAAAATCGATGCAGTAAATGATCGACTGCAGATGACCTTTGACAAAAGGGGTGATGTGACAACTGTCAATTTCTTCATATTTTACAATAGTGAGGTTTCTGTATATTCAATGCCACTCATACAATACTTTCTGGTATTCCAGCCTCCTATAGTAATCCTCAATGTGACAGTGACTGCAGCTAAAGGGCTCCTGGCTAAAGATGCTGATGGTAAGACTTCTTCCTCTTCTTTAGCTCATTAGGACTATAAGGGGTCCTCCATCAAACCACCAACATCTCCCCTTTGACCTGTATTCAATTCAGAGCCGTACCTCTAAGGACTCTTTGACAGCAAGGGCACACCTTTGGATTTTCAACATTCTAAAGCCTCTGCTACTTCTAAGGTTTCAGTTTTTGTTCATGGCAAACTGTTCATTCTGAAATTGTATGGAGAAGAAAACTATGTTTCTATGTCAAATGTCGAGTATATCCCACACAAAAGAGCAATTTTGAATTGTTTTAAAAAAGGTATTATTACATTGATTTTTCTTTATGGTTTTTTAAACTCATTTGGATTTTCAACATTCTAAAGCCTCTGCTACTTCTAAGGTTTCAGTTTTTGTTCAAGGCAAACTGTTCATATTGACTCCAGTTTCTGAAATTGTATGGAGAAGAACACTATGTTTCTATGTCAAATGTCGATTTATAATTCCACACAAAGAGCAATTATTGAATTGTTTTTAAAAAGCTATTACTACATTGATTTTTCTTTATGGTTTTTTAAACTGATTTGAATTTTCAACACTCTAAAGCTTTTGCCATTTCAAAGGTTTCAGTTTTTGTTCATGGCAAACTGTTTATTATTGACTCAAAATTCTGAAATTGTATGGAGAAGAACACTATTTTCTATGTCAAATGTCGATTTATAATTCCACACAAAGAGCAATTATTGAATTGTTTTTAAAAAGCTATTACTACATTGATTTTTCTTTATGGTTTTTTAAACTGATTTGAATTTTCAACACTCTAAAGCTTTTGCCATTTCAAAGGTTTCAGTTTTTGTTCATGGCAAACTGTTTATTATTGACTCAAAATTCTGAAATTGTATGGAGAAGAACACTATTTTCTATGTCAAATGTTGATTTATAATCCCACACGAAAGAGCAATTATTGAATTGTTTTAAAAAAATGGTATTATTACATTGATTTTCTTTATGGTTTTGAAACATGTAGTTCTAACATTGGTCTGGTTTTAGGTAGGCATTCTTCTTCAAGTAATGAACACATCATTATGTTTATAGGGTGTCAATTGTGGGTCCACAGTGTCTTGGTCATCCTCGGTTACCCAGGGTTTAATATATATATGCTCCGTTACTCTCCACTATATCAACCCTGGGAAACTCTATCAGAGAAATCTGTACTAAAATTACCCACCCTTGGCCGGCGTGAGCCAATCAAACTGCTACACAGCTTGGACCTGCGAACCAATGACAATTCATATCACTTCGTTGCAAAGCATGGGAGGTCATTTTTTTAGCCATCCGTCACCGGTTATCTCCCTTGACCATTTCCCTCTTCTCCTATTGAGCATTTTCTTTGGTTACTGACTTTGTCACGCTGGCAAAGGGCGGATAATTTTAGTACAGATTTCTCTGATAGAGTGTCCCAGGGGTGATATAGTAGAGAGTAACGGAGCATATATAAAACCCTGGGTAACCGAGGATGATGTGAAGGCTGCAAAAGAAATCAAAGAAGAGAATTTTTTTAATTTGTTATACAGTAAAGGTCAAATAACCCTGGTGTTGTTGGTAGGAGTAAAATTTATGGGAATATTCTATTTATTCATTTATGTTTCAACAGCTACAAAAACTATACAGAATGGCTGATCACATTATTTGAATTCATACTAGTTTTGCTTTTTCCTTTTGAAAGAAGAGGATAACATTTGCTTTTTAACGAGAATGAAATACTAGACCAGCTTTGTCCCTTGTGTTTTAAAGTTGTGGACCATGTGCACGAAGCATGACGGTTATCTTAAGTAAGATAACCTTAGTGTAATGTTAATAATGGAAGATAAGTTTAACCTTAGTAAATATTGCTATATATGCTTAAAGGTGCATCCATTGTGTTTCATAAATTTTATTTGGCCGTAATACGTTCCAACACACCATATGTGCTGTTTACAATACATACAAATTCACTTAGCTGGCATATTCATCCCCAATCGCCAAACATATCATAATTACTAGTTTTCAATTAAATCGAGTAACATCATGATGCATGTGCAGAAACCGAAAGTGCATGTCCTATTTACATGCACAGTAGTTATATGACCTATTGAACATTATCAACTCAAATTTGTTATTTTGTCTGGTGTAAATAAGATTCCAAAATTACATTTGACTCATTGGCCCGCACCACATGCGGTGCATTGTCCGGTTTTCGATCAGAAATCACTACTTTTACCTTCATATCGTCAATATACTAAGTCGAGTATCATTAAAATGGTTGTTTTCGGTAACAGTTGGTACTTCTCTATAAAATAAGACCATTTATAACATTTGTATATTTGACCCCCAACAATAACACAATGAATGTACCTTTAAAGCCTCAGTTCTGTCTATAACAATCATTATAATGACAATTTTCATACCCCAGGGTTCAGTGACCCCTATTGCATGCTGGGAATCCAGCCGGGTCAACCACCCGAGCAAGACCACAACACTGTGACCTTCAGCTCTGACGAGGAGTCCAGTAGCAAGGTCAAGGAGAAGGATCGGCGAGGGCTGCGCAAGTTCTCGACGAGTTTGCGTAAACGTAAGGACAAGGAACTAGTCAAGGAGCTGGTTCCTGCCCGTTACATTCAGACGACTGCTGTCATCCCCAACACACTCAACCCGACCTGGAGCGAAAAATTCAGATTGTAAGTACCTTGCCCTTATGAAATAGTCTGAGTTACCAATGATTTTCTCAATTTACATGGCATAATCTTACAAAAACCTCAAAAGTCAGCCCAGACTTATTAAAAAGTTACAAAATTACAGGATGTTGAATGGGTTTTTTGTACAATTTTGTAAACTTTTCCTTGTCGTTATGAAAAAAGAGATAACAATGATTTGTCAATTTTGATAGCCACATCATACAATAACCTCAAAAGGTTACCTTTCCAGACAAAAAATTACAAGAATATGGGCTGTTTGAGGTTTTTTAACCAATTTTGTTAGCCTTCACAGTGAATTCTATCTTAAAGGAGGGGTTCAATCAGGGTATTTTTAAAACAATAAATTCAAAGGGAAATTCCTTTTTATAGATTTAGTTTTTAAATCTTGATTATGACATAATCCAATTGAAACATATTGCTGAGACAAGCATGACAACTGTACGCATCAGTAAATATGATATTTACAATATATACTCCTGAACCAATGTCAGGGGTTAAAAATCTTTAAGTCCATGGTCAATGACTTACAAAATTTTATCTTTGACTTGCCCAAATAAATCACCAAAAAGTCAATGATTTTCCTCTTTTTTAAGACAACTATCAATATTGGCTGAACTTGAAGACAAAGCTTTGTGGTGTAGCTAAAGACATTGCTGTAAGTCAGTGACGACTCGAAAAGATTTTTCAACACCCAAATGTCCTGACTTGAGAAATACATGACATTTGAACAAATATGAGTCTATTGTGGGATTCAAAGCCACACCCTCAAAGTCAGGCAGTGTTAACCACTGTGGAGCGAGGTCTCAGTGGCTGAATAGATAAGCTGTTGGGATATTCAGTGCTGTCAAATGTTGTCTGAATTTGGTTGGGTTTGAATCCAGCAATGGATATACTCTTCCCGAAAAAGGAAAAAAATGTATAAATTGCAGTTAATGGGATCGCAAATATGCCAATCAAAAGTGCCAACATAATTAGATTACTTTGTAAATTTATCTTTTTCTCATTATCAGGATGCAGATAAGTCTTATTATTGTAATTGTAAACTTCTGCTTCAGTGATCTAATTTCTTTAAGAAATTGCTCAAAAGTTTCCGAAGTGTCTTTAGTTAATTGTCTCCTCCTTTAATCAGTATCTATCAATCAAGCATATGTTTCTAATCTAATTGTTCAATTAGAGAGAGAAATAATTTTTTAATTTTTAAATTGTAATTTTTTTTTGGAATTATCAGTTTTCATATTTTACACTGTTTTTAATTCATGAAAATATATCAATGAGTAATGTATTTGTAAAAATATTAATTTCATGTTATGAAATGTACGTATTTCATACTTAAGAAGAAAAAAAGTTGAAATTTTCAATAGTGAGAATGCTGACTGTCAATGAAACTTTCAATTTTCTCATTAACAATTTTGTTTATGAAAAAGAAATGTTAATGTCTTTATTGAAAACTTTTTATTGTAACATTTAAATGTAATGACTGAATTCAAATACCAAAACAATACCTTTCTTTTCTCATGTATTCCATTCCTATATGCTTTTAAAAGACTACAAATGTTGTCAAATTTGACTATATACAGTTTTTACTTAAGGGCATGTAAGTAAAGCAACATAGGATATCGTCTTTCTCAAGCTTTAACGAATGATCGGAAATAGACTTCATCATTTCTTAGTGAACGGACCCTAATGATTGAAGCACCGAAGTGCAAACTCTTTTTGTACCGAATATAGACTTTGGCGCCAATGGAGTCATTTGGTCATCTGCTGACTCTTAATTGCTCTTCGTTAGTGAAGGAAGGTACTCAATGATAGATTGTGGCCAGCTTATTCATCATGTAACATCACACCTCACGTTTAGCGTCACTCAGAGAGTCTCATAGATGTTGAGTGATGTGAGTCACGTGAGTGATGCTTAGTCCGAGTCTTGGAAACTCTACTCTTGTCCAGTGAGTCCTTGAAAATTTACTCAAAGGGAAATTTCACTTACCAACCTTTTGCCTTCCAGATTATTTTCCAGTGGCTATTGGGAAGTGTGTAAATGATTGTGTCGAAATGATGTTTATAAACTGACAGGCAAAAGAAAGTATAACACTCACTTGTTTTCGATTAATTCAATATTTTAAAGAAATGAGATGTATTTGATTATGACACACAATACAATAACACCTTTCGGCAGTAGTTTGAATGACTTAATTGGTGACTTAACTAAAATATCAGTATTTAAAGAAGACAGGGGTAATAAATGAAATTTACATCAACATAAACCCCTATGTTGTAAAATGTGCAGGACTAGGCACAATTGTTGATTTTCACATAGAGTATGAGTTAATTATATGTCGATGAACAGTTGTTTTTTATGAAAACTAATTTTGGGGAATTCAAAAATTTTAATAATTCTTTTTGGAAAACTGTCTTGAGGTATTCTTTGACTGATTTAATGTTTTGGACTAATTTCCCAAACTAGTCAGTTTTTGAATACGACGTCGAAAACTCGAGATATTTGACTTTGAAAATTATACATATGATAAATACAACTGAGTGATATAGTTTCTTTTGCCCGTCAGTGTATTTTCAAGACTTCTTTACAAATTGAGGCAGTGTCTTTAAATTCGGAACTTTTGTTACTCAAAAGGTACCGTCTCCAAATTTTCTCTTATCAACCATTTGTCTTTGATTATCTTCCAATGGCTAGATGGAAGAGTCTTTTTCTGTTTTGAAATTCTAGATTTGTTTTAAATGTCTGTGGAATTCTGAACTTGTGTTCAGTCTTAAATCTACTCAAAGGTACTCTTCTTTGAATTGTCCTCTGTATCAACCTTTTGCCTTCCAGATTATTTTCCGATGATTATGTGGTTGATTCTTAATTCTGTGCCAATCTTTTCTAATTCTACAGTATGAATATTAAAGCATAGTTCTTGAAATTTTAATCTTTGTTACCCGATGATATTCAAGTTAGTCTTTGAAATTCTAGTCAAAGGAGCCTTCTAATTTTCCTTCTGTCCGGGACTGATTTCCCAATCTATGGAAGGTGATTTTGGATTGCCTTAAACTCACTTGTAAGACAATTAACCTTTATAGCTGGCAAGATTGTTTTTCATGTCAAAGAAATCAATGGCTCGAACAAATTTAAACTGTGGTGCCAAAAGAAATTTAGGCAATAACCAGAAGTCTACTAAATTTTTACCTTTTAACCGAATTTAGACTTAGGCGCCAAAGGAGTCTGATGGTCATCTGGAGTAATTGCTCTTTGTTAGTGAGGTACCTGGTAATACTGTGCAGTGTGCACTTGTGAATGATAGAATGTGGCATGTTTATTCATTATGTAACTGTTATTGTAGATAGAATACAGAACACAAAATTCATGATTGCAAAGAAAGATCAAAGGAAACAGATGATTTGATATTGGTATATAGGAAGGTATACAAATATTTTGCCGTTTTTGTCAAAAATATATTCAGAGAGTCAGTGGATAGCTACAGAAGCATATAATAATATGAATGAAGCTTAGATCCAGATTCTTTACGTCTTTTTAGACAAGGGAAATCAGTGGGCAGATCCAGGTGAACTTCCACCACCTTTTCAAGATGAAGCTTAGGTCCAGATTCTTAGGCTGCATAAAAAAGGTTAAATGTTTCTCGTTCACATTTTTATGAAAGTGATGAGGGCGTTAGGATTTTATTTTTAAATTTTTTGTTGGAAAAAATAATGAGAAGGGAGGAGTACATTTTATATTTTTCCATCAAAATATAGCTTGTAAGCTATAGAAGTACACACACCTGAAGCAAATCCATACCTGCAGACCAACATATTAAAGGGGCAGTAGCACGTATTTTACAAATTTTAATTTTTCAAATTTCCCATTTATAATGATGAGTTTATGTCATTTATAATTACTTTAGAGGGTAAACCATCCTATCACACAAACCAATTACCGTAGTGGTAATAATGGTGTTGCGTACAAAGCAAAAAATGCATGACGGCCATTTTAATGTGAACACAATTTATTATTTCGAATGACAAAAACGATTCCCATGGCTTTACTGAAGCATGTACACTAATTTTTTAACTTGATTTTTCAAAGAGAAAAGGGTGTTTTACTATTGGTGACATTATTTTTCAAATACATTTCATCGACTTATTTCAGCAAAAAAATGTGCTACTGCCCCTTTAAGTGGACAAATGAATTTGGGGGGTTGGCAAAAATGATGTGGTAAATGTCTTCACTTATTTTTAAAATGACTAAATAAAGCTGTCACTCGCATAAATAAACGTGATATGCAGATGCCCGAGAAACATAAATTTTTTTTATTTAGCCTTGCATATTTTCAGAGAATGGAAAATTAGTGGAGGATCTTGGTGGTCTTTCACCATCTTTTTAAAAATTTTGCATGTAAATTTGATTGAACCCTTTTTCAATATGTGAAAATTTGCCCATTTAAAATTCCTGAATCAGCTTCTGGAAATGTTTGTGGATATTTGTCATGTTTGTGGTGGTCCTTGAGGAAATTGAAACTGAAGATCCTCTCACATGAACATTATTCATGCTGAGTTCCTATTTCAAAGTTGCTTATTTACAAAAGGCAAATTTAAGGACATGTTTCATTAGCTTCCTTGTTTTGTGTGATCAGGAAAACAAATCTATGATTAATTTGAAAGTAAACACCTTTGAAGATGTCATTTGTTGAAATTTCAAACAGCATTATAAAGAGTTAGATGAAAGAGTGTGAAAGCAATATTTTAAACTTTGGAAGTTCTTCAAGAACGTGTTTACATGCTCAATAACGATGTTATTGTCAAAGTCAAGTTGATGAAACATTAGAAGTAGAAGTCACGCAGTTTCAAAGAGATTTAGTTAGTGTCAGTTTGAAGTGATTGAGAATTGAAAGAATAAAATTTACGTCCAGAAACCTTTTGTTTTTCAAGAGAATTATTCCTTAAGCAGTGAACTTGTGTGAGGTATTTGCTCAGTGATTTTAACATTGGAATATTGTCCGATGACATCGCTTGGAGGAAAGTTTCAGACTTGTTGGTGATTTAGTCAGATCATTTGGAAAGTAGTAAATTTGTTCCTAGAAATATTTTTAATAAATGAATAGAGCATAGAGTTAATCTTCAATGTAGTCAAGGCCAACAGAATGGCAATAAAGTCAGATACAATCATTTTATGGGGCTATTGTATGCAGACAGCATTCCACTGTAAGTCTAAAGTTGCACCAGAACTGAATTAATAGTTGCCTACATATACACTTCACTGGTTAAATTTGGTTCAATTATGAGTAGTGATTTGAAGTGTGAACAATTATTACATTATGTTGGTTTAAAGATATTTTATTCAGTGTGGAAATGATTAGGAACAATTTCTCCATCAAAACCTCCTTGAATAACAATGGATGATGAAGACAGTTATCTTATTTGCCTATAATATATCAAACTTATGCAGCTTATGAGATTGGTTCAATGAAGTTTCTGGCTTCTTCAGCAAGCTTCAATCCTTGTCAAAACATTTTTTAAAAAGTAATCTATAAAATTAATTAGAAATTTTGATTTAAATAGCTGCATGATACAATTGATTAATTGTCTAACATTGCACATGTACTGAACGAAAATTGTTAGGGATATTTGTAAATTTTGAACAGTATGTGAACAGATTTGTTTATTCATTGAGACTATGGTGAAATATTAGTACCGGTAATAGAAACTCCAATAGTTAACTTATTTTGTCCAGTAGGGAAGGTCGGAAGTTCGAAAAACTTGAAAAAGAAGGCAACCCATCCAGGTTATAGGTACATCCATTGTGTTGTTGTGGGTCACATATGCCAAACGTTATAAATGATATTAATCTTTCGAGAAGTACGGCCAGGGGCACGGCAACTTTGTCTGCAGTAGAGAACTGTTCTACACGCAGTAAGGTTTGGGTGCAATGCTACACTGAATATCAGCGTTGTACCACCCATGGTACGCTAGTTCCAGCCATTGCTCGCAGGTTTCACCGCAAAGCATAGCCACATAATGTTTCAGGCTTTCTCCCTGCCATAATACTAGCAGCCGCGAAATACTCTTGAAAGCAGCGTTAAACCCTAACTCACCTCACCTCACCTCGAGAAGTACAGACTATTGCATTAATAATGATTGCCATTTTGATGATAGTCAACTCAGTATAGCAACGATATAAAGGTAAAAGTATCAATTTCTGATCGAAAATCGGACAATGCACCGCCTGTGACATGCGTCAATTAGTCAAACGTAATTTTGGAAACTTATTTACACCAGACAGACAGCTTTAGGTTGACAATGTTTAATAGGTCTTATAACTATCGTGTATGTAAATGGGACGTGTAGTTTTGGTTTCTACACATGTATAATAATGTCGCTCAATTTTAATTAGAAACTA
The DNA here is from genome assembly GCA_936450465.1 of Gibbula magus. Lineage (NCBI taxonomy): Eukaryota > Metazoa > Mollusca > Gastropoda > Trochida > Trochidae > Gibbula > Gibbula magus. Next base: position 84,190,130 of record OW388290.1, read on the forward strand.
GTAATTATGATATATTTGGCTATTGGGGATGAATATGCAAGTTGGGTGAAATTATTAGAACTGAAATAAGCACATGTCGTATGTTGGTACGTATTTCAGCCAAATAAAATTTTTGAAACACAATGGATGTATCTTTAATTGACTTCTATACACACTGACAACCTTCACCACAGAAGCTCTGTTCTTATTTAGGACATGTTGAAAGTTGTTTCTTCCACATGTCTGCTATCATTACAATGTAAGGTCGAACCTAGATAGTCAGGTAACCGGTCATTAGCTTGTTCTTGACCATTCAGTGACCAGAGACATTGGAGTCTGTTGGCATTCAAGCCAGCGTTGTCTCGATCATTATAGATTTTAACTAAAGGTCAAGTTACCTATGAACATAGACTTCATCATTCAGATTCCTGATTTTGTCATATCAAATATCAGGGTGTGTCTCTTGTGGCAGCATTGGTTGGGAGTTTCAGTTGACGGTTGACGGTATCAGAATATTCCAGAAGCCAAAATTTATAATGATGGTGATTCAATAGCTCTATTATGTTTCCCCCCGAAGGGTCGGGAGACATATGCATATTGTTTTTGATTGAGTACCTGTCAGCGTCGGCGTTCCTATTGTTTCGGGAGCATACCTCTAAAACTACATGACCAATCTTCACCAAATTTGGTATACAGCCTCCCCATACCACGTAGATGTGCCTTTTGGGGTTTTAGATTTTAGATTTATTTTTTTTTAAAATTGTTTCCATGGTAACAATTTGGACTTTGTCTATTTTAGGGATAGGGTTTGTTTCCGGAGCAGATCTCCAAAGCTACTTCACTAAATTTGGTATACAGTCTCTCCATATCATGCGCATGTGCCTTTTTTGGGGTTTCAGCTTTTTAAAAAAAAAATGTTGTTTGTTTCCATGGTAACAATTTGGACTTTGTCCATCAGAAGGGTAGGGTTTGTTTCCAGAGAAAATTTCTAAATCTTCTTGACCAATCTTCACCAAATTTGTTTTACAGCCTCCTCATATCATACAGATGTGCCTTTTGATGGTTTGAACTTTTTTCAATTTTTTTCCCCTCAGTTTCCATGGCAACAATTTGGACTTTGTCTGTTAGAAGGTTAATAACTGAAATTGAATTGGGGGAAGGGGGAGACATCTGTTTTTACGAGTAAAAACACCTTCTAGTTATTCAAATGTGCCAAAATTCAACTTGGGCAGTCAGTTTATACTGACAAAACAATTCACCTCATGAAAATTTATGCTTTTTACTGTATTTGGCTATTTGGAACTAATAAACAATTTGCTGTTATGTTGTAGCGAAGTTTCCCCATGCGCAGCGCCGATAAATGGCTTCAGGTCCCATTGTTTTATTTTTCACCAAATGTGCGCTTGTGTTTATCAAGTTGTGAAATATAAAGTCATCAAAAAATTTACCTTCATTCCTATCTTTCAATTTGACTATGTTTTATTCATGTATTAATAGCATATATGTGTAAACAGGAATATCCTCTTGAATTTCGTCTTCACAAAAAATACCCCTATAGAACCCTCCTTTTATGGCTATTCCTAAACGATGATTTTTAAAAGCTCTGTTTTTTCATAACTATAACCTGATAATGTTTAAAAAATTACAAGTTTAGTTAGCTTTTAGACATGGTGTAACTATGTTTCAGTCGTGTTCATCACTCGTTGGTTAATATATCTTGCATTTTTGTTGGTATCATTTCTTTAGTCCTTCGTGTATAGGTAATTTAAGCAGTCTGTTTTCTGGATTCTTCTTTAAAGGGGCAGTAGCACGTTTTTTCGCTCAAATAAGTCTATGAAATGTATTTGAAAAATAATGTCACAAACAGTAAAACATCCTTCTCTCTTCGGAAAATCAAGTTAAAAATGAATGTACATGGTTCGGTAAAGCCATGGGAATCATTTTTGTAATTGGAAATAATAAAATATGTTCACATTAAAATGGTAAAAAAAATTTCTTGACGCGACACCGTTATTATGACTCCGGATAACTGGTTTGTGTTATAAGATATTTTACCCTCTAAAGTTAATGGGGGATTTGGAAAAAGAAATTTGCAAAAATATGCTACAGCCCCTTTAAATTTTATTTTGCTCCTAAGAAAAAAGGTTCGGAGCATGTTCCTCATTTGAAAAAAATTATCCTGAGGCAGAGTGGCTAGTTCTTTGATAGGTTGATTTTGAAGCCTGGGGAGTGATGTATAGCTTGTAGATTGATGACTGAACGTGGCGTGCTGTGCTCTAGTCCACTGGTCTGCACAGCAGCTGCCGAGGATAATTAATTACATGGAGACGGTGAAATAATGTGTTTTTTCACTGGAATCATTTGCAAGCTACATCATGTAGTGCTTATTACAATCCAATTAGAATCCAAATTAAAAAGTGCTTTTGACAGATATCAATTTCTTGAAAAAACAAAATTCTTGCATTAATTTTGTATTACTTTCAAAGAATGTGTTCTACTTAAACTTAGAAAACGTTATTATTTCAAAAGTAAGCATTTACTTTGTAAACAATCAGTTTGATTATAAAATTTATAAACAGAAGGTTTAAGGACCAACTCAGTTTCTGTTTACATCTACATTTTCGCTCATCTGTAGCTTATCACTTTTACGATTTCTTCTCAAGAAAGCTGAAATTTCATGTACAGACCCCTTGGCCAATGGGGATTCTAAATTGTAGATTTGGTGACCCTGTGACCCCCAAATATGGGTCACAGGGGTCAGGACCTAAGAACCTTTTTTCATCTTCCACTCCAGTACAAAAAGCTCTAGAAAGCTGAAATGTTGTGTGCAGACTCCTTAGACAATTGGGAATCTAAAGTGTAGATTTGGTGACCCTATGACCCCAAATAGGGTCATAGAGGTCACAACCATAAAACCCAATTTTCAACTTAGTTTCCAGTATGAAAAGCTCTAGAACAAGCTGAGAACAATTTATTTTGTTTTTTGCTACTTCAAACAATACAAATCCTGATGAGCTACAGAGCCCATGGCTGTATTTTATTCTATCATCAACTGAGATTGTTCAGTGACTTTAGAAACTTTCAGAATGTGAGCAAGTGCTGGTCATTGGACCGTTCACCTGTAACCATTGTCTTTGCCAACAAGCAGTTTGATTTTTTATCTCCGACTGACCTTAACTACTATTGTCTTCTTTATTTCAGTGACCTTGCTGATGTTCACACTGATCGGTTCCATCTGGACATCTGGTAAGTATTTGCTTAAAGGCGCTGTAGCAAGTTTTTTGCATTTTATGTTTTCTCAAATTTGCTATTTATTAATTTATACAATATATTTGTACGTTAATGGGTAACAAATATCATTACATGACCTGGTAAGCTGTATCCATGGAAAAAGATACCGGTATCCGTATTCGAAGAAAATGGTGCGACGTATAAAGTGCAGAACTCTTCTGTGTAAGAGATAGATTTTAAGGTCTCATGAGAATTTGAGAGTTCGGACAACATGTTGGTTGACCATTCATGATGCTATATTTTAAACTCTACTCTGAGTGTATAGGTATCAGTACGTCAGTCAGATCACTTGAACTACCTTCTAGTGGACATTTTAATGTGAACACTTTAAAATGGCCGCTCGATTGGAAATGGACTCGCATGACCATGTACATTCATTTTAGAACTCTTTTTATTGATTGAGTTTTTTTTTTAGCCATTGGTAAAACTTATTTATATTTTTGTGAGAGCAAAGTAAGAAAATCGTGTTATAGCACCTTTAAAGTAAAATATATATACAGTGATATTAAAATCTTTTTCTTTTTTTAGAAAGCTTTTTAAAAACATATGAGCATAATAAGACATAATTTTTAAAATATTGATTGAGTCGAATAATTTGGAAAACAGGCATTTCTTTGCTGTGAATATTTTTGATAAATTAGCAAAACATTGGAGTATATGTTACAGAATGTCAATAAAATAAGATACAATCATATATGGTGTGTTTGTATGCTGGCAACATTCCAGCATCAGAATGGAGTTATGATTTTCAACCTTTTTTTGCATCTGAAAAGCTTTTAAGAACATGCATAATTCGCGAAAGTGATATGGCATATTTTGTAAATATTTGTCTGGAATGTTTTTGTTAAATTTGATATACGCCACATAAATAAAAAGATATAAAAGCAATAAATGTCAAATTAGGATTCCATTTCTCCATTTATTACAAAAGTATGTACACGCAACACGTAATATGATTTTGTGTGTTAAATTTGATTGTCGAAGATAACTGTCAATTATCATGCGCTTAAAAGCTTTTAAAATGAAAATTTGATTTATTAGATAATTTGATATGAATTAAATGACAGGGAGGCAATTAATGCAAACATGCGATCATCATCTTGTAATTATCTGTCAACCAAACTATTAGATTTCAGGGAATTTGATCATAAAAGACAGAAATCATGACATAATCTGTCTGGTAAACTTTACAAGTGAGTCTGAAATAATAGAAAGCAGAAAATCAGAATTGGAGTCGTGTTTTGTATCTTTGATTTTGTGAGACAAGTTATTGTTTCAGGAACAGAACTCTAAAACTGTTTATTTTTATAAAAACCTGAAAAACAAATAATAAATATGTGAATTTTATTAGAAATCAAAAAAATATTATTTGGATCCACAAGAAAAAATAATTTATACCATGATCTGAAACAAGAAATAATTTTTTCAGCTTAAAAAATTAGTCCTTGGAAATTGTTAAATATATTACCATAAATTCTATTTGATTATATTTTATCAAACACTGAACTATAAGTCTTATTCAAAGTGTATATAGGTGGTATGATATTTCTCTTAGAAAATATGACTATAAGGGAAAACATGACAAATGGTGGAAGATATAGACGAGTCTGTCCTTATATTATGTTATATATACTTGATTCTACTTAATTATCATGCAGTCTCGTCGTGACAAATTTGTCTGAAATGGTTACCAGATTATTATTACTTTAAAACTATATGACTTGAAAACATCATGGATGTTACCTATGGGGTAGTGTTGTGCATTTTAGGATTAACGATCCAGGATGGCAAAAGAATTGGAAATTTACCCAAAAAAAACAGGCAACTTTCTCAACTTTGCATCGTTTCCGCATCACAACATGGAAACCGTATGACATGAAAGCTGAACATTTGGTATGCAATTTACAACAGAAGTTTTCCTATTAATTAATGTTATGTGAAGGTGGTCAAACCACAGGTGGGGGGGTTCCGTGAGCTGTTTTCACTGTTGGCTTGTTTATAGCTTCGGGGTATGAATTTGTGTCTGCATCAAGGAGCTGTTTTCACTGTTGGCTTGTTTATATAAGCTCCAGGAGATGAATTTGTGTCTGGATCAACGAGAACTGTGTCTCATACAAACAATTATTGTCAAATGAGTCGTAAACAAGGCATTTCAGTTTCATTTAACATTCTGTTTGTTGTCTTTAGGCCAAATAAGGTGCCAAGGGTATTTAAATTTTAAAACCACGGCAATACAAATCACATTAAAATCTCAACAGCCTCCTGTAAAACATAATCAGTTCGTTCAAAATGGTTTCATTTTGTCTTTGACCTTAGGCTCCTTTTAAAGTTAGGGTGTGAAATGAAGTTTAAATTTTGTTAAAACTTGACAAAGAGGAACCACCAAAGAAATGGCTTTCTGGAAAGACAAGTGATTTCAAGACATCAAATTAACCCATTACCAGCTGGTACAAGAAATTTATCAGATATGTGAAATAAAGTTTCAATTTTGTTAATTTAAAGCTCCACAAAGAGGAACCCCAAAAGAGATGGAAAGATATATTTTTTCACAGACAGTAATATCAAGATGGAAGCATCACAATTTAACCCATTACCAGCTGGTGCAAGAATATTCTCAGATATTTCTCTTTGTTAACCAGATGTGATTCCTGTAAGCTGCCCAATAAGAATGGTCAAGCACTAATTATTCAAAAAGTTTAAAACTTGAAAAGTAGCCAGAGGTCTCTGGTCCAAAGAATCCAGCCGAGAATTGTTGTATCTTACTTTGGGAAATTCTTTATGTATTGCACCCTCACACCACCATTTTCAATAAATGAACGCCCCCACACCCCTAGCCTTTCAAACTTTCTGGTTCTACCTATGTTTTACTGTTACAATTTATAAGGTATCAAATATTGAAATGCACTTACACTTCCAAGATGTAGGTCAATTTGTAATTAAGATTGGGTGAGACAAGGGCCGTGTTCAAGAGAGGTTTCAAAGTAATCGCTCAATTAGTGATTACTTTAAAACCTCTCTTGAACGCGATTGCTCAATGTAGCGCTATGTAGCAAAGCGAGCGAACTTTGAGGTTTTGCACTGTATCGTTCAGGAGAGAATAAGCGCTACTTGAGCGCTACATTGAGCGATCAATGAGCGATTATAAGCGCTCGCTGTTATGGAACGGGGCCCTGGATTTTTGGGGGTTGAGAAAGGGGTGACATATTTGAGGTAGACTTAAGGTTAAGAAGTGCTGTACCATATGCATATGATTGCTAGTTCCAGCCACTGTTAGCAGGTTTCTCTATTACACACTGCCACAGTCATTTTGCAGATTTTTCCTTGCAAATATGGTACCTTGCATTATGATTAGATACTCCGGAAAAGGAGAATTAGAACCAAATCAAGGACAATGATGCTGTCTTTGGAATGAAATTGTAAAGGTCAAGATGATTTCATAAAAATATATTAATCAAATCAATATTGTAAATTTACGAATTTGTTTCAGGGACCATGACGATGAGTTCTCTGTTATTGACGCTGCTAAGAAACTTAACGAGGTAGCCGGATTGAAAGGTTTGGGACGTTTCTTCAAACAAATTGCGCAGTCCGCTCGCACCAAGAATGACAGCAGTGTGGATGATTTCCTCGGATGTGTTGACATCGGACTTGACGTAAGTATCACAATGTGAATTTATTTTAAATGACCCCCCCCCCCCCCCTTTCAGAGAGAAGGTACTCTACATATTTTTCATAAATAAATTTATTACCTACAAAGGCAATCATGTTGGGGTTCATATTTCATGCGATACCGTAGGACAAAATATCATTTTGTCATGGTGACATGACGTCATAAACAAAACTATGACATCACATTTCGTTAATGACGCCGCGTTCTAAATGCAGCGACGACGGGTCACCAGTCTGACTGAAAGTGGATTTTAGCATATTTTCATTTATTTAATGACTTATAAACAGAATATTATATTTGTGTCTATATCATACTATATTTACGACACTCATACCTGAATATCGGAATATTCAAGCACTTTTGTTGTAAACATAGTATGACATAGACACTCATATAATATCCTTGGTAAGTTATTGTGAAACCCTTTAATCAAAATGTCTTACGCTATTCTAATGCTCAATGACAAGTCCGCACCTTGAGAAAAATTTTAACTTTGAGGGCTGGTCCGAGGTAAATGTAAAGAAAAGACATTCATTGAACCCTTTATCACATGTATTATATCCTGTGTATAACAGGAAGTCCCATCGACGGGGGTTGACCATTGGTACCAGCTCGAAGGTCGTTCCACGAAATCTAACATCCAAGGGGAGATAAATCTGAAGCTGAACCTGGCCACCAGGGAGGACCGGGGCATCCCGGAGGACGACAACTGGACAGATGTCAACCAGCATGAGGACCTCATGTGTATATTTATTGAACACGAAGTCAGAAAATTCAATGTGCGTCCATAAATATGGTCTTGAAATTTGAGTTTGAAGTTTTTACTGGGACATATAATATTAATGATAGTATTTTTCAAAACCTCCTGTTTTAAATTTGTAACATCTCCCAAAAGAGGTATCAGGCAGTTTAGACTGGGAATATCAGATGTGGGTTTGTTAGATTAATTCTGATTAAAGGTGAGGTGATTTGGGGTTTAACACCACTTTCAAGAGTATTTCACTTATATCCTGGATGCTAGTATTATTGCAGGGAAAAAGCCTGCAATGCCATGTGGCTATGCACTGCGATGAAACCTGCGAGTATTGGCTGGAACTAGCGAACCATGGATGTACATTGTAATTCAGTGTAGCATTGCACCCAAACCTTACTGCGTGTAGAACAGTTCTCTACTGCAGACAAAGTTGCCGTGCCTCTGGCGGGATTCGAACCACGGACCTCTTGATCCGAAGCCGAACGGCCAACCAATGCGCTATCTCACCCCTATTCTGATTGGACAATTCAATTCTGAAATAAGTAAACCTATGGAAGCAAGGATCAAGAAAGGAAAAGACTTGACATTACATCATTGATTGAAATAATTTTATCCAAAAATTAAACCCTTAAAATCAAACCCCTTTAGATGTACAACTAGATACTTAAACAGACATATATCTAGATTGCTCCAACACAGACCAGGTCAACTTGTGCTATAATCAAAGAGCTAGACTCTTACCCATTCTCTTTACAGCTGAGTTGATGGTAGGTCAGGGAGAATCTGTTTTACGAGGTAGCACTTTATGTCTGCAGGATTCCTCCTTCAAGTGGAATGGTGACCTGCCTCAAGCTGCTCTCACTATCCTGCACCAGCACGCTATACAGGGCGACATCACAGAGGTCCAACAGGCTGTCTGGTAGGTGGAGGAAAGCATGCAAATTCTTGTAGATTTGGGTTAAAATAGAACCTTAATTTTTCCCAAAAATATTTTTGGGGTAAATATAATCTTTGCAAATTATATATAAAAAAAGGGCACAAATATTATCTTTACAAATATACAATACAAAGGAACAAATATCATATTAACAAATATACAATACAGGGCGAAATCACAGAGGTGCACAGAGATAGGCGGAGGAGGGCATGCAACTATTGTTGATTTAGGTTGCAGAAAAACCTTAATTTGTCAAAGCAATTATGTTTATGGTAAATATTATCTTAACAAATGTACAATACAAGGGCACAAATATTATCTTTACAAATATACAAAACAAAGGAACAAATATTATCTTTACAAATATACCATATATGGCGAAATCACTTCGGTACAACAGGATGTCTGGTAGGTGGAGGAAGGCATGCAACTCCTTGTTGATTTGGGTTGCAGTAAAACCTTAATTTGTCAAAGCAATTATGTTTGTGGTAAATATTATCCTAACAAATATACAATACAAGGGAACAAATATTATCTTTACAAATATACCATATATGGCGAAATCACTTCGGTACAACAGGATGTCTGGTAGGTGGAGGAAGGCATGCAGCTCCTTGTTGATTTGGGTTGCAGTAAAACCTTAATTTGTCAAAGCAATTACGTTTATGGTAAATATTATCTTAACAAATATACAAAATAGGGTGACAGCACAGATGTGCAGGAGGCTTTCTTGTAGTTGGAGGAAAGTATGCAACTCCTTGTTTAATTAGTTTAGCAATAAAACCTTAAACATAAACTTTGGGAAGACTATTCAAATAGATTGACAGATGTGTAATCAGCTGATAAGTTGATGGACAAAATTCCTATAATCTAACTGTAATCGAACTCACTAAAGTAGCCTTGGCACTAAGCTTCACCTTAATGTTAAGGTTGTTTTGTGCAACTAGCACCAGTTGAATTGGGATTGCAATGAAACCATCAGCCAATGTACAACATCTCAAACAATCTTTCAAACTAGTAGATCATTAATGATCTTCATAGATATAGATTAAATTTGATCTCATAAAATACATCTGTATGTTGTCAGTCGTTGGATCGCCCACAGCCGACAGCACGTGAAGTACCCCCTGGACTACGACCTTCTGCTGTCTCACCTGAGACACCTGGACAAGGTGTGGAAACCAGCTACACTCTCCCGAGAGGAGGTCAGTATATACCTTAGCAGGGTCGGTACAAAAATACATGGGCCCCATTCCATAACAACGAGCGCTTATAATATCGCTCATTGATTGCTCAATGTAGCGCTCAAGTAGCGCTCATTCTCTCTTGAACTACATGGTGCAAATTCCTCAAAGTTTGCTCGCCTTGCTACGTAGCGCTACATTGAGCAATCGCGTTCAGGAGAGGTTTAAAAGTAATCGCTAATTGAGCGATTACTTTGAAACCTCTCTTGAACACGGCCATGGTTGAGGTATAAAATCGACCTCATTAAGCCACAAGCAATTCACTAGTTAAGTCCATGAAGTACTCCTCCAAAGCCTTTCAACTAGCCAAATGCATCAACAGGATCATATCATCTTTAAAGGGAGGGTTCTGTCTCCATATTGGATTTTTTGCATTACGTGAAATGAAAACACACTATATTGTGCCTAATTTCACATCTTTTTAATAATAAATGGCATAAATGTGATAGAGTATTCTCATAGTAACACTACATGACATACAACTAATAAACAATTTGTGTTATGCAGTAGCAAAGTTTTCCCCACTCTCAGTGCCGATGAATGGGTTCAGCTCTCAGTGTTTTTATTTTTCAACAAATGTGCGCTTGTGTTAACCAAGTTGAGAAATATAAAGTCATCAACATATTACCTTCATAAGTATCTTTCAATTTGACTGTGTTTTAATCATGTATTTATTATAATGTTATTAATTAAGTATTTCGGTATTGGCCGAGTTACAGGTCCGAGGTCTGTTGTATTGGCCCGAGACGAAGTCGAGGGCCAATACAACGGACCGAGGACCTGTAACTCGGCCAATACCGAAATACTTAATTAATGACAATTTTAATAATTAACTTCTTTTCATTCTATTTGCACAACACAAGACATCTCATTTATATTGAAATAATAATCATAAACAAGATTGGTGAACAAATAGCACGGGTCAAAGTTGTGAAGCGACAGCTTCGGGCTTTCACCAAATGTGCAACTGCGCATGCTCAGACTCGTATTGGCCCAGTTTGTCTCGTATTGGCCCAGTTTCCCCATATTGGCCCAGTTTCCCCGTATTGGCCCAGTTGTCGAATCATATGGTCTAGGCCGTAAATGTCGTATACATGCCATAACATTGATAGTTAATTAATAAATAATGTTATTTATTAAGTATTTCCGTATTGGCCCAGTTACAGGTCCGAGGTCCGTTATTGGGCCAAGACTAAGTCGAGGGCCAATACAACGGTCCGAGGATCTGTAACTCGGACAATACGGATATACTTAATTAATGACAATTTTATTAATTAACTTCTTTTCATTCTATTTGCACAACATTAGACATATCATTTATATTGAAATAATAATTATAAACAAGATTGGTGAACAAATAGCACAGGTCAAAGTTGTGAAACGACAGCTGGGTCGGGCTGTCACCTAATGTGCAACTGCGCATGCTCAGACTCATATTGGCCCAGTTTGTCCCGTATTGGCCCAGTTTCCCCGTATTGGCCCAGTTGTCCAATAATATGGTCTAGGCCGTAAATGCCATATAAGTACCTTAACATTGATAGTTAATTATTAATAACATATATGTGTAAACAGGAATATCCTCTTGAATTTTGTTTCCAAAAGAAAATACCCAAATAGAACCCTCCTTTTAAATTCAAACCAGCCTTTTGGACTACCAGTGAAAACATTTTTATGGGCAGATCCAGGGGGAGTTCACTCATTGAAAGAGTTCACCTTGAGGTCCATTAAATTTACATGCAAAAGAGGTTGGGTCGAACCCCTGAACCCCATCGGGATCCACCACTGATTTGACAAGCTTACTTACCCCGATGAACTCTGTGTATTGTAGGAGGAAAGTCTTGCCAAGTCCTTCAACCTGTTCATCGAGTACTGCCTGAACCTACTGAGGAGAATAAGAGAAGCGTTCCCTCCTTCAAATAGGACTGCCTTCTCCAGACTGGAGGGCATGATCAGGTAAGGATCCATAAGATCCAGGAATATCCAACGTTTTAGCTGCATGGGTGGAATTATCAGTACCATCCTCTTGTTGTCAGAAATGATTAGTCGGTGCAAAATGGCACTCTCAATCTGATGAGGAGCCGCAATCACTTTTATGTAAGTAATAGCAGAGTCTTTCATTTTAAATTTGAACATTTCAACAAATATGGCGACCAATTAAGCGTAACCATGGTGCACTTTAAGGATCAAGAGGACACAAAATTTCATAACAGCCCTCGGCAGTGACCCTTTGTTTAAGTACAAATGTAATTCATATTGTAAAATATTTTGTACACATAAGAACAAATCCCATCCACTTTAGCTATAATAAAAGTAATATGTTGTTTTAAGGACATGATCATTTTAAAAGAATCGAGATTGGCCAATGGTTAGCTAGACTTTCCAAAAATAATTGTGCAGGTAAAGGTTTCTATAATTATGACAAAACATTTGTCAGCATTTGTCCATAACCCAAAAACATACATCTAAATGATAGAGAATTGTCAACTAAACTTAGTACAATCTTCCTGTCATCTAAACTATGATAGAGAATTGTCAACTAAACTTAGTGCAATCTTCCTATCATATAAACTATGATAGAGAATTGTCAACTAAACTTAGTACAATCTTCCTATCATATAAACTATGATAGAGAACTGTCAACTAAACTTAGTGCAATCTTCCTGTCATCTAAACTATGATAGAGAATTGTCAACTAAACTTAGTGCAATCTTCCTGTCATATAAACTATGATAGAGAATTGTCAACTAAACTTAGTGCAATCTTCCTGTCATCTAAACTATGATAGAGAATTGACACACTGTACTTAGCCATTTCCCAGTGTCAACTTCCCTTTCGCAAGGCAAAGCGATGTATAGCACCTGAACTGCACATTGGACTATGATTTTGTAGCACAGAAACATAAAGATGTGCGGCAAGACTTAAATCAGCCAGTAAGGGAGACTGGCATGAGTTATGCCTTGTGGAAGGAAGTTGTCATCTAAACTATGATAGAGAATTGTCACCTAAACTATATGAATTAAGCCACATTGTAATTCAAACTTTGATAGAGAAAGCATCAAAAGTATATTTAAGCCACATTGTTATATTGTCATCTAAACTATGATAGAGAATTGTCATCTAAAATTATATAAAGTCACATTGTCATCTAAACTATGATAGAGAATTGTCACCTAAACTATATAACGCCATACTGTCATATCCTCCTGTCATCTAAACTATGATAGAGAATTGTCACCTAAACTACCTTTAAGCTACATTGCCATTCCCGGAGGAACCAATTAATTTGGACGGATCATATTTCATGTCTGCAGACAGTTTTTCAATACTAATTACCTAAGCGACCATCTTGTCATTTCTTATTGGTCTAATCTTGGACGATGATTAACATAAGACAGTTGGTGCTTAATCGATACAAAGAAATTAATGAATATTCTATTTTCAGTAAAATCCAGATGCATTGATGTCATATATTACCGTAAGTTCCTAAAGAAAAGACTTTTAATTTATATAAACGATATCTAAACTTGATTGTTTTATTGTGATAAATAATAACTTACGTTATAAAATCTAGATCACTAAAAAGCAACCTGACATGCCCATTAGAAGTCACAACTAGCCTTAAGTTAAAACCGCAACTAGCCTTAAGTTAAAATCACAACTATCCTTATAACTAAAACCACATTTAGCCATAAGTAAAAACACTACTAGCCTTAAGTAAATCCACAACTTAAATAAAGTAAAACCAAAGAGGATAATTTAGCCAACAATCTAAGACACCTTTATGAAGAAAGTGTTTCCTTCCGGTGGAAGTTTCACCTTAAGTATTTTATAGTGAACAATAACTGAAAGTTTGCAGTCGTTTAATGCCATTATATTATTAAAAATAAAAATATAAGAATACAAAGTTGTTCTTCTTGGTGAAAATGATGTGTCACCATCCCACTAGCTACAAATTATCTCCTCCGGTGTAGTCCCAACCTATATAGCCTTAAATAAAACCACAACTAGTCATAAGTAAAACCACAACTAGCATTAAGTAAAACCACAACTAGCCTTAAGTAAAACCACAATTAGCCTTAAAAAACACAACTAGCCTTTATTAAAACCACAACTAGCCTTAATTAAAACCACAACTAGCCCAATAAAAACACACAACTTACCAAGTTACAACCCAAGGACGCTTATTACATGAATTATGGTACAAACAAAAAAACTTCAGGTCCTCAAGCCTATAGATTTTTTTTCTTTGTGCTTAGGAGTCAGTCAGTGCCTTAGGGAAGTTTATAGACAGTTCCCTCAAACTCGGTGCCTATTTTCTCTTGGTAGGATTAATGATTAATAAGCTGTCTAAAAACAGTAGGAGACCCGAGTGTAAGATTTGATTAACAGTGTTACATCCTCTGCAAGCTTGGAGCAAGAAAGTAATGATGCTTAAGCTTAGTAAAAGTCATTTTCTCAGGTGATTGAGCGCGAAATGCTGCCGGTTTTCTGCGTTGTCTTGATTAATGCATTGATTGTTGTCATGCTTATGTTACCTGATTAATTATTGCACAATTTATTTGGAAAAAGGTGTTTTCGTGAGATATTGTTTATGACATGTTTTCTTCTTATATAAGAGAAGAGAAAAAGTCATTATGTTTTATTAACATTTTTTAAAATTCTCATTTCTCATTTGTCTTATATAAGAGAAAAATTCATCATGTTTTGTTGAAAAAACATTTTTTAATTATTTTTTTTTAAATTCTCATTTGTTATCACAGGGATATTATTTGTGGCTCAATATTTCCTCTTTTAGTATTTTATTTCTAATTAAGCCTCTCACATGTTAGAATTTCTCGTTTAGTTGTACCATTTCTTATTTGTTAGCATCTCATTCATTACTTTTAATGATTTATCATTCTTGGTTTGCTTTTCATTAATACTTTGCATCATATTTTTATATACTTTTTTATTCAATTTGTCATAAGAATATGATTTTTTCTTTGTATTTCATGGTAACGTTTTAATTTTGTCTTCACATTTTAGCTAGCAGCTTAGCATGTTATTCATCTACATATTTCATTTATCAAAATATAATTTGTTATCATATTCTGTTTTGTGTCTCATTCTACAAAACATTTTCTTGGTTAACCTCTCCCTCTACTTTGCATCTCATTCTACAAATATTTCATTAGACTTAGCATCCCTTTCTACATGATTCAATATATATACCGTATATACACATTCTACACAGCATGTCATGCGTTTCATTTTACTTAGTATCTCATTTTACTGAGCATCTCATTTTAATTACCGGGTAGCATCACATTCTACACAGCATATCATTTTACTTAGCATTTCATTTTAATTATCATCTCAGTTTAATGAGCATCTCTTTTTACATGTAAATTAGCATCTCATACTACAAAGGCTTTCATTAGATGTAGCATCTGTGTCTTCTTTACATCTCATTCTACTCAGCATATTATTCGTTAAAATATTATTTCATTAGCATCTACTTTGTTAATATTTCCTTCTACTTCACATCTCATTAATCCCCATTTGTTTTGAGCAACTCATATTTTATTTGCATATTTGCATCTCATTTTTCATTTTGTCTATAATTCTTACTTCTTATAATTATGTAAATGTTGAATCTTCAAAATTCAATATTGCCTGAACTTGTGTACTAAGAAAGACCTGGTTTTTAATTATTAACTCCATTGAAATGTTATCAACACTCTTTACAGATAAGCTAATTGGTTTTAAATGTTAAGCAGAGAATATTAAGTGCATCCTCTCATCTCAATAGGTCAAAAGATCTCGAGATGTCATCAAAGTTCTCTGGTATCTGTCATTCATATTTAATCTAGCTTCATTAAGCATATAACATGACAGTGAACAGTCAGAGACAATGAATGGTTGCCTTGACGATGAGACTTCACCGCAGTGTGAATTAAAGGGAGAGTTTGATTATGGTATTTTTATGGATTGAAAATTTACAAGGGCATTCCTGTCAATACAGTCAAGCCGCAATAATCCGGCCAATGATAATCCGAATCTCGCAGTTTCCGAACGGTAGGAAGATGTAACCAACTAATCTCTATAGTAGTCCTCAGTACTCAGTAGTCCGAACATTTCACTATCTGAATGTTTTTTATGAAAAACGGAAGCGTTTGGATTATCGAGGCCTGACTGTACATATGTTTAGTACATGATTATAACACAATCCAGTTGAAACATCATTATTAGACAAAGAAGGGCACACATTTAGGTATATTCTTATTTTTTAAAATTCACACACAAAATGGCAGATACTCTGTTAGAACCCTAACTTTAAGATGTAGAGGACTGCATGGTCTTCAAATAGGGAAATTTTTTTATTTGACATTTAAATAGTTCTTTCTTCTCATGGGAATGTTAGATGATGATAATGATAATGATGATGATTGTGATTATGATTATATGATGACTTTGATGATTATGATTGTGATGAGGATTATGACGATGATTGTGATGATGATTGTGATGATGGTTGTGAAATAATGATGTGTTATCGTTTTCTTGTAAGTTTGACACTTTAAATATGTTATGAAAATATTATCATATGTTGATTCGAATAACAAATTGTCAACCACTTCAAATATTTATGATTAATATAAGCAAAAGGAAGATAGCCACACCATAACTTCTTTATTTCCCAGCGAAAATAAACAAACAAACATAAACTT
The DNA here is from genome assembly GCA_936450465.1 of Gibbula magus. NCBI lineage: Eukaryota > Metazoa > Mollusca > Gastropoda > Trochida > Trochidae > Gibbula > Gibbula magus. The sequence goes on from OW388290.1 coordinate 84,206,715, forward strand.
CCTGATTTGAACTCAAATTCTTCTTAAGACTCCTACCAAAGTACATGTTCAATTCAAAAGAATTAATTGACTGAAGAACATGCTATTGTTTCCGATAATAACTTTCCAGCAACCATTGAAGTTGTCTGGCTTCAAGAAAATCCATGACATGACCAAGAAAACATACAATGGATTCCATTAATATGAAATGTCCCAAAAGAAAAATGGGAAGTTACAAAAATGTCTATTAAGACCAAGTGAGAAACCATTAATGGGGTCCAAATGGATGCAGGTTTTGTTAATCATCTGTTTGGTCTTGTTTTCAGGTGCCTAGCGACAATGTATGGGATGAAAGTCTTCAAGAAATGCTGTCCCTTCCAGAAAGAGCTTTCTTCAGAAATCATTGCTATTGTCAAGGTGGGAATATGACATATGCCATTTTATTTAAATCAATTTGATGAGTATTGATTTATATAAATAAAAAAATGGAACGATCTCGTCAAATTTAATTTACATAAAATTTACTGCTGTCATTTTGTCCGTTTTAAAGGGGATTCTATCGGGGTATTTTTTGTTGAAATGAAATTTGTGAGGATATTCCTGTTTACATATGTATAACATTAATATATGATTAAAACAAAATTGAAATATATTAAAGAAGGTAATATGTAAAGGACTTAATATATCACTTCACACATATTCACTTCATTAATATATATCTTTCAATTTAACTGTGTTTTAATCATGTATACTAGCTAGCATATATGTGAAAACGGGAATATCCTCTAAAATTTTGTTTCCACAAAAAATAACCCGATAGAACCCTCCCTTTAAGATGTCTATTGCATTGAGAAATATCTTGGTGTTGTCTTTGAAAATATCTTCAGAGATGGTTCATCAAGTGAGAGGAAAATGTCAGGTTGAATTTCAATTGAATTTGGACTGGCACTGGGATTGTTTAATTTAAAAATGCAGAGAGAGATCTCCTCTTCAATTATAAGTATTTTGTGAAGATGAGTTGTTCTTCCATTCCATTTGATTCCAGAAATATCCTGTTATCGTCTTCAAAAAACTTTGAATGGAAGTTGAATTGCTTCTCTTCAAATTGGAATTGATGTGGAGACACTGGTCGACTGTTCTCATTATTGTCTCAAATTGTTTTGTTAAAAAACTTTTTTCATTCTCATCGAATTTCTCTTTGCTGGTTAAAATATTAAATAATAATAAAATATCCATTTATAGAGCGCACATATCTGTCCACTCGGTGGTTGCTCAAGGTGCTATAGGAGTATTATTACCCTGGTCTAACCCAAGCTGATGTATTTAAAAAAAAACAACCTATTTTCATCTTCTTCTCCAGAACAAAAAGGCCTAGAAAACTGAAATGTTCCAATGGGGATTATGAATTGTAAATTTTTAGCCTCTGTGGTCCCGAATAAGGGTCTCACAGGTCACCTAAAACCTATTTTCATCTTCTACATAAAGAAAAGAGTGAAACGACTATTTAGTCAAAGGCAGTGCCCTAAAGTGTTTGTCTCTGCCCTTCATCAGAGCTGAAAGGGGCAGTAGCACTTTTTTTGCTCAAATAAGTTGATGAAATGTATTTGAAAAATAATGTCCCCAACAGCAAAACCCCCTTCTCTTTTCGGAAAATCAAGTTAAAAAATGAGTGTCCATGGTTCGTAAAGCCACGTGAATCGTATTTGTAATTCAAAATAATAAAATGTGTTCACATTAAAATGGCTGCCATGCATTTTTTTGCTTTATACGCAACACCATTATTACCACTACAGATAATTGGTTTGTGTAATAAGATGTTTTACTCTCTAAAGTAAGTATAAATGACTTAAACTATCATTAAAAATCGGAAATTTGAAAAAATAAAAATTTGAAAAAAAGTGCTACGTAAGCCCCTTTAAAGCTTAAAATCTTAAACATTATATACAGACACAGTCACACCTTGGCCAATGTGGGTTATATATTGTAGATTAGTCAACCTTCTGACATGTAACTTAAGCCTGATGAGCTACAGAGGCAATGGCTCTATTTTTATGAAGATATTTTCAATGTTTTCATAAAGCATATATTTACTTTTACAGAAAGGAAATTTGGAATGGTACGAGAGACTCTACACAAGCTGTCGTTCTCAGACAAAGGTACTGTATATATTGTCTTTCATTTAAAATGTTAAAGTGACATTGAGTGTTCTTGATATTTTTATTTACCGGTAACTCATTTATGTCAAAATATGTGCTTATTTAAGTTCAAATCATATCACTTGACTTGATTATTCATCCCAAAATGCCTCATAATTACAATTACTTGTCAAAATCAAGCAACAGTCTTATGCAGAAGCCAAAATTTCATATTCTATTAAACACTACCAACCCAAATCTGTCTTTCTGTCTACTTTAGAGAGGTTTCCAAAATACATACTGTACATTATCTGGCTTTTATTTTTAATAATCTTTATATTAAATTGTCACTATTCTGAATCGATATTTTCAGTAACAGTCAGTATATCTCAATAAAATAACACCATTGATAGCGTTTGACATATGTGACTCCAACAAAGGACTCTGTTATTAATTTTTTAATTTATTCTACTACCGATACCTATGTTATGAATCAGTCCATTAATGTCCTTCCTTGAACATGGCAATCTACTTTCGATCAAATGTGATGCCGAAAAACTACAAAGGATTTCAGTTTACCATGCTGGATGATGTGTTGATTTGTATCGATGTAAGAGCCTAGTAGAAACATAATAAAATAATCATAAATGTCAAACCTTTATAAAATATTTAATATATTGATTTTTTAACATAGATAACATTTAACAATGTTTCATGGTACAAGTTTTCTCTCAATGATGACAAATTAATTTCTATCCTCATCAAGTGTATATGACTGATTATGGAACCAAGATCTTTAGCCTATATGTCAATATTATCTTTAAATGTGAAATAATATGTAAATGTCTACTTCATTGATCATGTAAAAGTCATAAATTACTTTCTTTTTCACTGTTAGATTGATTTTGAAATCTAGATCTATATGGAAATATTATCATGGGCAGCACATTTTAGTGCTTATGGTTAATTTACCTGTCATATTAGGGTTGGGTACCACGAAAATTTCAGTACCATGGTATACCTATTTTTTTGTCAAAGTACCACGGTATTTACCACGATATATCGTGCTTGAAATGAATAGGATCAGGTTATGCATGATATACAGGTAGAGTTGTTCCAGGTATCTTTTTATTCAAAACTCTGACAGAAAAAATAGAATACCAAAGATGAAGAATTCAAAAGTAGATAAAATCATAATCATTTCTTATCAGCATAATATCAGCATTTCAACATAGATCGCAGCCAATCAGTTGGCAAATTGCAGACACTTCCGTTAGAGATGTATTATATTCAAACTACATCAAATAACAAGAGTAAAGAACCATTTAAAGAATAGTAAGATATTAAATTTTTCTGACAAATATCATTTTGAAAGAGGTAATGTTTTCTAATAATATAAAAAAAATCCGGTTTTCTCCAATGTACAGTGGTATGTACCACTTCATTGAAAAACCATGGTTTTCTGGTATACCTGTAAAACCACCCATCTATACTGTCATTTATAGTGAATGATTTGATGTTTGACAGAATGTCCAGTTGTCCACTGCATGTAATTTGTAGAATACTGCTTTACCATATGTCATCACATAAAATGTTTCTGCACTAATGATCAACAAGATATGATTAATCGTCAAATTCAGAATACCTTTTCTAAAACTGGAAATGATTTCAATAAAGAACGACTTGCAACAGTTGAATTATATCAACACTCATTGATACAAGCTTTGGATATTTGTAACTTTTGTCAACTCTTCAAGGATATTTGTCTTTTCTTGACTAATACCATGTTTATCTCATCGAGGGAGGTAGAAAGGTTATATTTTCACGAGTGGCGAGGCACGAGTGAAAATATACAACTTTTCTACCTCATGAGATGAGATAAACATGGTATTTGTCAAGAAAAGACAAATTTTCTATTTATTATATGACCAAATCTTTGCTTATTCACCGAAAAAGACTTGCATTTACATTAAGTCGGCTCCAGAATAAGCCTGTCGCCTCAGCAACAATGTGACGTCATGAACGTGTCATGACGTCGGAGCATTGTTTATGACGTCAGGTCATTGTTATATCAGTCACTAGTGACTGATAACACGTTCCATTGTTATTTTCACTAGTGACTGATAACACGGTTTATTTTCATTGATAGTTCCCGGTATTTCACCTGCAATCATATAATAATTTGATATATTTAATATCAGAAGACACTTGGGGAGAACCAGCTTCTATTTGACCATAAAATATACACGAGTGGATATATATGTCTTGTTTGATTCTTCTGGTTAATGCAGAACTTACCATCAAACACTTGTTATTATAATGTTGATGTTCCCAGAGAGAGGAAGACAGCGTACAGAGTCTGATAGAGCTGAGTAACCACCTCAACGCAGACATCTACCGGGCCAGTCAGTACTATAACAAGGTCTTCGAGAGGTAGGACATCATCTTTCATAAATTTGACACCTTTCCTATGATGGTAGCCATATAAGGAGTCCTGAATGAAGAATCGGACGTCTATTAGCATAGGGAGGAGGGAGGAGGGAGTCACTTATCGAAAAGGGGGAAGAGGGGTTCTCACTTGGTCTTCAAATTTACTTGCAAAACTTTTTCAAAAAGGGCATTTCGTAACCCTTGAGACTATGTGCAAAAATATTCTGCAGGTTCGTACGAAATTGTTTAGAAATGATCTCACATTATAATTTGAATGAATTTCATTGTGTTTGACATTGATCCACTATGTGTGATAATCTATCCATTTCTTCCTCCTCAGTCTAGTTGGAGTGAGTTATTTCTCCCTGGCCTACAGACAACTGGAGAAGATGGTAAGTACAAAGTTGTCAGTCTTGACCAATCAGCATGCCGGCTAGGACCCTTGACCAATCAGTGACCAGCATGTCAAGCCCATAACCAATCAGCATGCCCTGTCCAACTGACCAATCAGCATGTCCTGTCAAACTGACCAATCAGCAGGGTTTGAAATAAAAGTCAGAAACTTTTGATGTTGACAATTATTTTAATATTTTTACCAATAAAGTGACAAAATTACACATTTCATGCTTTTCAGCTACAGTTATCCAATAAATAAAGTTACCAAGTTTCGCAAAACACACACATGATTTTCGATAAAGTTTCTTTGAATTTCGCGAAATTTCACGAAACTTGGTACTTTCTTTATTGGATAAGTGTATTTCATTCCCTGTGAGTCAGTGACCGTGCATGTCCAGCCCCCCAAACTGACCGGTGAAGTCTGCTAATCTTTAGTTACTGCCCGTCGCCCTTCTGTTGTTTGTATATAGCATGTCCTTAATCCTTATGTTGTCCCACCATGTCGGTTAGCTACTGAAATGATATTTTGATATTTTTTGGTAAAATTGATCCAGTGACAAGACTTTAGATATTTTTTATGTTATTGATTAATCAACAATTATTGAAGTTATTTTGAGGGATATAAAATGATTTTTGGTGATATGAATGATTGACAATGTTCAGATATTTTGGGTGGTATTGAATGATTGACAATGTTCAGATATTTTGAGTGTTAGGTATTAATATTGATTGATGAAATATATTTAAATATTTTTGGAACATTTTGAAAGGAACTTAATTCTTATCTTTTTCAAAAATGTGTGCTTAGGATAAAATCTTATCCCTGAAAAGTACCAGTAATTATTGGAAAATTGGAAATTCTGATGTGAAAAAAAGCTTGTCAAAATTGCATTTCTTTAAAGCATCAACTCTGTTGGTGGTTGACAAGTTAAAATTAATAAAATCAAAATTATTATTTATATTAATCCTTTTCATATTATTTAGGATCTTATTTTAAAATGATCTCTTATAATAAAGACTTAATGCTATCTAAATAGATAAATATAATGTCCCTGTTATCAAGTCTCTTATTTGCATGTTTTCTAAATTCCCTTTACAATGACAACTGCACTAAAAATAATTTTCAAACCCTAAGTTATGATACCCAAATTATAGAAATTAGTTTAATTTTTTAAGTTTAAATAAAATAGTCTAAACTGCATGTCTTAAATATATCATTTTGGGTCACTGTCCAAAGCATCTACTATATTTTCATTAATTGCATAATGTTTATCATCATTATTTACTTACTTGTCTTATAACTATTTCATCTACTATTGAGAGTGCAAGTCTGTTCATATAAAAAAAAAAATAAAAAAAATAAAAAGTCTGTTCATATTGAAAAGAACTTCTAATTCAGGGGCTTGGGAAAAAATTATTAAACAAGATGATGAAATCTATAGGCTTGAAATCCTTGTCTGAAAACAAATAGAACAAAGACAATGGAAAAATTACAGTCGTAAGATATATTATATGGATATGGTTAAGTGATATTCATTTTAAAGCATGAGTGATTTGAAATATGTAATAGTCTATCTAAACCAAAGCTAAAAGCACATTCTAGCAAAAAAAATTCAATTAAACAGAGTCTATAAACCAATGAACAAACTGGATTTGTGAGAATTGACTCCACTTTCGATCTTTGAGTTTCCAATGAAAGAACTTTGTGACATTTTATGGTCAATTGATCAGATTGTTTGGGAATTTGAAATTTTGTTTTGGCCCAAATTCACACCCTTTGATTCAATTAAACCTACTGCATTAGAACCAATATGAAAAAGAAATTTCTATAAATGTTTATTCAGAATAAAACTTTAGCAAATTCCTTGAAAATTATATTTTGTAATTTCCCAGCCCCTGTGACTGTTTGGCTGAACCTTGGCAAGCATCCCCTCTACTCCATGTTTGTATGTACGTCTGTATGTCCGTATTGTACGTGATGTGTTTCTCTCACAGCTGGCCGCGGATATAAGCAAGGGGCTCGAGGAGGAGGTTTGTCTTCTCATCAGTTAGTTGTCTTCTCTTTTCGCTTCACGCCTTCTCACCCACGCTTTGCTGTGCTCTTGTCTTGAAATTGTCTTGCAGTGGTTCTGGGCCCATTTGCTCAAAGTGCCTTGTATATTGTTACGGGTTTCTTTAGCTCATTGTTATAACATCACCTTTTGCTAAGTTAATTTAGCACATAGTTACCTTTGCTTAGGGTTCTGTTCAGGGATGCAGATTCAAATTTTTGCCAGTCGGACATTCCATCTTTGACCAAAAAAAACGAACACGGAAGTAAACTTTTTATAATGAATGTAAAGTGTGAGAAAGTATTACTATTTGTTGGTTCTTCATTCATTGTATACTATTAAACATACCACGAAAGCAATTAACTATATAACTATTAATTTATCAACAACATGCATAAAATGGTTCATAATTTAAAATCAATGTTTACCAACTACGATTTACCGACAGTGCTAGTTTGAGCGAGTTTACACAAGCGAGGTTAGAAGCGAATTTGTGTCAAGATAGACGAGAAATTTCAAATAATTTAATTGTACATAGTTCATCAAAAATTCAAATCATGGACCAAATAATTTGTACCTTCTAAATAAGCATTTTAAATTCAAAGGAACTCGTTTTCAATAGCGATATAAATTAAGTAAACTCAACTCGGCAGAGCATGTGGTCTAACTATTTTCCATACGACTATTTCCCATTCAAGATGTAGTTACTAATTTGAACTTATTCTAATAAGATTACTTTTATATTTTATTCAGAGACATATTTTGCAATTGTAAATGAAAAATTATAAAATAAGAAGAAATAATGTAGACGCAAGATAAATTGGAGTTTTTAAATTAGCAAACCTCTTTATAACGTGTGTCATGTAAATACGATCAAGTGTTCGTAGGGTCATACAAACGGTGTTTGACTACATAATGTCTTGTGAAATAATATTGCTGATTAGGTTTATTTATTTTGAATTTGTACAATAGCTTTTAATTACCATACATCGATATTGATCTATCATATTTTGTTACAGTATGTTACCTATGTTTTATGACTGAGATATTACTAAATTTATCGAGATTGAACTATTCAAAGTTACTTTGAATACGATGAAGCCACACGTTCGTGCAATGTTTATCTTTGACAAAATTTGTTTAAAATACAATGTCAATGAAATCATTTTCGTAACTAATGTTGTGAAATGGGTCACATCTTTCAGTCACTAAATGACACTGAGAATATCAATTAAATCAAACGGTAAGTGTTGTTTCTGCAGACAATTATAATTTACTGAAGATAATTTGATGATGATTGATGTCGTGCCTCGTGCTGTAAAGAATAAATGTGACTTCTTGACTGGATCAACGTATTTCAATTTCATAAACAATTATGACCAACACAAGCAGGGCGGTTTGCCTTTATTTATTGCTTGTAAGGTGTAACTGTTTAGTTTTCATTTTATTTTCTGCAATCGGTCAACTAATGTCCGATAGGTAAATTTTCCATTCGGTCAAACTAGATTTACAATCGGACATGTCCGGCAAATAGACCGATTTCTGCATCCCTGGTTCTGTTGTCCACTAGCTATAACACTACTTTATTGATAAGGGTTCCCTTAGCCACTAACTAAAACATAACTTTATTCCTAAGGGTTCTCTTAGTCACTAACTAAAATATCACTTTATTGCTAAGGGTTCCCTTAGCCACTAACTAAAACATAACTTTATTGCTAAGGGTTCCCTTAGCCACTAACTAAAACATCATTTTATTTCTGTGGTTATTTAGCACATTTTTATACAATTAGTTTATTGCAAACAAAATAAAATTCTGTAGTTATAACATAACCTTATTGCTAAGGTAATTTAGCACATAGTAATATCATAAGTTTATTGCTGATAGTTTCATTCCATAGTTAGAACATCAATTGAAAACTCTGTGCATGTTGGTCCAGTTATGTATCATTAGAATTAGCAATTGTCTAGATCTAGACTTGTATGTTTGAATTATATACAAACACTTTGAATGCCATTCCGTACAATGCAAACTTTAATGACACAGTGCCATATGCTCAACACTAAAAGCACTCTATGATTTGATGGGTGAAACTTCTTTCAAAGGTCACACTTCCAATGTGTATTTCTGATAATGTGTTCCTCTGTCTTCATCACTTCAAAGAAAAAGTAAAACTAATATAACCCTTTCACCCCTACATGCCTCTACAGAGGCCAGAAAACATATAAGCGTTCTGGTTTCTTAGTGATGAAAGGGATAACAACCCTTATCCCTTTTGTCAGACTTGTTATGCAGCCTAAACTAACTTTAGTTCAATGTGAAATGGTTTTACTATTTAAAGGTTTCTTTAGTTCAATGTGAAGGGTGCCACTAAGGTTCCTTTAGTTCAATGTTGAGTGGCACAAGGTCACTTAAAATCAATGTGAAAGGATGGCACTAAAGATACCTTAGTTTATGTGAAAGGGTGGCACTAGAGATACTTTAGTTCCATGCGAAAGGGTGCTATTAAAGCTACTTTATTTCATGTGAAAGGGTGATACTAAAGTTACTTTAGTTCAATGTGAAAGTGTGGCACTAACGTTACTTTAGTTCAATGTGAAAGGGTGACCTAAAGATACTTTAGTTCATGTGAAAGGGTGATACTAAAGATACTTTAGTTCATGTGAAAGGGTGATACTAAAGTTGCTTTAGTTCATATGAAAGGGTGGCACTAAAGTTACTTTAGTTCAATGTGAATGGGTGACCTAAAGATACTTTAGTTCATGTGAAAGGGTGATACTAAAGATACTTTAGTTCATGTGAAAGGGTGATACTAAAGTTGCTTTAGTGCATGTGAAAGTGTGGCACTAAAAATACTTTAGTTCATGTGAAAGGGTGATACTAAAGATACTTTAGTTCATGTGAAAGGGTGATACTAAAGATACTTTAGTTCAATGTGAAAGTGTGGCACTAAAGTTACTTTAGTTCAATGTGAAAGGGTGCTATTAAAGCTACTTTAGTTCATGTGAAAGGGTGGCCTAAAGATACTTTAGTTCATGTGAAAGGGTGATACTAAAGTTACTTTAGTCCAATGTGAAAGGGTGGCACCGAAGCTACTTTAGCTATATGTGAAAGGGAGGCACTATGGTTGAAATGTGCATTGAAACCACTGTTTATTTTACTTACAAGATCAGGTTGTAACATCCTCGATAATCCAGCGCTATTGTTCCGATAAATCTACACACAAGCGCTGGAAAACAGTAAGGGTATTTATCCTTAACCTAGTTACCTCCCTTCGCAATGACTCAGCGAAACGCTTGCTTTCTAACAACCAATGAGATCACTTGAAATCAAGGGTGAAATAACAAGCACTCTCGTGTCAGGATCTTGGCTTTCGCAGATGATTGGGAACGCCTGGTAGCACAGGGATTTTAATCATTTACCTCCACCCGTTTTGATGGACATGAATACACCCTTCTCACGTACAGACTTCTTAAAACTTTCTTTTGAGTTTCTGTCAGGTTTCTACGCTGAATTTGTTACAAACTTTATCGTAATCGAGTGAGTCGGCCGCCGCCATGTTTGTTTCTATAAACAACGGTAGTGATGCGTTTTGATTGGTCGAGTTGTTTACGTAGATAGTGTCTGCGTTTCGTTTCTGATTGAATAACATGGACCCAAGAGGAGGTCACTAGGTTAGGGATAAATACCCTTATTGTTTTCCAGCGCTTGTGTGTAGATTTATCGGAACAATAGCGCTGGATTATTGAGGATGAGGTTGTAATAACTAACATTAATATTGATAATTTAGTAGTATACACATGGTTTTGCATAGAAGTGTTGTGCACTTGGTAAGACTAGTGTTTTCATTTGCACAATTGATTCAAGCTACTATGACTTTTCATTTTTCTTTATATTTATAATGATTATAAATAACTTTCTCCAAATGAGTCTACCAAGTAAAAACATTATGTCTCTGCATAAATTATTTTTAGCTATACATCCTATGTTTATGTAAGTGATTTGCATTTATTCCAAATTATATTTGATTGCATTTTGGCAACATTTGTGCACAAAACCTTGATAAGTTTGGTGAGCCAGTTATTTTTGACATACTTATAACTGAATGCCTTTCTCCCAAATTAAAGTTGTTTGTATTTTCAACTATAATGCACCTTGTATTTTTTAGCTTGCCATTCTTTCATAGACACCTAAATTGAATCATAAATGTCAACACATTAAGAATAAAAGGTCCTTTTTTTTATTTTATTTTTTAAAATGAACAGAGAACAAAATACTAACAAATTCTAGTATTTGCTCTAACAAATAATACAAAACAGTTGACAGAAACATATTTTGTGAAAAACGTACATATATTTCATAAATTAAGAGTACAAATTCTGCTCCTTTTTGGACTTATTGTATAAGAATTTATTGTAACAGTAGTTTTGTTCATGTGACTGAAATAATTTGTTTATGGCTAAAATTAAGCTGAACTAATACTTTAAATAATTCATTTTTTTAATCATGAATTTTAAGTGACATTATTTGGTTGTCAAATGCATCTTCAGAAGTTAAAGTTTTTTTAAATAATCATACATACTGCTTGATCCTTTTACAATGCACAAGTTTATTAAAGTTAACACAGTTTTGTTCGTTCAAGTAATTTAATTTTCATAGAGTTTTTTTTTACTTTTTGTTGTAACTAACAACTGTATTTTAGAAATATCAAAACTTATATAAAGTGTTGTCATGTAACACATGTTTAATTTCAATTAGTAACACATTTATTGTAGTTTTAAGATACAACTAGTTTTCATGATATTGTCTTGCTCAATTTGAATTAATTAACCATATTTGCAGAGAATCTAGAATTTGTTTTAGCCATATTTGTGGGAAACCTGCTAAATATATCCTGTAACACTTGGTTCAAGTTTATAGTTAAAAGTTTGATCCCTCAAAAAAGAGCAAAATATTTTATTATAAATGTGATATTTTTTCTTCTAACTATTGTTGTTCATAGATTATTTAGTATATCTGAAAGACATTTTTAGTGAAATATAAAAGTATATTTTTAAATTGTTAAAAGGATCAACTTAATTTTGTTTAAGTCAATGAAATAGTTAAGGTTTTATCTCCTTTTGCTCTGTACCTTGTGATTAATTTTTACCAGTTTTTAATCTTTTAAGCAGATCCATAGTCATCTTTTACAAATTCTCAGGACATTTCCTCCGTTGCCATCTCACAAATAAAACATGTAATCACCAACCAGCAATTCATTCCTTCATCCATCCATCTTTCCTTTTATTTAAAGTTCCAGACACCAAATTCATCATCCATCCTTCCATCTATCCATCCCTTCATTTATTCATTTACTTATCAATTTATTCATCCTCTTATTCATCCATTTATTCATCCTCTTATTCATCCATTTATTCATCCTCTTATTCCTTCCTTCCTTCGTTCAGCTGGGAGAGGAAGTCAACCAGGATATTTCTGTGATCCTCAAGAAGATGGAATGTGATCGTGAAATCGACCCTTCGGCTCCGCCCCCTCCCACGATGGGCACCGTTCTGTTTGAGCTCTATCTGGCTCTCCAAGAGTTTGCTAGATACTGCAGTAACCTGGCTGTAGAGTAAGTACAACAAGAGTCCTTCAGTGAGTTAATGACTGAAGTGATCCTGAGTGCTGTTTGAACTCTCCTTATAAACCTCTGAGCATGTTTTCTTATTACCATTCAGGTTTCTTGAAATACAACGAAGACTTTCTTTCGGGGACTTCCACATGACAACCCGGGTACTTGATTTTGATCCTTAACATTTGTAATACAGCTATTACCAAGTACCCAGGTTTCCCCTTAGGTTGTTCCGCCCTGGGCGGGTTTCTATTTTCAACAAAAACCTGGAAACGTGTTTTATCCTTTATATATCTTTGTTAAGTTCATTTAATTATAATAATTAATAATAATTGTCCGTTTGTATAGCACTATTTCCATGCAGGACCTTGCTAAAAGTGCACAATTATTACCCTGAAGGAATTGTACTTTTAAGCGACAGTAAAGGTCTGTAGTTCCAGTGTTCAGGTACCCATTTACACAGCTGGTAGACAGAGTGCAATGTGGATAAAGTGCCTTGCCCAGGGACACAACACAGAATGAAACCCAGATCACAAATTTTTGGTGTTTCCACCGGGATTCAAACGCAGGCCTCTGGCGTGAGAGGCCAGCACGCTAACGACTACATCACTGTGCTCCATGTATTGATATTTATTTATTGTTGACAGAGACCAGAGGAATGTGGCTATCACCCAGTACTATGAATGGTTTGGGTTCTCAGTGATCAAATGGCTGCTTATAGCACGCCATAAAGCCATCAAGAGGATACGCAAGGCAGTGGAGTTAGACAAGGTGAGCTACTTTGCCTGGTCTTCTTTATTGAAATGACAGAAAAACATTATACCGCTAGTATATGTAGACATGTGGGATGAGTTAATTTGCAACTCTAAATGTTATTTGTTGAAAATTATTTTAAATTATTAATCATCAAGCACCAGATTATGAAAAAAATAATTAAATCTTTTAGGAATAAGATTCACCATTGGGACAAACCTTGCATCTAAAAAAACAATTTTTCATAGAATAATCTAGCATCCTTTTTAAAAACTACAGATATAACTGTGGGCATTATTGAAAGTCAACCATTTCCTTGCAAAAAAGAACGAATAAACCAATGGTTTTAGTGTCCATTATAGTCAACTGATCACTGACATAATTGTATAAAATTATAACAACAAGCTACAATAAACTCATTGAAAAACATCTCAATTAAATTCTGTGGGAAAAGACACATTTCCTCTATGTATGTTTTCATACAGATGTATATTATTTATCTTAAAATCTTTCTCAATTTCTGCTGAAACCTAGATCATCTGTTTAAGAGGCTGTAGTACATTTTCTAATGAAAATAAAGAGATCTCACAAAATGGAAAAGTAGTGTGACCAATTGCAAAACAATCCTCAATCAATAAATATAGTTCTTAAACAAATGGTATATTTCCCATCCTTGAATTATTAAAAGGTATTCACATTAAAATGGCCACAAGCAGTTTTTATTCATACATGACACCGTTTTCTACGACTAAAGATAATTGGTTCATCTAATAGGCTGTTTACCCTCTTAAGTAAAGTTATACTGCATAGAATCTTATTATACAAATTTGAAAATATAAAAAATTATAAAAATGTGCTTCAGTGCCTTTAATGCAACATTTATTTATACGATCCTTTACATACATCATCATTATTATAGAGTAATGGTTACTTTCAACAGATTTAAAGTAAGGAACAACTACTATTATAGAATAGCAAAAGTAATTGCGTATATGGCAATTATTAATGAGAAAAGTTTGCATCAAACTGTAATTGTGTTGAAAATAGAATAATGAAGGGTTATCTTTTTAAATTTACTCGTTCAGATGTAATCTAGATGGGTTATGAACTTTATCACATATTAATTACATATTTTATTCATGTCTCAGTGACATTTATTTTTAGTTATTTGAATCATTATTACTTTTATACATTTGTTTATTTTTAATGCCATTTGGTTCTTATTTCAGTTTTATATAAATTTTATGGACAAGAACTTTGTGCCTGTATTATTGTAAGGGAAATAGCATTGAGTAAAGTAATTAAAGAGAGGGTTCTATTGGGGAATTTTTTGTGAAAACGAAAATCAAGAGGACATTCCTGTTTACACATATAGGATATTAATACATGAATATTGCATTTGGTTGCTAGGAAGGTGAATATGTGTACTTGTGCATGTATAATTTATATGATGATGAATATAACCTTGTGGGGAACACAGATTTTAAAATCCATTTTTTCCAAGAGACAGACAACTTTTGATATGAGTTAATTTGCAGTGGTTTTGTCATCTTTTGTTTAATTTTATATAAATAAGCAAACATGAAATATAACATGGTTATATTTGGGATAACCCTACCTTCAATAGTACAAATTCTTGTACTTTTTCGGGTTGAGTTCCATGCAGGACAACAATCGATAGTTAAGCTAATTTTACATTCAATACCCCTCTGATAGACATAGCATGGGACTCGAACCGAAAAAGTAGAAGAAATTGTACTATTGAAGGTAGTGTTATCCCAAATATAACCATGTTATATTTCTTCACTATCTAAATGGCAAGTATTTCTACAGCAACATGAAGGTATACATGCTTGCTGATTTTCATGCAATTTTTGTACACGATTTTTTTACATGATTACATCAAAAACCGTTTCCACTGAACAGTATCAGTGAAGATCATGAATATATTGTTTAGCTTGAGCTTGAAAATGATTCCTTGTTAACGGTTAATCTGCTTGACCGACAGGTAGCCCAAGTGGACACAGTGGTCAAGTACAGTACCTCCGCTGTGGACGTGTGCTGCTGTTTTGCTCAGGTAAATGAAATTAACTCAGAGAGACTATTCATTATTTACCAAATCATTCCGCAATTGCATGGCACATGTTTATAATCCTCTTCAGTGGCAGATCAAGAGGAGGGGTTCAAAGTTCAAAGCCACATTTTTTAGCTCATCAGGCCTGAAAGGCTCAATGGGTTTATGGCATGGAGTCCATCTGTCCATCCATCTGTAAACTGTTTGCTTTTTCCACTTCTTCTCCAGAACCAGTGACTCTATAGAGCTGAAATTTTGTGTAGAGATTCCTTGGCCCAGGACTTCTAAATGGTAGATTTGGTGACCCTGTAACCCCAAATATGGATAACAGGTCTCACAACCTAAAAATCCTATTTTCATCTTCTTCTCCAATGCAAAAAGCTCTAAATGTTGAAATATTGTAAACAGACTCCTTGGCTAATAGGGATTCTAAATTGTAGATTTGGTGAATCTGTGGCCCCTAAAAGGAACCATCCTTAAAATCCTGTACAGATGCCTTTGTCTGGCCTATGTTGATTATAAATTGTACATTTTCAACCTACTTGTATAATGTATAATGTATTATTAAAAGCCTGATGAGCTACAGAGGCCATGGCTCTATTTTTTTAACATGGTGCATCCCAATTTGATGAATCCCATGGGTGAACATCACCCACTTTACAATATGTGAATCCCTTTGAAAATTCCTAGCTCATCTGTATGTTATTCTTAGTTATAGAAATTTCATAAGCCCTGTTTATATGGCGAACTTTGCACATATGCAATATTGCTTATGGTAGTAACCCCTACAAAAAAAAATCCCTTGAAAACATATTACTGCACCATTGCCACAAGGAAAATTTTACCATCGCCACAACCCATCCGCATAAATTATAAAACGAGTTGCGGATATGGTTTGGTAATATATCCAAAGGGATCCCCACCCTATCCAATAAAGCCATAAACCATCCACAGGTAGTCCATATGCGGATATGGTTTGGTAATATATCCAAAAGGATCCCCACCCTATCCAATAAAGCCATAAAACCATCCACAACTAGCCCAGAATGGAGCTGCGGATATGGTGTGGTAATATATCCATAGGGATCCCCACCCTATCCAATTCAGCCATAAAACCATCCACAGGTTGTCCATATGCGATCCCCACCCTATCCAATAAAGCCATAAAACCATCCACAACTAGCCCAGAATGGAGCTGCGGATATGGTGTGGTAATATATCCATAGGGATCCCCACCCTATCCAATACAGCCATAAAACCATCCACAGGTTGTCCATATGCGATCCCCACCCTATCCAATAAAGCCATAAAACCATCCACAACTAGCCCAGAATGGAGCTGCGGATATGGTGTGGTAATATATCCATAGGGATCCCCACCTTATCCAATTCAGCCATAAAACCATCCACAGGTTGTCCATATGCGATCCCCACCCTATCCAATAGAGCCATAAAACCATCCACAACTAGCCCGGAATGGAGCTGCGGATATGGTGTGGTAATATATCCATAGGGATCCCCACCCTATCCAATTCAGCCATAAAACCATCCACAGGTTGTCCATATGCGATCCCCACCCTATCCAATAGAGCCATAAAACCATCCACAAGTAGTCCAGATCCGCATTTGCATATATTTGCATAAAACCGTCCACAGGCACTCCGGTAATTTAATGCTTTAGATATACAATATATATACATCAAAACAAAAAACAAAAAACATAGTACACTTCACGATTTTTAATAGTACAAAATAAATACTATAATATTAATGTTCATCTTGAGATCTTGCGTGCTCTACAAATATATACATATAAATATCCTTGAAAGGAATTCAACATTCAACTGTGTTCAGGAACACTTCGTTTTGAGATTCAGCAACTTCTTCATGATCTTGGAATCTCAAGGTCACTTTCGAGGGCCATGGGGATCACAGTGAGCGCGCTGAGCACCTGAAAAGTAGAATAGTAAGAATATAGATACCATGGTACAAACAGGCAAGTTACAAATCACATGATATGAAAAGACTTTTTGATATATATAGACCATAACCATTGGCACATTCATGTCCCATTACATAAAGGACATTCATACCCACACGACTCTTGCAAAATATAAAGAAAGCAAAAGAGATATTATATCTTTGGAAATACCTAATTTCCGGAATGCCTTCCTCAGGCTGCATATCTTCTTGGACAGGTGGTCGGTGTACTGTGAATAACAGGTGCAACACCCGGACGGCAAACACTGGAAACAAAGAACAGTATTAGTATTTTCAATAAATTAGTCATGATTGCATATAGTAAAATGATTTTAATGTTTTCAAACTCTTCAAATTGTTATTCAAATTCATATGATATGACAATATATATATATATATATAGAAAACAAATGAACTCAGCTTGGAGTAGTGTAACTGTTCCTTTAAATTTAAATGTTTAATTTAAATGCTTAATATGAAATGACAATATACATTATGTTAAATTCGCACCTTCAATGGCTTGAAGCACAGTTTTCACTGTGCTGCCGTCTTGAACCCTAGAACTTGACTTGACTTGAGTATCTAAACCAACATAAACATTTGTAAGTTCTGGTTCAAACTATAACGAATATTTATAATATAATCAAATAAATTAGTAAAATAATGAATTATTACAAAATGTGAAAATACAAATTTTATTTTCATGATTAATGACTGATAGCAAAAGTTGTATGTAAAATATAATCAGTCTGACTGGATGCATATTAAGGTTGTAATTTGTAATCTGCAATAAATTAACTAACCATGACCGTTAGTGTCCATTAAAGTAATCAATCAGCTTGATTGGGTGCATATTCAGAAAGAAGATTATCAATTAAAGAAGCTAATTGTAAATTTCAATGCCAAACCCACCTTCAACAGACCTTGAATAAACATCGTCTGAGAGTTGTGTCCACAAGGTTAGTGTATTTTCTGTCCGGTTCAGCCGACACTGAAATCAATATTGACATTTTAATGAATAAGATACAAACTATTTGATGAAAATAAAAAGATTTTGAAAAGTATAATCCAAAATAAATCTTATTAACTGATAAACATATACTGAACAAAAATAGTCATGAATAATAATATCTTTATAAGTTGAGTAACTAGTGAAATATTATTCTTGATAATCATAAAACATCAAATATCCCATACTAAACAGATTACAAATAATCAAAATCAATTTAATATTTAATATTATATAATTAATATTTAACATGTAAATACTTTTGAAGAGTATAATGACAATAAATGTGTTTATGATAAAAATAAGAATACAGGGTATTTTAACCAACAAACAATTGTTTGGAATTCTTTATAAAACAACAAAATTAAGATTTGTAAGTCAAACAAATATAATTGATTAAATTGGTAAAATAAATATGGATTAAAAAAAAATTAAAATACAAATGCATTTTTGACTATCAATGACTCACAGCAAATTTATCTGTAAAATGTTATATTAGCAATCAGCCAGTCTAGATACATTTCGAGAACATCAATTAAGGAAAACAAATGTCTTGATTAATTGTTATTTAACAATTTGTTTGTTTAAACAACAATATGCAAGCATCTCAAGTCTTACCTTGAGAGGTTACATCATTTCCTGCCTGAGAGTAGGTTACATCATTTCCTGTCTTTCCCCAGACCACCTGTCTGTCATGGCTGAGTGCACAATCACCTGTGTTAAGAAAAGTGACATGTTTATATAGACTGGTTAATAAAATAAATTTAACATATATTCCTAATTCAAATCATAATCTGATACAAATTAAAGCAATATATTGCATATAAATATCACAGATACCTTTGTACACATGCCATGAGACATGAGTGCCTTTTTACAAATGAAGCCAATCTTATGTCAGAAAATGTTACTCAGTCTGTTCATGGAAATGGGTGAATGAAATTAGATTGTTACATTTGGAATGCAGTGAAAATAAGTACTTGCCTTGGATTAATCAACTGAGAAATCTTGTACTTCTTGGCCTTGTGAACTGTAAAGGTTGGGGAGCTTCCTTCTTCTTGTTAAGAATAGCCACTATGGAGAAAACTTTACTGCAGCAAGACTAAGGAGGCTTCTGATTGGCTAAAATTGGTTGATCTGATCATAATGGCAAAAAACTTCTTTATATATTGGTTGTGACAGTTTGTAATATATAAAGGATTTGAATTGACTATGAAGAATATTTGTTTTATCTATCAATTGTAAAACACAAGCAAATGAAAAGCACTAAATACTGAGAATGCTTCTGATTGGCTAAAATTTATTTATCTGATAATAGTGGCACTTATTTGGTTAAATATGACAGTTTGTGATATTTAAGGGATTTGATCATGAAATATTATGAAAAGGTTTGTTTCTATCAATTTATTAAACTAAAAAATGAAAAGGACTCATGAAGTTTTATTTGGTATTTTATTTCCTTCATTACATGAAATTTGTGCCAACTGTGTCAATTGTTGATTAAATCAATGAAAGAATAAATGTAAACTAGATATCAAAGTCTTGACTGTGAAGTACAAGCCAGCAAGTTTACATGAAATACATAATAATACAAACATAAATAAACATTTTGACCAAATGATTTGTTTTAGAACATCTCAGAGCTAATATGTGAGTAAAATGTATTTTTCATTTGGTATCAATAATCCATTGTGATAAACTGTGATAAATACTTAGGTTATTAATTAGATATACCTTCACAGCCAGTTTACAACTTGAAACAACATTTAATCAAATACACAGCGCCCCTCCACATCACTGCTCAGTTCTTAAACATTCAAATTGGTTAATCTAATGAAATGTATACAGTAATTAAGCTACTTGTTAAGCAATCCATTAGGTGTTTTTAAAATGTATATTTGGTGTCATTCCTGTAATCTGACCATTGGACAGTTATCAATTAATTAAGCTCCACCCATTTCAAGTCTGATGACCAATAGTTTTGCACTTGTTTGTTGTTGCAATTTCTCAGAGGTATACACATTTTAGTGATTGTAAATATGTAAAGACTGCACTTGTTTTATACAACTTTGTCAAGTATTTCAATTGATTGTAATTTAAGGTCAGAGAAAATTAAAATTAAACTTAAATTATTTTTATTTTTATTTCTTTCTGATATCTTCACTTTGGCGAAGTGTATAATTATTTATTAAAGAATATTTTTAACTTAAACAATTTTAATGTTGGTTTTGTAATGCATACATACAATAAATATATATTTCATGCAATTTTTATCTTTAATAAAAAATATGGATGATTATTTCAATCGCATATATTGACATGGGATGAATGTTTATATCTCAATTGTGTAAAATTAATATATTTTGAAATACCAATTGAATTAATGAGTTTGATAATTAAATAGAATAGTGATATTTCTACATCACAACCCAAATTGACAATTCAATTTTTATCTTTAATAAAAAATATGGATGATTATTTCAATCACATATATTGACATGGGATGAATGTTTATATCTCAATTGTGTAAAATTAATATATTTTGAAATACCAATTGAATTAATGAGTTTGATAATTAAATAGAATAGTGATATTTCTACATCACAACCCAAATTGACAATTCAATTTTTATCTTTAATAAAAAATATGGATGATTATTTCAATCACATATATTGACATGGGATGAATGTTTATATCTCAATTGTGTAAAATTAATATATTTCTAAATACCAATTGAATTAATGAGTGTGATAGTTACATAGAATAGGCATATTTCTAAATCACAACCCAAATTCTTTAAAAGATAAAAATGGGCTATTTTTATATATTTACAAACACTAAGCTCTGGATTTTCAGTCATGTGAAGATATGCCAAAACTTTGTTGACATAAGACTCACATATTCAAATAACATAAAACTGTTAATTGAATTAATGAAAATTAACCTGACGTTTAGTTTAAAAAAAATAATGTTGAATCTTACACCAAATGTATTAAATTGTTTATTTGAAGATAGTAAGTAAAATGTACGAATGTAATATTTATTGTGTAATCTATCAAATTATGGTCTCTGATATATATATTTACATTGGAACCTGCTCTCTCTCTGTTTAAAGTAATACAAGTAACACCACAGTCATTTAACACGATTTGAAATAACAATAATTTGAGAGATGAATAATTATTTTGCAATCATATTTGACACACCTTTAGAAAAAACATAGTTCTTATCAAAACTAAATGTTTAAACCTTATTTCCTTGCCCATTCATACTGTTATAAACATATTTTTGTATGTTGTGCTTTTCTCAGTATTGCATGAATGAATATTGTGTTAAGTATAATTTTGTACCGAAGACGTATTTACATAGGCGTAATCCATTAAATTTTAAAAATAAATATTGTTTAAACTAGAAGGATGATGGTGATCAACAAAGTTTTTTTTATAGTCTAAACTCAAATCATAAGCTTTCTTTATCATATCTTAAGTGCTAACATCAATTCAATCTGTTTTCACAATAACAGGACTTTTTTGGCTTTTTTACCAACGATTTTTTACTTACGATACTTTTAACAGAGGACTTTTCCCTTGAATTTACCACAGAGACTTCATATAATTACAATCTATAAGCAGCCAACTTCACATCGATGCCCATCCGTAGCATTCCCAAAAAGCCAGTTATCTTGTGTTCATTTGTGGCTATGCTGTGGACAACAGGGACTCGGTAGTGGATATGTTACCGTAACATATTCAGATATGTTTGAGGGTCAAACAGCCAATGGATACATCGTTGAAACCAATCCACAAAGGCAGCTATCTTGTGCTCTTTCTTGGCTATACTGTGGATAACCCGGACTCGTCAGTGGATATGTTACCGTAACATATCCAGAAAAGTTTGAGGTTCTTACAGCCAACGGATACATCGTTGAAACCCATCCACATGACCCATCCACACCACGTCCGGATCTGATCCGCTAGCGGCAATGGTAAAATTTTGCTCTAACTACCTGAAAAGATGCTGTGGTGCTACTGTGGATATATTGCCTAAACATATTTTCAGGATATTTTTTTTGTAGGGGAATATACACACATGAGTAAAAGTAAATTTACTTTGCGTTCATATGTGTTTAATTTTTGCCTAAGCAAATGGGCTTCCAATTCTTTTGATATATGAATAGAGAATTCCTAAAACATGACAATTAATATTTATTAGATGTAAACTAAATAAATGATATTAATTTATATTTGTCAACATTGTTTTGACTATATCGCCCTAATTATATATTAAAAATCGGATTGTCAGATAGATTTTGAAGGTCATTGTGTGCAAGAAGGAGATTATCCAATATAGAGAATTTGAAAAACAGTATTAAGAGTTTCTAAAGTTCTCTAATATATGTTCTCAGGACCTGTGTGAAGTTACTTTGTCTGTATAAGATGAACTTTTACTAGAAAAGTGAAAATACTATATTTACTCACGGTAGTAAACATTTGCACCTGCCCCTGACTAGGTGCAAATTTGCTTACGGTAGTGAAAAATTTGCTTATGGTAGTAAAATATACATATGTGCAAATGCGTCCATACGGCGATTTGCATACCAGGGTATGTGTAATTCTTTACTCATATGCAAACGCTCCCCGTATAAACAGGGCTATATTTCATGAAAAAGTTTATTGCAACATAATTTTTATTATGTTTCAGATCACGGAGTTCTGGAAGCAACTGTCATGGCCAGATCTAGTCGGAGCCTATCAGTTCGTACACAGGCTCGTCGAGGTAAACCACTTGAGAATAAATAAAGTTTAAAGGCGCTGTAGCATGTTTTTCTTACTGAAATAAAAAGATCTCATGAAAAGGTAAATAAGTCTTACCAATGGCTAAATACTTCTCCTCAATCAATAATAAGAGATCTAAAGAATGTACTTTGTTCGATTAGAAATACTTTGTTCGGTTAAGCCATGCAAGTCCATTTCCCTTCGAGAGGCCATTTTTAGGTGTTAGGTGTAAAATGGCTGCTCAAATGTAGTTAAAGTGATCTGACTGATGTAGCAATACCTGCAGTAGAGTTTTAAATATGGTACCATGATAGAATGGTTAACCATCTTGCTGTCTGAAATCTCAAATTCGCATGAGACCTACAAATCTATCTCTCACACTGAAGAGTTCCACACCACTGTCGCTTTGTAAGTCGCACCATTTTTTCTCAATACAGATAACCATTTTCTATGGATACAGCTTATCAGGTCGTGTAATGAGATGTGTTACCCTCTAACATAACAATATATTGTATAAACTTTAATGATAATAGCAAATTTGAGAAAATAAAATGTCAAAAAAACGTGCTTAAGTGCCTTTAATGCCTAAGTGGGGATGTCATATTGTTTTTACAACATGGATAACTGTAAAATGATCTGTTTCTGTGCGAGAGAGGGAAATATCATTTTACTGGTGTGAGTGTTGTAACAAAAATATGATGTGATGAGTGTGTTAATTTCTTTATTATCCATTGCGTAGAAAGCCAGAATTAAAAATAATAGAAAGGTATCAGTATCGTCAATGGTGAAGTTAATCGTGTCAAGATGTATGGATACATCTCAAACTCAGTCTCAGTTACTCTT
The DNA here is from genome assembly GCA_936450465.1 of Gibbula magus. Classification (NCBI taxonomy): domain Eukaryota; kingdom Metazoa; phylum Mollusca; class Gastropoda; order Trochida; family Trochidae; genus Gibbula; species Gibbula magus. The sequence continues at coordinate 84,230,751 of OW388290.1, forward strand.
GAACGGCATGGACGGTTATAAGGCTAAAAATGTAGTGCCATTTTCAAACAACGTAATTCAAACTGAAAGATCACTATTGTGATGTTATAGTTCAACCCCCATTACCTGACAAGATTCTGCATGTGATGCAACCTTTTCGTATCCTATTCGCACGGTCTGTGTCATTAAGCAACAGAAACTTGAAAAATATTTATATTTGAAGTATCATCTGCAGAAAATTATTATTTTATTTTCAGTGGTGAAATACGGCAATTATAGCAAAAGGAATAAAACCAGCATTTCTATTTCAATACCATCAGTCCATGTATATCTCATCGCCACTCATGAAAATCAAAAGTTTTTCTCTTGAATAGATACACAATTTATTTTTTCCCCAAAATAATTCAAAGTTTCACATGTCATTCATTTTTTATGTTTGAGTATCTCCATGGTTATCTTATCACGTAACATTATCATGTCCTTATTTATTCGTCCAAAAAGAGTAATTTTAATTTACATATCTCCCCCTCCTGCCAATGGATACATTTATCACATCATAAAATAGTCTACAGTTTATTTAATTTTAATATCACATTGTCTCTCTTACGGTTCCTATTTATCTTTCTTTGACATGATCTAAAATAGTAAATTGTAAAATGTTAATTCGACCAGGACATCAGTTACGGAGCGCAGCTGTACGCGGACCTGGTCCACGAGAAGCTGACAGCTGCAGGTTACTATGACGAGGAGGGGCAGTTCGATGTCACAGAACAGGTTCGTCTTATTTGCCTAGTAGTCTCATGATATGAAAGGCAAATAGTCTCAATAATTGTTTATCTGCCTATCCAGATATGTGTATGAAATTGAGACTTGTGTTGTCTAGAAATTGATTTTTTGCTACAATTATTATTCATTCATTGATAGCATATATTCTCCCTCCACAGAGGTTACTCCCTTCAGACTTCTGATCCTAACCTCTGTTCTTTTTCGTTTGAAATCGAGGGTAGAAATGGAGTGTCCTGATTGGTTGCAATTGAATCTAGTTGTGCAATCAGCGACGCCGTTGTAAAAGTGACATTCATAATGATAAAATAAACATATATTGTATTAACTTAAAAAATAAATAGCAAATGTGAGAAAACAAAATATGCCAAAAAATGCCTTTACACTGACAATATTGTACTTTTGGACTGGCTACTTTCAAGTTTATTCTATACAGTGTTTTAAGGAATATATGAATGTTATTTATGATAAATTAATATGATAAGGTAACCCTGTTTTTTTCAGCTATGTATCACTATCAACAATATAGAGCAGGTCCGAAGATCCCTGTGTGTGTTACCCGAATCGTTAGAGTTCAGCGCCATCCAGCGTGCTATCGAGGCCAACAACGGAGACCTCGGAGCCCACGTGGACGCGTACTCGCTGAGGAAACGTCTCCTGGAAGCCGACTCCGCCATGATCAAGAAGATTACTCAGGTCGTCGACAGGGTCGCTGATAAGGTATGTTTCATTTTAATTTAATATTTTTTTTCAAGATTAAATTATTTAATTCAATTATTGTTACATATAGAGTTTATCACACAAGTATGACATGTCACATTTAGGAAACAAGTTTTAACTTTGGATTGTGAGAATGAGGCCAAAACATAAGTTTGCACATGTGTAAATTGTTTGTTTATTAACAATATGACATGAGTTATGTATAAACATATGGATAATAAATTCACTGTAGGTTCTCAGGGGCGAGTAAAAACTTGATGACTTGGTCAGAATGCTCCAAAGCAAACCGTAATAAAAAAAAACTGAAATTGTATAAAATATTTATTTTATTTTTTTAATTTATTTTTTGGGCATAGATGTGGACTTTTATCATACATACTACAGACTAATTTCTTGCAGTATTTCTCCATTGTGTGATTTGAATTCTCCACTTATATGGCCAAAATAGAGAGATTTTACAACACTTCAACCAATTATATGAATTGGTCAAAAGGCATGAGTTTCAGTGAATTAGATTTTACACTGTTTTAAATCACTGCAGTTAGTATTATAGTTTCGGCAAAGTCTGGACAAACCTTTTTTTAAATATTTAAAATTCAAATAAGGCCAACCAAACTTTATTTCTTTGTGTTTGGGTTTTATGGGGCAAAATGTCGACAGGAGGCAAAAGAAACAAAACTGTTTGAGAGTCATTCTAGAAGTTGGTGTAATGAGAGACAAGGATATGTTGTGGATGTGCGCTTTATAAATATGCACTATTATTATTATTATTATGATCAACTTATAAAAAACTTAAATAAATTGTTTTCACATAAAAGGATAAATAAGACCTCCTGTATCGTATGTTTATGTTTGTAGATGCGGCCAGATATCAAGAAGGATGTGTTCCATCTCAACTGGGCTCCCGAGTCTCTCCCCGCTGATGATGTGAGTTTCTTGTAGCAATATCAAATGTATTGATCAATATTAAGATTGTCTTGATATAAATCTTGAATATTCTTTATATATCATCATCATCATCATCATCATTTTGGGTTGCTCAAGAGTGTAAATCAACCAATTAGAATGGAGCTATTTTGACTTTTGCAACTGTTTGTCAGTGATAGGTTTTGCAGTTCTCGTGAAAATGTTTTAAACTCTAAACTTATTCCAGGCTGTCGGCGACCTACTGGAGTACCTGGACAGCAACCTGCTGACTCTAAACAACAACCTGCTCAAGACAAACTTCGACCGTATCCTTGAGTCCATCTGGATCGAGGTGCTCGAGGAGTTCCGCGAGGTGCTTGACAAGGAGGAGGTGGTATGTTGAACAACTCTTGACTACATCCTTGATTCAGCAGAGACTAAGTTTACCCTAATCCTAATTCCTGCAAGTAGCAAACTCTGATCCCTCCTGGATTCTGCGATTCTATGGATGCAGAATAAATTGTAGAATAGTCCTCTGATGCAGAAAAATATCTGATCCCCTGAAAACACATTTTCATGTAGAATTTACTCCTTTCTGCCCCAGAACAAATCCAATCTGCTGAAAACACATTTTCATGTAGAATTTACTCCTTTCTGCCTCAGAACAAATCCGATCTGCTGAAAACACATTTTCATGTAGAATTTACTCCTTTCTGCCACAGAACAAATCTGATCTTCTGAAAACACATTTTCATGCAATTTTTATTATTTACTGCCCTAAATGTTTACGTATTTTAAAATTAAATTAATTGTGAAAACAAAATGAAAAGTAAATTCAGAATCCAAGATGGCCGAGTATGTCCCACCTTCTTCATATGTTATATAGGGAGGTAAGTACACTTATAAGTCTAGCTTTTGGCCTGGCACCTATAACATCTCCGGGCTTACAGCTTACTTCTCTCCCTTCCAGAGACCGCCGATCTTCTACCAGCGGATGTTTGACGCCCTGGGTCTACTGGTCGACTTCTTCCACGCTAACGGGAAGGGACTCAACATGGAGGACATTCTCTGTGCTCATTTTGAGGTCAGTATACATCCTAACATAAATACCAATGGTATATTTCATCAAACCTTTGAGGAGCATTTAGAAGCTGAATACGTGAGGATCAGAACAAGATGTTTTGGATAACAACTTCTCTATTGTGTAGATGCATGACATTTCACCCCTGATACACCTGATGAAGGAGTGCATGAGCGTATACTCTGAAACATTGTGTATCCACACAGTAAAGAAGTTGTTATTTAGAACATCTTTTGTCCTGGTATATTTCATGATTGCAAAAAAAGAATCACGTTTATAGATCATTTCTATTCATGAACATTTTGATAGAACACTTAATTACAATCACAGATTAAAAGTTTCATCTTATAATATATCATATCACGCAATAACTCTCATTTCACAATTTTTAATGGAAAACAGTATTCCCCAAGTGAATATGATTTTATTGTCATATTTTATCTTGAAAATGGCAAAAACATATGTTTAAATGTTCCTTCAGTGATATTTACTTTGTGAATAATAAATGAATAATAATTGATTGATAAAGATAAAATCCATCTGAAGGTGCTCTGTGGCCCTTTACACTGGTAAGAGTTGAAGAGAAGAAAAAGATGAGTTTTTAAAACTGATTTGAACATACTTGAGTGTAAGCGGTAGACTGTTCCAGGGGCTGCAATGGATAAAGCTCTGTCACCCATTACTGTTTAGCTAAGAGCAGTAAAAGTTTGGATAATTAATATTAGATTTTCTGTACGTACAGGAGCTGAGACAGGAACTGACGTACCACAAGATGGACACCATGTCTCTGATAGAAGCCTTCTACATACAGATGTCAGAGACTCAGGTTAGTTGGAATCATACAAAGACTAGTGATGAAGGACTGACTACATTACTAGAATCCCTCTATCTTGCTTCCTGTGCGAGTGGGGGATCCAGAGGAGGGATTCAGGGGGATAGCGCCGCCTCTCCCCCCCCCCTCCCCCCCCCCCCACACACACACACACACACACATTTTGAAAAGTTATGCATGTAAATTTTAATAACCCCTTTGTTGAACTCCCCACCATTCCCTTTGCAGTAAGTGAATCTCCTTTTAAAATTTCTGGATGCTCCACTGGGTTCATGCAAATCGCATTACCGTATTCTCGCGGGTATAAGGCCATACTCAAGCCTAAGACCGCTTTTCAGAGGGTTGTCCTGGTTGGGATTGTTCTCGGGTAATAGCCCACCCCCAATTTTGCCAGAAGTTCCATTGTCATACATTACATTTATCTATTTTATTTTATGTTAAGTGTCAAAAACCTACCAAAAAACCTATTCTGACAGTCTGACAGTCTCCGGTATGAATTTTCATCAGAGTTGGAGACTCTCCCTTCTAAAAGCCCACCCCCATGTTTTCAAGATGTTTGTTTGTTTGCCTCATATGTAAATTGAGGGTAGGGCATCGAACCCCATACCACAATAATGAGTAAAGCTAGGATCCCGCAAATGAAAATCTTGTGTCTGCCACTTTTGTAGGTAATAGTTACCAACTGAGACTTGTTGAACCATTGCTTTTGATTGATTTAATATTATTTTACAGAAACAACAAGAAACGACAGAGTTCGGAGTTCTCAACTTCCGGGCCGTCTACAGATATGACTCTCATACTCTCTACATAGAAGGTATATATATAATTTTCTATACTGAATTATCTTTTTTAATCCTAACTTTTAATTTTGAAAATAAGTTATGATATTAGTTTTTAACAAACTGTAAAGTAATAGTATATATATATGGTGTATTTATGGAAACCATTGACATTCCTTGTCGATTTCTTTCTCAAATGTGTTATTATTTTGTTAAAATGCCATTATCAAATAAATAATCTCACTAATCTATGTTCTTGTTTCTAGTTTTAAGTGCCAAAGATATTATTCCACTGGATGCTAATGGTAAGTAGAAATGACAGATAAATGCTACCGGTAATACAAATTAACCTAGCTGTTTTGATCTCATTTAATTAAAGAATATGAAAAATATATAAATTTGCTTGTTCCAATAAGACTTCCGTGACAGAGTCTGTAGACACAACTTTTATCTTATTTCAGTTCAACTTTATTTAATTGATAACTGTCATGATTCACTGTGCCTGTGCCTGTGGCTGTGGCTGTGCCTGAGTGAATTGTTTATACCTTGATTTCAGCCAATTGAATTAAAACACTGAATACAATCATTTCCTATTCCCATGGGTATTATAACTGGATTTCTGGATGTCCCTATCCTTCAACTTGAAATGTCTGTTTGTGCATTGATTACAGCCCATTGAACTAAATAACTAAAAGTAAACCTTTTTATCACCAGGCCTGAGCGACCCATTTGTACTGGTGCAGTTGTGTCCGGACCATGTTTACCCCAACATCACCGTACAGAGCACACAGGTCGTTAAGAAGACACTACACCCACTCTTTGAGGAGTCCTTTGAGTTGTGAGTACCTATTTAAAATGAAGCACTTTTAATACAATGAGGCTTAATTTTTCTGTGTGAACAATGCAATAACTTCAGTTTTTTGCGCTATTTTTTTTCAGAAACATTTAAAAAGCTGCTTCAGCTTCACCCAAATGTTGAAAAATTCTGGATGAGGCATGTTGCAAAATACAGTCTGCAGGCCCACCTAGCTTGTTTGATTTTATCTGCATAAGCATGGAGGCCTTATTGTCGCAACGCTGAAAGGGGAACAATGTAATCAGCGGCGTCCGTATGTCACATTTCTTGTTAACGCATCTTGATATCTCATGAAGCGTTCCATGCAAAGTCTTCAAATTTGGTGTCGGCCTACATTGTGGGAAGATTTTGGTGACCATGACCATATTTTCAAGGTCACAATGACATTTTGACCACTTTTCAAACTCTTGTTAACGCAATATCTCATGAACCCAAGCACCCAAAGTCTTCAAATTTTCTGATCATCATGATACTTTTTACCAGTAATGCAATATATGAAGTAGCTCCTTTTGACCAAATGATGTGTCTTACTAAACTCAATGTTAGCGGCGGGGGACATTGTCATGTTAGTGGCAAACACTTGTTATCTCAAAGCAGGACTACATGATGGTTGAAATCTGCTACATTCACCGGTCACATGATTGCATAATCACATGTATCTATTTGTCAAATAACTAAGAGCAGTTTTCCATGTCTGGGTTATATAGCAATCCAAAGAACAAATACTTGAATTAACATACAAACTATTTCCTACAGCAATATTAAAGCATTTAACTCCAATATTCCTGTATTTCAGCACCATCACCCCCGACCAGTGCCAGCACAAGGGCGCCACCCTGCTGTTCACCATCATGGACCATGATGTGTTGTTCCAGAATGACTTTGCCGGGGAGGTGTATCTGGCGATGGAGGATGTACCCGGGGTCAGCGGGGAGGAAGTGACAGGGTATGATGCTCTCAGCATCATCACTCTCCCTCTCATCCAACCTAAACACAAGAGTAAGTGAAGTAGCTGTAAAATCATCACTCTCCCTCTCATCCAACCTAAACACAAGAGTAAGTGAAGTAGCTGTAAAATCATCACTCTCCCTCTCATCCAACCTAAACACAAGAGTAAGTGAAGTAGCTGTAAAATCATCACTCTCCCTCTCATCCAACCTAAACACAAGAGTAAGTGAAGTAGCTGTAAAATCATCACTCTCCCTCTCATCCAACCTAAACACAAGAGTAAGTGAAGTAGCTGTAAAATCATCACTCTCACTTCAGTGAAGTAGTTGTTAAATAGATGTAAAATCATTACCAAATTGTTTGAACAGAAGAAGTAGCTGTAAAATCTTCATTTATGTTCTCATCCAGCCTCACCATAAAAGTGAGTAGTGAAGCTTTAAAATCCATCGGAAATTCAAACCTAGTACCTTTGTACAGGATAAACAAAGTTGACACAGTAGTCATCGCAGCTCAATCATAAATATAGATGACATTGCTTTAAAATAATCACGCTTTCTTGTTCATGACCATTCTGATGTTGGAATGACAAAAGAAGAAATTCAGTTTGAAATAAATTTAATTTTTCTTGGTATATTTAACAATACAATGGCGTTTCAAATGCTTCTGAACTTTTTATATGGGAAGGAAATTTCCAATTTTGGCCTACAAATCTTAGACCCAGCATCTTGATTGACGACTCTTACAAATGATACCTTCTTTCAGCGTATGGTGCGCTGCAGATCCTGGCCAAGAGAACGTGGGACAAGGAGGCTCAAGAGTTTGTTAAACGTCGCAGTAAGGTGGAGGAACAGGCAGCCACATGAACACAGTTCCAGAGATTATACTGAACCAGCTTCACATGTTTGATTCAGTGGACCAGCTACAGATGTTTGATTCAGTGGACCAGCTGCAGATGTTTGATTCATTGGGACAGCTGCAGATGTTCTATGGCTGATTCATTGAACTAGCGGTAGATGTTTGATGCAGTGGACCAGCTTCACTGAAACAGCTGCAGATGTTAATTAGTGGACCAGCTGCAGCTGCATCTGCTTGTTTGGACCAGCTGCAGATGTTTCATTGTACCAGATGAAGATATTTGATTTGACCAGCTTGTTTGGACCAACTTTGTGGATCAGCTGAGGAAGTTTGACAGACCAAGTGCAAATTTGGTTTTTGGGATGAATTCTAAAAACAATTGACTTTGACAAATCTGTCTCATGGAAGAGCATTTTACAATTTATCGATTGGAACCTGGTCATATATGCTGTAGATTGATTGAAAGTTTTCTCACAAAACAAATATTGAGTTTGTACTAAATATACAAAGAAACGTTCTGTTATTTAAAGATGGGGAATCTCTTGACCAAGACAGAATTTACCTAGCACAAAGATGTGAAGTGATGAACAGTTTTCTGTAGTGATAAAGATTTCATATGTGTGGATTCAGTAACATTTTGAAGGGTGTCAGATGATTTATAAGATTTATAGTAAAACAGCTAACAGATTATGAAAAAGATCTATTTGAGACAAGAAAGCATCTATTTATGATAAGGTCATCATGGATCAAAATATATTTGTAGTAGATCTTGTAATAATAATTTTTGCCTGGAATAAATATGGAATACAGATCGTTGAATGTTTCAAAATTGGATCTAAAAATATATAATTTTTTTAAAAATTAAACATATTATTTTTTAATCCCAAAATTTGAATCATTCATTATGAAGTTTGGGCTGCATATGGTCCAAGAACGAAAACTGTTGACTTTTTCTAGTTCGAAGTTGGTAACTTGCTCAAGGTAATGAAAACTCAAAAAGTCTTAATTTTTTAAAAAGGTTTTGAAGCTCTCATAGTGTTAACTTTTCATTAAAATTGTATGGTGCTAAGGGAGCTTACAATAACATGTTGATGTGTGAAGATATCAAATAATGTGTAATGATTGGATTATTGAATTGGCTTAAAATTAATATTATTGATAATGGCTTAAAATGAATATAATTGATAATGGCTTAAAATGAATATTATTGATAATGGCTTAAAATGAATATTATTGATAATAGCTTAAAATAAATATTATTGATGATTGCTTAAAATAAATATTATTGAAAATGGCTTAAAAATGATTACTATTGAAAATGACTTTAAATGAATATTATTGATAATGGCTTAAAATGAATATTATTGATAATGGCTTAAAATGAATATTATTGAAAATGGCCTAAAATTCACTTTAATGAGCATGGCTTAAAATGATTACTTTTGAAAATGGCTTAAATTAATATTATTGATAATGGCTGAAAATGGCTCAAAATGAATATCATTGAAAATGATTTAAATGAATATTATTGATGATGACATGAAGTTTCATGTTCTAAATTACTAGTGTTGTGTATATTTCTGTGACTTCATTCTTCAACAAAACTCACTATTAGCACTCTGGTAATTTTCACATCTGTGGTGATGTCTTACTTAAGGTCGTTGATAGTTGACAAGATGTAAGCTTTTGTTTTTTGCCTTGTCCATCAAACCTGCATTTAAAGTTTGTACATATGATTCCCAGTAAGGTATTTGAAAAAAGGCCACTTTCATTGACCTTAAAATAGTCTTATTACTCAACTTAAAACTTAAGTAAAACATTTCGACCAAACTTAATTTATTTTATGTACTTCAAGTACAAATGGAAATTTGGATACTTTTATGCCTTGATTTTTCAGAAAGTTTGAAAACTGAGTTTTCGCGGTATAAAATAATTTTTTCTAAAAAAAAGTCAGACTTTTATTTATTTGAAAACAAATTACAAAAATATTTGTAAGTAGCCTCTGACAAGCCTGATAACATCAACATTGTTGACTTGAATCTTCTTTTGAAAATTATGGTGTATTTGTTTAAATTTTGAAATTGATGAATACAAATTGAATACATTTAATTTATCATTCTAATTATAAATCTGTAACTCGATATATCTTTTAAATCTTATATGTGATATGGTGAATTATCTAAGTCAGTTGTATATAAACACAGCAACTAAGAAAAAGCTGTTCAAATTGTTTTTAGATGTTTACCTATAATAGAAGTTAATTTTTCTGATATTCTATTTCCTCACGTGCTCTCAGTCAAGCTATACTGTCGATGTGTGCATGGCATAATATAAGTGAACATGTTTTATATTTTCTAGCTTCATATTTTATATTTGTATTGTGTTAGTTGTTTGACAAGTTTGAATGTGCCTCTTTCTCACATGTGTGACTACCTTAAATACACTTAAAGATATATACATAACCTTTCTCAAATATTGACAGGTGTGAATATAGTTAATTACAGGTAGGAATATAGTTTACCTTTCTTAATTATTGACAGGTGTGAATTACCTTTCTTAATTATTGACAGTTGTGAAATACCTTTCTTAATTATTGACAGTCGTATATAGTTTACCTTTCTTAATTATGACAGGTGTGAACATAGTTTACCTTTCTTTTTTTATTGAGGTATGAATATAATCAAATACAGGTGTGAATATAGTTTTACTTTCCTAATGTAAAAGATTTGAAACATGTTAATGTTTTCGAAATATTCTTATATGGATAAAAAGCTCTTAAAATGAAATCTAAAAGTTGTTACTCTGAAGTTAAAAGATTTCAAGTTCGAAGCAAAAGTCATATTGTAGCTCTTTATCTAAACAAATTATGGCTCAAATTGAAATTTCGCGATTTAGGATTGTAAAATAATTGTTATATTTTGACAAGGATCGGATCCTCACTACGGTGTTGATTTCCGAAGGTCTTTTAGCGCTAAGATGGTCATAAACTAATGCTAATAATGTATGATACTTACGGCTATCTTAGTACTTAGACTGATTCAAAAATCTAAGCTCTTGATTTCAATAGTCTTTGTAACATAGGTAGATCTAATAGTGATAGAAATAACTTATTTTTAAATTCACATATTTCAAATGTTCACTTTAGTATATAACACAATTTTCAATATATTGTTTATAGAAAGTCATGTTTACAAAATTTAGAAACCCTTAGAATTTTAGAAATTTGTTATTCAATTAGGTTCTCAGTTGAATAGTGGTGCAAGGCTAAAAACTTTTGAGAAACATTCCATTAAGTATTTCAATGATTTGAAAAACCTCAGGGAAAAGATGACGGCCTTCTTTTTTAAACATGTGTAAATTGGGGGAAATTCAAATTTAGAATATATTGAATAGAATGATTATGTAAATGATTTGTATATTTCCAAACATTGTCCAAACGAAATATTTTATTTCAAATAATGTAAAAATATGTTAAAATTATGTGATGTAGTCAATGGCTTATAAGATTTAATTGTTAAAAAATTGCTCACACCTAAAAGTATCAATTTTGATAGAAAGTACAATATTCATAATTAATATTTGAATATTGACTGAAGCTTTCTACATGTGATTAAAATATCAACTTAAAATGAATATATATCCAAAGCCCAACAAATTTCTTCTGACATAATTTACATTAAATTTCATTTTAGTGTACCATAAAACATTTTCATGAATTTAATTTAATCTGGTTGGATCAAAGTAAAATTTGGCATATTTTTTAAGAATCACAAACTTTGTTAAAAAAACAAAATTTAATTTGAACTTAAATAATTTTGTAATTACCTGCAAAGTTAATCAAGTGATTCTACCCAAAATAATTTATGAGTAACTAAATTTAAATCAATTGAAATTATGTCATGTGTGAAAGTCTTTTGGCAGGGTTTTTCCATTGTAGTAATATGGATGTATGTACAACTTGAAGTCTCCGAACAAGATTGTTTCTATCCGCAAACTTTAAATCTATGTCCACGGTCACTTTCATTAATATCTTTGATTAATATCGGTGTTTTTCACATTGAAGTCCCCTCACTGTTGACATCGTTTTTTGTAGATTTATTGATTAAAGGATATTGAGGATTCATCGTCATGGTGATGTGTCTTGTAACAATAAAGCATGTTACTTATATACACCTATGTTGAGTTTTTGGTGTGAAGTGAAATAAACACTGTGTACCTAAATCAACACCTATATGTATATTGTTTAATCAATAAACACTGTTCATTTCGCTTCTTTTGTATTGACTTATTCATTTCTCATTTTGAAAATGTAAATTAAATGTTGATAAAATATATTTCAAATGGTCTAAAGAACGTAGGTACTATATGGATTTTTAGAGTATTTTCAAATTTTGGTAAATTTGGAATTACCCCTGAGTTGTGTATAGGATAAAACATGCCAAAGGATATTTATGAGATTTAAAACCCTTACCCTCGGGATAAACACGAGGGGCGTCACCCTTTGGCATGTTTGATCAAGCTTACAAACCGTTGTTAAATTTTATGTTTAATCTGTTCTAATTGATAGTACCAAAAAGTAAAGGAGTCGTCCGTAAAATATCCCCCTTTGGTGAAAGGCAGTAGGGTATAAAGGAAACTTAGAAAACAACCTCATCAGCCTAGTCCCTGTAGCACAGTGGTATCATCGCTGCGCTTGGTGTGCACGAGTATGGAGGTTTCGGGTTCGAGACGGGTTGCAAAAAACGTTTGGAGTTTGATGTTTGAATTAACAGTTGTTTCCAATAGAGTTAGACATAACATACACTAACTTTCATCTTAAATAGATATTTGAAGGGGCATTATTAAGATAATTGTTCGGGGTAGAGGGAAATTATGTTAGAAACCCTGGGATAATACATCCACATAGGAATTATTGAGTATAATGTTATAGGCAGTATAGTGGTGTGACGTCTGTGTAATCTGTGTAAAACAATTGAGGCTATATCTTAAATAATCATAGATATTTAATTTTATCAACCAAAACTGTGTTCCACAGGAGATATCGCTTGTGTGAGATCAAGCGATATCTCCTAGGAGATATCTTTTTGGCAGTAGATTTTGCACAATGCCCTGTCGCCGTCAGCTACATGACATCACAATGCTTTTACGTCATCGAGTAATGACGTCACGATGCTATGACGTCATAAACATGATGACGTCACAATGTTATGACCTCATCGCACTGGAAGTAAAATGGCGAGATGTGCTCAGAGATGTACACTATTTTCACTTAAACGTAATAAGAATGATTTTGGATGATAAATAGAATCTCACCCTCGTGTCTTCTGATATCAAATATATCAACACTCGTTGATAAAAGTAAAAATATCCTCGGCAAGCCTCGGATATTTGTAACTTTTATCAACTCGTGTTGATATATTTGATATCAGAAGACACTTGGGTGAGATTCTCTATATGTTAAAAGATACCAAGTACATAACTGATAAATGTTTAAAGCAACAGGATCATCAAAATAAAAAAAAACATTTACAATAAATGCTTGTTTTTATGGACCCGAGAAAACAATCTTGACCAATAGTCAATATCATTTTCTGGGGTCAATAAAAACAGGTATTGGCCAAATTCACCAGTCCATAATTGTTTTATGTATTTCATAAAGAAAACAAAAGGAAAACAATAAAATACAGTCAAAAAGGCTAATTTGGTTTGAGTAGTTAGAACTAAGGTCAAATGATGTCATGATAACAATAGCATGACATCACTCAAGTCAATACAGCTTTTGGTTGGATTTGGGGTGGAGTTAATATGCTTTTCTGTCACGTGATTGCCTCTTGACCATTCAGATTGCTGGACAAATATTCTTGCATTATAAATATTTATATTCATTACGCTTATTTTCAAGATGTCATATATATACACACACACTTATATAAGCACAATCCAATTGTTACAACAAACATTTAATACTTTAGTCTTTACAATTTCCTATTCTCAAAATACTTATTTTAGTGATTTTACGGATGCTTCAGACTAACTAACACTCATTTCATTGGTTAACGTTGAGTGTATGAATCTCAAATAAATTTCAATATGACCAAACAAAGAAATAAGCCAATTATACAATGCATGGCTAAAGTTATTGGGACGAAATTGCAATGATACAATGTGTATATATAAAATAAATTAAAATAAGAATTTGAAAACTGATATTTGAAGCCAAATTGAGAAAACAAAATTCAACTTAAAAAGTTACCATGATACACCTTTTCAAGAGACATTCATGGATATCAAAGCGCATGTGCTATCTTAGTAACCTTCACAATGCACATATCCGTTCCAACATATTTCGATAGTTTTCTGAAGTTCTGCGAGAAGTAGCGCGTAACCATGGCGCTGAAGAATGTGGATAAATCATGTAAATGCTTATGTAAGATGGAAGTGCATAATACCACTAGAAGCACGAGTGGCTATTGCAGTCCAAAACACAAGGGCACAACTTAAAGAGCGAACGTTATTTCCAACGTCAAGCTGGTTTGTCGAATGCATATGAACTTAGCATTATAAGCCATTTGTACACATCTACGGAAACCAATTGAATAGTAAGGAAACTTTCATGGCCACTGACAAAAATTCTTTCACTTTCTGGTTAAAAATCATCAGTTTTGTAATAATTTTGGTTTTCACAATCTAATGTAACTTAAAGTACTCGTGTGGTCAAATGAAAAATCGTTTTGGCAATACTGACATTGGTCGTGCGGTATATTGTGCTACCTTGTATATTTCAGCGTGCTACGCGTGCAGCACGATTTGCTAAGAGATTTTTAAGTTACACGATAGTGCTAGCGTCACATGCACAGGTCGAAAAGTGACTGATACACCAATAACTTAAGGGAAAGAACACTTCATATTTTAACTCAAACTGTTTTTCATTCTGTATGATGATGTGCTTTGTTAGTGTGTAAAATAGTTCCCGCGGCCGACCTCGAACTTCAAGCTAGATTAAATGTTGCGCACGTGATACTTGAACAGAACAAGGCCTCAACGGCATATACTTCACGTGTGAAAATGTTCATGTAACTTGAATACCTCAGTTTCAGTAGGTTACAATGACTTACTTGAAATTAAATTATCACAAATATCTTGGACATGTTTATTCGACAAACATCTCTGGTTTGAACAATCCTCAAGGAACAACCAAGGATCTACTTGGAAGATCATGATTCATTTGATCTCTTCATCAGGGAATTCTTAACAACATATCAGGCTTCAATCTTGTCCCCTGATCCCCATCAGCTAATTGGCTTCTACTCCTTCAGTACTGCTTGAAATCTCATCTATTATATCTTCACAACGTTGACAATTGTTCCGGGCAAATAATCAGACATCACACATATAACTGCATGTCTGTCACAAGTCAAAGAGATCACATAAATACCACCACAGGTTTCACAGAAAGCAGCACGAATATATATAATGTCATCATATCAAGCTCTGATATTAGAATGGACGCCGTGCTGTTTCTTATGTAATGTCAGTGCATCACATATCTGTCCGTGTGTGGCAGATTAATGCAATCCTACAGATGGCATATCACCTTATCGTTGGTTTCAGGGATCATATAAAACCCTAACAGACCACATACCCCAATGGTCTCAAGAGTCACACAGAACCCAATCACTGTTTTCACCTAATCACTGGTCCCTGAAATCAGACCTGGACACTGACCCACTGATTACATAAGACCTAGTCACTGGTTCAAAAGAATAAATCAACCGTGATCATTATTCCCAGAGACCAGGGTTCCGTTCCATAACAGCGATCACTTATAATTGGTCATTGATCGCTCAATGTAGCGCTCAATGTAGTGCTCAATGTAGCGCTCAAGTAGCGCTCATTCTCTCTTGAACGACACGGTGCAAATTCCTCGAAGTTTGCTCGCCTTGCTACGTAGCGCTACATTGAGCAATCGCGTTCAAGAGAGGTTTAAAAGCAATCGCTAATAGAGCGATTACTTCGAAACCTCTCTTGAACACGGCCCCGAAATTCCCTATTACTTGCCCCAGGGATCACACGACTAGCATTCACTCATCAAAGAGATCACATTGGAACATATCACTGGTCTCACAGATCACGATGCAACCAATCATTAGTCCCAGAGATCACACAATTTAACCTAATGTATTACTGGGCCAAGTGATCACGCAGGAACCTGTCACAGGTCACAAAAATGGTATAACTCTCAATCTTTCGGAGATATCACATAATAACCAATCATTGGTCCCAGAGATCACATAAATTTCTTTCACTATTCCCATAGATCACACAAGCAATCACTAACCCAAGAGAAACGTATCACTGGTGCCACAGGTCACGATGTCACCAATCATTGGTCCCAGAGATCGCACAATAACCTACATATATCACTGTTCTCAATATTTGTTTCCGAGATACCACATAAGAACCAATCATTGGTCCCTGAGATCACATAAGATCGTATCACTGGTCCCACAATTCAGCAGAAGGGGTCTTGAGCATGTTTCTCCTGGGCAGACACGTCTTGACACAGGCGAACCCCCACACGGGTCTGTACAGTTTGTCTGGCAGAGAACTCACCGCCTTGGTCTGGAGGTCTAGCACCAGGATGTCCTCGAATACGTCACTCCCGTACTTCCCCCCAAACAGCAACACATCACCCTTGTAGTGAGCTACTCCGAACAAAGCCCGTGTGAAGTGAGGCAGAGAAGTCACGTGGGTGAAGCTGAGGCAGTCTTGAGAGTGCAGAATATCCCCAGTTGGACACAGAAGGTAGATGTCTGTGTCCGAGATCACGGGCTTGGAGAGACCACAGGGGAAAGGTAGGGAGCTGACAACTGATGAAGTGTTATTGCATGGATCGAACATCTGAATAGTTGTTGTCGGATTCTCCCTGTCCATATATCCTCCAATTAGGAAGATATTCCCGCTACAGACAGCAGACGACATTCCCCAGACAGCTTCTGCCAGTTGCCCGCTCTGATGCCATTCGTTGAGCTCCATATCGTATTGTTCTATAGTTGGTGTCACTCGTAGCTTCCCTTCAGGCGTGTGTCCTATAGCTCCTCCCAGTACGTATAGACTCATCCCCAGAGCAATCATGCTGTGTCCTCGCCTTCCAACCAAGAGGGGAGCACAGACGTGCCACTCATCTTCGAGACTTTCATACAATGTGACCCCCTGTCTTGATTCTCCTCCTCCGCTGACATAGATATCGTTCCCACACAAACAAGAAGCTGTGCCGGAGTCGAATCCATAAGGCAGTGCAGCCAGAGGAAACCACTTCTTCAGGGCGAGGTTGAAGGCCATGGCTGTCTGATTGCATTTGAAGGAGGAAGAACCGGATGTCGCACCTCCAATGACAACAACGACATCGTCAATATGAGCGTCCTCTCTGTAGTCAAGTCTCGAGGAGGTCGTCTCGTGACGTCTTCCTGGATCTGAATGAAATACCTTGGCCTCGTTCACCAGATTGGCACATTCAGGGTTATTCCTCACCATTGGGTCGTTCTCCAGAACCTGTTTGATGTAGTCTTCTTTCATGTTAGGTAGTCTGATGTATTGGAATATCTCACCGAGTACTTGCTTTCTGTAAGCTCTGTCAGCCTTGGCCCACTGCAGAACAATATCACACACTACTTCTTCATTGGGAACACAGAGTCCATTGTCACTTATAATTTTGATGAGTTCTGACGGTGAGAGAGATTTGAAGAGACGCATCTGACCAAATCTGACAAAATGATTCACGACCTCTTTTCTTGCTGCCTCTTCCAGAAGAGGCGATCTTGCTTCGTTAGCCAGTATAAACAACTTCAGTGCGTTCTCATTGGTAACGGATTCGCTGAGATACTTATCACACCTTTTCTTCAGGCCTCGAATTTCAAACATACATGCTGCCTTGAGTAACTTCTGAGCACTCTTCTCCGTCATTTGACATTGTCCAGAATAAACGAACTCCAGAACTTGAGCAAGAACAGGTCTGGATACAGTGTTGACGTACAGTTTCTCAGCCGTGGACTCTCTTTTCCCGTTGAAAAGTCGCCCATGAAAGTAAGGAGAGGCTGCAGCTAGGATTGCCCTGTTGCACTTTAGAGTCTTCCCGTCTACGACCAGAGTGAGATCCATGTACAGACGATTCCGCCAGAGGGCGTACAGGGTGGCTGTCAAGTCGGACAAGTGCGCAGACTGGATGTCGTCTGCTTCCGGTATGTTCACCAGAGTCTCGTCCAGGTCGGCCATCTTGGTTTCTGAAAGATTCAGAAATAAACTTGGAAACATGTTTGCATTAACTACATGTAACTTCTAGTTGTAAATGACATAAGAGAGATAAAAAGCTAGTATTTGATGAAAGTTACCACTTATACCATCGAAACCTTCCATAAGAAAATGAGATCAATGAGTTTGTATCTAGTATAAGACAGACGCTGAATTTAAAAAAAATAAAACCCAGCTGAATAGAAGAAGAAGAAGAAGAAGAAGAAGAAGAAGAAGAAGAAGAAGAAGAAGAAGAGTTGTATTCAGTATGTATGGTCAAATGACCAAGAGTACAAACGTGAAGAAAATATTGAGCACATGTACAGGTGACGCAGCATTATATAGGTAAATTGTGTTAAAGATAAATGGTAACATTTCTCAACAGTTTTACATCTTTTGTTGTGAGTAACTGGTTAAACTTTGATAGGATTTGTAGTATAGGAATTTGGAATGTACAATAATCGTTGTTGTGAATAAAATTGGACAAACGAGCAAGAAATGATACTCATCTTGAATAAGATCAAATGTGCTCTTATCACACTTAACATCTCATTAAAGCGACACAGTTGTATCTTAAGTTTGTGACTATACCACGGAACTTGAATATACATATACGAGGGGCGTTCAATAACTGTTGCAACTTCAATATAAAACGAACTCGCGTAGTCAATTTTTTACTTTTATTTTTCAATATAGTTACCCTTCACCTCAATACACTTATTCCATTTCTCTTTAAGACTTTTGATGCCGCTTTTGTAGAAGTCTTCCGTTTGCCCCCCTAACCACGCCTCTGTGGCAGCTTTGATGTCTTCGTCATCCCGGAAGTGCCTTCCACGTAGGGCGGATTTCAGGTTTCTGAACAGGAAGTAGTCACTGGGGGCTAGGTCTGGGCTGTAGGGTGGGTGGTTAAGCTGTTCGAATCCACAATCACGTATAGCGGCCTGTGCAACTCTTGACTTGTGGACTGGAGCGTTGTCATGCAAAATCAGAACACCACGTGTCAACATTCCACGGCGTTTCTGTCGAATTGTCTTTCGCAATTCTTGCATTAGGTTGGCATAATATTGACCATTCATTGTAGTTTTGGTTGGCAAGTAATCAATTAATAATATGCCTTTTGCATCCCAAAAGATTGTCGCCATAACCTTGCCAGCTGATGGTTGAGTGCGAAACTTCAGGGGAGGCGGTGAACTCGGGTGCTTCCATTGCTTGGATTCCAGTTTAGTTTCCGGGTCCCAGTGGTGGATTCAGGTTTCGTCACCTGTCACCAGACGAGACAAAAACCTGGCTTCATCCGCATTAAACCGATCCAGGAGCTCCATGCAACTTTCGGTTCTTTTCTGGCGATCTTGTGCTGTGAGGTTTCCTGGTACCCATCTTGCAGATACCTTGGACATACCAAGATGGTCATGAATAATTTTTTCAACACTTCCAACTGATATCTGGAATTCCAAAGACAGTTCAGAAACTTTAACACGGCGGTCAGCTAAAATTCGTTTTTCGATAGCGGCAATAACTTCCGGTCGGGTGACTTCAGATGGCCTGCCTGACCGTGGGTCATCGTCTAAGGACTCCCTGCCCCGCTTGAACTGAAGAGACCAGCGACAAACTGTTGAAAAGTTAGGAGCATCCTTACCCATCACTTTACACATACGAATATGTATTTCTGTAGCTTTGCATCCCTCTTTAGTAAGGAACTTGATCACAGCGCGTTGTTCATGTTTGAGAGAATCCATGATTATGGATACCCCTAGGTCAGCGCAGCTATTATATCTAAATAATTGTTATGTCTAGAAATTGTTTTGACATGTGTCAATGTTATGTTTTGACTATAGTAACACCTGCTATAAGCTGACACTGTTTATGTAAACACCAATGCCCCGCTTGCAACACTTATTGAACGCCCCTCGTATAATTAATGAATCGACGTATTTAGAAGAATTGTGTATTCTGAAGAATGTTTTAAAAGCGTTGTTTCAAATTTGTGATTGACGTTCATTGTTTTAGTTGTTAACATGAAGCTGGTGATAAAGGCTATGTAAACTAAACTGCCTGGCAAAGAAACGATACTACACAATTTTCAAATCAAAAGTCAAATACAAATAGTACTGCCGGACAGAGTCGATTTTGAATGTGTTTGATAAGCATGTTTTGTAGAGATGCATAGAAAATTCCATTCATCAGGCTGTTATATTTTTTTAAAGTTTATGTTTTAAACATGAAGTGCTGAAATCGCTGTTTTAAAATGGCTTTGGACAGAATGTGACAATTAGTGAAAACTTATAAAAATTGGAATGCAAGTTAACAAAAAGTATGTTGTTGATATAATGTACCTGCTTGGACTCGTGAACACAATATTGCTGTAGAACGTCATGAAACACACAAAATATAGACTGACGTAGTTTACTCTCGTTTCTTTCGTAAGTAGATAAAAAAACGACGATTTTATAAATTGTAAGTTTCAGAAACATTAACAAATAATGTTTAACAAATAAAAATAAGATTAGTTGGCATCTGAAGACATAATGTCACTATATTTCAGTCGTATTTAACCCTCATGGATTAAACTTTATTGCTATTTTGCTGGTATCGTTTCTATTGTCCGGTAGTATATATACATAATGATGACACATTTATCTATTTGTAAAGATTTCATGAACCCAAAGTAACGTAATGACACCTTAACCTCTAACAATTGTAAAGCCTTACAATAAATGCTGTCATTTTCAATTAGAGTATTTTGGAAGTACACTCATGCATATCTTCATAATTGAGTGTATTGAAGCGTGCTTGAATATGATAGTGGTGAATATTACAATAACTTACACAAATGTCACATTTTGAATATGATTTCACTGAAAAGTGATAATAGAGAGGGTGGCTGTATCTCAGGACCTTATTTCAGGACAATCAGATGACCTCAAAGACACACATTGAGTGTATATTGTTAAAGTAATATTCTAAACTTATCTTGTTATAAAAGGTGTCTATGTATTTATAACCTTTCAGCTAAATACCAAAATGACTGAATAATTGATTATAAGCACATCACAGACTGATACTAGAGGGGGTGACCGCGACTAATAGCTTTCAAAACTATTTTCATGTTGCCAATTTCCTGAACTTATAGTAGGTCAGTTATTAATAACTTCATAATACTGAGTGCTTAAAACATCTCGCAATTTTCTTGAAGCGTAATCTATCTATGTAGATAATCACTTCGATGTACATGTGCACTGAAGATTGTATTTACAATATTGTACTTTTGGCCATGAGGTCTTGAATATGAATAAACTTTCTTCAAAGGTTATTAGGTTACACAAGTGTAATGTTAAGGGGTGTAAGTGCCGCAGCATAATGTAGTGAATTATGTTAATGTACATTTGTCCTCAATATATGTCAGTGCAATGGTATAAAAACAGTAATACTGTTATCCAATAAGAATAGGACAACGATTATAATAGAATAAAATTAAAGACGGGCAAGTGGTATAATTTGACCAAAGTATTCGACTAAAATATCATAAGTACTTGTGGATAACATCTTCTTTATTTTCAGTACAGTTTACGAGATTTTGATACAGATTTGCATACACTTGGAAACGATATCATACACTTCATTGAAACGTCATATTCTAAGAATCGAGAAGTTTTTATCAACAAATACTATACAACTATAGACTGTTGTTGAAGTCAATACCTGTTTTTATGAACCCGAGAAAACAATATTGACCAAGGATGAAGATATAAAATGTCACTGACCAAATTGATATACAATGGTAAATGACTGTCATTGACTGGTGTCTCTTATCTACAGCTATAATGCCCAATGGTGATAGGTAAGGTCACCGTAGGCCAGTAAGAGGTCAAACTAAGTTTAAAGTTAAAGTTGCTGTGAGTCAAATATGCCAAAACGTTATAAATGGTTTTATTTTATCGAGAAATATTCAGTATAGTGATGCACAGGTGAAGTTTAGCGCAAATATGTTGCGCAACAGAGATGAACGACCAGTTTTCCATATGTGCGAACGACGTCGTTCGCACATATGGAAAACTGGTCGTTCATCTCTGTTGCGCAACATATTTGCGCTAAACTTCACCTGTGAGTGATGATATATAGATGAAAGTAAAGAGAACTCACCGCGGCTGACGCGCGTCAATTCGTCAAACGTAATTTTGGAAATATATCTTAAACATATAAAAAGACAAATTTGGGTTGGTAATGTTTAATAGAGCTTATTACACCTGTATGCTATTTGGGGGTATATTTTCGGTTTCTGCATATGTATAATGCTGTGATTATCATCTGATTCCGGGATAGGGTGATGCAAGTCGGGTGAAGCTATTTGATTTATACATGTATGTTATTTCGGTACGTATGGTGGTCAAATAAGGTATTATGAAAATATACTCAATGGCTCTTTAAAAGGATAAAGGTTGAATAAATATATTTTAAAGCCAAATTAAAAAGGATAAAGGTTGAATAAATCTACTTTAAAGCCAAATTATATCATTTAAAAAGATTTAAGTGAGAAATGTGCGTGAAATAGAAAAAGGTATACAATACGAAACGTTTACCTTAGTGTATTTCTTAAGAAAAGGGAGGACGGTATCGTACGTAATGTTTAATGGAGAACTTACAGTCCTATGGCGTATCACAGCGTGATCTCCTTATTGCATAATTTGAACATGCTTCTCTCTAAAGGTTAAAATGTCATGTAACAACTGTCTATTGAAATGCTGGTTCCACTTCAGTTCACATATACACAGTGTGGGAAAGGTCGTCTGGGCCGATTGACACGATATACCCATGTCATTATCAGATAAATACGTACATCTACTGGAAACTATGTTCTATTTGCAACACCTTATAATTAATTTAACGTATTTGCTATAATAGCAAAATATATTATATATAAATATATTCCGTGAGAAGGGTCCATGGTCAAATGTACAATTAAGGATGTTCGCTCCTCAAATTTATAGAATTTAACTTTTTTTCTAACTTATATTTTTTAGAAGATCAAAGTATGTGATTGAAAAATCAGCATTAAAAAATAGGGGGTAATGTGTTTTTTTTTCGAGATATGACGTCTGTAAGATAGTGGGGTGAAGTACAATTTTAACATGGGAGTCTATGGGAAAATTAGAAAAAAACTGCTCAAAACTTTAAAATACTACATTTCTAGAATTAAACTTTTTTTCCTTTTTTGATATGTTACAAAGTTCATTTTACCCTACCGAAATCGATGAAAAAATATATATGGTAGTGTGGTTTTTTTTAAGCTTTGACACAAATGTACCTGAAAACCCCCTTTTTTAGTTAAATTTAGGCCATGTATGCTATTTAAGCACTTTTTAGAGGTTCTAAAGTCACATTTTCTTTATTTCATATGTTTTTTAAAAGTATGTAGATGATGTAGAATATCATGAAGTAAGTAAAGATGAGAAAAAATCTTTACTTTATCACATTTCAATTTTGAAGTTCAACCGTAAGGAGCGGACATCCTTAAATACAGTTCAACGTTGTACGCATGACAGTTATAAACCATGCAGATTGGGAGACGTTATATGTTTTTCCCTCTCATACTTTTTTTTAACATGGACACACTAACACAGGGTGTTACATGTTTTCAACATTCATAGAACAATTAGAGACTTAACAGGGCCAATATCATGATCGTACCTTTATTAATTTTATGTAATCTAAATTTAAAATAATCGTAAGGGACATGTTTGACATAACACCTGTGTAACAGAGAAGACAAGGATATATATGGATGATCAACTTCTTTATTCAACGATGGCGGCGTTTCCGTACAGATCCTTATACCGTTATCAAGTCTGTACTTTTTTTCCGCAACATATTACCATATTTTCAGTACTCACATCATATAGTACCCTTTCAAGTCATTATCAAGTAAAGGGTGAAATATTAAAGATAACAACTATTGTAAATAATGTTATTGTAAATTATTTCATGTTTTTCCTAGTTCCATCACACGGTATATACACTCAGTAGCAAGAGAAACGATACCAACAAACATGTAAAATATGAGGGATATATACGACTAAACACAGTTACAACAGATCTCGTTAAACCAGCTAAACGTAATTTTTTATTTTGGTAACATTGTCTTTTTTATGTTTCTTAAAAACATGGCTTTTACAAAATTCGTCGATTTAATTACCTGAACCAGGAGAGACGGGATGCCCTCATCACATACATTCAAAATGTACTTGTTCAGGCAAAAATATTTAGTTTTGACTCTCTTGGTATAGAGTGTTTCCTTTACTCCTCAGTGTACCTGAAAGGTACCATAAGGTTTTGACAAGAGTATATACAACAAACAGTAATATTTTCTCACCTGTATTTTACACCTGGAGGTTAATTACAAAGTCATGTTGCACCTGCAGCGTTCCCGGTTCGAGAAACAGTAACACACTGAGCTGTGCACCTACCTCAATGCCCAACAGATTATCACCATAGAGATAATCCGGTCCTGATAATCCGGAGTTGTTACGCTAAGCTCTACATAAGATTACTGGGCATATTTTCAATACAAATTCTCAGACCACTAAATTTGTTCCTAAGAATGTATTGTGTTGTTGTATGCATGTAGATTTTCTCTGTTCATGTGAACTTAATGTTTACACCTGTCGTTAATTTCTGAGGAAAGTGCTTTGAATAAAAGAAGTGAATTTCGATGAAGATTATTTGCAGCCCACTCGACATCGTGCTCGAGCCTTGAGTTTCATTTGTAACCTTTACGATGATGAAATTGACTTGAAAAAGAATTTCGATGAAGTTTATTCGCAGCTCACACGAGCCCTGCGTTTCATTTGTAACCTTGACGATGTGGAAATTTATTTGAAAAAGAGAAATGAATTTCGATGAAGTTTATTCGCAGCCCACACGAACCTTGCGTTTCATTTGTAACATTTACGATGTGGAAATTGATTTGAAAAAGAGAAATGAATTTCGATGAAGTTTATTCGTAGCCCACACGAACCTTGCGTTTCATTTGTAACCTTTACGATGAGGAAATTGATTCGAAAAAGAGACATGAATTTCGATTAAGTTTATAAGCAGCGAACGCGAACCCTGCGTTTTAATTGGCAACCTTAAAGCTTTTTCAACAAAACAGGCTGACCTAGGGGAGAACGCCCACAAGAGGGAAACTACGTCGCTGGAAGATCATTAAGACCCGCAAGCACTTAATTAAGCCACCCGATATTTGAATGCAATGTTTCAGTATTTTATTAAATAAAAAAACATAGCACACGCTTTATTTCAAACTTCCATAACTTTATTGTAGTCGTTGTTTATCAGTGGCAATACAGTTTTTGGGCAAAAATTCTCCTTCCGTTGTCTGTAAATAAGAGAATTTTCTCTGGAGTAGAATGTTTACAGACATGCAGATTTTCAGCAAAAAGTATGTTGTATTGATTGATAAAAAGGGTTTCCGTGTTATTGGTTAGTTTACATCAGAACATGATATGAGTGACAACCCAAATTAGCAAATAAGCCTTGGGAACGAATCAATAATCTGATGTTAATGGGGGTTGGGCTTATGCTAAACGGCTAAGAACTTGTTCGGAGAAATATTGTTCTTTTACAGATATAGAACACAATATTCCTTTTATGGTAAGAACAAATGTAGAGACGTCCCTAAAGAAACTAAACTAAAGGAAAATTTCTGTAAATCTTACATTATCTTTATACACGGTGCATTTTAATATTGGTAAGCCATTTTATGAGCATTAGTTTACTAATTGCACAAACGGCAACTCATCCACTCACCCATCTGTTCGCTCGTTCATCAATTCATTAATCCCTCAATTTATTCATCCGCCTTTTCATCCATCCATCTATCTATTCTTCCATCTATCTATCTCTCTCTCTATCTACCTACCTATCCATCCACCTATCATCCATTCTTTATGTTTTCATTTATTTATTCATTCATTCAAGTGTCGACCCATGCACTCATTCAATGCATTCATTCATCGACCCATTCATTCATCCATCCATCCTTTCTGCATGCTTCAAACAACACCTTCCAATGTCAAAGTGACACGAAAAACTAGTACGTACCCTCGGGGTTGTTCTTAGAAGTTCTTGGTAAGATAATACCTGTACTGACTACTAGACTGCCCCCTACCCGAGTAGTGTATAAACCTACAGAGAAACTAGAACAGGACATGTTAGGACTTATGTACATTTCAGATCATGTCAGCATGACTTTTAGACACATCATGACAGTGTCATGATCTATGGGAGTTATGGAGAGTAGAAGACAGCATCACAGGTAAACAAATCCTTTATTTGTTCTCATTCATTGCCATTTGCGTGTCACTTACCTAGCCAAGCTTGAACTGACGTTGAAGTCTTTATTTCAAGTTTCCATGGCGAGTTTCAGAAACTTCACAATAGATTGATTAATATTGTTAAGGTAAGTTATTTTTATTCATGCAAGATAGAATTATTATGCTTAAGAAATAAACCTTTGATGTTTTGAGTTTTTCCAAGGTAAGAAGGTAAGAAGATAAAACAAGTGAATACAAATGTGACCGAGCAAAGGTGACCACCCTGTCATATGCTTCTGTGCGAAATGCTGTTTTATATAGAACCTCTAGGTCTGCCAGTAATGATAGGATGTTGTCAGTTTACTTGCATTGGTGTTACAACTGTTCATCATATACAAAGAGTCACTCATTAACCATTTACACATTGTATGATCCCAGATATACTGTCACTTATTACAATCGACAGCACGATATCATTTGGATCGTAACCTTGGCAATTATTGTATAAGTACTGTCTGCTTTACTTTATGCCGATCACTTTTTGACGCCTTTTATATAGAAGCACGTCCCAACATTCTATTGGTAAAAGCCGAAATCATGTGTTGTTCATGCGATATACCCGTAACATAAAAGCTACCCGAGGATGCAGAAATACTGCCAATCAAAAGTTACTTTCCATTTGGTTTCTCCTGTTCACCCGATATACCCACAGCATATCAGCTTATCCGCCAAGCAGAAAATACTGCCAATCAAAAGTTGCTTTCCATTTCGCTTCTCTTGTTCACCCGATATACCCACAACATGTCAGCTACTTCATGAAGCAGAAAATAATGTCAATCAGAATTTGTTTTCCATTTCGCCTGTCCTGTTTGGAGTTTCTTTTGTAAAGATTTGTCATCTAAGTGATTATATCTTCCGGTTCGTTTCTCATCTCTAGATGATTATATGTACAGGTAAGTATATATGTAAGTATATAAGAACGCTGACACAGGTGTTTGCTCGTTGTGCCATGGCTTCAATCCTCTACAGTAGATCGCATTCCATGGGTAGCCGAGCGAAACTATCAGATATCAGTATATGACCTTTTCCCTTTGACTTCGCGTTAAGTCAACAAGTTATATAATTTCGCCTGCTGTTTACGAAAATTTATATCTTCTCCAAATAAGTTTCAACAAAATTTAATTTTCGATTGAGTAATTGTGTCTATACACATGTACATACATAGTTTCATACATACAAGATAACTGCATCACTAAAAAAACTATTTGATTTTTGTATTTCAATTAATTAATACATAAACTAAAACTAAACTGAATTTGTGTTTTAGATTGCAGCAACATATAAACATGAAAAAGAATCAAGTACCCCCAATATGCAAAACTAAAATATGATGCTGTGGGAGCGTTACGATAATTTGATTGGTTTCAGATGTCAAAAACGTATTTTTTGTTACGAAGTTGCCTCTCACACATCAAAACAACTTTTATGTTGCAAAATAAGGAAATAACTGGTTGGTGAAATATCATCCTTTTTTCAACAATTATGGACAACTATTGGAAAACAGGCGATAACTTTCTAATTGTTTTCACTTTGTTTTAAAGGGATCAATAGAGTTAAAAATTACCAGACTTCGTCAGTAGGCCACATCTTAAAACATTGTCTTTTCCATATTTTGTAAATTTTGAAGTTCCATTGTTGTGTAACTAATGACTTTTGACTAATATGCAGATACTGAAGTTTGACCAGTTGACTTGAAAGAATGGAATTACTAACATTAAAGCAACAAATATTCATTTTCATTTTTCAGTATAACGTAACATGTTTTTGGAGACCAATGCCACAATTTTGTAAATGCAAATATCCAAAATAAGTGAAACGTCATCTAAATGAATTTGTTTTCTTAAACTCCTAGATTATGAATCTATAATACCATACGGTTACTTTTACTGACACATTGTCTCGAACTCCTTTCTAAAACTTTGTCTGGTGAAAACTACTGGGTGTTTAACCTTTTTCCCATTCTCTTCCCACAGAGGTTACTCCCTTCAGATTTCCGATCCGAAACTCTTTTCTGTATTTCTTGAAATCGAGAGCAGAAGCAAAGTCCTCAAGCGGAGGAAAGCGGAATATCATACTGTATCCCTGGTTCCTCAACAATGAAAACTCATCTTTCAGTGGCCATGTCGACCGAGTGACTTAAAAGATCTAGGGATTTGACTATTGTGGGTCTTGCTCATTATATGTCCTTCGAATATGTCTGATGTAAATAACACAAATGAAATATGTTTGGTACAATGTATTTGTCTCTAATTTGGTCTTCTTTATTTATAAGCATGTTTATGATCAATAATTTTCACAAAATCAAATAGCATATTTCGGGGAAAACAAATTAAACGAGAAAACGTTGGTCTTACGTTTATGTTATCATTATGACGTGTCATTGGCAAATGTCACTTTTACAACGGCGTCGCTGATTGCACAACTAGATTCAATTGCAACCAATCAGGACACTCCCTTTCTGCCCTCGATCTCAAGCGTAAAACAACAGAGGTTAGGATCGCAAATCTGAAGGGAGTAACCTCTGTGGGAAGAGAATGCCTTTTTCCATGTGTATAGTTTAGTAAAAACGTCTTCTCATAACCATCCTCGGTTACCCATGGTTTTATATATGCTCCGTTACTCTCCACTTTATCACCCATGGGAAACCTTATCAGAGAAATATGTACTCAAATTACCCGCCCTTGGCCAGCTTGACAAAGTCAGTAACCAAAGAAAATACTCAATTGGATAAGACGGAAATGACCAAGGGAGATAACCGGTGACGGAGGGCTAACACAATGACCTCGCTTGCTTTGAAACGAAGTGATCTGAATTGTCATTGGCTCGCAGCTCTAAGCTGCGTAGCAGTTTGATTGGCTCACGCCGGCAAAGGGCGGGTAATTTGAGTACAGATTTCTCTGATAAGGTTTCCCATGGGTGATATAGTGGAGAGTAACGGAGCATATGTAAAACCATCGGTAACCGAGGATGTCTCATAACGAAATAGGCCTAATGAAATGACTGTGATGACTGTGTAATCGGTGATGCAAGTGCAGTATATGCAAGTGCAATTACTAGTGCACGATCAAACAACAGATTGCGTTTAGGAACGTGTAAACGAGTGATTCCGAATGCTTTCAAACCGGCAATCAGGTGACCAAATTTGTCACGCAGTAATTTGGAACGATTTCATCTCAGCGTCCTCAGACCGTATTGAGAGACAACTGTGGAGCAATTTATATCCCAGGAGAGACAATGTTTTCGCAACTTTTCTCGGAACAGGGTCGATATTAACCAGATTGCTTTTGAAAACAATGCCATAACAATTTTGAAAGGTAATATCATATCAGCGATCAACTAATGCAAACTCCGTGTTATCCATATTTCAAACTCTATGCAATTGTATGTCTCAGGTCAAAGGAAAAGAGGTTCATTGACGCCATCAGGAGCTTAGAGTGGAAGAGCCCTTCATTTCTTGGCTTCACAAACCTAGTCATATACTTCGCGTCACTGACCTTCTACGTCATCGCCATTTGCACCAATCACTGGGCAGAGATCGCTATTGATGAAGGACATTCAAATGTTGGATTGTGGGCTGGATGCACTACGCTGAAGGACGGTTCTGTATTATGCTCAAGGCATATCTTCAACTTTTATCTCGTCAATGATGGTAAGAAACAGGGCGTTTAATGACATTATGATTGCCATTTATAAAAGTGAAGTGTTCGTAGAATCATAAATGTAAATGGAAGCGTTAGTATAATCATTAATGAAAATGGAAGTGATCGTATGATCATTAATTTAATTGGAAGTGTTCGTAAAATCATTAATTTAAAAGGAAGTGTTCGTAAAATCATTATTTTTAAATGGAAGTATTAGTAAAATTATTAATTCAAATGGAAGTGTTCGTAAACACCTTTCAACGAAAGTTAAGTGTTCCTAAATCCTGATATAGCCCTAACTGTTAGCAATTCGGAAGATTTTTGTTTTGGTCATATAAGTTAACCTGTTTCTCGGTAATGATGAGATTTGTGCTAATAGTTTTCAATTTTAACCAAATTATAAATTCTGAACTTTAAAATCGCTTTAATCACATGTTTACAACTGTAAATTTCGCAAAAACGTTTTAAAAAAGTATTCGTAAAATCATCATATAACAATATAAATTATTCTTATATTATACGCAAGTGTTCTTAACATATTTGAATATATATACACACGGAATTCTTTTAATTTCATTATCCCAATTTTCAAAACAGAACAAAGAATTTATTCCGTCTCTGTAACATGACTATATTATTACAGGATCTCAATGGGAGACGGTCACACGGTTTTTCATGGGATTCGGTCTGTTTACCTGGTTCTGTGAGGAGTTTGCAGTGATAGGTTCAGCGTTCCTAGTCAGAACTCCTCGCACCGAACAAGTTCTTGTTCCTGCAAACGTCATCCTTTCAGCGACGTCAGGTTCGTAATATGTCGTGATTATACATTTATACCAATCACTTAGCTTCATGAATTTATAATTGCATTACTTATTGACATTCCTTTATTCTGAATCTACTGTCAATTGCAAGTGCTTTATCGTGTATATGGATTGCTCTCTGTCATGCGAGATTTATAATTTAACTGCATGCAACAAATTTGAAATTTTGCTTAATTGTTTTAAAAGCAATGTCAATTATTACACATGTTAAGTTAACAAGTAATACATAAATCATAAAAAAAAAACAAAGAGAGGGCAAGTAATGGCCTAAATTTTTGCAACTTTCCGCAGTAATATAAGACATAACTCATAAATCAGCCAGTGGCAAGGAACTGGCGCAAATTATGCCTTGCATTGAAGTTGAACATCTCTTAGCCCTAATATATTCTTAGGCAAACTGATGACAGTCTTAGTGCTAAGAGAGCTTCACAAATATAGTGAATATATAATGAAGTACCAAGAGGCAGGAAACCAGCAACAGAAAACAAACAAGTTTGAATGAACTTCATACTTGTCTGATTAACAAACAAAACAAACAAACAAACTCTTTATTCTCTAGAAACCGCCAACGGCGGTACATGAGATAAACATAATATACATTTTACATGCATAATATACAAGATAGCAGCTTATACTTCATTTTCTAAATACATTAAATATATGATTCAGTAATTTGGAGAGGCTTTTCAGATCTCTAGTGCTGGTGGTTGTTAAAAGTGTTTTAAAGATGGACATGTTTGGAAATTGTAGATATTTGGCGTTCAGAGATTGTCGGTGTTGGAGAAAAGTTTCACATCTAAATAATTATTGAAACTCGTCTCCAACAGCATTAAAATCACAGAGTGGACAGTTTCGGTCTCCTCGTGGAATACTCAACCATACAATACATACATGTTTTCTAATTATATACAAGAGCTACAATAGGGTCACAAATATATTAACAGAGCTATAAAATCACTGAAAGTCACCAGAAACGTTGGTTCCTAGTTGATGAATAAGAATATTTCCTAGGAGATTATTGACAGTTGATATGACACAATGGTAAAATCCAATAGTGTCTAGTATGTCAGTCCTTTCCATAAACATCTCTTTTTATACTCAAAATGTCTCTAGAAAGTCAAAGAATATATCATACCATATAATGTTTCATAAAAGCCGGAAGTAACTCTGTATCACTGTGTGGCAAGTAACTAGTTTCAAGTACAGTCAGGCCTCGATAATCCGAACGCTTCCGTTTTTCATCGAAAACGTTCGGATAGTGAAATGTTCGGACTACTGAAATGAACGTTGGCCGGACTATCGCGGCTTGACTGTAACTCACTGTCATCAGTTATCAAAACCCGGTGACAGTTACTAAAACTACTGCGATCTTTAAAACAACGAAACATGGTTATTTATTATTAATTAAAGAAAAAGACATTCTCATTATATATTTTTTTCTCCAAATGTCTGTCCTTAGGTATGTGTCTGTTCATAACGCTGGTGATGGCGGGGTCCGAACTGTCGACGATTCCGAACGGTGGTCTGTCCTGGTCATTTGTTCTGGCCATCTTCTCTCTACTGGGAACCATTACTTCCGGCATACTGACCATGCTCCTGCTCAAGGACGATACCAAGATTGTACTGCCCTGCTGACGTCATAACACTATGAGATATATGATACTGTACGTCATGGGCACTATCATCTACATTTGCCACTGTCCAGTTTATCCAAACGTGATCAGATTTCTCTCATGGTCAATACCAAGATTGTGCTGCCCTGCTACAATTGGCTATGAGATTGGCTATATATACACGTCAGTCTGATTGAAATCGACCTATTTCGAGAAACATATGTCGCAAAATAGTGCATCTACCGGGATCATTCGGGGTTTTCCTCACCACACTGTCAGATGACTATCCGTATACCCCCATGTTTTGATGCAAGTGTAGTATATTAAACCAATAACTAGCGTGCGATCCAACAACAGATTGCGTCTGCTTCCGTAACATTATCTAGGAACGTGTAAACGAATGATTCCGAATGCATACAAAACGGCGGTCGTTTAAAACTATGATGTGATTGGCCAGATGATGACTGAGTTATGTCTGCACTAAGCTGGTACAGAACACGCTTCTATACTAGGTGTCATCAGACCTTGTGGCGAGGAATCTATCGATCCAGATCGTATCCCGGGAGATGCATCCTTTTGCAGATTTCTATTCCTCGGAAAAGGAATGATTTTAATCAGACTGCTACGTCATTGGCAATATTCATCTACATTTGCTATTGGCCAGTTTGTAAAATTTTGAACATGTTGTTTTCAAGGGTGATAGCAAGATTGGGCTTCCCAGCTGTCAGAATTGTATGAGATTTATTATATGTACGTCCTTAGCGTGTAAGAAGACACCATTCATCTGCATTTGACATACTGTATATTTCTCCAAACAGTGATATCAAGATTTGTCTTCCCTGTGGACGACATTTTAATGAAAATTATTATACATACATGTACGTCCGTGAAAATAAGACAGGAATTAGCCTAACCAGTTTCTAAACGTCACTGATGTATCCAAAGTGATCTTTATTGGTGTGTTATTGCTGTGTAGAAAGATGTTTATTATCAATGTCATTGACAGAGTAAGCATATACCCCGAAACGTCGTGCATGTTCACAATAAAGAAGTTGTTATCCAGAAAATTGTGTTCTTATGTCGTTGACATATAAAAGATATTTACTATCAACGTCTGTGAAATATATTAAGAGGTTTATTAACAGCGACATTGATGTTAATAAAGGAGTTGACTAAACACCTTTATGTTGAACCAAAAGTAGAAAGCTGAAATGTTGTGTACCGCTTCCTGTATCCCAAAGTGTCAAACACGTTGGCATTCTCCTCGACATGAACTTTAAAGGGGCAGTAGCACGTTTTTCAATGTTTTCGTTTTTTTCAATGAAATGTATTTGAAAAAATAATGTCATCAATAATAACCCCCCTTCTCTCTTCGGAAAATCAAGTTAAAAATGAGTGTACATGCATGGTTCCGTAAAGCCATGGGAATCATTTTTGTCATTCGAAATAATAAAATGTGTTCACAATTAAATGACCGCCATGCAATTTTGTTTATTATACGCAACCCCGTTATTACCACTAATGATAATTGGTTTGTGTAATAAGATGTTTTACCCTCTAAGTAAATATAAATGACATAAACTATCATTATAAATGGGAAATTAAAAAATTTAAATTTGCAAAAAGCGTGCTACTGCCCCTTTAATAGCATGGAAAGAACTGTTGCAGCATGTAGGTCAGTGTCGGACGTCTATCGAAGTACGGTGTTCAGAAGGCCGTTCTCAACTCAATGACAAGTGCTAAGCTCATTAAATTGTGCTGTCTCCCGAAAGCATTATATGGATGCGATCTCTGGAACTAGACCCCAGTCAATGAAGATGCTGGAGAGGGCACAACATCACTGCGTCAAAACCACACAAGGACTTCCTTAAAGGTGCATCCATTGTATTTCATAAAATTTTATTTGGCTTCAATACGTTCCAACTCACCACATGTGCTGTACAATACCACATGTACAATTCAAATAAATTCACTCAGCTTGCATATTTATCCCAAATCGCCAAATATATCATAATTACTAGTTTCCAATTAAAATTGAGTAACATCATTATGCATGTGCAGAAACCGAAATTGCACGTCCCATTCACAGGCACATTAGTTATGTGACCTATTAAACATTATCTACTCAAATTTGTTATTTTGACTGTTATAAATAAGATTCCAAAATTACGTTTGACTCATTGGCATTGTCCGGTTTTCGATCAGAAATCACTACTTTTACGTTCATATCGTCAATATGCTAAGTCTACTATCATCAAAATGGTAGTTTTCGGTAACAGTCGGTACTTCTCGATAGAGTAACACCATTAATAACGTTTGGAATATGTGACCCATAACAACACAATGGATGTACCTTTAAGAAAACGTTCCGATATGTGTCAGTGGATGACATTCAATAGAATCCTATATCGACAGAAAAGCTCATATTTCTAAGTCAAATTCTTCATCTTCATCCAAGAGCTCTTCCCTAACAAATCTTCCTCACTAGTCACAAGTCAGTGATGTGCATTTTTGCAGCTATTATATGAGTGAATGCGTTTTATTTTTACGATTTAAAAAAAAAATGTTGTTTTACCATCGTCCTAAACCTTTTAATGCGATATGCGGTATCTACGGAAATGAGAAATACAGCTAGGAGTGGTCTCACAGTGTAGCATTGTCGCCATTGTAGGGTTTACATCACTGTCTATATATATATACTATGGTGTTGGATGATTCATACATATCAATAATATTGTCTACATTTATTTGCGTCGGAAAATAATTTATTAATGCAATACATTATTTAGCGAATGATTAATATACTATATAATTGAATGAACTACGATATACAAACGTACACTAGACAGTGCTCAGCATAAAGAAGGGTATATATATATATGAAATATCAAAAAGAACATACGTAATCTTTATGTCATGCCACTCAATGAATCATCATCACATTCAGTTAAACATCAATCTTGAAAAATTTATTTTAAGTAAGAAAAATACATATCATCAACACAAACTTATTAAATTATTAAAAAAAATATACATTGATATGCATCATAGAATTCCAAAGTGATTTTTTTTAAATAAGGAGAAAACATTATCGTAAAATGTCGTTTGTATGTAGCCTACAAGAATGATTTGTGTTACCGTGCAGGTGCGCGACATATGGCCGGGCCTCGTTCACAGGTAGGACGTGAAAACTGGATCGATACATTGATTGCAGGTAATACAAATGTATCATTTACCTTGCATATCACAATGTAAAGGTAGGCCTATATATTTTAGATTCAGTTATTGTTGATGATTTAGAGCACTGTGTCATTTTGTGATGATTCATAACTATATTGTGGATAATGAGTATACGTTTTTCCTTCAATACCTTACAAGACAAAGAGGCTTTATAGAGATACCCCAGCATACATCAAGACGTGTTGTGATTCATAGCAAAATAGGCGCGTCTGCTAGACTATCCTCTCGGACACTACTTTCCTGTTGACGAATTATGTGTTTGCATGTACGAATGGTACTCTGTTGGCAGTCACTGGGAGAAGTTCGCAATACGAAATTATTTTGACATTTCTAAAAACATTTTGAAGGCATTTTTTTTTACAAATTTACAATAAAGGTATCAAAATATCATTATATATGATTTGATAGGAAAATGTACACACTAAATACTGAAATTAACCGGAAGGAAATTTAAGTAAAATTACTCTTTGTGTAGAAATAAATATATTCGCCATTTAACTACTTCAATATATATATAAATATATATAAGTACGTGTATAGTGGGGACATTATGTTGCCATTTTATTAATAATGAACCTTAACAAGACTCAAATCATTTTGATATCATAGGAAATGTCATGATCACGTGTGTTTTGTTTTTATAATGAAAGAAGGAATGAATGAATGTCTTTATTTTCTACGATTTAACAAAGATCACCTCAATATATTTTCATCGCCAAGGACACAAGCAATGAAACAAAGTTCACGAAACATTGCATTTCACAAAACGAACTAGAATATATTATTAGTCGTATGGAAAACGTGACCAAGAACACCAGTGCTATGGCGGCTATACAGTGCCACTTATCACCCACTAAGAACTAACGGGGAGTACCTTTCGAAACAAAGACTTTTAGAGAGTATAAGTGGGTGAGTAGACATACCTTGCGTATATTCACAAGTGAGAATAATAATTTTGACAATATCGTGTGTAGATTGAAGAATCAGGCATCGTGAATATATGACATTCCACGCCAGTCGGTGAACCCGTATAACACATGGAGAAATTTGCATGAACTTGATAAACAGTGTGTGATAAGGGAGGTAACTGGTGGGTGAACTACTGTCGTGTTTTGGCAGGGATGCGATATATAACCCAGGTGGGCGGGGCTATGGAGGATATGGCTAGGCGATATATATATTCGTTTTGCATAAATATTTGTCTGCAAAGCATTCTGCTATATATTATATCGCCTAGGTATAGCACCCACCCGGCTTCCTTTCGAATGTCGATCATCCATTGAATTGAATGATTGCCATTGTTCCATTGATAGAAACACAAAATGAACATCATACATGCACACTTTTTTACACATCTTTCCAACAGTTTCTAATGATATAGAATTTATTATTTGTGTTCTTATCAATGTTTTTGTTTTTATATTTATGTTTACAAATGTGTTTGTTTTCATTGGTTAATGACAGTTTCAAACACAATTAAATGCATGTAT
Source organism: Gibbula magus (assembly GCA_936450465.1). Taxonomy (NCBI): domain Eukaryota; kingdom Metazoa; phylum Mollusca; class Gastropoda; order Trochida; family Trochidae; genus Gibbula; species Gibbula magus. Next base: position 84,267,951 of record OW388290.1, read on the forward strand.
ATCTTGGAACAAAATCGTTATCTTTTCCTTTTTCAATTAGTATTCATTTTATCTGGGTGTCTATGGGTGATTTTATTTTCATATACTTTCAAAACTATCTGCATGAGGAAGTATGATAATGCATAATAGCTAACAGTATAACGATGCATAATAGCTAACAGTATAACGATGCATAATAGCTAACAGTATAACGATGCATAATAGCAGTGTATGAAATCGGGCCCCTCGATCAGGTACCAGTCTGGAACCTGGTAACCTTTGGTCCGGGCTGGTATTGGTAACATTTTGATATATTTATTTTATTTTCCATTTAAATTAACAGGATAAAATTTCAGGTTGCTTCTTTTCAAGCTTATTTCATGCACTGACAAAATAAGATGCTTTAAATATAATAACTAATTTAAAATGCATATAATGAACTTTGAGAATGCAAAATAAAGAATTTGAAAACAGATAACAATTTGGTAACTTCAATGAGAAAACATAAAGTTACAGAATAAAACAGAATAAAATTGGAAATAGAACAACACCCTGCTCATGCACTAATTGGGGTGTAGCTCCTGTGCTTCTCTTGTAAACAGGCAGAAATCTAGCAAAGGGAGTACGCTGAGATTAAAGCCAGATATTTGGCCGAATGCCAGGGACGTAGACTTAAGGCTCATATTTCCCCACGCTATTTCCATCATTACCCATGTGATACAGTAGCATGTCTAGGTGATAAAGGCACTGGGAACATCCTCAGTTAATACAGCTATCATTCACTGTCTGTAGACCACTGGGGTTAAACTCATGCTTGAATTATTTTGTATGTCAGGCAGTCCACATTCAAGTAGACAATTATCTCAACAATTTCAGTGTATTTGAGTCAAGTCCTGATCTTTATTGTCAATGATTCTGCTTGTATGTCTATTCTCAAAGGGATAGTTTGCAGAGTATTTTTTGTTGTGACAAAATTCGAGCAGATTCTCTTGTTTATGTGAGTTTTGCTTTCAACTTGTTGTCCTAAGCAACATGTTTCACATGCATTTTGATTATAAAGAGACAATTATCTCAATAATTTCAGTGTATTTGAGTCAAGTCCTGATCTGTATGTCAATGCTTCTGTTTGTATGTCTATTCTTAAAGGGATAGTTTGCAGGTATTTTGTTGTGACAGAATCTCTTGTTTATGCGATTATTGCTTTTCTACATGGCATCCTAGGCAATTTGTTTATATGAACTTTGGTTCGTTGCATATCATGCAAGTGCAATTAATGCACAAACATAGCAATTCCCAACATTTGTTGCCACATAAAATACCCTGTGTAGTCGAAATGTCTCCTCACTCTGATGATGAAAACTATTGTCATAGCTAAAATATTTTGTATTCTCTCCTCTCACTTGGAAAGATGGTTTCAAATCCATGCCCTCATTTGACCAAAAGACTTAAAGATAATTATGCCCTTTATTAGAAAGGAACAATGCTTAAAGAATGGGTTCTATCAGATTATCTGCCATTTTGTTTGTGTGCATTACATGAAATGAGAAAAATGCTATATTTTACTAATTTTACGACTTTATAATAACAAAATATATATTGATCAAATATCCACAAAGTAACAATTAATTTACCATAAGACTGATAAATGTCTTGTTATGATGGAGCAAAGTTATCCATAGCATTACTTATTTTTATCTATTAATGAATGTGTACCGTTTTTAGTAAACAGGAATTTCAGTGTCAATATTCATTTCATTGAAGTACCCCAATAGAACCTTCTTTCAAGTTTCCACTAAATCTGTTACTTAAATGTTTTAGTGCCGCAGCCCGAATATCAAGAGTTTGCAAGATTATGATCCCAAGTCTAAATCTAATCCAGTTTCTGCCCGAGTTGTAATCAAGTCACTCGGGTCATGGCAGACATCTGTCAACAATTATGTATATAAGTTTACCTAGGCGTGACACCTGAAGAACAGATGAGAGATTGTTTACTTGGTACACTATGTAAGTATGTACACAAACGTACTGCTTCGAGTATTACCTGATAAGGAATTGTCTGCCTCAGAAAGTCAAGTCTCATTTTGATGTACGAGTTGTAAGAACAAAATCTCTTTTATCATAATGTTACCTATGGACTATGTAAGTATAGTTATACAGGAGTTACACCTGTTGACGAATTGTTCCTTAAAAAGTCTGATTTACAAGTTTAATTTAAAAGTTTTCTCTTACATCTACCTGTCATTTGTATAAGGTGTAAGTTTATACACAAACATGTTGTTAGTTTATCTGGTGTTTCTTTTCAACGGTAAAGAATCTGTGTTAGAGTTTCACTAAAAATATATGCTTGAATTGTCACTTGTGTATTATATATAAATATTTACAAAATGGTTTTGTTAAACTAATTTCGGCGTTTTTGATTGGACGAGAGCTCTCAAAAACCTGCTGCCATTTCTCGATGAATGCAGATAAAATGTGCTACCATACCTCGTGCATTCGTACCTTATGACGTCACAATCCATCAGAACAAACGGACGTGTCAGTTTGTTCTTACAACTGAGCGTAACGTTTTGATGCAAAATAAGATATACACATGTCATTTCGTCTTCAAACCCACACCACTAACTGGAATATTCATTCCTTTTCCGAATGAGACAATTAATTTCACCGGGAACACTTCATTTTAATCAGTACAAGTCCTCAAGCTTGTTAATCCATTAGCGCTTCGCAAACAGTAGCTATGTTTGAACGTCACGTGATATGCTAATGAGGGTTAATCACATATTGCGTAAACCAGAAAAAAAGAACCCTGATTGTATGCATGTGAATGCTGTGAAAACGAAATTGAATCCTCTGCCGTTTTAGATTAAGGATTCCTCAATTTTGCTTCAGCCATGTATTGTTGCGTGTAACAAGCTGCTGCCTCCCGTGATAAATGACAAATATATTAGATTTGTTTAAATATTTAAAGAAAAACTTGTTGATTTTGTAATTATAAGGATTGTCTTACATGTTTTGTGCCTCTATCAAAGTATAACAGCAACAAATTTCATATAACATCGCTCCGCTACGCGATGTTATACAATTTGTTGCTATTATACTTCGATAGAGTCACAAAACATGTAAAACAATCCTTAAATATATATATAATTTTGTCTGTACACCATTGTACAATTTGGAGTTATGATTCATATGAAATTGGCGTTCTTGCAAAAAATACAAGTTTTCAGTATTAAGTTCTTTATGTATACCACTTCTAAATGCCCTTCAAAGACCAGTATTACGTTAGATGAAACAGTTTCTCTACAATGGTTATTGTATATAGGTAAGTATATAAACAAGCTTATAGGTTTAAAGTTTAACTGCTGTAAAATTTATCAACGACAGAGGAACAATATCTCTTATAAATCAATGGCTTTTGAGTTTTCTTTGAATAAGCTTGAAAATATGAAGGTGAAATTACATCAATGTGAATTGCATATACAACAGCACAAAAAAATTCCAACACAGATCTGAGAGTTTTGGTTTTGGCGTAACTCAACTCTCAAATCAAATCATTCTTTGATGTTGGACTTGAAACAATTTTGTTCCTCTTGTATTATATTGTTACCTGTAAGCGTGTAAGTATATTACCAATGTCACTTTCAAGGAGTCAAGTCTCATTTTGATATATGACGTGAAACAATTTCTTTGTTATATTGTTATAGCTTTATTGACAATGTAAGTATGTATAAGTATGTACCCAAAATGGAGGCCCCTAAGAGTCAAGTCTGATATATGAGTTGAAACAATTTCTCTTCCTCGTTTATTATTGTTACCTGTATTACACCTGTGCTTCGTGCACAGATGATTTATCAAGGTGTAACATAGGACTGTTTGAGGTGCACTTAGAATTCCTTTCAAGGCAAAGGTGAAGCTCATTCGCATTTTTGGGTCGTGAATGAAATATAATTGTCAGTGGGGATTTAATTGTTGCAAAGAATTTACTAATCCAAATTTTCAAAAACCTAAGTCATGATAAAAGCTAATAAGCTATATCCTGATTATCAAACAAAAGATTAGATCAACCGATTCATTTAAAGCATAAAGTGACATTAAGTATATCATTGGAATCACTTTAAGTAAACCATTATAAATGTTGTTATTTCAATGCGATACACTGACTGTTGCTGAAAATTAGCATTTTAAAGCTAGTTCATGACGTATGTTGACAATATTGAGCAGATAATCTTACTTTTTTTTTATAGAAAACTCGACAATGTACCGCGGCTTGTTCACTTCGATTAGTCAAACATGATTTTGAAAACTATAACAGACAAAATGACAGATTTGGGTTGGTAATGTTTAATATGTCACATAACTACTGTGCTTGTAAATTGGACGTGTCATTTTGGTTTCTGCACATGTAAAAGGCAGTTGCTTAATTTAATTGAAATCAAGTAATTATCATAAGAATATCGTATGAATATGCAGGTCGACTGAAATTATTTGAACTTAAAGCAGCTCCCGTTTGGCACGTATGAAATTCAAATAAAATATTATAAAAAATACTTAATCTCACTTTAATATAAATCGTGAGTGAAATAGAACCTTTAATCCAAATCTTGATTATTCAACAAAAGATTACAACAGCGATTGCGAAAAAAGCTAAATATAAGTCGTGAGTGAAATGGAAACTTATATCCCTGTGCATACAGTATACTGTGCCGCTGATCCCCACTAATCTGTATGCAAACTGTATGTTTAACCTCTGTGCTCGGTGAACCAGGACGCAGGTATTCACGCACAGGTGTACAGGTACAAAACTCATTCAGTATTGTATTTTAGGATATATATTACCTGTGTGTTATGAAAAGATAAGTGTATATTGTGTCGAGAGTTAAATTCAGTTGGCTTTTTTCTATACTCTTTATGAAGTTACGTACATAAGATGAGATATTCAGTGGCTATTGGACTTAATGTTTGAATATATGCACAGTGAAGGATTTTGATTGTGTTTCGAGATTCTCGAGCGAGAATATCCTGCCAGCTTTTCTACTGTGGAAAATTGTTCTACATGAAGTAAAGTTAAGGTGCAATGCTTTATGTAAAATAATGATTTGCTTGTTTCATTCCATGCTTGCACAGTCCAAACTAGGATTTATATTGAAAAAATAAATTTAAAAATGTTTCTGGTCTTTACGGGCTGACAAAAATGATGCGATCACACGATTTTTTATTTATTTACGACATTTTTTTTTGTGAATGAAAAAATAAACAAACAAAATTTATACAATTATTTATATGAATAAACCACAAACCCTCTTAAATATGTGTTACTATTCCAAATAGTCAATAATCTCACCCCTACACTCCATCTCATCAGAAACGAGTGACATTTTCTATGTCCAATGTTTTCTGAGGCTAAACAATTATAGTTATCTGCCCTTACTTTTAAAACCTAGAAAAAGCCTAAAACCCTCTCTTCAAACATTATGATTGTAATACCGTAACCAGTACAAGACCTGAAATTGATGAAATTGATCATAGTTATTAGGTAAGTTCCATGTAGTCAAGTTGGTTGTGATTTCAATCATTGATTTCATCTTGTAAAGTTGTATCTTAAATTATATACATTCATTCAGCTTTTCCAACTCGATGTTTAATCGCTGTGAACCAGGACATAAAAATATTATAGATATATTCAGGTGTGAAACAGGTGTAGAAAGTGCAACTCGTTCTCACTGCTACTAGACAGCATAAAGAGGAGGCGTACATTTCATTGTGTAGGGAATAAACTTGTAAGTGTTCATTTTCAATTCATTCTCGAGGTAAATGGTTTTTAGTTTTTAACCTTTGATCTTTATGTTCAGGAATCTTATATATGCGCTGTGAATATATAAGCATTAGTTACTGTTGTGTATATGAAAGTATTAGTGCTGTGTATTGTAACAGAAATATATCAAAATATGATACAATATTTAAAACATGTTGCAATAAATAGTATGTTTCATAATTCTTCATAGAGAAGACAGAATTCATAGAGAATTATCTTTCGCTCATTAACTGAAATATTTACCTGTAAAGTATTTGCCTGGATTGATGATTCATCTGATAACATTGTTATTGAAAAATTACACAAATAAAGCATGTTTATAAAGGTATTTCATGATTTCAATCAAATTGAATTTGTTATCTTCCTGTTCTGACCAGAAATATAAATCTGTCTGAAAAATTACATTTAAAAAATTATTAAAATTGGTTAATAATCAATTAATCTTTATTTGTGTACTCAAAGGCCTCAGGCCTGTTGTACATTGCATTATATATGTATATTTCCCAAATCAATTTTCCTTGTTTATACATACAAGATTCACAGTAGGGCAGGTAAATATTTACTAGATTTACGACAATAACTAATTTAACTCACCTCTAACATCAAAAGGTTAATCAATCACATAAAAAATAACAGATTAAGGTAGGATGTTGACAGAAAAGAAATACAATGAAGATAGGCGGATAACATCTCGCTGGGTCACTCTGACCCTTGTGAATGTACAACAGTTTTTGCTAGCCTCTAATCTTCTTATCATGTAATATATTCAGCTTAGCCCTAAAAGTGATGCATTACATCAGATATGTCAAATCTAGATTTCTAATTTGCCAAATAAAGGAAGATTTTAGTTCTCCTTTGATATAATTTAGGTTTAGGGGACTTAGGTTTTCTCACAGCCGATCATTACAAATGAGAGACATGAGCTGGCCAGCGATTACATTCAACTAAACGGTACCAGATTTGCTTCCTGGTAAATTTGGCTGGCGGTGCCAATATTGCCTAACAAAACCTGCCGGCAAGCTAGGGGGGTCAGAATATTCCCCTACAGGGTCTAAAAGTGGTAAAAATTGAGTTTTAAAGGGGCAGTAGCACGTTTTTTTTCGCTTAAATAAGTCGATGAAATGTATTTGAAAAATAATTTCACCAATCGTAAAACACCCTTCCCTTTTCGTAAAACCAAGTTATAAATGAATGTACATGGCTAAGAAAAGCCATTGGAATCGTTTTTGTCATTTGAAATAATAAAATGTGTTCACAATAAAATGGCCGCCATGCAATTTTTGTTTTATACGCAACACCGTTATTACTACGGATAATTGCTTTGTGTAATAAGACGTTATACCCTCTAAAGTAAATATAAATGACATAAACTATCATTAAAAATAAGAAATTTGAAAAAATAAATTTTGCAAAAAAGTGCTACTGCCTCTTTAACACATATAACATTACTCATCTTGAATGATAATAGTATACTTTATCAAAAATATAAAGTTGATAATCCAAAAAACTTTGTTATCTCTAACCATTGCACAAGCTTTATTCAAATCAGTATTTGTACAGAAACTTCCTATAGACATATCACAGCCCCTTGTACATGTTGACTGTCAGCTACGAAGCTAACAAATGACAACTTTTGTTATGCCAAGTAGATGTGTTGTGGAATTGTCTGGAATACTACGCACTGTTTAACTGTTACTTCAGCTATCAATGTACACCATTCAGAACAGTGAACATTTCCGAGGGCTTGTAGGTTAGACTGAGTTGCTTTGTTAAAGAGACATTGAGTATGTTGGAGTCACATTATGTCAAACGTTATAAATGGTGTTCTTTTATCGAAAAGTAGTGACTGAAAATTACCATTGTAGTGCTAGTTCATTCAATACAATGACAATATGAAGGTGAAAGTTGAGATTTTTGAAAACCGGACAATGTACCTAGCTGGCTTGCGCAAGTTAGTCAAACTTAATTTTAAAGAGAGACAAAACTATGGATTTTGTGGGTTGGTAATGTTTAATAGGGCATATAAATTTAAGGCATGTAATATCTGCCTGCAGGAGTGTTGAGATGTCGAGTGTGGACATTCTGTGAACCTGCAGGATTATTTAAATGTTAATCCCTATATTTTTGCCTACAGGAGTATTGAGATGCTGAATGTGGACATCCTAGTGAACGTGCAGGATTATTTAAATGTTTATTTCTTTATTTCTGTCTGCAGGAGTGTTGAGATGCCGAATGTGGACATCTAAGTGAACCTGCAGGATTATTTAAATGTTTATTCCTACATTTCTGCCTGCAGGAGTGTTGAGATGCCGAGTGTGGACATCCCAGTGAGCCTGTCGGAGGCGCTGGAGGTGCGGGGAGCTCCACTCGGGGAGGCGGAGGTCTGGGGAGTCCTCTGCCAGAGTGCCGAGTCCCTGCAGGATCTCTTCATTAGAGGTACGTGGTCAGTTCCTTCCAGAAGAGGTCATCCTTGATGGACTAATTGCACAATGAAAATAACACAAGAGTATAAAACTAATAATATATGTGCAAGACCAGCTGTGCTGTCAAACAAAGTTTTCTACTGCAAAAGAAAATATACACTTTGAAGTTCATCAGAAAAATTAATGTACAAAAAATTACCTTCTGGTAAAAAAGATTTCCTGCAGGATAAACATGTCATTTATGACCATAGGTCATGGTTTATCTGACTTATAAATCAACAAAACATGAAAGATGTATTCATTTAAGATAAAAACTGTGAATCCGCTAAAGTATTATATTTTCCAATATAGTTTTCTCATCACAGACACATGGGTATCATATACATAAAAACTTTAATATTGTTTACTCGAGAGCAGAGTACAGCAGCATTTATACGCCCTAATCCACTGCATGACAATAGATCTCGTATCAAGTGGCAATATCAACACTCCTGTGTTGATACATGCTGACATCGGTGCCCTCGAACACAATAAATCCAGTGATCAGTGTCTGCAGAATAGTTAATACATCTTATTACTCAGCCCAGGTCGAAACTAGACACTGTAGGTCGTCACAAGTCGTATAACAATAAGCCTGTGTGTTTTTACATTCATGGGGTAAATACCTGGAATTTTTCTGGTTGAATATATTAATTTACCGTTTGGATAACACATTACCTTCCAAACCATTTTGATTGGGCAAACCACAGGATTCGGGATTTGTTAACCCTGGTTAACCCTTCCTCCCCCCCCCCTTTTCATGTGGGATTTTAAAAAATGACCATTGAAACCATCCTCTAAACAGTGGTGCACCCCCCCCCCCCTTTTTCCCCCAGAGATGGTACATTTACACCTTATATTCCCAATACATTTGTTCTTTTCACTAAGCATGGAACCCCAAAGGCATTTTCGAGGTCTGGAAAAGTACACCCCCTGTTTCCAAAAGAGCTGTATTCGCCCCTGAAATGTTTCTTTGTTATCGAGTTGTGATTCCTGTAAATCGGCCTCCCAGAATTGTTCATACTGCTCAGCAGGGTATTTGCATGTGCCTGTAAGACCTCGTATTACAGAAGGCTCACAAACAATTGTTTTATGTTCACAGGTGACAAAATATGTGAACTCATGCTAAAAAAAAATGGCTGCTAGGCTGAAGTGATATATTTGCACATATGAAAATATGAAATATTTGACACCACTTATGTTTCATATCGGTAACTCTTAAGAAAAATTTAAATTATATATTTATTCCACAGTTTGATTAAAATTTGCAATTTTCAAAATAATGCATCTACTGAGATAAGAACAGTCCTTCGTAAACAATTTCCTCATTTTACGGAAACCAACGTATGGCTGTTGGGGAGTTATACTTGCCCCTAGCTTCTCTAACGAAAGCTTTTGTAGGACGTTCTGCGATTAGCTACCTGAATAGTGTCAGAACATGAGAGCCTATGGGCCGTTTGGCGAGGAAACCTCCGAACAATATGAGTTCGTATCTTGGTAGATGCACTATTTTGCAAGTCTTATTCCCCGGAAAACTTTCATTTTACTCCGAGTGTTCCATATCCGTTTGTTTTATTCCACAGGTAAAGCCTTCTCTGCGGAAGGCTATGTTTTCGCAATCAGTCCCGGCAGCCTGTTGATGGCTGAATCTGGCCGGGTGTCCTTCGGGGAGTCGAGCCCGGCCAGTCTCAACACACTCTACATGGCACCTGAGTTACACGGCAGCAACTCCGTCTCGGAGACGGAACTAGAGAAGGTAGGCCTAGAAAATTAGACAACAAAATTCTCAAACTTTTGATAAAATTTTCAAACCAGCCATGTGAATTTGGATAGACGAGTGTCTAAAAGAAAAAGATATTCTTTCAATTTCATGATTGAATATCCCTTTGCATTTCCATTTAGTTAAAGTGTGAGTTCTTTCGAGAGTATCCGCCATATTGATTTTAAAAAATGACATTAGAAAAATGCTATATTTTTTAATTATTGTTTTTTTATAATATAAATACACATTGAATTTAATCATATATTAATAACATATATAGTATGGGTAATCTGGAATCCCCTTGAATTTCGTTTCCACAAACAAAACGTTAAAAACCCACTCTTAATTTCTTCTAGTGGTTGTTGGGTCGATCACAGTCCCTTAGATACCAAGAAAAAAGTGCAGAATCTTGAGTATGCTGGATACCAGATGTTTCACTTATGGGGCAGTTGCTATTTTGAATCATAATGCACTGTAAAGGTGTTTAATTACCTCAAGAAATTATGTTTTAATTAACTGTTTTTCTTCCAATATCACCTGAAAATTGTTCATTTTTATGTGCCATTCCTATTAATTATTCATCATATTTACATCCTGACGAGATGTTATATCAAAATTTATGATAATATTTTTTGGTTTAATTAGCTTTGAAATATGAATTTCTAAAAATAATTCTTCATAATTAAATATTCATGTATATCTAAGGAGAATATGCAAAATGTATTGGTGGTTAATTAGCTTGGATTTCAAGTTTGTTAACATGTCACATTTGTAATAAAATATTCATATCCAGCTAAGGGAGTTAAGTCAATCTTGTAATTTGATGCCTCTTATTCAATTATTGAATAACTCTTGTGTTTTTCAACAGATGTATGTGTATGCATTGGGGAAATCTCTTCTGTATGCAGTTGAATATGGCCTCCATAAAGACCAGGTAGGAATTATGATTTTATAATTATATATTTAATAATACCGGTAACAAAATTTTGTGCATGCATTAACTTTCAACGTGCTGTATCTGCCTTCATCCCAATCTGCCTCCCAATCTGCCTACAGTCCCAATCTGCCTACATCCCATTCTGCCTACAACAAATAATATTGACAGGAAATTGGAATTGTTTTTGTGCCTTTAGCATAATGGAACAATCCATTTATCAGTTACTAAGGGGCAAATAGAAATGTCAGAGTCCGAGACCTATTTAACCTATTTAATTGTACAAACTTGTTCTCCATTTATGTATATATTTGTCTTGTAATCATGTCCAGTATCATTTGCTTGATAACAGTGTTAGAATCGACACTTAAACCTACTACTTCTGCAATAAAGAAGATGTATATCTGTAGAACTCATTCTCCTTCATCTAACCAACTTCTAACTGCTTTTGAAAGAAGTGGTGTAATAGTCACTCTGTCTCCATTTTGTGCCTTGTCTGAGTGTATATTGCATTGAATTGAATAACTTTGAATAAATGCCTGATCCCAATAGAACTGCTGCACCTTTCTCTGCAGTAGAGAACTGTTCTACACGCAGTAAGGTTTGGGTTCAATGCTACACTGAATTTCAGAGTAATACCACCCATAGTTCCAGGTGATGCTCGCAGGTTTCGCCGCAATGCATAGCCACATGGCGTCTCTTGCTTTCTCCCTGCCATAATACTAGCAGCTGTGATATAAGTGAAATACTCTTGAAAGCGGCGTTAAACCCCAACTCACCTCACCCCCAATAGAAGAAATATGGTACAGAGGATATAGCATAATAGCAGTATTTATCAGGTGTATATACCTATACAGTCAAGCCGTGAGAGTCCGGCCACCGATAATCCGAATCTCACAGTGTCAGATGGTAGCAAGCTGTAACCAAAATAATCTCTATATAAACTCATTAAATGTTGATTCATTATCCGTTGGTTCCGTTTCCAAATCCGAATGCCAATTAGCCGTAACGGATTGGTTAATTACAACTATCACTGCTTCATTAATCCGGTGGTTCATCAAAAGTGTTCGGGTAATCCCCTTAACAAGCGATCAACCCACTGATTGGATGGGTAAATTTCAATGACAGTGGATTGAAACGGGAGTTCAGCGTGTTAGTAGCTTGTGATTTTAATAAATTGCAATGCCTTACATTGTGTGACAGTGGTTTGTGATTGTAATAACTTAAAATTTCTCATTTTGTGTGATAGTTTTAAATATCCAGCGTGTCAAACTCTTTTGATAAAATCTCAATACGTACTCGACTGTCTGTAGATTCAACTCCATCTTGTTTGGTTCATTTCACTATCCGAACTTTTTTGATGAAAAACGGAAGCGTTCGGATTATCGAGGTCTAACTGTATATATAATAATCATAGCCATAGTCCAACCAGCCTGTCTAGTGATAAGGGTTGTGTTTATTATTAAAGCATTATGGGTTTATAGCAGAGTAGTTTAATCTTTGTTTTGATCTATTGATCTCTTATTTAATTAGTTAATTAATGTGTTTTAAATTGTTGTGCCTTTATTGTTGAACATTGATTAGCATTTGATATCTGTAGTCAGACTGTTTAATATTTAATCACTGACTGATGTCAAGATAAGAATTATCAGAAACTATTCAATACACAGGTGTTCCAGAATAATATAAAACCTAGAAAACAATCATATATATGTTTGATAATTGAAGATCAGGATAAAGATCAGGGGCTTCTTTCACAAAGCTACTTTATGTAAATTTAACCTTAACTCCCAGTCTTAAACAATACATTAAGATCACCCTAGTGACCTATGATCACTTTACATTTTGGTGAAAGGAGGCCCAGATGTCTAAAGGGGGCGGGATTGCGTAGTGGTTAGCGCGTTTGGCTTCGGATCAAGATGTCCGTGGTTCGAATCCCGCCAGGGGCACGGCAACTTTGTCTGCAGTAGAGAACTGTTCTACATGCAGTAAGGTTTGGGTGCAATGCTAAACTGAATTTCAGCGTAGTACCACCAATGGTTCGCTAGTTCCAGCCGATGCTCGAAGGTTTCACCGCAATGCATAGCCACATGGCGCTGCAGGCTTTCTCCCTGCCATAATACTAGCAGCTGCTATATGCTATAGTAGATGTGACAATGTATTCCAAAGGGTGGGGGTAGCAAACACCCCTCCCCACCCCCCCAAAGATCGACCTGTGTGAAAAATGTTTCAAATTTCAAATCCTTGAGCGCAAAGTCGCATTTGATATATAGTGAGTCAGTCATATTAGCGAAAGAATTTGACCTTTCAAACGAATAACTACAAGGTAATGACTTGCTAGGCAGTTATTATGTATCAATTACAACAGTCGCTCCTATGCCCGCCATTTGATGTGAATATGCACCAGTAAATTTATCGATATGGCGGCTTGGACGATTTTATCATGGTATCTTGATCAGGATATTACCTTAGTAGTAGACGATCGGTGGATAGGAAATTACCTAGTAGACGATCCTCGGATAGGAAATTACCTAAATGGATCATTTGCTCGTGGATGTATTGCTCGGTGAGAGTATTTATGTTACTTGCCAAAATATTTCATTACTTCTTGATTCACATCTGTTTTTGATGTGGTTGGATTTGGTCATAACCATATGTTGTGAATATTTCTGAGTTCTATGTTACAAACATGAATTATACTTACTCATGATGATAATATGTATTTCAGTCAAGGCATTTTAGTGATAGTGTGGGAATATATTTTGATCATCTCTTAAAGGAACTGTTATATAGGTATTTTTGTGAAAATAAAATTAAAATTTTTAGCTCTTCATGATAAAACATAATTCATTTGAAACCACAATTGCCCAACCTTAAATAAGCAAGTAAGTAAACCTTAATATCTATATATGACATATAAAAAAATAGGACACGGTCAGCCATATTGGATCTTCATGTGTCATATAATGGAAACTTGGATCAGAATTTTACAAAGCTTAATTTAGCTAGAAAATCAGTTTAACTATTTCTGGGTACACTTGAGGATTCATAATGGTCGCTGTGGACCCCTTCTTTATATGTTATATAAATATATATAGGTATATACTTATATGTATATTTGAGTCTTGCAGCTGTGTTTACTAACGTAAATGTGCATCTTTTAGCATGAAATTTATAAGAAATAATGATGTGTAGGAGATTTATATATCAAAGATTTGTGTGGGGTACTCACCCACACCCCACATCCCACATCCCACATCCCAAATCCCACACCCCACACCCCACACCCCACACCTCACATCCCACATCCCACACCCAACATCTCACATCTCACATCCCACATCTCACATCCCACACCACATCCCACACCCCACACCCCACACCCCACACCCCACACCCCACAAAAGTGATCCAAGTATTCTTCATTTTGGTTGTCAATAAAGGAAAAAGGGTTACCTCCCACACTTAAATCCTGGATCTCCCAGTGACGATTAAATGTGTTTTTTATATATTTATTTCATTAGTAAAATCATAGAAAGTGTAACTTGGTGTAAATATTAATATAAAGGTGTGAATACCGGTATGTATTTTATGATAGCCATAAATTTATGAATGAAAATTTTTCATATATTATTCATTTTCAACATTGCTGCATAAGAATCACAACATCACAGGGCAGATTTAGAAAACAGTATTTAGTATTGAAAAAACTTTAACGTATAAAAACATATTTTATGGCATATTATTTTTTCATTTTGGAAAGGAAAATGTAGTTTGAACATTAATGTTTTGTTGAAATAATTATGCATGTGTACAAAACATGATATTATGTATGGAAATTCGAACTAATTCTGTCAAAACTGTCATGAATGAAAAAATCAGACCGCGCACATGACTCATCTCGGCTAACCAACATATTTTGAAGCCTTATAAAAATGTTCATATTTGGAGATGGTTTTCGCATAAAGTGTCATTTTTAGAGACGTAAGCAATAAATTTAGAAATATACATGCAAAACGTCTTTCTCAGAGACTTCCTATTAATTTTAGTACTCCCCTGTTCTACTTTATGACTGAAAGAATTTCTCTGTTCATATATAACTCTTGTAACAGCATTTCTTTTCATATTATTAATAATGCATGTCCCAAGATGATCAGTTTTTCGGCCAGTTATTTTTTAGATGGTTCCTTCTCAAATATAAGAGTAACTTAAATGTTGGAAGTGACCAAAAGGAACACTTAGCTAGTCAGCAAATGTAAATTCATTGCAATAATAATATAAACTTATTAAAATGTAAATGTAGATTTTGAAACCCATTTAATTTTAAAAACCTTTCTGACAATTAAAGTATATACATAAAACCAACCTTCCTTCATTTTCCCTTGACATGCTAACCCACCCCCCCCCCCCCCCCCCCCTCTTAAATTTACCTTTTTGCCAAATCAAAGTGAATTTGCACATTGTCCTAATTTCTATCCTGTAAGAAATATTTGCAAATCTAGGCGACACTCAATGTTGAATCCAGATGTCACATCACAATTTGCATGGAACATGTCCTATATTCTGCTCTCTCTCTGTACCCCCACAATATTATAACCGTTGTTAAATTATCATCTACACATAATGTTTTCTTTCAGGCTCTGAACATCAGTAAGGACTTGGAGTCCTTGCTGACTGCTATGTGTGAAGACAACGCTCTTCTACGGATGTCGCTAGCCAACGTCTTGGAGGTGAGGATATTTTAAATATTCAACTGTTAATCAGCGGGTCCCCCTGCAAGGCTTAATTCGCCAGTCTCCATCACTGCCTGATTTAAACCTTGCAGTATTTCCTTCACTTTTTAGTGCTAGCGAATTAGAGCCCACAATGAAGGTGCAGTGTGCTGCTGTGTTAGCACAGAAAAGTTTAGGAAATGAGACAAGGCTTAAATTAGCCAGTGATGGAGACTGGCGCGAGTTATGCCTTGCGGAGGAAAGTTGCTTTCAATTAAATAAAAATAAAAAAAGGACACCGTGTCGAGGATAATTATGAGATCAGGTTTATCTACCTACGCTGATGAGTGTGTCTGCTAACGACTCACAGACCAATTTCAGACACATTAAATAATTTGTAATAAAAACAACTCTATGTATACAATGAAGCGAAGAGTGACTCGTTACAAGACATGCCAATCAGCAGAGGTAGATAAATCTGATCTCATAATTTTCCTTGACCCGGTGTCTCTTTAACCAACAGGACAACTTCCTTCCACAAGGCTTAATTCACCTTTCTCCATCACTGGCTAATTTAAGGCTTGCAGTATTTCTTTCACATTTCTGTGCTACCAAATCAGAGCCCCCTGTTCTGTTCAAGTTCAGCGCTGCTATGTTAGCACAGAAAGTAAAGGAAATGCAGCAAGGCTCAGATGGTCGCAGGTTTCACACCAATGCATCACCTACCGATAAATGGAATTTTGGCTGTTTTTTTGCAGCCATGTGACAGAAATGAGATTGAAATTCTGGGACCCGCTTGTAAAGGGTTAAATTGCTCCCGTAACCGTGACAACACTTCTTACAACTGTTATCATAGTAACATATCAAGATATGAAAGCTGTTTTCTTACAAGCTAGTGTTTGTTAGTTTATGCTATTTTCCTAAGCACAATCTCTATCCATATGTTTTTGTCGGAGTATATTGGCGTATCGCCAGACAGCTGTTGCCTACAAGATCTGACCTAGTTTCCCTGTAATATAGGTACTACAAGCTGTATCACAGCTGCGGAAAGCTGGCAGTATATTGATGAGGGCATTGTGCTCGGAAATTAAAATATCATTTATTATATCATATTTGCATTGGTTGTTCAGTGTTGCAATAAACGTGGTAGTGAAGTGGTTGAAGGTAGTGAGATATCAGCTGTGTTGAACTTTTAGATGTAATAAAATACAGATCTACATC
Organism: Gibbula magus; assembly: GCA_936450465.1. Classification (NCBI taxonomy): domain Eukaryota; kingdom Metazoa; phylum Mollusca; class Gastropoda; order Trochida; family Trochidae; genus Gibbula; species Gibbula magus. Next base: position 84,284,833 of record OW388290.1, read on the forward strand.
TCTGAGTTATTTACATACACAGTCAAACTTGACAAAATACTCACCTCCACAGCCGTCATAGATAATAGAAATGACATGAAAAAAGAAATTTTAGGAAATTTTAGGAAAGAAAATGATTTTAGGGCCCATGATAAAATAAGTATTTCTTTTGATAATTGTTGGCAGTGTCAGTTATAAAATGAAAGTAGAATGAAACAGATATCGATTTGCCTGAATTCTTTTATGAATTGGAATAAAAATTTGTGCAAATCATCATCATCATCACCACCACCACCACCACCATCATCACCACCACCACCACCACCACCATCACCATCACCACCATCACCATCACCATCACCATCACCATCACCATCACCACCACCATCACCATCATCATCACCATCACCATCACCATCACCATCACCATCACCATCATTAATATCATCATCACCAACATCTTCAACACTCTTATCATCACCATAATCATCGCCACTATCATTATCATAATCATCATCGTTACCACCATCATCATCAGATAGATTTAGACAAATATGTCATTCATGAAGTGATTTGCACAAATCTCAGTTCACATCTATTCAAGGATGACCAGCTCGCTCCACTCCCTTCATTCATCCAGACTATCTGTGTCAATCCTTTCTTCCTCTATATACTTGACTAGACCTACCATTTACGGGTCGGTCATAGTTGACTGTAAATGAGTCATTGATGGAACAGTTACAAGAAGTTTCGTAAATTGAGTTTTGGTTGAATAATTTTTCAGAACATATCAAATAAAAGTCCTACCGTCCTCGTCACTTTTGAAAAAACGTGCATTAATTTTTTTATGCAGGTTTATATTGCTAAATACAGGATTTCACTGGCCACATTGCATGTGACAACCTATATCTCACACTGTATGTGACAATCATGAAATATAAATAGTCCATTGTTGTGACACATTACATGAGTTACAAACTGTTTTACAGGCCTGTACACTAAACTCTCAGCAAAGGGAGGTAACCTGCCGTACTCTCACTGCATACCTCAAGTATAAAGTCTCTGTATGGCCAATGTTCCACGTTACATGAGTTCGAAACTCTGTTTTACAGGCCTGTACATTAAACTCCCAGCAAAGGGGAGGTAAGCTGCCGTACTCTCACTACGTATCCCGCCTACACAACTCCGTCCTTGGGTCTAGCGAGGACAAGGTATTGTATACTTTTTGTCGTTGATTAATTTCAATATTTTAACTGAACTTTTGATTATGGTTTTTTATGAGGAAGAATATGCAGTCGTTAAGAGTGTGTTTATATTTCATGATAGATATATTTATTTTTCAGTATGTTGCACTATATTGCAACAATTTTGTAAAATGAGGCATTCATTTCTTTTTTTTAGATGGGAAATTATTGATTTGCATACTTTGTCTGATAAATTCAGATTTATAATATTTCACTTTCAACATGCCAGATTATTGAAGTAAATCAGTTTATGATATAAATTAATTAGTCGCCAACCTAATAGTTATTTTGGCAATTTAAATGGCAAATTTAAGAAAAAGCCTGAAAACCTTATCAGCCCGAACAAAAACTTGCAGGCTTTAAAGGGGCAGTAGCACGTTTTTTCGATGAAATAAGTCAATGAAATGAATTTGAAAAATAATGTCACCAACAGTAAAACACTCTTCTCTCTTCAGAAAATCAAGATAAAAAATGAATGTACATGGTTCCGTAAAGCCATGGAAATCGTTTTTGTCATTCGAAATAATATATATGTGTTCACAATAAAAGGGCTGCCATGCAATTTTTGCTTTATACGCAACACCGTTATTACCACTACGGGTAATTGGTTTGTGTAATAAGATGTTTTACTCTCTAAAGTAAATATTAATGACATAAACTATCATTATAAATGGGAAATTTAGAAAAATAAAATTTGCAAAAAACGTGCTACTGCCCCTTTAAGCTGTCAGTCGTGCCTTATTCAATACACTCTCTTTTTATGAGTGACACTATATTCTATAATAATTTTGCCTTGTCCAGATGGAGACTGCGAATGACAGCAGTTACGGGAGTGATCAGAGCCGCCAGAGCACTCTCTCATATCGGTCAAGGCGTGCCAGATCAGCCGGACGACATAGGCATCGGCATCGCCATGACAACACTAGGAGTAGGTCACGGTCACGGTCAAGGTCAAGGTCAAGGTCTAGAAGCAGAAGTAGAGGTGAGTTGAAGACTTGTTAAATATCAAATTATTGAGATCCTGCACAGTAGAAATTGTTATTGATATAGCATAAGACGGTAAATTTTCACATCACAATTGTTAAGATTTTATACAGAGAAGCCCAATCTTCTGTTGTGAATTAGTAAACATGATACTTTTTAAATACTTAATTTGTAGATGCATTGATAATAATTATCACTTTATCAATGGTTTGTTAATTAAAAGTATTGCTTACCTGTGGAAGGTGCTGCAGTGAAATATTGTCATTATACGGCAATGCTAAACGAGTGTAATACCACTGCAAGTATGATGTCACAATAGTTTGCAGTGTTGTGACGTCACAATGGTTGTACTGCCATCTCGATGGTACATAACTAGCAGAAGTTTTAGCATTGATTGCAAAATTTCACTTGATTGACTTGTCCATACAAAATTTTCATGACTATTATTATATCATATCATTATGCACCTATTTCATCTATGTTCTGATTTTGGAGGTATTATTCTGTGAATATTATAATATATTCATGTTCATCCCAATCCTTTTTCAGGCACCAGCGACTCTGGCTATCATCCATACCGTCACGAAGTCGGTGCTCGTCAGAAAACAAAATCTAACCACACACCACATCATGATATAAGCAAGAATCTCAGCTTCAACCGAGAGGATTTTAATCTCCACAACTTACTTACCGAACAAGCAACAACCCCTGTATCACCAGAAGAAAACAGAGAAAACATCCCTCCATCGTCATCTCTCCCAGAGCCTTTGCTGCCAAAGCCCGATCCAATCTTGAACTCACAAACTCCACAACAGGGTCAGACACCAAGGCTAGCAGCAGGTCCCTATCAGCTTCCTCCTCCTTATGTTGCTGTGAGGAGCCAAGGATATCTCTCTCCTGGCATGAAGAAATCGGCCTATGAAAAGTATGTTCGACTGAAGGAACGTCAGAGAAAGTTGAGAGCTCTGCGACAGGGTCGTTATGGAGCTGATGCGAGCTTTGACAGTGTGTTGCCACTAGGGGAAGGGGGAGATAACTTGTCAGATACAAGATCTATGGCGTCTCTCATGTCTTATACACTAGGTGAGTGGTCATTCTTGGCTCTTTATGTTGCTAAATGTTTCTCAGACTACAAGATTGTCGAAATGTAAAGTAAAATAACAATTACTCTCTAGTAATTTCACAGTGCAAGGGGAAACAGTTCGTTCACAATAACATAAATTTGTATTGTATTTATAACCATAATAAAATGGAATAAATCATATTTCCTCATTTACCTCAGAGATAGTCATCAACATTTAACTAATAAAAACCTATACATTTGTAATAAGTAAATTGGATCTGGCGACAGATAAGACATTATAGATGAACCAAGAAGATTATAAATTTTGCAAGGATTACATTTCCATGTATTTCTCCTTGAATGCTACATTAGAGATCATAATTGCAATTACAAATTTGAATAAATCCTCCCTAACAGGAAGCTACATGCCGGGAGTACATGCCCAGTATGGGTCGGAGGCCGCTCTGTTGTTGAGTAGGGAGATGGATCGGGATCAGGACTCTATCTTCAGTACTGATATCTCCTTCCACGCTCACGATAACAACGCCCTCAGGTGGGATTCTCTGCTTTCCTCTGTGCTTTTTATAAATAAATTATTATAAGGTTCAAAATAACTGAGTTGATATTTATGATACATACACATGTGCACATAACACATTTGCCTAGCAACCATTGTTTCAGCGACCTCCCGTATTTCATCCTCTGCAACACCATAAACAAATATTTGTGACGCACTGTAGCTTGCCTTCTCAAGAGAAGTGGGCCGTTTGTGGTTATTTTTATGTGATTCAAATGAAAAAGAATGGGTAATAAAAAGAAATCATTACATTTGATAGTGTGCCATATAATTTACGAATATAATATAATAATAATATAAATAATAAGGAAGTACAAAAATTCACACTTGTTTCGTAAAAGTCATAAGACTCACTTCCTCAGGTAATAATCTTTGTATCTTAAGTTTAAAAGTGGAATCATATGACACAATAATATGATGCAGTTTTATAGCGTGTAATATCGAGTGATCCTTCTCAGTGACACTGTTGCTCTCAATCATCAGTTCTCAGTACTCCTTTGTATTATAACACTGAAAACGTCCGCACACAAATTATGACTCCCAAGATTTTTTCACCTGTAACAACCGATCTTGGTTCCTCAAACTCACTGGAGTGGTTTATATAGCCAGGTGCCTTAGACCATGTGCCAACTGCGCCCACCACCCCCTTCACCTCCTTGAATATCTAATATCTGTCTTGGGGGCGGGATAGCGCAGTGGTTAGCTCGTTCTGCTTCGGATCAAGAGGTCCGGGGTTCAAATCCCGCCAGGGGCACGGCAACTTTGTCTGCAGTAGAGAACTGTTCTACACACAGTAAGGTTTGGGTGCAATACTACACTGAATTTCAGCGTAGTACCACCCACGGTTGGCTAGCTCCAGCCGATGCTCGCAGGTTTCACCGCAATGCATAGCCACATGGTGTTGCGGGCTTTCTCCCTGCTGTAATACTAGCAGCCGCGATATAAGTGAAATACTCTTGAAAGCGGCGTTAAACCCCAGCTCACCTCACCTCACCTATATCTGTCTTCTATCTATTACAGAGCCAGTGCTGACACACTGAGAAGCAGAGAGGTTCAGCCGCCTCTCCAGACTGCAGCAAAACCCAAACAGCAGAAACTCAACAACCAGCACAAGGTGTGGATTGATACCATATTTCCTACATTGAACACTCCATCAGGATATTTGTATAGATCTGCAAGGCTACTTCAGTCCCCTGATTTTCCTCTCAGCTTTTGCCTCGTATCACTGAAGGCTGGTTACTATTGCCTTATGTATAGTGCTAATGGAGGCAATAGGTGCAAGGGCACTCATAGGATAGCTGGAGCGTTGTGGATATAAACACCCTGATGGACAGGATGCAATACACACTGTTCTAGTCAACATTGATGGCAATTTCAGTTGATTCAGGACTTTCAAATAACTTTGTTTCGAATTGATTATTTTTGTGAATCGGCCAAATTCAACCTTATAAAATGAAGGCTTTAACTCTTGTTTGGATGGATATTTTCAGTCTCGAGTTCATCTTCTTATCTTCTCAATACCAAAATAGATGCAGACTTTCAATATATCAGTTTAAAGGAGCATGTATGAACAAAAGCTAAATGTGTATCATATTGGTTAAGTATTTTACAGTGGTGGTTTATAACATTCAAATCTTTGATGCTCCAGGAATTCTCTGGTCCAGAATTTGCCTACCGAGCCAGCAAACCTCTCTCCAAACTGGCCATGCCGCTACAAGGGGAGGTAAGTTGATGTTATATATATATACCCGTATATGTATGAAATAAGTTGGAAACATAGCCAGCTGGAATTTTATTATCGGTCGCCAAACCGGGTTGGCTGGAGATATTAAAATGATCTGCATCAGTCTGTTTAATTGTCCATCCCAAAACTGTTACCGGAGGAGAAATTAAAGACTGTAAGCTATATGCCGTTTGGTATTTTCAACTTCTTCGCATTTTCTGCTGTTTTAATGAAAACGCATTTTGGACTTAAATTTCCCGAGCAGAACTAAAAAAACATAAGGCATAGCTCAACAAAAGTTACCGTAATTCTTGCATAATTTCGACCCTCAAATTTTCCAAATATTTTAACGAAATGTTCACGGTCGAAATTATCACCACTCACCTTCGTTTGTGCGCCATCTTTGTCGAAATTTTAGATTTTCATATAAATGTTTAAAACCAATTTGAAAAAGAAGGTTACACACTTCGTAAATATTAGTTAGCAAAAACTTTTAATTATGTTTGTATATGGTAATTTTATTCATATAATGAACTAATGCACCATTTTTTCTTCTTCAGAAGACAAGTTACGATCGGCGAAGCCACGATTCTCAATTTATTGTTTCTGTGAAATTTGAATGTCATTTGGATTTTAAATTGTGTACCAGGAAATAAAACAATAATAATTTGGAGTTGAATTGTTATGTTCTTAGACTTGACAAAATAGATCAGGAAATTTGAAATGATATGAATCGTAATTTAGCTTTAGCATGCATGTCTCACATCGCTGGCTGTCCACATGTTTTCAAAGGAAGTACAATCTGATTGGTTGCTATATTAGTATAAACCAATCACAGCAGACTATCGTCATTACGGAATTCCCTTCTAGCAAGCGTATCACCAAGAACTGAGAAAAAACAATACACCAATCCTAACTATTTTTGCATTAGTTCAGATTCCTATGTGTAAAATTCATCAATAAATTATAATATGAACCATTGTCTGTTGCTATACAAGTCAAGTTAAGAAGCATATTTTCTCAGTCAACTTTTTTTGAAACGGCATTGCGTGACAATCAAGTAGAATATATCAACAAGCTTGCTTTGCAAGAAATTACGAACATAAACAATGACAGCTGAATAATGATATTACTTTGAAAGGCTTAATTCATGCAAACTAATTATTGGTAATATTTTGAAACATATACCTCAACATATATGGTTCTGATTATCTACGATAGTGGACAGTCGTCTCTCTTGGTGTTTGGTTGAGTCTATTTGTATGTAGGGATTAACAAGTCACAAAACTTTGAAACAATTTATTACATATTCAGATTTTTAAAACTGAAATATATTTGTAAGTATGAGCTAACATCTGTCATAATATTCCAACAGTAATTAATCATTTGATAAGTAAATTGACTTATCAAAATGGAAAGGCAAAAAACATCCCCTGCAGTCATCCCTACTCAAAATAGACTATTCCAGTGACTTCACTGCAGACTTTAATGAACTAGGTCAATTGACTGTTTCAAGTCTCCCCAGAAAACATCCAGATGTTACAAAACTTATCATTAGTCATGTGACTGTTTCAAGTCTCCCCAGCAAACATCCAGATGTTACAAGCCTTATTATTGGTTAACTTTGGGACTTCCCTTCTCTTAGCCAATCAGAAAATTCAATACAAACTCTATTCATAGTGTAGCAGTCTAAGTGATATATATTTATAGCCTCACACGGAAGTGATTGCTGCCTTTTCATTTACGAAAAATGAAATCATTGATAATGGATAATATGATAACATATGTAACATTATTCTTAATAAAGGTATGTCATAAGTACAGTAAGTGAATAAATTGGGAAGTGTGAAAATACACCTATAGATTAGAATGTATTGTGACAAGCGTGATCAAGTTAAAACATTTCCCAAAATTTGTGTAATAAAAAATACGTGTTTTTCTCATAAAACTCACTGAAAAGAAATCACAAGACGATTGTTTATCATGGCTGTAAATAATTTGTTTTCAAAATTTGGAATGTGGTCGAATTTTTAATTTGTCAGTACTGAACTTCTGGTACAATGTCGAAATTTGGAAAGGTATTTTGAAAAAAGGCTGTCAGATGATCTTACGTGGGCGAACTTATAGAGGGGGCGAAATTAAGGAAGAATTACGGTACTTTGTGAAACAATCATGATATTGTACCTTTTAGGTTTTCCCCCAATGATTTTTCAATTGGTCCATGCAGGTTTCCATAGAAACTTTTTTCCCACTTGGCATCACATATAGCCTTCTCTGTCTGCTTGTTTGACAATTGAAAAAGCAAATTTGAACAAATTGTCAATAAAGAGAGAACTTTGGGTTATTGGACAGGTCTTCATGTATATGGTGTACATTCTCTCTATTGTGAAATTCAGTGATATCATTAACACTGCATGATTATTGAATTGGCTGATGACCTAGATAATGAAGTCTTTGTGAATAAGATGTGTAGAATTGTTACACCAAGTCACCATCATCATCATCGCTGTCTGGTTTGCAGAGCCTAAAGAACCCCTCCCTCGCTCGTCGAGTGGTCATTGTCCACCTGACCGGTCAGAAGTTTGAAGCGATTATTGACCCAAGCACAACGGGACGCCAGCTGTTTGATGCCATCATCTCTCATCTCTCCATCGCAGAGTTCTTCTTCTTTGGACTTTCCTACCTCAGTGGTTAGTAATATTCACCCTTATGTTGTGGATCCTAGTTTAGTCCAGGTTAGAATAATGAATTCATATGTGCCTGCTCCAGAAGCTCTTTACATTCTCAACTCCCATTGGATTATGCACTTTCGTAGCCACTAGATGCACCAAGTTACAGCAACATATGCTCAACCTTATGAGGTACCCATTCATAGCTGGTAGGACAGGGACACAAGGGGGCGGGATAGCTCAGCGGTTAGCGCGTTCGACTTCGGATCAAGACGTCCGGGGTTCGAATCCCGCCAGGGGCACGGCAACTTTGTCTGCAGTAGAGAACTGTTCTACACGCAGTAAGGTTTGGGTGCAATGCCACACTGAATTTCAGCGTAGTACCATCCATGGTTCGCTAGTTCCAGCCGATGCTCGCAGGTTTCACCGCAATGCATAGCCACATGGTGTTGCGGGCTTTCTCCCTGCCGTAATACTAGCAGCCGCGATATAAGTGAAACACTTGAAAGCGGCGTTAACCCCAGCTCACCTCACCTCACAGGGACACCGTCCCAGTATTTTGTCCAAGTATACTGTAGGTTGCTGCATTACTAACTTTTCGGACCTATAAATCATTTACCACTTTCTGTATATTATCTGCATCTTATTTGCTGCTTATTTGCGGTTATTGCCGCTGAAGTTTGTTTGAGGGTTTATGTCATTGATAAAACCGAGTGTCTCACCATATTATACAGTAAACATGTGAGATAGAATCAATTCATGTGAATGTTATACCTTCCCAAAACAGAAGCTGAGCACTTCTTCCTGGACGGCGACACAAAGATCCACAAGGTGGCGCCGGAGGGATGGAAGGACAGCAAGAAGGGGGTCGTGTCAAGTGTGACCTTCACCTTGCACCTCCGGGTCAAGTACTACGTAGATGTCATCTCTGATCTCAGGTCAGTTTCGGAGTATTTTTTTGCCTCCGAATTGGAGATTCCAGGGGTACCATATTTATTCTCTAATAGACACCGGGGGTCTGAAAGAAATAGACACCGGATTTTGATTATTCGCTGCATTATAAGATGAGCAAAGTTTTTAAAAATGCAAAGTATATATGTTAAAGTATGCCCTTTAAAAAAAACATTGTTCCCATTCAATACTGAATAACTAATCACCAAAATAAATTCATATTTAAGAAAGCTTGTCATTATTGCATTTCTATATGTTTGTTAGATGGGTGATTTATATGCAAGAAAATGATTGTAATAATACTAGCAGCCGTGATATAAGCTAGTGAAATAGTCTTGAAAGCGGTGTTAAACCCCAAATCACCTCACCTCACATCTTTTACAGACATCTCGGGAGCTATCACCTGTTCTACCTCCAACTCCGCCATGACATCCTCGAGGAACGTGCCCAATGTACAGAAGAACACGCCACATGTCTGGCGGGACTAGCCCTACAGGCGGAGTACGGAGACAGCAGCGAGGAGATGGGGCGGAACTACTTTGTACCAGAGCAGTACTTCGCCGCACGGGTGATCCGAAGATTGGGAATGAGTGTCGTGAGAGAGCAAGGTCTTGAAGCGCATAAAGGGAATTCTGGGATATCACCAACTCAGGCTGAGCTGGAGTTCATCAAGGTGAAGGTCTTTTTCCATAAATTTTTGGATGTTCGAAATTACTTTATTTAATGCATTGGTATGCTTTTTCATAGTCGGGACTGATATTGTGTATATTTTCAAGTAAGAATTTGAAAATATTTTGGAATGTTAATTTCTCTTTTGTAATAGTCATATCAATTCATAATTGGATGTTCTTTGCAGATTTGCAAGCATTCTTTACAGTTTTAAGATTTATGATAACTTTGATTCACAGACTGTTATGAAGATGCCGGAGTACGGGATCCACTTCTACAAGCTGGCGAGGGTAAGTAGAATTTTAATCAAGACAGAAGGAGGTGAACATAACTATAGGAAATTCTTTTGGGTGTGTCCACTTGACACTAATACTGAAAAAGGTGAATAATTGAAAAATTGCTCAAGGCTAATACTTACATTTATTGTTCAGTTTTAAAGGGGCAGTAGCACGTTTTTTTGCTGAAATATGTCGATGAAATGTATTTGCAATGTAATGTCACTAATAGTAAAACACCCTTCTCTCTTCGGGAAATCAAGTTAAAAAATGAGTGTATATAGTTCGGTAAAGCCATGGGAATCGTTTTTGTTATTCGAAATAAAAAATGTTCACAATATAATTTGTGTGTGTAATTTAGCCTCTGAAGTAAATATAAATGTCATAAACTATCATTTTAAATGGGAAATTTGAAAAAATAAAATTTGCAAAAAACATGCTACTGCCCCTTTAAGGGGGCATGACTTTTTAAGAAAGGGGTGTAAATTACTACATTACTGTACGCCTCTATAGATGTCAATCCCTCCCCACAGAGTAAGAACGACACGACGAACCCAGTGCATGTTGGAGTGACGAGTCATTACCTGGTGATCACCGACCAAAACGTGCAGCAGCGCAGCATCACAGAGCAGCATTCCTGGCACAACATCCTCAAAATCTCCTTCAACAAGCGGCGCTTCAGTGTACAGCCAAAACCAGACATCCCCGCTGCCAAGGGAAAACCTCCCAAGATCAATTTCTTCACAAACAGCTACAGGAAGTGAGTATTCAAGTTGCATTATGGGTGGGCTGAGTTCATTTTAATGGTTGTTAATAATGTACAGCCCAAGCCAGACATCCCCGCTGCCAAGGGAATTAAAACTTCCCAAGATCAATTTCTTCACAAACAGTAACAGGAAGTGAGTGATTGTTCAAGTTGCATTATGGGTGGACTGAGTTCCTTTGACCTTTAAATGGCTGTCAATAAATATCAATTCAGAAACTGTTGCACATGTGGAAAGCCATGGTCAGATTATCATCGTTGCATTGCCTAATCTCGGATAGTTCAACAACATTAAACGTGGCGGTGGGCCTCATTTATTATATATTCATTATACAAGATACGTATAGCTTGCAATGAGCTTTTTTGGGGGGAAACAAAATTCAAGAATATATATATTACAGTTTGTACATCTTTGCACCATTGATGTAAACATTCACTCAGGCTTTGGGCGCCCATTCATCTTCCTGTTAGCAAAGACTTACATGACAGAAGAAGTTACAGAATTAAATAAAAACTATGTACTATTAGTAGTATTTCCTTTTCTTATCTCAAACTTTGCTTCGCAATGCATATCTCATACCAGTCTCCATCACTGGCTAATTTAATCCTCGCCACATTTCCGTTATATTTCTGTGCTAATGAATCAGAGCCCACAATGCATTTCAGGTGGAGCGTTCTGCTATGTTATCACTAGAAACTTAAGAAAATGCTGCAAGTCTCTAATTAGCCAGTGATGGAGACTGATGCAAGTAACGCCTTGCAGAGGGAAGTTGGTCTCAAACAAAAAATTGCAAAATGGAGTTTGACTTATTGTTGACATTCGTTATTTGTTTCCCAGAGGAAGATACCTGCTGCAGTTCTGTACAGCGCAGCATCGCTTCGAGATGAGGATGAGGACGCGACCGAGCAACATGGAGACTCGCAGAGGTATGAACCTTAATGGTGATGTTTGAAGAAATATATTGTTCACAAGGCTCATTTGAATTAAGAACTTTTAAGATAAGCTACGTTTGATGGGGTGAAATATTTCATTCTTTTCATTCAAGTGTGTCCATTAGGACATAGTGATTCTTATTTTTCATTTACTTTTACATTCGGCGGTGCAGCTGAATGTTGTTAGGCCTTAATATCTCATTTGGCAGAAGACTACCTTGAAACCTTGGGACCCCTTGATATTAGGTGTACAGCGGCAAAATACTATCCTGTTTCGTTAGGGTATTTCAATCCACAATGCTTCTACAATCCACTGATTGTCTTCACAGTTTTCGCTTTGCTGAGATTTATTTATAGCATATACTTTGTCAGCCAATGAAAGTCGTGATTTGAAATATGATGGTCACTCGTTAGTCTTCTCACAGGAAGCGCTAGATTTAAAGTAATTTTATTGGCTTGTTATCTATAGTGCGAGGCGAAAGCTGATTAGAAAGTCAGGGGATTGTAGAAGCACCGATGGAGCATGATGCAAACAAATTTGATTTTTAGATTAGGGTTAAGTCTATGAACATTGTTTTAAGAAAGGCAGTAAAGTCACGCTTTTAATATGGATGTTTTGAGAGTTGAAAGCAATATTGTATATCCAGTGAGAAAATAAAAGTTGACTAGCTGAGATTTAAACACTGATATGTTTTGTTGAACTTAGATAAAAGGTCTCGTTTATAATTGTAAACAAAATAAACAAGAAACTGTCTATAATTGTAAAAACAATTAACGCAAAACTGTCTATAATTGTTTTAAAAAAATTTAACGTGAAACTGTTTATTATTGTGAAAATGTTTAACGTGAAACTGATATTGTATTTGACATTGGTACGTAAGTGTACTTGTTTGATTGGCATTCTAGAAGTTGATGTGATGAAGAATAGAGATGATTTTATGGATATACAACTTCTTTATTCTTTGAAGGCGATGTTTCGACATAAAATCATCTCTATTCTTCATTGGTAAGTGTAGTTTGATAATGTTGATAATATCTACTTGTTGACCACTCAAAACTGAGTACTTCTAAAAGTAAAAGCAATATACTGATGCCGGTGTCCTGTAGGTGGGGATGTGGAGGGATCAGCTCTACTGGAGGCAGGTGCTATCGCTGAGGAGATGGAGGAGGAGGAGGACGAAGATGTAGCTAGTCTGCCAAGTCACAAGGTAATGATAATAATGGCACAAGGTTGGTCAGATTGAGACGCTCTTGTCAGATATAATTATTGGGTTTAGAATGCCTTCAAGGGGTTTCGTAACTCACCAACATGAGTGACTTGGAACTAGATTTTCAAAGCTCTAGTTCTTAGCTTCGAAAATCTAGGCCCTGCTCTTCTTATAGTTAGGTTGTGTTGCAATGCTACATTGAAAATAGGAGTCTTCTTCATTCCCAACCATAGACAGATCCATGTAAGGGTAGGGGAGGGTGGGGTAGGCGGTCATCTCCAAGGTCAAATTTATTTTCAATAAGGGGTAGTTAAACCTCCTGAATCTCTGTTCTGGATCTGTCACTGGCCATTTTGGATATTGGTATTATGGTGTGGATACTGCCCAATATAAATGCCACAATTATCATTTATTATCCATAAATCTATTTCAGGCCAGTGTATCATCAATGAACACTCACACGTTGGAGCCCGCAGCCAAGTACAGAAGGTAGGTGCTAGCATCCGTCTATACTTGCATTCTCTTCGGACTTGTCACTATAAGCATTTGATGCACAGCATGAGTAAACAGAACAGTTTGGATAGTAACAGTTTCCACTTCCTGTCAATACTAACTTGCATGATAATAGACAACATTCCCAGCAAGGGATGACTTGTACCAGTGTCCATCACTCATTTAAGCCTTGCTGTAGTTTGTCCTAATCCACGGCTAGATGGCAGCACCCTCACCATCATTAGCAGCCCCGACTTAGTCGGAGCTGCTATCAGTTTTTGTGCAGTTTCCGTCGCCGCCGCCGCACGCGCGTTTTGTATTCGCTATAACTTTTTTCCTAAAAGGTTTTGAGAACTCATACACATAACTTCTTACTTATGCCCCTGGGGAATTTTTTTGACATGTTTATTTTTAAGGTCAAAGGTCAAGGTCACGAGTTCTGAAATCGCTAAAAAAATCCTTGTAAACACGATAACTTGAAAAATATTTGTACTATCAGGCTCTTATTTGGTGTACATCAACTATGGAGAAAGGCCAAGATTTGAAAAGGTTTTCGCTAACATCCATCAAAGGTCAAGGTCACAGCGAGGGCACAACTTAAGCATGCTTTTGCGAAAATGTCTTATTTCAACTATTAACACTTTTAATCATTACATGATTGTTATACACAATGAAAAGTGATCACTGATTGTGTGACCTTGAATTTAAAAGGTCAAGGTCACGAAATATGGTCAAGGTCACCAGTTCTGAAATTACTAAATAACCTTTTCCCAAGAAGGTATTAACACCTCATATACATAGCTTCTTTCTTATAAACCTGGTGGATGATTTTGACATCTTCACATTCAAGGTCAAAGGTCAAGGTCCCAAGTTCTGAAATCGCTAAAGAAATCCTTGTAAACATGATAACTTGGAAAATATTTGTGCTATCAGGCTCTTATTTTGTGTATATCAACTATGGATAAAGGCCAAGATTTGATAAGGTTTTCGTTAACATCCGTCAAAGGTCAAGGTCACAGCGAGGGCAAGACTTAAACATGCTTTTGCGAAATGTCTTATTTCAACTATTATCACTTTGAATCATTACATGATTGTTATACACAATGAAAAGTGATCACTGATTGTGTGACCTTGAATTTTAAAGGTCAAGGTCACGAGATAGGGTCAAGGTCACCAGTTCTGAAATCACTAAATAACTTTTTTCCATGAAGGTATCAACATCTCATATATGTAGCTTCTTTCTTATAAATCTCAGGAATGATTCTGACATGTTCACATTCAAGGTCAAAGGTCAAGGTCATGAGTTCTGAAATCACTACAAAAATCCTTGTAAACACGATAACTTCAACAACTTCTGTGCTATCAGACCCTTACTTGGTATATATCAATTTTGGAGAAAGACCAAGATTTGAAAACGTTTTTGCTAAAATCTTTCAAAGGTCAAGGTCACAGCAAGTTCACAAATTAAGCGTGCTATTGTGAATATGCCTTATGCTAACAATGAACACTTTGAGTCATTGCCTGATTGTTATACACAATGAAAAGAATTCATTGATGGTGTGACCTTGAAGGTCAAAGTTCAAGGTCATGAGATATTGGTTAAGGCCGTGTTAATCTGTTGATCCAATTTTGAAATCAGAAATAGGTTTTAAGAACAAAGTTGTAAAAAGTGACCCAAGTGATGATTCAACTTGTTAGAATAACTTGAATAATGAAAAAAAAATTGTCAAAAGAAATTCCCTTTTTATTTATGTTGAGGAGAAGGCGGAACAGAGAAAGGCGAGACCCAAAGTTTCGGAGCTGCTCTGCTTTTGCGGTGTCCCGCAAACGCTATTCTAGTTATAAGTATCAACCAGTAACCTCTTCTGCCCAGCCAATCAACAACACCGTTTCATTTGCATTATAATCAAAATGGCCGCCCCCATGGAAAGCTTATCCTGCAGTCCACTGACTACTATAAGTCTTGGTTTTCCTCCCTGGATCTAAGGAGATGTCTGATTGGGTTATCAAATTCAGCATGCTGCTAAGCTGGCACAGAAAAGGAGACGAACTGCAACAAGGCTTAAATTAGCCAGTGATAAAGACTGGCGAGAGTTATGCTTTGTAGGGAAAGTTGGTTGATAGAATACTATAATCTCTACACCTCTTAAAGAAATTGCATAATGAAAGACCACTTTTGATCTGTCCTGTTCTCTGGATGAAGTCTATTGAAATATACTTATATCTTTCATGTCCTCTTTCTTGTGTAAACAGCATTCCATAGTAACCATTGATCAGACCAAGAGTCCTAAAAAAATGTTATTTAAGCACCTTTTTTAAGGTCAACATCTTGTTGATTTTGATTTTCAAATAATTCTTATATTATTCATGAAAATCTTCATTTATTCATGGAACCTTGTCTTGTTCTTTTCTTCTCACGTTAACATGGAACCTTATAACAAAGAATTTTATAAAAGGTGTTTGATAAAGTAAAGGGAAAATACTTCAACTTTCATCTAACAGAAAATTGATTGATTTTTGTACAGTTGTATGACACACATTTGAATGTAATAATTTTGTTGTAACCAATATCATTCATATGCTTGTTGTGCAGAAAAATATGGTAAGTAAGTGAGACCCATAAAAACAATGATTTATAGGAAAAAGTTATATGTGCACACATCATATTTATTACATGGGTAATGTTTACCATATGGATAGCAGAACCGTGTTCACCTCCTATGTGATGTTGCATGTCTTGCATGTTCTGCAGCCCGCCCCCGTACCGACCTAACCTCAGTTTTAGTCTGGACGATCTACGAGATATCGGGCCACGTGTTGTCCGCAGAGGTTGGCCGTCGGACGTTGCCGCCTCAAACATTGACGTCCGACATGAACCGCATGTGCATGCTCAGCACACTCTAGGTTTGTATGTCAGTGATTAATCATCCATTTTGGGTGCTGTTTCACGAATAGATTTTATCATGACAGTGCTGGGTATCTTTGATACACTGAATTTCAGCGTAGTTCCACCAATGGTTTGCTAGTTCCAGCCAATGCTCACAGGTTTCAACGCAATGCATAGCCACATGCGTTGCGAGCTTTCTCCCTGCCATAATACAAGCAGCCGTGATGTAAGTGAAATACTCTTGAAAGCGGCATACAACCCACCTCACCTCACCTCTTTACATAGGCATTATAGAAGTTGAGCTGATGATGAATGAAGAACTGTTTTATGGATATACAACCTCTTTATTCTGTGTAGGGATGTTTCAACATACACTGTTGGCTAGAGGAAAAGTCTACCAGATATCTTATCAGATTTCGTAAAAACTAGAATTAAC
Organism: Gibbula magus; assembly: GCA_936450465.1. Classification (NCBI taxonomy): domain Eukaryota; kingdom Metazoa; phylum Mollusca; class Gastropoda; order Trochida; family Trochidae; genus Gibbula; species Gibbula magus. Next base: position 84,301,686 of record OW388290.1, read on the forward strand.
AGTTTAGCAATATTATAGCATTATGATGTTGCACCATTTCTGTATAATATATTTAAATTTCAGAAGTTGTCATGTCACAATAGAATGGTGATTGTTGAAATGAGACAACAGAAAGTGTTCAGTTTTCGATCAGTGCTTGATCAGAAATCAATTATTTGAAACAGATTTTACATACAACCACGAGCAACAATACAGGCATGCATTCTCATCGAAGTGATGATGATGCTGATGATGTATATGGTTACAGTGCGCAAGCGAATCAACCGGATATAGCAGTATTCATTGGGCGTGGTTTTTATGAATGTTATTGACTCGAATCACAGTTTTTTCACGATTTAATTGGACTTTTATATTAATTATTGATCAGCATAACGTTGAGACCATCATTAATTATATTTAAGAAATTATTTCATTTTTCATTTATAGGAACATCAAGTAGGCGTTTCTTTTGGCCGTGAGTGTAGGTACTTACGTCGTTGTCATCGTTTTCTTGGCAAGTCATCACTTTCTTGTCAAAGACATTTGTATCTATGTTGAAACGTCGCCTATACACAGAATAAATAATTTGTATATCAATAAGTGTGTTTAGTTTTTGAAAAAATGTAATAGTTATTCAGTCTACACATTTCTGGTATCTTTGCAAAATTACTTCCACATATTTTGAATGTATCTTTGCAAAGTTACTTTTACATATTTCTGGATGTTTTCTGAAAGAGCATGTTTGCATGGGTAAGATTGTATTCTCATTGCACAAGATCGGTAGATAGTCTCAAGAAACGTACAAGTTAAGACATATATCTCTTGTTTCAATCCTAAATGAACTTAGCTAACCGTCTCTGTCAATCCATACATCTTTACTTTAGAAAATAGTTTTACGCTTATTACTGTTAGAGTTAGAAAGTTAAAGTGTGAAATCTTGATAATAATATTATAATCAATGGGAAAGACAGTGTTGTAGCGGTTAGCATGTTGGCCCGGGTTCAAATCCTGGTGGAGACCAACAAAATTTGTGACCCCGGTCTCATACTATGTACACACTTCATCCACATTGTTAAAATTAAGTTGTTAAAGGGGCAGTAGCACATTTTTTCGCTCAAATAAGTTGATGAAATGTATTTTTTAAATAATTTCACAAATCATAAAACACCCTTCTGTCTTTGGAAAATCAAGTTAAAAATGGGTGTACATGGTTCCGTAAAGCAATGGGGATCGTTTTTGTCATTCGAAATAATAAATTGTGTTCACAATAAAATGGCCGCCATGCAATTTTTGCTTTAAAAGCAACACTGTTATCACTACTATGGACAATTGGTTTGTGTAATAGGATGTTTTACCCTCTAAAGTAAATTTAAATGGCACAAACTATCATTATAAGTAGAAAATTTAAAAAAAAAAATTTTGCAAAAAATGTGCTACTGCCTCTTAAAATCATGGTAATAATATAATAACCACAGTGGAGCACAGTGGTATAGTGGTTAGCTTGCTGGCCTCCTGCTAAAGGCCCGGGTTCGAATCTCAGTTGAGAGACAAAATTTGTGACCTGGGTGTCATTTTGTGTTGTGTCCCTGGGCAAGGCACTTCATCACATTGCACTCAGTCCACCCAGCTGTTTAAATGGGTACCTGACCATTGGAAGTATGCACCTTTACGGTTGGGTGACCAGAGCGGTTAGTAGAGCCACTGAAAGTACAATTCCTTCAGGATAATAATGTACCATCAGTGAAAAGCATTATAGCTGGATATTAGGCAATAAAATTATCATTATTGTTATTATAATGAGTGTATTTATGTTCAAAGAGCTAACAAATAAATGATTATAGTTCTGTCTGTAGAGTTCTGAAGGAATTAAATGATGGAGCATGTTTTAGGATCGCAGTTTATTCAATAGTTTTGAGGGGGGCGGGATAGCGCAGTGGTTAGCGCGTTCGGCTTCAGATCAAGGGGTCCGGGGTTCGAATCCCGCCAGGAGCACGGCAACTTTGTCTGCAGTAGAGAACTGTTCTACATGCAGTAAGGTTTGGGTGCAATGCTACACTGAATTTCAGAGTAGTACCACCCATGGTTCGCTAGTTCCAGCCGTTGCTCGCAGGTTTCACTGCAATGCATAGCCACATGGCATTGCGGACTTTCTCCCTGCCGTAATACTAGCAGCCGTGATATAAGTGAAATACTCTTGAAAGGGGCGTTAAACCCCAACTCACCTCACCTCAATAGTTTTGAACAGAGGAGAGGAAAAGTTTTTCCTCAAAAATTACCAGGTTGTAAATGATGCATGATAGAGGTTAGATTATAAGTTACTGTAAGATTTGCATGTGAATTAAAAATAGAATAGAAACAGAAAGATACTGTCATGTGTTTCGATTTCCATTTGTTCAGCAAAACTACGGAAGTTTAGTCTTAATTGTTAATTTATAATCATATTGAATATACAAAGGAAATAATACTGTTTGTTTTGTTAAATATTCTCATTTTCCAGTAACTTTTCATATAAGGAAATATAAAATTCATTCTTATGAAAGCTTTATGTTTACATTTAGTCATTTAGGATCACATCTGCAAAAGTATTCTTGTATTTTTTCAGGACGAGTCAATTGCTGGTTTCCAACACATACCTTCAGATTTAGGTCTACTGACAAAATCTAAAATCATTATGATCCTGATTCAGGGCTTCCTTATATATATAGAGGCCCTGTAGCCAGGATAGTTATCATTTTAAGTTTGTCAGGCATTTGCACTAGAGAAGCCCTGTGGCTGAGATGTTTAAATGCTAGGATATTCAGTGCTGGTGCCAGACTCGAAGGGTGTGGGTTCAAATCCCGCAGTGGACTTGTCTCGAAAAAGTACCAAAATTTTGTACTATTGCAGGTAAGGTTATCTATATAAGAATTTACATATATTCACCATTTAAATGACATGAAATTGTTATCTTATTTTACAGGTTTAACAGCTCCAAGCCCTTCAACATCAGCTGTTAGTAATCCAGGTAAGTGAACATTTATGGAGACATGCATCCTTTTCAGTTTTACATGTGCAAATAAAAGGAAATTATCCTTTAGAATTGTATATATGTGAATTGAAACATTTTCCCTGGGATTGGGATTGGAGCTCTGGATCATGTAAAACGATCATGCTTCAGATGCCTGACCTAATCCTTTCCTGCTGGTCCTGCGTGATTTTGGAATATCTTAAAGACATTGCTAAACCCCCGATTTTTCCTTTTGTTGATATCATGTTATTCATGTAACTTCATGCCATTCTGAATAGGGGGGGGGGGGGGTTAGCGCGTTCGGCTTCGGATCACTCATTGTTCGCTAGGTCCAGCCGATTGCTCGCAGGTTTCACCGCAATGCATAACCACATGGCGTTGTGGGCTTTCTCCCTGCTGTAATACTAGCAGCCGCGAAATACTCTTGAAAGCAGAGTTAAACCACAACTCAACTCACCTCACCTCACCATTCTGAATGTTTTGCGACCCATTAATTCAACAGCTCAATTGTGAACTTTTAGATAGTGACTTAAGCTGACATGCACAAAGCTTTCCTAGACTAAAGATGTTGTAAATTAGATAATTCACCCTTTTGTTGAAGGGACCCATGGCAATAAGGGGTCGAGATACCATGTATGACTAAAAAACAGAGAAATTCACTGAGTAAGGGCATGTGTGGTCAATCTAGTAACTTTGATCAATTTCAGGTGTAAGTCCAGTAGCTTACTCAAAAACATTTCTCAGAGATTAGTTGTTTCTTCAAAGGTCTATATTTGGATATTCATGACTTTTGTGTTTCAGATTTACTAAACACCTCTTTGGACGAGGCCCGTCTTTCCCCAGAGGTACCTCAGGGTCGACAGATGCTTGAAGTGTCTCTGCGGAAAGACAACGTCCATGGAATCGGTATCACCATCGTGGGCGGAGAGAGTACTGGCAAACTGGATCTGGGCATCTTTGTAAAGTCTATCACACCATTGGGGCCTGCCGACGAGGACGGTCGTATCATGTCTGGTGATCGACTCGTTGCCATTAACGACAACAGCCTTGAAGGTGTCCAGCACCAAGAGGCCGTCCAGATGATCCGGGATTCGCCAGACCCGGTCAAACTCCTGGTGTCCCAGGTCCGGCCTCCAGGAACTCTCCGCCGGAAACATAATGGAGATGCTGGGTCCAAGGTCAATGAAGATCCCGGATCCAAGGTCAACGGAGATGCTGGATCCAAGGTCAACGGAGATGCTGAATCATCAGTTGAACAGTTGAGCATCAACGGTTCTCACGACCCTGTTAATATGTTTGATTCTCACACAAGTAATGTTTTGACGAGAGAAGTTAGTATGGACGAAACCAATGGTCACACATCGGACTCAAGCGATGACGGTGATCTAAGGAATATCCCGCCAGCTAAACCCCCTCGCAATAAGGAGTCACTAAAAGCTGTATCTTCACACTCACTGCCCGAGATGGTAGACCGCGAATCTCTGAATGATGTGATCGCTGCAGACCTTGCGCAATGCATTCTGGGAGAGGACTCAGACTCAGACTTCTCCGTGGAGGAGAATGAGGAGCTACGAGGAGCCAAGGAAGTGGAGGAGCTCCATCTAGTTGGAGGTGAGGCGCTGTTGCATGTTTTCGGGAAAAAAATGAGAACTCACAAAATAGAAAACAAATGTCACAATTGCAACACACTGAAACTTATTAAAAAGTTGCAAAATAAGGTATAATATAGCTTGTTCTCATTTCACGTAATGCAAAAAATCCAAGATGGCGACAGAACTCTTTCTTTAAGAGGTCCATCTCACAGCTTCATCATGTCTTTATTGTGTTGAACTCACTGCCTGCCTTACCCTTGGCCTGAGTCTTAGAACATTCAAGGATAGCTCATATTTAGCCTGTAGCAAATCGAGAGTAGTTTCCTTTGTTGTCCCCCGCCGCAACGCGGAACGGGGGACTATGTATTCAGCGGCGTCCGTCCGTACGTCCGTACGTCACATTTCTTGTTTACGCGATATCTCATGAAGCGTTGCATCCAAAGTCTTAAAATTTCATGTCTGCCTACATTGTGGGAAGACTCAGACACCAGTCAATTTTGGTGACCTTGGTCTTATTTTCAAGGTCACCACGACACTTTGACCACTTTTTGAACTCTTGTTTACGCGATATCTCATGAAGCGTTGCATCCAAAGTCTTCAAATTTGGTTTCTGCCTACATTGTGGGAAGACGCAGACACCAGTCACTTTTGGTGACCTTGGCCTTATTTTCAAGGTCACCACGACACTTTGACCACTTTTTGAACTCTTGTTTACGCGATATCTCATGAAGCGTTGCATCCAAAGTCTTCAAATTTGGTTTCTGCCTACATTGTGGGAAGACGCTGACACCAGTTTATTTTGGTGACCTTGGCCTTATTTTCAAGGTCACCACGACACTTTGACCACTTTTTGAACTCTTGTTTACGCAATATCTCATGAAGCGTTGCATCCAAAGTCTTCAAATTTGGTTTCTGCCTACATTGTGGGAAGACGCAGACACCAGTCACTTTTGGTGACCTTGGCCTTATTTTCAAGGTCACCACGACACTTTGACCACTCTTTGAACTCTTGTTAAGGCGATATCTCATGAAACATTGCATCCAAAGTCTTCAAATTAGTTGTCAGCCTACATTGGGGAAAGACACAGACACCAGTTTATTTTGGTGACCTTGACCTTATTTTCAAGGTCACTGCAACACTTTGAGCACTTTTCTAACTCTTGTTAACGCGATATATATCTTTACCAGTTGGACTCAAAGTCTTCAAATTTGGTGTCAGTCTAAACTGGGGGATGACGAAGATACCAGGGGATTTTGGTGACCTTGACCTTATTTTCAAAGTCACTACAACACTTTGACCACTTTTCGAACTCTTGTTATCACCATTTATTATAACCGTTTGGACCAAATGTTTTAAAATTTGGTGTCAGTCTACATTGGAGGATGACACAGACGCCAGTCGATTTGGTGACCTTGACCTTATTTTCAAGGTCACCACAACACTTTGACCACTTTTAGAACTCTTATTAACACGATATATCATGAACCCAAGTAGCTCCAATGATGTGTCTTACTAACTCAATGTCACCGGCGGGGGACATTGCCATGTTAGTGGCAAACACTTGTTGATATTTTATAATTCCTGCAAATTGGCTGTTCAGAATGGAGCTCAGATGATACGATACTCAAAGAAATTCTCTTTTTTTTATTCCACCGATTTTCCTGTTGACTTCGCAATGCTCAACAGCATTTTATCTTATCGTTGAAGTTTTTGATAAACAATCCCAGATTTTGTAAACTTTGACATGAGAAATTTAACAATAGTAGGACAGAACCAACTTGTCGTAATGTCAATGTCCAAAATGTTTATCTTTGATGAGTAACCTCCTTATTCATCATCTGTGGTAAATATTCTTGGTTCTCTCTCTCAGATATCACGGAGCTTGCAGCCGGAGATGAATCATCTTCAGACTCAGATTTTGACACTGCCATTGAAAACGCGGTGAAAGGACGGCTCACACGGAAACCTACCCACAATACATCAGTGGTCAAGGTGACCCTGCAGAAACAGAGTGGGCAGACGGGCATGGCCATCACGGTAATGACTATTTCATTTTGGTAAAAAATGAATGGTTAAGCAGCATTTGGTTTCCAGCTATTCTATCTTGACAACTTGGTTTGGATTAATTTTGTAATTTCTGTTACTGTCAATATTTTTGCACTGGGTATTTCTAAAGATCAAATGGTCGCCATGTTGGTGTCACGAACCGGGGAGCTGTCATTTACATCCATCCGAGGGACCATTGATTTGATTTATACGTTTCGCGATACGTAACAGTGTTTCTCAATACATTACAACCCTACTCAAACGAAAGAATATGAATGGTAAATGAGTTTTCATATGTTAATCATTTACAGGGTGGTGCAGATTCCAAGTTTGAGGATGGTGCAGTGTATGTCATATCAGTTCAGCCTTCACAAACCGAGAGATCAAGTATCGTCAAAGTTGGTAAGTAAACCTGACATGGATTCCTTAGCATGTAAAAAATTCTTTAATAAGTTTATGCCACATTCTTTAGTTGAATTATGAATTTATGAATTATGATAATTTTATGATTGTCCTGGCTGTTCTATCATTGTCCTTCCATTATGGTCTAAGTCTACACATGCTACTACATATGAAAAACTAGCCGAGAGATTAGATCCTAGTCAATGCTGGATAAAGTGAGAATGTGAAGGGTCATTCCCTACTCCATACTGATACATCAGTTTGTGGCTTGCTCCTTTCGATAACCAAAGTGTGTTAGAATTTCTGGTACATGCTTGAAGTGAAGAAGTGGCGAGCAGGACAAGTTCCCGTGCTGTGCGGCTTGCACCACCTATTTCACAGGAACAGTGTTCGGGGCTTATCCTGCAACTTTGCGCATGCACCAGATGTTCTGCACACACTTCGGTCATTGAAATGAGCAGGTCTGTGCTGTTACCTTGGGCAAGAATAGTGCCTCAGTGTTAGAGGTGACCTTCAAGCTCTTTAATTGTCTGCTTGGGTTAGACCAGGGTAATAATGCAGCAAGCGCCTTGAACATGCATTCGGTGTGAATATATGGCTATTTAAATACCCCAATTATTATTAAATTTGCCCTGTTCTTATAACTTGTTCCTACGATTATAACTGTTTAGCATCCATTGCAAGAAATCTCCATCCAGAAAAGATTTTGCTAGGCCATTAAAATGGTGTAATCACATTCTCCAGGAGACCAACTATTGGAAATCAACAAAACACCTTTGCGAGGCCTGACATACACCCAGGTGATCGAGCTGCTCCATGCTGCTCCAGAGTTCTGTCCCCTTGTTGTGCGGAGAGTTACCTCCCCTATTCTAGCAGACGCCACTCCCTCCAGTAGGGCTCCAAGAGATGTCCCACCAAACCACCAGAGACATGACTCATCAACATCTTCAACTCCCAGCCAAGTCAACAGTGAAGCACTTGAGGACCCTTACTGGTTTGTCAAATATGGTACGTGGATTTTGTTAATGCATTGTATTTGTGAGGCTTCCTTTACCTGGGACTGGTTAAGGTGCAAGATGAGGTTTTAACACCGCTTTCAATAGTATTTCACTTATATCGTCTTGGACTTTAGGTGAAAAATTGTATAGGAATCACTTGTTGTTTATGATTTTTTTCTGTGTTCACATTAAAATGGCCGCTCCAAGATAGTTCAAGTGATCTGACTGATGTAGCGATACCTAAACACTCAAAGTAGAGTTTTAAATATGGTACAATGATGGAATGGTCAACCATCTTACTGGTTGAACTCTCAAAGTCTCATGAGACCGACAAATCACACTCTCACACTGAAGAGTTCCACACCACTGTTGCTTTACATGTTGCACCATTTTCTTTGAATATGGATTGACATTTTCTATGGATACGGCTTATCTGGTCCTGTAATAAGATGTTTTACACATTAACATACTAATATATTGTAGAAACTTTAATAATAAATCGAACATTTGAGCAAAGATATAATATGCAAAAAAACATGCTACAGCGCCTTTAAACATTGATTTCCCTACTTCAAAGGCAATGTCTATGAGGTGGAGCTGGTGAAAGGACTGAGTGGATTCGGGTTCAGTATCCTCGGTGGTAGCAGTATCGACTCGGAGAGTCTTCACGCGACTATTCCCCGCATCAAGCGAGTGTTTCTGATTGGTCCAGCTGCAGGCTGCGGTCAGATCGAGGTCGGAGACGTTCTCCTGGAGCTCAACGGTCAACCTCTGCGTTATCTGTCGTGTACTGTGAGTGTACTCATCATACAAATGTCTCATATGCAATTATCGTTCGCAGTAAATGTCCATTTTCACCTTGAATGGCAATAATTTCTGGACATGCATATTAAATGGTAAGAGTCTTGTACTGTTAGTAATCAGTATTCGGATCATAAACATATCTCATTTTCCATTATCGTTCCCAGTAAATGTCCATGTTGACCTAATGGCAGTGTTTTTGAAAATGAATATTGAGCTACCGAACAGAAGTGATTGTGAGATGACCTTCTGTTGGAATCAAACCAGGGACCTCCTGGTGAGGGTACTGCTCTCTACCAGTTGAGCTTAAGTGATATCCCACTAGCTGAAGCCAGTAGCAACACTTTCATCTCACTCTGCCACACTACACTACTAATAGAATGAGGTATTTAAGAGCTTTAGAGTTGACTTCCTGTCTGTCTCTGCCCCCAGGCGATGATGCAGATGATGAGAGCTACTCGGAAGGTGAATCTGAAGCTGTGTCGAGCTAGGCCAGGAGACCTGCCTGCAGTAATATACACCGTGAGTAGACTCGGACAGGAGCTGCAGCATTCACTGCAAAGTCTCATGATGTGGCAGCTATTTCACTTTAACGAATATAGGTTACCGTATTCTCGCGGGTATAAGACGAGGGGGCCCGGCAAACAAACATCTTGAAAACATGGGGGTGGGCTAGTATACGAGAGAGACCCCAACTCATGAGACCGAATCCAAGATGGCGGCTCGGAACTAACACAAATAGGCAAGGCATGTTACCGGCATAAAGAATATTGTACTTTGATGTTTCAAGTCTTTAAAACATAAACATAATATTATTAATATTCATTCATGTTATTTTTTATATATATGATAATTATATTATGCACTTAAACATCATTTTTGTTTTTCAGAATTGTATGATCGGCGACTGGAAAAAACATGAAATCATTGCCATTAATTTTTTTATTTATGAATTTTGTATGCCATGTGTTTGGTTTAAAATGGTGTACAATGAATAAAAAATATAACATTCTTGAGTTGCGTTGTTGATAGTTGTGTACGTAGCTGACAAAATAATCCGGGAAAATTTAAATGTTGGGAATAAATTTAGCTACTCACGTCATCAAACATCGATGTAAGTTACACGTCCCGATTTGCTATTCATCATTACATAGCTTAATTATGATGTTGTCAATAATGTTTATGACAATTATGTACGTTATTAAGTCATAAATTCCATAACAAATATCGTAATTTGCTTATGAACAATTTACAATTCAGTGTTGGAAGCGTCAATGCATGTCGACTGAAATGGCTTTTTTTTTCAAAGGAAGTACAATATGATTGGTTGTTATATTAGTCTCGACCAATCAGAGCAGACTCTCGTCATTACGGAATTTCCTTCCCGCAAGCGTGATAACACACACGATCTGTCACTAGGCTACATCATGTTGTTTAGGATATTGTTTTGATGTTTTATTTCATAACATAACATAAACACGATATTTATTTATGTCATTATGTTTATAAAATCGTAACTTTATTCGTTTAACGCACAAATACATCGTGTTTGTTTTTCAGGTGAGTAGCTACGATCAGCGAAGCCATGATACTCGAGTAACTTTTTCTGTGAAATTTGTTATTGCCGTTGAATTAAAAAAATTGTGTACCATGAATTAAAACGATAACAATAAGCTGTGTTGTTGACAAAAAATCAACAAAATGTTTTCACTTTGAAGGTCGATTATTCAAGAACGAGTGCAGAATATAACGAAACAGATGGCAGATTATTGCGTCGGAACGAATGGCTAATTACTTATGCGAACTCTCATTGGTGGATAAAAGGGTGTGTCATCGATTCAAAATCTCATTGGCTGATATATTTGGCGACTCGTAGACATACGGTGCTTACTTCCTGGTTCGGATCGAAGTATTTAGACACTTCAAAATGATACGAAAAGAGGACAAACACAGAAAATATAACAAATATTTTATTTCACAACTATCTTCAAATCGTTTCCCTCAAGTGATTGTTTGAAAGACAAAAAGTTTGTGACGTTGTTCGCTCCAAATATGGCGGTCATGACTTAACACGTGAGATAAATTTTTGTCAGATATGTTTACAGATGCCATTTTCTACTTGAATGTTATAATAACTTGACTGCATATCTTTATTTTACTACCATATCATTAAATGAAAATTCATTTAGCCTATTCGTTTATGGTGTTTGATATTCTTTTTAATAATTACGGTATCGTAACTGCACGAGACTTGACAGCTCGCAGGGAAGTACCAAGTTCATGTTGTGTTTTGATTTACGTAGGCCTACACAAATATAATTAATGAAAGATATAACCCAAGTTATAAAATAATATTATAGATATATGTAATGGATCCAATTATTAAAATATATACAATAATTAAACTGTCACAATAAGAATATGAACACATAACACAAGACGATAACATGACAAATCAAACTTTATTGTATGTCCGAGAAATGAAATCTGTGCATGAATAGAGACATCGTTGGACCATGGAACATCTGTCAAAATGGGGGGTGGGCTATAACTAGGGAATAAGCCCAACCAGGACAATCCTCTTAAAAGTGGGGGTGGTCTTAGGCTCAAATATGGACTTATACCCGCGACACTACGGTAATGTTGAAAAAGATAGACAACCTATACCATCAACTTGTCTAATTCCACAGTTGAGAAAAATAAGGAGTCATTAACCCATGACCTGGGAGTATCTTTCGGGATAACTTATCTTTAGCCAATGTCCAATCCCTCATTCCTGCCTTTGTAACAAGAGATTCCTGTTGATTGGCCACTCAGAATGACTCAAAGTAGGAATGTATTAAAAATTCTACCATTTCTGAAGGGTATTGACATTATCATAAGGTCATGAGCTCTACTTCTGTGTAAGACTGAAATCTTACATCCCTTAATTGTTCGCTCTTCACCGTATGAGTCAATGAACAGTCCAGCACATGTTTTTGCAGACGCCATTTGTTCAGTGATTAATAAGATGTTAGTTCAACCTAGTTAAGAACATAGCAATTTCTTCCATTGCAGGGCAGTGAAGCTTCCCTTGACTCGCTGATGAAGGGGCCGGTGTATTACGACAAGGAGGGCAAGCCTCTCTTTGAGTCTGAGTCGGAGGACTCCGAGGACGATACACCGCGATACAACAGCAGGAGACGTCAGTCCGACCAGAGCAGCAGTTCGGAGAGATCCAGCAGCTCAAGCTTGATGAAGACACAGCTCGCGACAGGGGAGGTCCGGCATCCCGGATTCAAGGGTCCGGGAGGTCCGGGAGAAGGTGCTAAAGGTCAACCAGATCTGGACAGGCTCAAGGAAGAGCTGGAACCTTTGCAGAACAGTGGTAAAGAAGATCAAAATGGCAGGAGACAACATGGTGGAGGTTCAGGATCATCCAGGACCGATATTGGAAGAGCAGACGCGAAAAATTTAGATTCAAATTCACAATCTCAGACTGAAAGACCTGTGAAAAATACAGATTCAGGATCATCTAAGGCTGATGTCAAAATAGGAAATGTGAAAAGTGTGGATTCAGATCATGGGAGAGTCGATGAAGGACCTCCTAAACCAAAACGTGTGATAAAAGTAGATTTTGATAAATTGAGTGAAAGTTTTAGAACTGATGCTTGTGTGGGATCAAATAATTCAGTGGCGGAAGACAATTCATCTCTATCATCTGACAGTTCTAAAGACTGCAATACAAGACCAGAAGTTAGTGTGGTTAGACGAGTGTCTGATAGTGCTAGTGTGAAAGAGGACACAGTATTGAGTACTGAGAGTACGAACTCAAGGAATACTCACAGTGTGGATGATACGTCAACATCAAAACCAGAAGAACATGCTTCAATACAGGTTGGTCTTTCCTTCTCCAGGATTCTGTTCAACAAATAAAATTCTTATCAGAGTTGTTCCTAGAGGGGGTCCTTGGGGAATTTGAACACCTTTTTGGCTGTGTCACTGAAAATTTGTAGGAGGATATTATTTTACCATTGCAAAGGACATCATCTAGTGACCTCAAGCTGATCACCCAGAAATAACACTGTTTATATATTTTTACAGATCATTAGAGTTAAGGATTGTTATCATAGTAACTCTTTACTGTCTTCAGTTATTATGCAAATGCACCTGTCAGCCACAAAGTTCTTTTATGTTAATGCTGAGCACCAAAAGGGTCAAATATGATTGTGTTCTGTAATAATGATTCCATTCCAGACCATTGAGGTCGACCTACAGAAGATACCGGGCAAGGGTCTAGGTTTCACGGTGGCAGGTGGCGCCACCACAACCGGGGGGTGTTATATCAAGGGGATTGTACAGGACCCCGCACGCTCCGACGGCAGACTGAAGCCTGGAGACAAACTCATCAGGGTGAGTTCTTTATACTGTCATCATGTGAGTGAATGTTCCCTCTGGACAGACATACAGAGTATAAAGAGAAAACTGGGAATTTCTTTAGTGGTATGCATTGTTCTTTCCCCCCTGAGTTACCTCCCTTGCTGAACCATATGAATAATAGAATTTGAGAGCTGTAAAGTTGACTTCCTGTTTTTCCCTTACCATACTAAAATATCCTATTTTCCCTGAGCTCTATAACTGTCGTTTTTGCTATAAATAACCAACCAATAACTTGCATTCAAGCAATATAGGCAGTACTCGGATGAAAGGAGCGATGAGCGAATAACAGGTAGTGAACTTCCTGAATAGAACATTACTGAAAAAGATGAATTATTGCTATCAAAAGCTAATTTAGAATGTTTAAATAATCAATTTGAAATGTTTTACAGGTAAACAGTACAGATATGACTGGCATGGATCATTTCGAGGCTGTGACGCATCTACGTAAAGCTCCCCAGAACGTTACGATAAGAGTCCAGAGAGACTGTCGTCACGGCAACTCCCCAAATAAAGCAAAAAGCCTAGGTGAAGGTCAAAAGAACCTTGCATCTAAAAATGAGACGGCTTCTGGTTCATTACAGGTGAGATGTTTTTTTGTGTCATCTGTTCTTCTAAAAAAAATTTAAAGGGACAGTAGCTTTTGCGTTTTTTTGCTCAAATAAGCTGATGAAATGTATTTGAAAAATAATGTCACCAATAGTATAATAACCTTCTCTCTTCGGGCTATCAAGTGAAAAAAAGAGTGTACATGTATCAGTAGAGCCATGGGAATCGTTTTTGTAATTCAAAATAAGAAATCTGTTCACAATAAAATGCTTTGCTATATTTGCAACACCGTTATTACCACTAGGGATAAGTGGTTTGTGTAATAAGATGTTTTACCCTCTAAAGTTAAAGAGCCATCACGGATGTTAGTATTTCAATTTTTTGGAAAATATACTTATAACGTCATTCGCCAGAGAAATCTTTTATCTACAACATGGCATATGTTAAATAATTTTCATATCACGACAATGTATTGCAATTTGGTTTCAAAGAGAAGTATCACCTCGACTAGCGCGCGCTAAGGGTATCTGACGTTTATAAACAGAATCCCCTTTTTTGCGTAATACGTACTACACAAACAGCAAGCGCTTCCGAAGCGTGAAGGCTCGTCTCTAGCGCAAGTCGCCATAACAACCCATGTGCTGCACGTGCTTCACGTGTCTCTTGCAAGTTACCCTTGTCACACATTACTGAATGTGACGATTGCTTTACAAACAATGTTTCTAAATGTCCTGAGAATATTCAAATTATTTCCTGTTTAATGTTCTTTTTATTGAGATAAGACCAGCAAATTATGACAAATTTTTACTCTCATTAATTATAAAATTCAAGAAATATACCTAGTTGGGTAAAACAATTATTCCAATATCTGTAGCAAATACATAATTAAATGATATAGTAAATAAATCACCGCCAAAAAAAATTATATTTCGATATCTTTCATTGCTCATATTTTGTGTTATTCTTTCGTGTCTTTGTTTACTGTGTGTGAGCTAGACCATAATGCTTTGCGCTTGAAAATAATAGACTGGATCTATATTTAGACTGGAAAACACCTTAACTAATTAATGCAATTTCTCGGCTTATTTTAAGTTGGAAAAATTAGGGAAAAATTAAGTGTATATATTTCACAGAGATGGATTTTTGGAAAATTTTTGATATTTTCATCAACATCCGTGATGGCTCTTTAATTTCAATGACATAAACTATCATTATAAATGGGAAATTTGAAAAAATAAGTTTTGCCAAAAACGTGCTACAGCCCCTTTAATGGTGCAATCATCAGGGTTCTTTGTGTTGAAAGATTGGTGTAACACATCATCTGACATTGACCCTCACTAGTGACTCTAGCATGAGGACTTGAGACTGACATCTGGACATTTTTATCCCACCGTCATGTAATACCGTGGGATATAGTCATCACCCTGTCCGTCTGTCCCTCCCTCCGTCTGTCTGTCCGTAATCATTTCGTTTCCGGAGCGGAACTTGAAAACCATTTATCATATCTTTCTGAAACATCACATATGTATTACACATTCACTGGAGTTGTGCCTTTTAAAATTTTCAGATTTAAAATTTTTAATTTTTTTTTTACAAATTATGTGGGACCGGTGGGATACGTCATCTTCTGATGACTCTTGTTTCACATATTTACAACGACAAACATTTGTGCACATTCAGTCATATAAAACAACAATAGTGCATGATAAAAACAAGATAAACAGAAATGAAACAACAAAATGTGTTTTAATAGGATACCAACATATTTTTGATATTGTACATAAATATTAATAATACACACATGAAATGTTTAAAAATGCAATAGAAAGGACTGAAATGAATCCTTGCTATTGTAACAAGCGGCAGCCATTGTTGATGATGTAAATTCAAAGGCAACACATGTGTATAAAAGAATAACGCTGATTCAATTAATAGACAAGCTTAAGAGTACACTGTCTTGTTCGATAAATTTGGAGTTATATTGAGAGCAAATCTAGTATTGAAAAGGGAAAACCACCAGGGGACTGTTTGTGAGCGAGTGAAATAAAGGAGCCAGGTTTCCAGGATTATCATGTGTCTATATAATTCTTGCTATCTCTAGAACCCTGATCCGAAAGCGAGCAGTGTCTCGCGCCCTGATGAGAGACTCCAAGAGAATGGAGACACCCCCAGTGTGAAGGTGAAACCCCTTGAGAACAACCTTGACCCTGCCCGTACTGCGTCAGATGGCGATATGGCTCCCTCTAGTGGTGGGAGTTCACCAGCTCTCCGGCATAGGAGGCCGTCAGATGTGAGTTTAAATATGTGATGCTTGAATTGATATTTCATTTGCATATTGCCATGAACCCGTCGTTACCTTCCTATGCAGCCAGACCGTGTTTATCCACATGATTTTGATACAGTTAAAAATCGTCCGGAAATCGAGTTGTGCGGTTAAGTGAGTCATTATGTACATAGAAATGCATAGAGATGAGATGAATATTACCGTCCGGATGGTCGGGTTTCCGGATATACTGGGTCTGGATAAACAGGGTCTGACTGTATACTAAGAGTTCTTTGATTGGTATTTTAGAAGCTGGCGTGATGAAGGAGAACAATAGCTTGTCAGAAGGAGAACAATAGCTTGTCAGAAGGAGAACAATAGCTTGTCAGAGGGAGAACAATAGCTTGTCAGAGGGAAAACAATAGCTTGTAAGAAGGAGAACAATAGCTTGTCAGAGGGAGAACAATAGCTTGTCAGAGGGAGAACAATAACTTGTCAGAAGGAGAACAATAGCTTATCAGAAGGAGAACAATAGCTTGTCAGAGGGAGAACAATAGCTTGTCAGAGGGAGAACAATAGCTTGTCAGAGGGAGAACAATAGCTTGTCAGAGGGAGAACCATAGCTTGTCAGAGGGAAAACAATAGCTTGTCAGAAGGAGAACAATAGCTTGTCAGAAGGAGAACAATAGCTTGTCAGAAGGAGAACAATAGCTTGTCAGAGGGAGAACAATAGCTTGTCAGAGGGAGAACAATAGCTTGTCAGAAGGAGAACATTTTTCAGTTTTCTGGGGAATTTTGTTATGTTGAAGCATTAATCCTTAAATAGATAGTTAATTCTTATAAAACTGGCATGTCAGTGGCAGATACAGCAGTGGTCCCCCCTTCTTTTTCATGTGAAATTCTTATAATGACCATTGGTACCATAATCAAAACAGTGGTGTATCCCCCTTTTTGCAAGAGAGATGGTGCACTTACACTAATCTTTGCGACATTTGACATTAAGGAGCTGCATGTTGTTTCAAAATATCTACCAGGTGGTTGTATAAGTTCCATGGCAATTTATAAAATCTACCTATGAACATCCATTAACACTTTCCACACTGCCCCCAGTCCAATGTGTTCCGGATCACTCTACAAAAGCCGGCTACAGGAGGACTTGGCTTTAGCCTCGTGACAGCGGAGAGAAACCGACAGATCGGGATCTTTGTGCGGACCATCTCGCCAGGTGGAGCAGCCGCAGCAGACAACAGACTTCAGGTCGGAGACAAACTCATACAGGTGCGTTGTGAGATTTCGTCAAATTTGGTGACAGTCTGCATCACAATTTTTACGAAAATGGTCAAAATTAGTAAATGTATTTACTTTGAGTCAACGATCGCTTGGAACATTGCCATGTTAGTGGCAACCACTTGTTGAGCCTCACACTGGATGTAAACAGAACATGATTATCATAATAAGCATATCCTTCCCACAGGTGAATGACGAGAGTCTGGTTGGGTTGAACCACAAGAAAGCTGTCAACATTCTCAGGAACTGCAAACCTGGCAAAGTCACCCTCACTGTCTCCAGGTGAGCTCTCTCCTTCTTCAGGTTTAGAATGAGAGTTTAACAAAATTTATTTCTTGAAAAAGATGAGGTCACAT
This sequence comes from Gibbula magus, assembly GCA_936450465.1. Lineage (NCBI taxonomy): Eukaryota > Metazoa > Mollusca > Gastropoda > Trochida > Trochidae > Gibbula > Gibbula magus. Next base: position 84,319,383 of record OW388290.1, read on the forward strand.
AAAAACTTTTGTAAAATTAATTTAGGGATCGAGGGGGAAAAATGTTTTTGGGAAATAATTTCATGTCTTAAATCATTGCTTTCTGTTGAGATTTCGGATAACAAGTTCTTTAGTGTGAAGTTGTTATCCTTAAATCTTGCTTTTCTCATGAATTCCACCTCCGAATGCCATTCAAAGATTTAATTCGACCTCCAATCAAAAAGTGTCAAAAATTCATGTACACTGAGCGTGCTAAAGTCTATAGTAAATAAAACCAAAACAAATTTAATGAGAAACCGTGTATCTTTTTTTATACTTAAATAACTTGGAGATGGTTATACCTTAATTGAATAAGAAAACTTCAAAATTACAAAGATTATTTCATTTCAGACTTACAGACTTAGATGCAGATCCCCCAGTGTTCATCGACGTCCAAAGCGACTATGCACCGTCCGACGCAGAAAGCCTCGACAGGGATTATGACACCGAATCTATCGACTCAGCCATTGTACGAGAGGGAGATTTCAGTGACACTGACTCAAGCATCCAATCAAAATCAGATCAACCGACCAATCAAATTGATCACAGAGACTTTGATCCAATCACGGGTCAGCTAAGTGCCGCTGATCTTTCCTTCTCACAATCAGATGCACAGGACATCCACGAAGTTGACTACAGCAACTATGAAGTTATAACCGAAGAGTCGACAGATATTCGGAAGCTGCCGCTGTCAGTTCCAGGTGTGATTACAGAGGAGTGGCTGAGTTCTCTCCCCTTGATGTCGATGGCAGAGGATGACGAGGATGAGATTCTCTCCCTGCTGCAAGTGCTGACGGACAGGGTGGAACAAGAGGAGCCCCTCGAGGAGTTCATGGTGAGGAGACTTTGTAGTCAGCGTTAACATGGATTAGAAACACATGGCATATAGAGGTTTATTACCAGAGGAAGTGTGTCATATGAATTGAGTGAATAGAGTGAAATGTTGTAGTGCTAGAGCGAGGACTATAATACAAATATTTGATTTGCGTGAAAGTCATATGGCACATTTTCGAGTTTATTACCTATTCTAGTCCATTTGTATCGTGTAGAAATAATTAGAAAATAGCCCATTTCGCTTGTGATGGCAAGTTGCAGTGTTTATTATTTGTTCATATTTCAATGTTACATATGTTTTAATTCAAATGTATACTTAGTTTCACATCAAGTAAAGCTGGAACATGGGTTGAACCTGAAATATCTTTTAATGTAATGAAAAATATAAGAAACATTTATGTTATATATATGCCTCCTTTGTGGAGGTGACATTTCAGAGGTTTAACCTTTCAATCGCAGTTACCTTGAGAAGGAAGTTTATTCGAGGCACATATATATTCTTAAACCAAATTTGTAAATAATGATAACATTTCTTTGTTGATGAATTAAATGTGTAAATCTAATATTCAGGTAATTTTGAAAAAAGAAAATGTTATTAATTTCAGAATCTGCGACACTTGAAAGAGACAGATGAAAGTGAAGATGCCAAACACCCAGACAACCGCACCAAGAACAGATACAGGAACGTGTTGCCGTGTAAGTCGATGTATATTATGAAAGAATGTAGAAGTTACCACACACACAGATTCTTTCTGGGACATTTTCTTTGATAGATCTAGTTGGAAACTTTTGCAAAAAAGATCGCTGAAAACTTCTGAACGTCTTCACCTGTTGAATGACAGATTGAAAAGTGGTGAGAATAGACTTATATTGCCACTTGGCTGCATAGCAACCGCTAGGGTTGGATGCTCAAGAGGGGTGGCCCAATGTACAATTTTTTAGTTTTAATAATTTTTTACGTTTAAAAAATAGTTACAACCTGTCGTATACCTAAAATTACCGATTTTATGCAATAAGTACCCAAAGGAGGATCCTCTTCAAAGAATCTGGAACCTATACAGGTTTGTTCGAATTATTTTAAACTCATTAGCCTAAATACAAAATGTGAAATGTTTCTCATAATCGGTAACAGTTATTATTGTCATTTCAAAAAATAAATTAAGAATTTACATCATCATTTTTGCTAAACCCAGTAATCCATTCAAAAACTATGGCCTGTTAGAACGGGTGTGCTTCTGTTTTCTATTCTTCTAGCTCTTCAAAGCTATAATCTGATAATAAATTAAATGTGCTCCTCAGGTTATTTGTTCCAACAAAAAATCCTAATGCCCTTGTAACATTAAAAGAAAAGATTCCCTAGAAACATTTAAACTTTTTTATGCACCTTTAAATAATATATTTTTCTTTTAACCCTTCCCCATCAGGGGCTGAACTTAGATCTATGAAATAAATAATTCCAGACACCGGAGTGTTTAACTTTTTTACCACGATTGTATTAAACCCTATTCGGGGCGGGATAGTGCAGTGGTTAGCCTTTCATCTTCAGATCAACAGGTTTCGAATCCCGCCAGGGGTATGGCAAATTTGTCTGCAGTAGAGAACTGTTCTACACGCAGTAAGGTTTGGGTGCAATGCTACACTGAATTTCAGCATAGTACCACCCATGGTACGCTAGTTCCAGCCGATGCTCGCAGGTTTCACCGCAGTGCATAGCCACATGGCGTTGCAGGCATTCTCCCTGCAATAAAACTAGCAGCCACGATAGAAGTGAAATACTCTTTAAATCGTCGTTAAAACCTCAACTCACCTCATCTCACCTCACCTCACCTCAATTCAGGTCATGCAACAGACAATAAGAAGTAATTTTTATGTTACAGACAACTACAATCGAGTACATTTGATGGGGGAGGAAGATTACATCAACGCCAGTCACCTGGACGTGAACATCGGCGACGAGGCGAGACTTCAGTACATCGCATGTCAAGGACCGCTGCCGCACACGACGGTCGATTTCTGGAACATGGTGTGGCAGCAGCGTATCAACGTGATTGGGATGTTGACCCTCGATGTGGAGGGACAGCGGGTCAAATGTCATCGGTACTGGCCGGAAACTCCCCACACACCTCTATCCGTCTCGGACAGGTTCGGATAATGTTTACTATTTTATGAAAAAGATGGTGGACAGTAGATGTATGTTAGAAATGCATGTCATTTAGATGAAAAATGTAACATTATATTGGGATCACACTTTTTGCAATAGTACAAGTTTGTTTCCTGACTCAGGGCGAGTGAGTTATTATTTAACATTGCTGTTTAACATTAATGTCAATCCTGATTCTGAGGGTGTAGTTTCAAATCCTGCAAGGGACTCAACCTGAAAAAAGTACAAGAATTTGTACTAGATAGCAGATCCCAAATGTAGCAATTTTCTTTCTTCAAGACAATTTGGAAAATGCTTCTGTCAAAGCTAATGGCAGATGATATCTACATTTTCATCAATCCTTTCAATTTCAACCTTACGTTTGAACTCTGATATTTATCTTTTGATCCAGTAGAAAGAAATAGTCTTGAATTCAAAAGACTGATTAAAGAAAGACAAGGATATTTTAAGGATAATCAACTTCTTTATTTCACATTTCGGTATAGATCCTTATACCATTATCAAGCATATCATAAGGATCGTTACTGAAACGCCATAATGAAATTAAGAAGTTGATCGTCCATAAAATATCCTTGTTTTTCGATCTCTTACCCCAACTTCTAACGTCTCTCAAACAGTTAGGCTAATTATAGTAAATTTATTTACAAGTTAAGTTTCGTATCAGATGATGACATTTAAGTTTATAAATTATCTAAGTTATTGAATTCACATGAATATATGTTACATGTTACATAAAACACATGATTTTGATCACAACATCATATACGATATTATAATTATACAGGATAGTTCATTGTACCATAAAATACATATCCCTTCTTGTCCCACAGCCTGACGGTGAGACTACAATCAGAACAGAATATCCCTCACATGTGTATCCGACACTTCCATCTTGTGGATGATGAGACGAAGCAAATGCTCGCTGTGACCCATCATAACTTTACTTCCTGGCCCGACCACGGGGTGCCTGAGACAGCTCTACCCCTCTTGCAGGTGAGGGTGATGGGAAGCGGAGAGGAAGGGGGTCATGGGGGGAGAGGGATGGGGGTCAATGGGACCTTTCTGTGCAAGATACAGCTTTACCGTTACTGTAGGATAGTGAATGGGAGGGCAGTAGGGTCGTAGGAGGAGGGTTGAGCTGTACCCTGTATCTTGTAGAAGCAGCAGGAGGGGGAGATAGCGGTACGCAGAATGAAAACAGGTGATGGAGGGAGTGAAAACGTAGTCATGTGCGAAATACTTTCTACGAGGGAAACAATATTGGATGTGCTTATCTCTAAATGATGAGATAGATGTTTGCTCTAACTACATGTCGCCTCCTCTTGTTACCAGTACATGCGTCTACTCCACCTGTACCATCGCACCGGTCCCATCCTCCTCCACTGTAGCGCCGGCATCGGCCGCACCGGATCTCTCATCGCCATCGACGCCACCCTCTCACATATAGAACATAACTTGAGGGTATGTACACAATCAACTTAAGAAGGTGCCTCTTCAATGTTGACTATTATCAAGTTAAGAAACACTGAAGTTTCCTGTTAAAATGAGTGGGTCTCTTGTTGAATTTCTTGTTGAATGAGGAGTTTCTTGTTGAATCTATTTTTTGAGTAAGTATCTTGTTGAATGAGTATTTTGTTGAATAATTTAGTCTCTTGTTGAATGACCAATTCTCTTGTTGATGATTGAATCTCTTGTTAGCTCATCTGGCCTGAAAGGCCCGATGGGCTTATGGCACGGGATGGCGTCCGTCCATCCGTCCGTCCGTAAACTTTTCGCTTTTTCGACTTCTTCTCCAGAACCAATGACTCCAGAGAGCTGAAATTTAATGTACAGACTCCTTGGCTGAAGGGGATACTAAATTGTAAATTTGGTGACCCTGTGACCCCAAATGTGGGTCACAGGGGTCATAACCTTAAAAGCTATTTTCATCTTCTTCTCCAGAGAGCTGAAATTTTATGTACAGACTCCTTGGCTGAAAGGGATTCTAAATTGTAGATTTGGTGACCCTGTGACCCCAAGTGTGGCTCACAGGGGTCATTACCTAAAAAAAACTATTTTCATCTTCTTCTCCAGTCCCAATGAACGTAGAGAGCTGAAATTTTATGTACATACTCCTTGACTGAAGGGGATTCTAAATTGTAAATTTGGTGACAGTGAGACCCCAAATATTGGGTCACAGAGGCAATGACCTAAAATGCTATTTTCATCTTCATCTCCAGTCCCAATGGCTCTAGCGAGCTGAAATTTTATGTACAGACTCCTTGGCTGTAAGGGATTCTAAATTGTAAATTTGGTGAGTCTGTGACCCCAAATATGGGTCACAGAGATCATAACCTAAAAGCCTATTTCAGTTTACAGCATCTTTCTGAGATTATATGTGCACTTCAATCAGTAAGTAGGTAAGGGAGGTAATTTTAAAGAAAACAGCTGAGTTAAAGGCATTTCATCTTTCTGATGTGAGAGTTCTAACATGTGCTTTGAGAATATAATATGTCTGATGAAAAAGAGATATTTAGAATTAAAAACTTAGAATTGGAGGTCTAACAAAAATTATAAGTCATATTTTATCTTTGTCTCACATTTCACATATGAGTAATTATTTGTATTTTGCAAGTGAATTTGCTGATAAAGGTACACAAGTCTAAAAGTATTCTAAAGACTTAATACAGAATCTTTTATTAAATCTAATATTATGTTCTTTGTAATTTAAGAGTAAATAATGGAGTTTTTTAATATCTCATGATATAGTGTAATTATTTGGAGAATTAATAAATTAATTAATGAGAATTTCCAGTACGAGTCAATTTGGTATACCTTATTTATATCATATTTTATACTTTATAACTGATTTAGTTTTCTATTAACTTTGCAGTTAATTTTATTCAATAGGAACAAGAAATGAGATAGATGTCTACATCATGGACATGTTTAATGTGAATCTATTTGAAATGAGAACTATTGAATACCCTTTGAAGGAATAACTTGAAGAGGAATTAAATTTTTTCATTTTACATGAGATATGTGAACTGAATATGACTAGTGATGACTGGTGATAACATAGGACTATAAAAGAAGTAGCTATATGAGATTGTGACATCACACCTATTTTCATCATCTTCTCCAGTACAGAAAAATATTTAATTGTAGGAAAAACTGCATCAAACATATAAATTTTACTGGCTGTGAGTCCAGTGTCTGCATGTTATGTAATTGCATTGTGTTGACCTCTTCCTGGCAGAAGAATGAAAACTGATAGTTACACAGAGGTTTCAGGTTACTTCAAACTTCTGTGCAGCACTGTGTTATCATAGACTGTGCGTGAGACTGCTTTTCACTGACTCTAAAAAAGAATTTATTCATAGAATATCACCATTTTATCAAATATTGAAAAGGAGCCTATAAGAAATGGTGAAAAAGAATTTACTAAAAAAAATTCACCAATTTATTAAGTATTGAAATGGAGCCTATGAGAAATGGGATTTTCAAAAACTGAGGCTCCTATTCATTATGTAATAAATGTTGGTATTGCCATGATGCAATTAAGAATTAAAACAATATAATGCAAAGGTGTATGATATTCATAACGAATGTTGATTTATGTGTAACCAATTTTGATAATAATTAGCAGGGGTCATGACCTAAAAAGGTTTTTTTCATTTTTTCTACAGCCCCAGGCCATTATTGCAATAGCTTACAGTGGTGAATTGTATGCAAAGAATTGTACCCGGTATATTCATTATTATATAATGTGTGTACGATCTTAAAAAATAGTATGATCTCTCCACCACATTACTATATGTTTGATACCAGCAATTTATTTCAAAGCTTTGTGTTGCTCTTTCAACACATATATATAGCAGATTGGCAAAGTTATGGTAACAAAATATTTTTAAACTGCTTTAATCGTTTCACTACCTAGATTCTTATTACTACATTCCATTATCTGACCATTGCTATAAAGTCCACTCCATAACATACCCCACTTATTATCTCCTGATGAGCTACAGAGGCAATGGCTCTATTTTTGAATGAGTATTTTGTTGAATGATCGAATCTCTTGTTGAATGACCTAGTCTCTTGTTGGATGACTGAGTCTCTTGTTGAATGACTGAGTTGAATGACTGAGTCTCTTGTTGAATGACTGAGTCTCTTGTTGAATGACCAAGTCTCTTGTTGAATGACCAAGTCTCTTGTTGAATCTCTTGTTTTTAAGTTAGTATCTTGTTAAATGAGTATTTTGTTGAATGATCGAGTCTCTCGTTGAATGACCTAGTCTCTTGTTGAATGACTGAGTCTCTTGTTGAATGACTGAGTCTCTTGTTGAATGACTGAGTCTATTGTCGAATGAGTGAGTCTCTTGTTGAATGACTGAGTCTCTTGTTGAATGAGTGAGTCTCTTGTTGAATGACTGAGTCTCTTGTTGAATGACTGAGTCTCTTGTTGAATGAGTGAGTATCTTGTTGAATGACAGCGACTCTTGTTTAATGTTTGAGTCTCTTGTTGAATGAGTGAGTATCTGTTAATTGACACAGTCTCTTGTTGAATGAGTGAGTATCTTGTCGAATGTTTGAGTATCTTGTTGATTGACTGCAACTCTTGTGAATGATTGGGCCTTGTCAGACAGTCAGACATTAGAATGATTTGTTCATCAGTATTGACATGTTATGTATCTATACTTAGACAGTTTACTTTTCTTTTCAGTTTGATATATTCGAAATAGTTAGTGAATTACGCAAACAACGCTCGGGAATGATACAAACCAAGGTAATAAATTATATTTTTTCTACTTGATGTTCATTAATTAATTCATTCAGTCATAATTATAAATTAGTAGCATTCATTAATTATGAAGATATCTTGTAATATTGTTAACACTTTATATGCTCTAAGTAAAATAACAAGATATCCATCAATTAGAATACAATCAAACGCTGACTCAATCTGATTACATTCTGACCTTGTACAAAATATCGCAGGATACAAGGGTTTCCTATCCATAGGGTCTGACAATACTACTTGTCACATGTTCTAACACCGGTCAGCCAATCAAAAGGCTTCCAACAAAATTCCTCAGTACAAGAAACTAGAGGCAGCTCTTTAACTGACACTAACAATCAGAGCATGTAAGCAAATGTTTCCGAAAGCATGAAAAATGCCGACCTTTTAAAAACTGTTAAGAGGTATTCTAAAAGTTGGTGTTATGGAAAAGACAAAGATATTTTTTATGGATGATATTATGCTTGATAACAGTATAAGGATCTTTAAGGATATCGTAAAATAAAGAAGTTGATCATCCAAAAAATGTCCTTGTCTTGACCTTTTAAAAGCTGTGATATGATTATATAAAAGCTGTGATGTGATTATCCACTATTGACAGTTTAAAGTTTTGCCTGCACTGAAATGGTGTCAGAACATGTGACTATATTATGATGTCTGATTTTAATCAGACTGCTGAGCAATATGTATTCTTTCTTTCAGGACCAGTATTTATTTTGCTACACAGCTTGTATGGAAGCTTTATTAAGCCTGACAAGCTAGTCAAGAATCTCTTCCGGAAATCTTCAAAGAGCCGAGTATCAACGTTTTCTTCCGTTTTCAAGATCTTCCTAAGTTTACTATAAGATTTACAAGCAGATATGCAATCTCTTTTTGAACTCTTGTTCATTTTCCTTTAGTTGTCTTCCAAATACGAAATTGATGAATATAAACGTTGTATGCGAGATCGCTAAGGAATACAATTTTGCAGATCTTTGTTATGATATTTATATGCATATACTTTCTAGTCACTGTGAGATGTCGATTTCCCTGTTGTTGATTGCGCCCACCCTGATGATTCATGTCAATTTCACCTCCTGTTAATAGCGCCTTATGTTGATTGCAGCTATGTCCATCCACATGTTGATAAGGCCTTATATATGTCGTCGCTGCCGAAAGCAATTGTCGAGCAAACTGTTTTGTTACCGGTAGTTATTTTTCATCATAATCAAGTTATGTATATGCCTATTCATGCTTACATAAATTTTTGTATCTTTGCATAATTCAGAACATTTTGTTATTTGTTAATTATTTTATGACTGTGATTTTTAGATAAATCCTAGGTGCAGTGAGTTTTGTTCAAAATATAATGAATAAAAAGGTTTTTTAGATTTTGAATTGTATCCAAATGAGGTAAATTCTTTGTTTGTTTTTTAAAATATTTGATTTTTTGGAGATACTGATCTGAATTTTAATTGATTTTGTGTGAATCTAAGCATAATTACTATTATGATTGATATTTATATATTTATATTGTGCAATATTTTCACTTTAACTTACTGTTAGTCAGTATTAAATCAAGGGACCTTTAATCAAAGAATTGCATTGAGAAACTTTTGGATTTAGTACCCAACAACGAGTATTAAATGTTTTTGTTGTGCCATGTATCAAATTATTAAACCCCAAAATGTAAAAAAAAATGGGGAGTTTAAAAGTTAGTATATCTTGTTTTTTTAAAGAATGTATATCATGATATATATGTGTATGTAAATTCTAAAAACACAAACAAGAAAAATATTATTTTGCATGAGGTTTACTTAGACCATTGGTTTATCATGCAATTCTTTGTTTGAAGTTGTCCCTTGTATATTTGATAAGTTCAGTCTCATTAAAATGCAGATCTGAAAGCACAATGTCCAAGTCAGGATCTGACAACATTGTAACTTATGCTGGGTCAGATTGACCTCTAATTTGTTGTCCAATCAGTGATCAGCTTACAAATTGTGTAAGCACCAATCAGATATGATATTTCCATTTTGGGAATCTCAAAAAAATGTTTCTTGTCAAGTTTACTTTATGGCAGACTCTCATGGAACATCATGTGACTTCAAAATTTACCCAAGCTTCGTGATTTAACACATGAGCCTGAGACATAGTAAATGTTTGAGTTTTAATCCATCAAATCCTATCAACTTTGTGCAGAACTGTTTTATCACCAGACCCAGATTAGGAAGACCCGTTTTCACGAAGTCCTCTTAGGCCATTGTGATCACAACTTTGGCACCTTCAGACTGAAGTAATCAGGAATTGTGGTACCCAAAATAATCATAAGTTATGGTACCCACTTAATAAGTTGATAATGAATTAGGGTACCCTCAGACTGAAGTAATCTTGAATTATGGTACCCACTGACAAAGGTGATCATGAATTAGGGTACCCTCAGACTAAGGTGATTGTGAATTAGAGTACCCACTGACAAAGATGATAATGAATTAGGGTACCCTCGGACTAAGGTTATCATAAATTAGGGTACCCTCGGACTAAGGTTATCATGAATTATGGTGATCAGGAATTATGGTACCCTCAAAGGCAATCGGGAATTATGTAACCCCTGGATAAAGTTGATTATCAGTTATTGTATCTTCAGTTGAAGTGATCACGACTTATGACACCCTCAGACAAAGGTTATCATGAATTCATGGTACCCTCAGACTGGAGTAATCATAATTTTGTATGGATCTTTCTAAGGAACTCTGTGCAAATTGGACCAGTATTTTAATGAGATTGAGACACACTGAACTTACTGCATTTATTAACCTATGTAAGGTTATATACTAGTTATTTATTACACTATATATTTATAAACTGTCCATCTTTAATGGTTTCTTCCCTCCTGAGCTAATGTCCTTCCAAGCACATGCTTTATGCAAGTCTACCATGTCTTCAATGTGATGGCTTTAATTCAAATTCAAATTCTTGTATATTCAATTATTCTATATTTGTGTGACTTCTTCCATTGAATATTTGAATTTATTTCATTTTTGTTTTGGGAATTTCAATACAGAATTTAATGGGGTTTTTTGTTGACATTTTGAAATTTAATTGAATTAATTGTGAAAAATTTCATTTGAATATTTGAATTTTATTCATTTCAAATTTGAGAATTTCACTACAGAATGTTTTTTCGACAATTCTAGAAAAAAATAATTGATATTTAATTAAATTATTTATGAAATATTTTATTTAAAAGGTTTTGAAAATTGTGTTTATTTTTTGGTCACAAAACTTCTTTGCCTCGGCTTCCAACAGTTTCCCTCCATGAAGTATGCTCTGCTAAAAGGTGAAAACATGTATTTGTTATGAGCTACGTGATAGTGCTTTGTGACTAGCGCCAGTGTTATGAATAATGTATTTCATAGCTTTACCGTAGAATAAAAACTTTGAGCCGTATAAGAAGCTTTCTAGCTTTCTTCACCATAGTGATGTACTGATAGATAGAACAAATATTTTGTGACATTGCTGAAAAGCTACAATTGACAATGTACACAGAAATGACAAAAACCTACCAGATATGACCGTAACAAATTTATGACTTTAATTCCATAACCCAATTTGAAAAATGATTTTCACACAGGGCCATCATAGTTCATTCCCTTATTCCGTTACTTTTACAGTTGAAGCTTAATCTACATCAGTACTGTTTAAAAACTTGAGAAAAACTTAATATAGGAATGTCGTTTTTTGTCATAAATTTTATGCCCAAAATATTTTTTTAGATTTGAGTGAGGGACCTTTGTATTTGTTATGGTCCTGAAACAAATCTCTTTCTGTTGATAGAGTGTCTTTGGATTGACTAATTTTAGAAAAAAATATTTGAAAATATGTACATTCCTCGTTTGCACGATTATACTTTTATATTGGTTTAGAAAAATAATGACTGAATAAAATATATCAAATATACCTAATGTTTATTTTTCTTTGAACATGTAAGAATGATAAATAATTTGAAGAGTTCAATGTTCGTTTTTCAGACCAATGGGTGAATAGCTCAACAGGTAGTGTTTCAAGTTTCATGGCAATGCATATCCACATTGGTGTAAGGCTTTCTTCCAACACCATTCTTAGCCCTTAGATTCATGATCATATTCTTGAAAGAGATGTTAATCACCAATAGCCTCACCTTGCCAGACAATGACTGAGAGAATCTATCCACAAACACTATGGCGCTGGACCTTGCCAATATTGAAGAAGATTAGGCTTAGCATTGAACTAGCTCTAAGCTGTGACAGTCTACACAACTAGTGTTGAACTATGCTGACATTCAAAAGATTCTTACTACTTTTAAAAATGTGCCAATCGAATCCCAACAAATCTGAAAAATCTCGAAGTCCGACAAATCTGAAAATAGTTACCAAAGCACAACAACCGTACATATGGTAACCTTTGCTGTTAACATCTCAAGAAGTCTGAGAAATTCCACAAAATGTTAACATGTTTTTCTTTACAATCTGTGTGGGAAGTTTCCTTTGGATGTCAGTATAGCTTTTATCTGTGACAAAGTTTACTCAATGAGGAGGAACTGTTGCTGTGACCTCAACTGTTGTGTACACGGAGATGAGATCAGAGAGGGTCTGGAGCGCTTGGTCATGTAGACATTGGTGGTAGTTTACCCAATGAGGAGAAACTGCTGTTGTGACCTCAACTGTTGTGTACACTGAGATGAGATCAGAGAGGTACTGGGGCGCTTGGCCGTGTAGACATTGGTGGTAGTTTACCCAATGAGGAGAAACTGCTGTTGTGACCTCAACTGTTGTGTACACTGAGATGAGATCAGAGAGGTACTGGAGCGCTTGGTCATGAAGACATCGGTGGTAGTTTACCCAATGAGGAGAAACTCCAAGATCGTTTACTGTAGAGCTAGTGTAATCTCTGCATCCGCTAGTGAGATTTTCTCAGTTGTAATTCTGTATATTTCTAGCCGAAAGATGTACCCCGACCCTGTTTAAACAAATTCACTTGACTTGCATATTCATACCCAGTTTTCTAGAAATAAAAGTTGCAAAACAGTGCATCTACCAGGATACGAACTCTTATCGTTCGTAGGTTTGCTCGCAAAACCTTGTGGAGAGGAGTCTTCACAACCTTATTGTATCCGTATTGTGAAAATTCTATTCCTCGGATTTTTAATCAGACTATTCATACCCTATCGCCAAATAAATGATAATTCAATGTTTCCAATGACATCGAGCAACACTCTTTTACGTGTGTAGGAACCGAAGTTAATCATCCCATATATATTGGCTACACATTATACTTATACGACCTTTTAGACATCACTGATCCAGATATGTCTTTTTGTCTGTTACAGATAAGTTTCCAAAATTACGTTTGACCAATTATCCGGTTTTTCATCATAAATCGCGGCTTTTACCTTTATACAGTCACGGTATTGAATAAATTAGCATTAAATTGATACTTTTCATCAACAGTCAGTACTTCCCATTTTTAAAAAAAACACTATATATAACGTTTGGCATAATTCGATTCCAACAACATACTCAGTGCCTCTTGACTACAGTGGGATTTTCTTCATTGTCTAATTGACAATCATGATACGCTTTTGGAATGCATATTGATTCTAGAGTATCCAAGCTGGTCTCCTTGCGTTACCAATGTTTTCACAGCTAAAGGTGACCAAATTAATCAAGTTCAATTAATTTTTTTAAAAACACTGAATGGCCATTTAATATGTTTTTCATATCGCTATTTTTCTCACAGTTTCAATGAATAATGAACGTAGTTGTTCTTGTGTCCACGTTGTATGTAAATCAACATTTTCATTTCACTGATGCCAAATAAAAGAGCGTTGCTATGACGATTGGTTTTGTTTTTCACATATCCTGAAAACAATCCAACGTATGTTTCAGTTTTACGAATCAACATTCACTCAGTCTTGACACACAGTAGTCGCAACTCATATTGACACGCGACTCATTCTTGTGAATCCCTTGAAGACAGTGACTGATTGGTATGGTTCCAGCCCTTCAGTTCCAAACGGATATACTGGCTCAGCGATTATTTCATCGAGGCCCGTTCAAACTGCTGCCTGAAGGTTCACAAGACTTTGTGTCGCACTAAGGACGGTATTGTGATTAGACATGCGGATAGCCTATAACTTATAAATACCAGGATTGGTACGAAATGAGCTTTTAACTTTATCAGGTAGGAATATAACTAGTTTACTGTCTTCAATTGAGATAAATCAAGGAACGTCTTAACGATGTTCATTACTGGGCGGCGAATGAGCTCATGATTTCATCATTGTGCCTTCGGTGAGACTTCACTTGGACTCTATATCCCCAAGACCCTCCCAATCTGCTGCAAAACTTGACCAATGACGATATGGTGATAAGACAAGCGGGTATATAACAGCTTATAAATGCCAGGATTGGTACGAACTGAGCTTTTAACTTGTTTAAACTTATGTTTAGGTAGGGGGAGAACTATGTTTCTGAACTGAGTCTGTCTTCAGTTACTGGACGGTGAATGAGCTCATGATTCATCAATGTACATTCGTAAGATGGTGAGACTTCACTTGGACTTTGGAAACACATACCGAAATAATGGCTACAAAGTTAATGTATGACAATAGGAGTAACCTGGGAATATTGTTTTCTGCCATTTGAGTGAGTCGTACATACTGATGTCCGTTGGACAAACAAACTAGAATAATTGAGATTGCAGAAATTCACCTAACATTGAAGGATTTTGTGAAAATGTTCTTGGACCAGTTGAATGACGTTGGCTTCAACTAATCTCGAGAACAATGTTCCTCTGTCATGAACGATTTTTGGACGCTCTGCATTGGTGAATTGTGGAACTGGAAAAAAATACCAAGCAAATCATTAAAGGATGTTTGTGATCAGGTTCTTTGTCCAGGTGAATGAAGCTGAAAAGGAACTCTTGGACTGGATTCATCCAAGTAACACTCACTGTAGTTACTTCATGACATGCGCCATACTTGACAATTTCCTTTTTCAAGATGGCTGCCCATGCCTCTTTTTCACTGCTATTCATATGCGTTCAGTAAACCCTGTTAGTCAAGTTAACAAGTCGACTTATTGAACTGGGAAATCATAAACGACCCATGTTATCAGCGCACAGATCAAGATGAACACGTTTTTAGTTTGTATAATTTCCCCATTTATAAACACATCAACATCATTGTGATGCTCAGACAACATAGTTTTCACTTATCGATACACTCCAGTATTGCCACTTGAATTTGAACTTTGACAACACGCCTCGATGTATTCACATAGTGTTTAGTCGTGGATCATCTTCTCACTTGGTTTTCAGTGCCATGTTATTGTTTGTAAGGTCATGAAGTCGTGTTACATCTACGTATGAACATCGATACATAAACAGCCATCTGGAACTTTGATAACACCGGGCGTCCTCAAACAGTGTTAATTCAAGGAAAATCTACACGCTTTCATTTAATATAATAATAATACATTTGTAAAGCGCCTAATATCCACCTTACAGATGCTCAGTGGCGCTAATTTCAGTTACCCGAACCAGATTGACTTGTTTGAAATCTGATAACAATTTTAATGTTGAGTTCTTATAACATTAGCGTGGTCGTCCATACAGATGAGCGTATAACCTTTGAATAATCGAGATATTAACAGCAATCTGAAACTCTGATGACACAAATCTGATCCTCCTCATACATTGTTCACGCAAGGAAAATATACACTCTTCTCAGTTACCCGTTGCCGGGTTAAATCCGCATTTATAAAGTGACGTATATTTACTCACGTTACGTTGTGTTACGTTACCTTACGTTGTGTTACGTTATCTTACGTTGTGTTACATTCCGTTACATTGTATGACGTTACGTTGTGTAACATTACGTTAAGTTATTCCCTTATTAAGCAAATACAACCAGCCATGTGGAGCCCCGATAACGCAACTCTAGACGTCATCCTACAATGGCTGGAAGAAACAAGTCTGAACGAGAACGACGTGTTGCCTGTTGGGTATGGGCTCGTCGTCATCTACATCATTTCCTTCGTCATCTCCATCATCGGCAATATCATCATCATAATCATCCTCTTCCAGAATCAAGACAGACCCAACCACGTGACAGTGTACCAGTTGAATCTGGCTGTGGCTGATCTGTTCATGTCATTGTTCTGTGTTCCCTTCACCTTCACGCAGACACAGCTTGGATTCTGGCCCTTTGGAGTCGTCCTCTGTCCAGTTGTCTTGTTCCTCCAACTCTGTTTCGTCAGTGTCAGTGCCTACACCAATGTCGCCATTGGAATTGACAGGTATGTATTATGTTTTATTTCCCATGTTTGAAAAAGATGGATAGCACAGAGTTTATTATACTCGAAATGGTGACAGATGATTTTACTCGTTCTCGCTCGGAAAATACAATATTTTATAGCCGTATCGTAATTTTCATACGGCATACTGCTCAAGGTACCGTTCCACTAAGCGATCTTAGCAATAAGATCAATCTTAGCCAATGTTAAAGGATGAGTTTACAATTTATCTAGGTGCTAAGATTAATCTGTGGAACGGCACTCTGGTAATTACCTTTATATATCGTTCAGGTACGATTGGGACGTGCATTTCAATATCATTCATAATAACTTCTCCTTAGGTTAATTGGAGTTCGATTCCCGCTCAAGTGGAAACCAACAAGGAACCAACGCAGGGTTATACTTGCTGTGATATGGACCGTGTCCTCCATCCTGGGTATGCCCGAGTTTGTCGTGGGGCGGAGTCTCGACCAGGGCCTTGGGAACACGACCCAGTACATGTGCAACGAGTACTGGGGAGACCACGATGAGAAGAAGACCTACACCCTGCTGGTGGTCCTGTTGGTCCTTGGGTTACCCTTGCTGCTGTTGGCAATCACCTACTCGTGCGTTGTTTATACACTGTGGATTAGGAAGACCCCGGGCAATGCGGATTTCAAGCGGGACAGAAAGAGACTGGCTTCCAAGAAGAAGGTGAGCATTATCTTAAGTATTATATCTCTTACAATATCAACTTTCCTGAGGCAAAACTTTTGCAGTATTTCCCTCACTGTTCCGTGCTAAGTTTGTGAAGCGTTGTACTTGAAATGCATTGGTGGCTTTGATATCTTAGCACGGAACGCCAAGGCTTAAACCATCCATTTATGGAAACTGGCAAGAGTTACGCCTAGCGTAGGGAAGTTGTAACATGATGCAATGAGGATTTGAAAAAGTAGCAAATATATATCACCGCAAGCAGTTGATTCTCAAATGATTCGATTTGTTGCTTATTTTAAAATATTCTTGTACTCGTGAAAAATATCACTTTTTCATGTCATTAATGACTGATACATCATTTTCATGACAGACACATGGTATAGTTTGTAACTTCAACCAGGTGACGAGAATGCTGATAGTTGTGGTCGTGATGTTTGGTTTCTGCTGGCTTCCCATCCATCTTTTCAACGTCATCCTGGACTTCTGGCCTGAACTGGTTTTCACTAGCAGCGAGAAGACCCTACAGATCGTCTTCTTTGCCTGTCATTGGCTCGCCATGTCTCACGCCTTCGTCAACCCGCTCGTCTTCATAGTAGCAGACGTGGACTTCAGGGTAGGTCAAGGTCATCTGGTTATACAGCGTTATTCGCCATTTTGTATTTGTGCATTAGGTGAAATGAGAAAATCACTGTATATGTGCTAACTTTACAACTTTTTAAAAATGAAGGATGTATATATATATTGATAAAATATCCACAACGTACTGAATAATGTATTATAAGACTGATCAATATTGTTTTGTTATGGCGCAGCAAAGCACTCCACACTCTTTGCGCGGACGAATGGCTTCATTTCTCATTGGTTTATTTGTTAAGGAACGGGCGCAAGTCTTCATCAAGTGTCCCCTCTCTCTATATATATAAATAGTCATTGGTAGATCGCAAATAGTGAATCGTTCAAAGGTGGAAGTTTCTGCTAGAACGAAATTGCGAATACATGTTCTGTAGTTCTATATGAACATAACAACATAAATTTATATCCGTTTCCATTTTATTATTCTGCCTGTTCCAGGTAAAAGTATGGTATCTACTGACGTGTAGGAACCAGATCTGCACCAAGCAACCGAAGCTGTCCTATACCAGTAGTATATCCATTACAAGTCCTCGACTCATTAGACGAGGGGAGATACAAGGACAGAAAGACAACGAAGAGAGATTTGCGCTATGGAGAAGGTGTCCCTCTAAACAGACTAAGTCCAACGCCTCAACCTGTCAGTTCCAAATCAGTGAAGAAGCGGTATAGTGTCTCTGCTTTGAGGATGGGTGGGGGAGGTTAATCTACCAATCAGTCTCAAGTCAGTGAAGAGACGGTAGTGTCTCAGATTTGAGGATGGGTGGGGAGGTTAGTCTACCAATCAGTCTCAAGTCAGTGAAGAGACGGTAGTGTCTCAGATTTGAGGATGGGTGGGGAGGTTAGTCTACCAATCAGTCTCAAGTCACTGAAGAGATGGTAGTGTCTCAGATTTGAGGATGGGTGGGAGGTTTATCTACCAATTTGTTTCAAGTCAATGAAGAAGCAGTACTGTCTCTGTTTTGAGGATGGTTGTTTATATATCTATATCTGGTTCAAGAAGAGGTGACATTCTCCATTGGTTTTGGGATCAATTGATGGGGCGGTTTATCTACCTATTAATCCCAAGTCAGTGAAAGGGAGATAATGTCTCCGGTTTCAGGATGGATGGGCGGGGAGGTTCATCTACCTATCAATCCCAGTTCAGTGAAGAGCAACAGTCTCCGGGTTGAATATTGGTTGTGGTTTATGTGGTTGTGTGTCTTAAATGAGTAGAATACACATAGACTACAACATGATTATGTGCATAATATAAATTCCTCACTTGAACAGACCCAATACCAGCACTGCCATGTTTCAAGTCAGTGAAGAGACGGTACTGTTCAAGTTGCAAGGTTTGAGGTTTGAAGATAAGGACCGTGCTGGGTGTGGAACGGGGTCATTGCATAATGGGTTCTTAAAAGGAATGGGAATATGTGGACAGTATTTCAGGTATGCAAAAGAGGCTAGAGAAGCATTTTCACTTACCTCTTCTGATTCTACGAGGAATGAAACAGAACTGTTGTCATGATAGCCGAGATCGAGGGGTCGTTTCAATTTCGTGTTAAAATTTCAAACACGAAATTTCGAAAATTCACCACGAAGCGAAATTCATATGAAGGATGTGTTTTCTCCAACACACCCCAGAGTTCTATTTCTTTTAGCATTCCTTACCACTCGGTCGGATTGTATTCGAGACAAGGTTTACACATATTTTAGGTCGGGTCGGGTTATCGGGTTAGCAAATGCATATTTATAGTGCGCTGAATCCATGCTTGGCATGCTCTAAGAGCTACACATATTATTACCCTGAAGGAATTGTACTTTCGGTGCTGCTACTAGGCGCTCCGCTTCGTACTTCCTGTGTTCAGGTACCCATTTAAACAGCTGGGTGGACTGGGGTTGAATTTATCTATGCACCCATTTCCCCTTGGTTGTATTCGAGGTATAAACACAATGAAGTGAACTGAACAACGAATGAAGTATTTAAGTATTTAATATATTAAGTGTCGTCTATTATTATGTCACGCCTGAAAGGAAATGAATCGCCTTTGTCATATTTGTGAATTTATAGAGGAACAGATGAATATGTGATATTTAAATTTTTATTTTGTCTACACCTTTTATTATTAAAGGCGCTGTAGCACGATTTACTGAATTAAAATGGTCTCATAAAAATATAAATCAGTGTTACAAATGGCTATATATCCCTTAACCAATAAAAAAAAGAGTTATTAAAACGAAAGTATATAGTTCGGTTAAGTCATGCGAGTCCATTTCCCATCGAGTGGCCATTTTAAGTGAAGGTGGTGGTAGTTCAAGTGATCTGATTGATGTAGCGATACCTACGTAATGTTTTAAATATGGTACAATGATGGAATGGTCAACCATCTTGCCGTCTGCACTCTCACATTCGCATGAGAATTACAAATCTATCTCTCACACTGAAGAGTTCCACACTGCTAAATGTCACACCATTTTATTAGAATATGGATAACCATTTCTGTGGATACGGCTTATCGGGTCGTGTAATGAGATGTTTTGCCCATTACCGTAACAATAAATTGTATAAACTTAAATATCAAATGGCAAATTTGAGAAAATATTTTTAAAAAGTGCTACAGCGCCTTTAATATGCCAATATGAATGGTGAATGAATTAAACATTTGTTTTGTGATATTTATAAAATGTAGTCGTTGCGCCTTGTTTTCAAGAAAGTGAGAAAAACAGCGTAAATCACCATGGTTACTATTGCACTTGTTGGTATGTATGTTTTATGAATGGGGATTGTTGCAACGAATAATTTCGAAAAATGTAACAAAATTGAAAGTTGTTACATTTTTCGTACGCGAAGTTTGTCACGTTTCAAATGTACAGTCGTACATGAAAACAAACTTTTTTTATTTTTAGCATATTTTTACATTGCCTCTGTAAATTATAATGACAATATTTTAGTATATGTACGTAAATTGCTTCGCTCTATTCAATGAAAGATCAGTAAGTGTTGCTGCAAGATTGTTGGAATAAGATGAATTTAAATGAAGAGAGTGAACTTAATAATAAAGTAATAAGATAACTATTTATTATTTAAGTCTTAGATTGCAAAGTTGGTCTTTGTTTTGAATTCATGTACAAAAAGCTAAACATTTTGTTTCTGAACCAGAACTCAAAAACTGTAAGGCCTAGCTCAATGAAACATGGTGTGTGAAACAGTCACCATGTGTAGATGTGTTTCTCTCTCTTATCATGTGTAGATGTCTCTGTCTGTCTCTCTTTGTCTGTCTCTGTCTGTCTGTCTGTCTGTCTCTCTCTCTCTGTCTCTCTCTCTCTCTCTCTCTCTCTCTCTCTCTCTCTCTCTCTCTCTCTCTCTCCCTCTCTCTCTCTCTCTCTCTCACCTTTTTAGGACTTTTTAGTCATTTCATGTAACAAAAAGTTATTGAAAATGTAATGACATTGTTTTCAATTATTTATAAAATGATAATGCAATGGAAATTTCAGAAATGCCTTTCTTGGTCTACCCCACCACGCCGAAGGTCATTTAAGGTGCCACATATTTAATTGTATAAACATAATATATTCATGTAATGTTGTTTTAAGTTAAATAAAAAGTTCATTATTATATTGTATTTATTGTATGTATATTGTCTTTGTCGTGATATATTTAAGTTCCACCATCTTCCCACGGCAAGGTGAAAACGTATCGAAATAAATTTTAACCATTTTCGCGGAGAGGGAAGATTTGGAAATCTTTTCGTTATGCCCGTGACGTTGTGAAGATGAGGTTATCACGGCTGCTAGTATTATTGCAGAGAGAAAGCCCGCAGCACCATGGTGGAAACCTGCTAACATCGGCTGGAACTAGCGAACCATAGGTGGTACTGCGCTGAAATTTAGTTTCTCTCTTAACAGTACATGAATAGTAAAATACACGTTATCCACGATGGTGACGTCACGGCACACTCTTCCACTCACGAGGGGTTCAAGGGAGGTTTCAAAGTAATCGCTCAATTAGCGATTACTTTTAAACCTCTCTTGAACGCGATTGCTCAATGTAGCGCTACGTACCTACTTCGAGGAATTTGCACTGTGTCGTTCGAGGGAATGAGCGCTACTTGAGCGCTACATTGAGCGATCAATGAGCAATTTAAGCGCTCACTGTAATGGAACGGAGCCCAGGTTTTGACGATTTGCCCGAGAAAAATTGTCATTGAATTTGAATCATATTTGTTTACCGTCGGAAGGACGACCATCTACGACGTTCTTAAATGATTGCATAGAGAAGCGTGAGAAATACACGTGATAAACACATGCAGAATCCGTGCAAGACACCTACATGGCATGGACTTGATAGTCAAACGCAACATAATTCGCAGAAATTTTGCGCCGCCCTAGGTTGCAGAATCAATTAAATTAGGATCGTCACCCTCTTCCCACAGTGGTTACTCCCTTCAGATTTTCTATCATAACCTCTGTTGCATATCGAACATTTCTCGGAAATAGAGAATTCTGATTGGTGGCATCATAAGTTAGTTGTGCAATCAGCGATGTTGATTCAAACTAAGCATTTGGTAACTGTCGACATGACTGGAGTTGGTGCATCTTTGCAAGACACATATTGTCTACAAACATAATTAAGTCACAGATGAAAACGATGATTAATTTTTAAAAATCATAATAGCATCTAAATAACATGTAGACTCAAGTTTGTTCATTTTGACATGATCCCCATGAAATATAGGCTTGGCAGGGGTCCACCCTAACGTCTTTAAACGACTTCTACTCAAGACCAGCATTGCTATGAATTTAAAATTTTGGGAGTATCTTTGATAGATGGAGATTTGATTTGTAATTTCATTAGCAATCTTTGAAAAAGGGGGAATGGCAGGGGTGCAATTTAAGGGGGAGGTTAGAGACAGCTACGCAGCAGTGGGTTATTCAATTCATATCACAGGGGGTGCACTTTTCCAGACCTCACAAATACTCTCGGGGGGGTGCACCACTGTTTGGAGGTTGCTTTCAATGGTCATTTTTTGAAATGTTAAATGAAAAGGGGGGGGTGCGCACCCCTGCACCCCCCCTCTAGATCCGCCCCTGCAAAAAGTAAGGGCGTGGCAAGGGTGCTACTTTTATGAGTTAAATATAAGGCACAGTCTATTGGCTACATGTGAAGTTATTGACTTGTAATCTGAGCCATCTGTTACATATTCATCAACACAGAGCAGCAACCTGTGCAGGAGTGAGTGTGCTCGTTATCTCCCCCGAGCTCTCTCTCTCTCTCTCTCTCTCTCTCTCTCTCTCTCTCTCTCTCTCTCTCTCTCTCTCTCTCTCTCTCTCTCTCTCTCTCTCTCTCTCTCTCTCTCTCTCCCTCCCCCCCCCCCTCTCTCTCTCTCTCTCTCTCTCTCTCTCTCTCTCTCTCTCTCTCTCTCTCCTAGTGTAAAGTTTTTGTAATGCACTGGCAATTTCAAGACTGCGATTTATCAGGGTCGGGGGCTGTGCATTATATTGAGAACAAGCTATTTCAGTCTTCAACATCAAACAATATAAACCCTGATCAGCTTCATAGCCCATGGCTCTATTTTTCATTACTTAATGTACCTTCTAGTAATAATCTTCATGTTTTGAGCTCTACGAATATTTACAACCATGTTATGCAGCTGATATGATATCGTGACATGATTAGTATATACACAAGTGAGGTACGACGTCAGACAGATAGTATCACTTCTAACAGATGGCATTTCCAAGAGGTTTCCGCTGTCCATGGTCACATTTATACCTCTAAAATGACGAAGTTTGCTGTCTTTGTAGAACATGACGTGACAAACTCCAGAAACTCTCATCTACCGGAAGTGAGCGTGTGGACCGGAAGTAAATGGCAAACACAGATCATAATCATGTTTGTGGAGCACTCATAGTCCCCATTACACATACTGATAAGGAACTAGTCGTTAAACATAACACACGTTCTGAGTATTGTGGCAGGTTGTTAAATAACTCTCTTCGCTGAAACAATTTGAGAATGAAGCCTAACGAAGATTCCCAGAAGAATTTTGATCTATTGACCCAAGTTTGCAAGCAATTGTTGAAGAAGTCATCTGACGGTACCGACAAGACGTATTGTGAAGGAGTACTTGCAGCCAATAACGAACAAGGACGCCACGCATACGTTTCCTTCAACACCATACAAGATGTACCAGACAGTGCTAAGTACACTCTTGTCGCTATATACGCTCTATCACTCTCTGTGTCGCTAGTAGGAAACTCTCTGGTAATCTTATCTTTCATTTTCAACCGGCAGATGCGATCAGTTATGAATGTGTTCATTGTATCTCTTGCTGTGAGTGACTTCTTGATAACGGTGACGTGTACTCCAATAAACATAGGAACTGCTCTTGCTAAATATTGGGTTCTTGGGAGATTTGCATGCAAAGCAATGCCGTTCATGACCAACCTATCCGTAGCTTCAAGTTCCTTGACACTCTGCTGTATCGCATTAGACCGTTACAATGCTATTGTCCATCCTTTCAAGCTTCATCTCAACGCTGCCAAGAGCCCGAGAAGAGCTGCCGCGATCCTAGTAGTAGTGTGGACAATCTCCATCTCGGCAAGTGTCCCCTATGCCCTGCTTTACAACATTTACGACATCTGCAAAGATGAGGACTGTGCGTCCATCAGTCACTTCTGTTACGGATCTGACCAAGGACTCCTCTCCTCTCTGGAGATCTGGATGACCCTTCTGGTCTTGCTCGTGCTTCCTTTGTCCATCATAGCGATCACTTATGGCATCGTGTCCTGGAAGCTTTGGTCAAAGCCCGCCATTGGCACCCATATACCTTCAGCAGAAGACGTGAGGACCCGTTACAAGAAGAAGGCGGTGAAGATGATGATCCTTGTCGTAGTCCTGTTCGTCTGTTGCTGGACTCCTCTCCTGGTCTTTGATGTGGTTGGGAAGGAAGAGGAACTGAAAGCGTCCAAAGGAAATCTCATCCTCAAGTACTACCTGCAGTGGTTTGCTCTCAGCAGTGCCTGTTACAACCCCATCATCTACGCCTTCATGAACGAGAGATTCAGGAAGAACTTCGCCAAGATTCTGACTTGTAGGAGGGTGAGGGTGGGTACGTTACGTCAGCAGGTTGAGACGGTTCGAGTCTCTCCGCCTCGGGACAGTGGGAACCAGACTTTGGAGGAAACATCTGACAAATTGTGAATTGTGGGAATATTGCAAATTCATTGGACCTGATGATTTCGTAATGCTCGTGCATTCTGGAATTTACTTTATCGTTTGAGGAGGAGTTAATTTCAGCTAGCTAGATTGCAACTTCCCAATGCAAGGCATAACACTTGCCAGTTTACTTGCTGATTTAGGCTTTGCAGTATGTCCTTAATATCTCTGTGCTTGGAATTCCGGGCCCACTATGCATTTCAGGTGCATTCCAACATCTTGGCACAACAAAGCGAGGGAAATACTGCAAGGCTTAAATCAGCCAATAATGGAGACTGGCAAGAGTTGCGTTTGGACGTTAAGGCTAGACTGTGGAGTATACATCTGTGCTCCGTTCCATAACAGCGAGCGCTTATAATCGCTCATTGATTGCTCAATGTAGCGCTTAAGTAGCGCTCAAGTAGCGCTCATTCTCTCCTGAACGACACGGTGCAAAACCTCAAAGTTCGCTCGCTTTGCTACGTAGCGCTACATTGAGCAATCGCGTTCAAGAGAGGTTGAAAAGTAATCGCTAATTGAACAATTACTTTTCAACCTCTCTTGAACACGGCCCTGATACACGGTGATTAGTTGGAATATTGTAATTATATCTTCTGATGGAAAACATTCATGATACAACTTGGTAGAACAGAATTAAATCTTTTCGGATTTAATTGCAACCAAATTATGGCGGAAATATCTCATAAATTGTGAAAAGTAAGAACATTGCAGATTTAGATTTTTATCTTGTTTGTCCATAGTTGAATTGACTTTGAAGAATTAATTTAAGCCTGACCATGGGATTTTACATCTGATAAGTTGTGACTAGGAATGCTGTAATGTTTAAGCGTGATGTATTCCCGTTATGCAATTCTTTGGTTGGACACCCAAAACATAAGTGTTGGGGAATTAAATTTTTTATTTCGACTTGAACACTTCGTAATGTCATTTAGCATTATCTCACCATACAATGTTAATCAATGAGTTAAAAAGAATCATACACTGTCGGCCAAAAGAAACGCCTACCAGATATCTTATCAGATTTCGTACTACGAACAGTTTAGCAACATTATAGTATTATGAAGTTGAATCAATTCTGCAAAATATATTAAAATTTCAGAAGTTGTCATGTCACAAAGAATGGCGGTTGTTGAAATGAGACAATAGAAATTGTTTTCAGTGCTTGATCAGACCATTTTAAACAAATTTTCATACAACCACGCGCAACTATAGAGGCATGCAATTAAAGTGGTGATGACGCTACAGATGTACGTGGTAACGGTGCGCACGTGAATCAACCGGAAATAGCGGTCTTCATTGGGCGTGTTTTTCATGAATGTCATTGACTCGAATCACAGTTTTTCCACGATTTCAATGGACTTTTCTATTAATTATTTTTTCAGCATAACGTGGAGACCACCATTCATTATATTTCAGAAATTATTACATCTTTCATTTAAAGGAAAATCAAGTAGGCGTTTCTTTTGGCCGTCAATGTATGCATCAGGGATACGTAGCAAGGACATGTTTGTAGGTAGGTGTATGTTCGCACATTGTCGCTCAACCGTTATACTAACGTCTCATAAAACTACATATATATTGTTTCCAATAACAATAGATCATGTTTATTGTGTATGCTTTATTCTTATAAACCCACAAACCATTCTGATGTTAGTGGACCATTATTGATTTAGATTTTGTTACATGATTTTGATTGAACAGTGGATTACACTGCAGTATTTGGTTTTGAAAGTATGGAAAAGCAATATAAGTGCGTTGGAAGTTAGTCGTACAGAGGAATTACAGGGCTCCGTTCCATAACAGCAAGCGCTTTTAATCGCTCATTGATTGCTCAATGTAGCGCTCATTCTCTCCTGAACGACACGGTGCAAAACCTCAAAGTTCGCTCGCATTGCTACGTAGCGCTACATTAAGCAATTGCGTTTAAGAGAAGTTTAAAAGTAATCACTAATTGAGCGATTACTTTGGAACCTCTCTTAAACACGGCCCAGGTCTAGTCTCTGAATGTCGAGATCCTTTGCTTGACATTACAGAGATTAAGGGTTCGAATTCTACTTAAAAATTTAAGATCTAGTTACCTCTTTCACTTTCGTTCATGAATTTGGCGTGATGTCCATTATATTATACTTGTGACTTAAATAATATAGTTTCAAGTTGTTTTTTCAAAACATTATCTGTTCAAATTTCTGAGAAACGAGTTTTAGGAAATCGTTTTCGAATCTCCTGAACTGGAAGAGAAAAAAACGTCAAAAAGGGCTTTTTTGCTTGTTTTATGACGTCCTACAGTAATGATACGTCACCAAATTTATGTTCAAGATATGGTGACAACATCTCATACTAATATAATTTCTATATTTCATAAAAGTTTACCTTAAATAGCAAACATTATATCAAGAAAACCCTTTTGACATAACAATTTCAGCATCCCATGTGTGTTTGAACCGATAGAAAAATATTACGTATCATAATGTCATAAAATGAAATTTTGTATATCTCTTTAATTCCCTTCATGCATTCTGATACGACCCCCGTATTTTCAGCAACAACCGGACTCCGTTCCATAACAGCGAGCGCTTATAATCGCTCATTGATTGCTCAATGTAGCGCTCAGGTAACGCGCATTCTCTCTTGAACGACACGGTGCAAATTCCCCGAAGTTTGCTCGCCTTGCTACGTAGCGCTACATTGAGCAATCGCGTTCAAGAGAGGTTTAAAAGTAATCGCTCATTGAGCGATTACTTTGAAACCTCTCTTGAACACGACCATGTTTAGTTCAGCAAATGCTACCTGTAAGTATACAGGTGCGCTCCGATTCAACATTATCAACAATCGCATAGAAAATCATGTTACCAATAAGTGTTTTACATTCAATTCCAAATTAAATGACTAAAAAATCATTTCTTAGTTTTTAAGAACTAACACTGAGGTAAATATTGTAAGATCACATAAGTCTACAGATTCACTCCGGGTGTTCGCGCATCGCATTTATCGACAAGGGAATTTGGAATGTATGAAATATGTATATGCATATTCAAGAAATATATTGTTATTTAAACAAAAACAACAAATACTTGAATGATCTAGATACATTTATTGTTAAAACTATATAATATGGAAATTAAAACGAAGCACTTAAACTAAAATACTGGGCATAAGAAAGTACACTCCTCAGTTGGTTTTGATAAATTCAATATTTTAAATAAGATGCATTTGATTATGGCACGATACAATCACACTTTTTTTGTAGTAGTTTGAATGAATTAATTGGTGACTTTTACATTTTATTTAAACTAACCTTCTTTAATGTAGACAGGGGTAAAAACAGAACTTACACCAACATGAACCCTACCATGTTTACAATGTTGTAAATGGGTGCAGAATGCGACACATTTATTGCTTTTCTCATAGAATGTCGATGAACAGTTTTGTGTTTTATCAAAACTAAGTTTTAAAGATTTGTTTTATTTAAAAAAATGAAAATAAAAAACACGTAGAAGTATTCTTTGACCGATGACTAAACACCTGCACTATTCAGTTTTAGAATACAACGTTGAAAACTTAAAGGGGCAGTAGCACGTTTTTTCGCTCAAATAAGTCGATGAAACGTATTTGAAAAATAATGTCACCAATGGTAAAACACCCTTCTCTCCTCAGAAAATCAAGTTAAAAGATGGGTGTACATTGGTTCCGTAAAGACATGGGAATCTTTTATATCCTTTGAAATAATAAAATGTGTCCACAATAAAATGGCTGCCATGCAAGTTTTGCATATACGCAACACCGTTATTACCAATACGGATAATTGGTTTGTGTAATAAGATGTTTTAACCTCTAAAGTAAATATAAATGACATGAACTATCATTAAAAATGGGAAATTTAAAAAAATTAAAATTTGCAAAAAACGTACTACTGCCCCTTTAAGATATTTTTAATTGAATATAATACATATAATAAAACCAACTGAGGTGTATAATAATCATGAAAGTATAATAAACAGCCATACATTTCAATATTCAAAGGTAGCAATGAAGCAACGCCCTACTTCAGCGACACTAACGTTAATTATCTATACAATAAGTAGTTACTTACATAATATATATGTGTGTTCATGGAGTAAATTATATTAATGAATTAGTTCTGTATTGTTCAAAATGAAGGTCAAAGGTAGATTGTCAGCGCACGTTCACAGTCGTTTTGTCCCAGTTTATCTCTTATTGGCCCAGTTTTTCTCTTATTGGCCCAGTTTGTCTCTTATTGACAAAGTTTGTCTCTTATTGACCCAGTTTGTCTCTTATTGGCCCAGTTTGTCTCTTATTGGCCAAGTTTGTCTCTTATTGACACAGTTTGTCTCTTATTGACCCAGTTTGTCTCTTATTGACCCAGTTCTTCTCATTGGCCCAGTTTTTCTCTTATTGGCCCAGTTTGTCTCTTATTGGCCCAGTTTTTCTCCTATTGGCCGATTTTTCTCCTATTGGTCCAGTTTTTCTCGTATTTCCCATTACTCCTCGTGTTTGCCCAGTTTTCCTATTTTAGTCCATTGGTCGTATTATGTCGTCTATACAGTAAATAGTTCACTAATTAATGCTAACGATTAGCTTGACTGTTAATTAATTGGATATGTAATACATTATACGCAACATCAATACCGGTTTAAAAAGGATGCCATATCCTTTATTTAAGAAATAGATTTCATAATGTGTTTGTTCATTGGCTTACAAACGGTTTGAAAGGTGCAAGTTAAACTGGTATAAATGCCGGAGCTTGTCGGAACTTTCAAACCAAATGTGATTTCAAAACACATGTACCATTTTCGGGACGGACTGACAGCCAGATTGCGCCACGATATAAACCCCCTTCGATTTTACCAGGGGGTTAGAATATAAGTTGATATAAACAAACAATTAAAAATGGTTTAGTAATGTCCGTTACAATATCTCGAGTTACCCATACCCCTCCCCCACCCCAGGTTATATATCATAAGCAAACTTCAAACAAACGCTGAAGGGAGACGTTGCACCATTCTTACCAGACTAATATAAGCT
This sequence comes from Gibbula magus, assembly GCA_936450465.1. Taxonomy (NCBI): domain Eukaryota; kingdom Metazoa; phylum Mollusca; class Gastropoda; order Trochida; family Trochidae; genus Gibbula; species Gibbula magus. The sequence continues at coordinate 84,349,057 of OW388290.1, forward strand.
AGATAAAACGAGAGGCCTCCAATGAAAGTCTAAATCATGAACACTTAGATACAATGACAATCATGTACGTGAGATTAACAACAATTCAACAATATTTAAGCATAAATGATGTAATGGAAACGAATGTAAATGAAGAATACCTAGCTGGAAAAATGGAACAAAAATCATTTAAATTTGTTTCTTTGTCAAATATACTCACGTTCAAAAGAACCTTCCCACTCAATTTGAAAGCTCGTAATATAAATACAAGGTCTAAGTTTAGAATCAGTGGATAAACATCTTTCATGTTTTTTCATTCGATCTTACAAAGAGTTCATGAAACCACACAACACATAATCGATATATATGACGTTTTGAAAATAGGTGGTATCCAAAGGAACAGTTTTTAAAAGTTCATGGCAATAACCAGTATTTTTAAAGTGGGAAGTTGCTTTTGTTCTTCAGCATAAATTAGAGGGAAAGTAAATTTAGTAGACATGTAAATGAGTTAAACCAAGCTGACTCCGTCCTTTCCATGATACATTGACACATGGACAGATTCTCGTTACATATCATACAAATAATATGTAATATTCCCAAATATAACACTGTTACATTTGTTCACTGTCTATGGTTGTGAGGAGAGTGCTAGAGATATACGCTTTAACTCATTTGAAAGAGACAACAGACAGACAGACAGGCATTTTGTTCAGTAAAAGGCCACTGGCCCAAAATACACACATTATCACACATATATTGCTTGATCTTTACACAAAGTATCAGTTTTTTTTTAATAAAACATAATCTTAATTGTTATTTATGACATTAAAAGAAAGAAAGGGACAAGTCCGATATGAATATATTGAACTTTGTCGTCATCTTTTGACAATACATCTTCCCATGACTATTGGTTTTGGAGAAGAGGTCGTTTAATGTATGTGACGCCCAAAGGGTACAGGGCCAAATGTACACGGATCTGCTAGGTTTAAGATACCTCGGAGTTTGGACACCCTGCCACAACACTTTATTTGAGGTTACGACCAAGTGTTTATACTTCAATCTCCGTGTAACAAATATGTTGTTCAGAAAAATAGCTTCCTATAGCCATTGGTTTCAGAGAGGAGTCTAAAGGGAAATGTCTGCTGTGCCCATATTTGAGAGGGGAGAGTTCCCAGTTTGCCACCACTTGCCACCTTCCTATTGTTCTCGGTAGTAAAATAGGTCATGGGTGCTGATGAGTAAGACAACAGAGGACGCAGGGAGTCTTCTAAAAAGTTACACATCTCTCATTATTGTTATTTATCATATATATTGCATATAGAAAGATAGCAAACAATTCTTGAGAGGGAGCAGGACCAAATGTACAAACTAGTATCCCTTAGGTACAAGGTACAAGGTACAAGGTACAAGGTACAAGGTACAAGGTACAAGGTACAACTTTCGGGAGCAACGTGTCTGGAGATGACACAAATGTGAAAAGTTCAGTCTCAGTTATGAATATGATATCTCCCGTTTGCCATTGTTTTTGGAGATTTTGAAGGTTTTAGAGATATTGTTTGTGACCAAATGAACAAAATAAATCCCCTGTAGGTACACCCAACAAACTCACATACGAGGAGGGTACGGGCAAATGTACATTCTTCAATCTCCGGAAAACATAAACTTCCTAGGTTGGTCATACCATAAGTCTATCGTGCAATATGGATATGATGAGCTAAAATTAAAATATCAATTCAGACCTGCGGGGCAACCGCCCAAACAAATCAATATAGGTCAAACAACGTATATTGTCAATATGTAAATATTGAAGTTTTAAATGTACATTTGATAAATGTAACACAATTTGAAAAAATGCCATTTACTACAGTTAATAGCTTAATGAACAAACACTCATTTGACTGTAACAGTAACAAAGAGCCATCGAGAATGTTGATAGACATACCGAAAATTTTCTAAAAATCTATCTCATTGATATAAATACACTTAATTTTTCGCAGATTTTTTCCACTCAAAATAAGAAATCGAAGTTGTTAGTGAAGGTGATTACCAATCTAAATGTATGTAGGTTAAGTCTATTAAAACAAGAGAGTTTATGAGTGCTCAAAGCAATTGAAGTATACAGTTTTTGGCGTATTCAATTATGTAGTTCCAACAGTTTAGCCAACTAGTTATTTTGCTTGAATTGTATAATCAATGAGAATATATACATAATATGTGCGTCATAGTATACTGGTATACATCCTCGGTTACCCATGGTTTTATATATGCTCCGTTACTCTCCACGAAGTAACGGAGCATATATAAAACCATGGATATAGTGAAGAGTAACTATATCACCCAGTGATATGGTGGAGAGTAACGGAGCATATATAAAACCATGGTTAACCAAGGATGGCTGGTATAATAATAATACAAATATCATTTAACCGCGGGTAAATTGTCAATAATTTGTTATATGCACAGGACATTTAGTAACATGTCAATATAACAATTGTCACATTCAGTATTGTGTGACAAGGCACGAAAACAGTCAAGAAGCATGAGATTTTCGTGGAGTTGCTATAGCGACTATTGCGAATGGACAAGCCTTCGTGCCTCGGAAAGGCCACCCTATCTCAGGGTATTACGTATACGCTTCGTTCCACTTATATATACCCTGGGTGCAAACCCACATAAACATTCGCGCTGTGACCTCTGAGATAGAAAGTATCTGAAAATAGACGACCATGGACCGTGCTTAAACGGCGACTCGGCAATATAAAGACGGATCACAGTGGAAATTATACAGATTCCCGAAAAGATTCATTGAAGTTTACCACACTTGCTTTGATGAATGCAAATATCATTTCAGGATAAAATGTGCATGATCTGCTGTAATGATCTCAACCGTATAGTTAACTTAGACTCGGAGGTAAATACCCTTTGTCCATCTATTAAACTAAACGGTACTTTGTCCAGCAGTGATTATACTAAACGGCACTTTGCCCCAAAATGAAATTATATTTGGCGGGACTTCTGAAATTTATATTTTATACTTCCCGGGCCGACACCGACTCGGACATGATAACCATTGTCGGTGACTTGAGGAAAGGCGGAAGAGGGGAAGCCAACTGCAGGATCAGGACCAAAGGTTGTTGGCTGAAATTTTATCGCAAACAATGGCAATAAAATGATTTGATTGGCTGGATCAGAGGTCACAGCGCGAAGGTGTATGTGGGGCTTGCACTCAGGATATAAGGCGGATAGCGCAGTGGTTAACGTGTTCGGCTTCGGATCAAGAGGTCCGGGGTTCGAATCCCGCCAGGGGCAAGGCAACTTTGTCTGCAGTAGAGAACTGTTCTACAAGCAGTCAGGTTTGGGTGTAATGCTACACTGAATTTCAGCGTAGTACCACCCATGGTTCGCTAGTTCCAGCCGCTGCTCGCAGGTTTCACCGCAGTGCATAGCCGCATAGCGTTGCGGGCTTTCTCCCTGCCGTAATACTAGCAGCCGCGATATAAGTGAAATACTTTTGAAAGCGGCGTTAAACCCCAACTCACTCACTCAGGATATAAATAAGTGGAGCGGGGCGTGTACGTTTTACCCAGAGACAGGATGCGGGAAGGCTTGCTATTGTGTAGTACGACTTAAGCAAGAAAGGGAATCCCGTTTATTTGACGTCATATTCTATTGACGTGCGTTAATCGAGAGGTCTTCTCTTTGAAACCAGATTTCATCGGATTACCGTGATATGAAAATTACATATCATATGTCATGTTGTACATACAATATTTCTCTAGCGATTGGTGTAATAAGTAGGCTTTCAAACATATTTTTATTTATTACTAACATACTCGATGGCTCTTTAAACACTCATTTATGAAAATGGAAATGTATGGTTTTGTAAACATTTGTTCAAGGGAGGCCTCCCGTTGTTACAATGTCACTCTGATTAAATATGTTGATATGTACACTACACAGGTTAACTATGAGTAAGGGAAGCACATGTATGTTTCTATTTGACCTATATCATGCTTGTATAAGTATCATATCCCATATATGCCGGATGTACCAGACTTTTAACTTAACAGGAGGAAATATAAGGAAAATTGCAACACATAATCTAAGGAAAGAATATAGTTTGAATTGAAAAGTGAATAAATTCGTCAACAATGGTGTAATCAAAATACATTATCAGAAATTAAAACTGTTCGATAAATCTTAACTTATTTAATTGTGTATGTAAAGGTTTTGTAAAATATTACTACCTACTAAAATATAATAACTGTTCACGAATGGATCGAAATTCGACAGTAAACGAAAAAGCTTTTTAAGGATCGGTTTGGTACTCTAGATACAAGGTACGAATTAGTTGTAAAGTTTAGCAAAAGTCTTCCCTTGTTTTTATGAGAAATCTTAGTGATCTTAGTGATAGTGATAATGTAACAAATGACAAAGCTAACTGCGAGATAGTTCTATTCTCTGAGCATGAACATAGATACTCTGTCATCAATAAAAAAAACCATTATGTCAGCAACCTGCTGAACGAATTTGCTACAAAAACATTTCGTATAGTATTTACTAAAATTTGGACAGAAGTGCTTACATGTATCTTACATAATACAACACTGATATCAGTCTGATTAAATCATCCCTTTCAAAGAATAATATCTTAAATAATATAATATCTTAAAGGTTAGATGTCATGACACATTCGGATTCATTAAAATGGGATTTCAATTTGACAATTGCTCGAGTTTAAATTTCTGAAATCGACCCGTAAATTACTTATATACGGCTTGTTGAAAAAACCCTCTAATTTAGCCCCTGCGGCCAAAATGAAATTCTGCGGGGTTGTGGTCCCAGAAGCGATGACTTCTGTGACGTCACTGGAGTAATCTCATATATGAGAACATTGAGAACAAACCACAGAGCTGGTTCGAATCCTGGCAAATGTTACATTTTATTCTTGTTTACTTAAAGGGTCAGTAGCACGTTTTTTTTCAAATTTTATTTTTTCAAATTTCTCATTTATAATGATAGTTTATGTCATTTATATTTTAATCGGACTAAGATCGTTATGAAACTATTCATGTACCTAATTACCTAAATTAACTATTATTGCGCTTTCTTCCTAAACGGCTCAGTCACATACCTTCCAACCATCTGGGAATAAATGGAGGATACTAAACCAACTTCCATTTAATATCATTTTTGATAAACGATTAATTATTTGGTATCAAACGAGCGGGAACGACAGAAATGTATGCGATTGAAGGAAGTTTAGCATTTTGTTTATTACTCGCCCACAACAGCCTTGAGCAGGACACAGAAACTCGATATTGTGATCAGAATGTAGGTAAATGTAGGTAAAAACTACACCCTATATACAAATAGACCAAATGAGCAGCCGCAAATATTGCTGCTGATCTCGATTAGGTCCGATTCCAGACAGAATTGTTACTAATCAATCGGTGACATAAACAAAACTAAACGCACCTATCTCTCAAGTATACATTTCCCCACAAAACCTGGTCTATTTCAAGCAAATGTCACTCCTTTATTCAACTCTATTACTCTTCAAACTCCTAATTTTTACGCTAAAAACCGATGAAGTATTTGCAGTGAAAACATGGTGATTGCTGGTGTTTATTTTTACGAAATACTCAATATTTCGTGCGGCGTAACGTTCGCCTCAGAGCTTTTTAGGGTTGATTTTCGAGTTTGAAGAGATATTAAATGTGTTCAAACGGGTGACGCGTGACGAAAATAAACCATGTTTTGTGAGGAAATGTATAGTTGAAAGGTGCCTGTGTTTAATTTTGATTATCACGGATTTATTAGCGTAAAATTCTGCCTGAAATCGAACCGAGTCGAGATCGAGAGCAATGAGTGTGGTAGCTCCCTGGTGTATTTGTATACAGGGTGGAGTTTTTACCTTCATTTTACCTTTATCTTAATTACGATATCGAGTTTCTGACTTTCTGTGCGAATTTCAATATTCGTGTGTTCCCAATTATTAACGTACATGTATGGGTTATACAAACGACAGAGTGTCTTTCCCAAGTTGTATCAAATTGTTAATTTTCCCGACAAGGCTCGATAATGAAATAATTGAACTCAGGAAAGATAATCGGTCTTTCAAAGTTACGCGTTATTTATTGTCGAAATAAATAATACACTGCAATATCTATCTATGGACGAGTTATAATCCATTATATTCCATCGGGGTCGTTTTAAAGATTAGTGAAACTCGAGCTTGTTGAAGAAGACTACCTACAGAAAAATCATAAAAGATCTGATGAAATGCATTTTTCTCAAGAATGACAGATGATTACCTCTACGTATATTGTATATCGGAATCAATTGAGCATAAACTCGAGACAATATACACTTGCAATTGAAAATTAAGACAATTTTAAATCACCCATTTTAACACTACCGCAGTGAGTTTTAGCAGTCATTTTGAAAATGCTCATGGAGGCGTGACTGTGATAAGCGGCAGACGGGGCCGGCTAGACAGCTACTCCGCCGAGTCTCGTTAATTAATTAATGATGATTATCACTGCCGCTAAATGAATTTATTAGGTGTATTACATCGCCAAAAAGACATGTTAATGTAATAATTGTGTAATTGTCATCTGCGGAATTACCTAGTTGGATATCTAAACATTCGATATATGGGAAATTTAGATTGTTTTATTGAAGATTTCTTTGTGAAATTTACAATCAAAATGTTGCGAAATTACGTTGAATTATGACTATCGCCGAAAAACAGATTCCTCCAGATACGTCACAGAAGTCATCCCTTCACGGGCCACACCCCCGCAGACTTTCATTCTGGTCGCCGGGGCTAAATCAGGCGGTTTCTTAAAAAGCCGTATATAAGTAATTTATGGACCGATTTCAGAAATTTAAAGTCGAGCAAGTGTCAAATTGTCATCCAATTTTAATGAATCCGATTTGGACCATATGTCATTTCATCTATCCTTTAAAAGGAGGGTTCTGTTGGGGTATTTTTGGTGGAAACGAAATTCAAGAGGATATTCCCGTTTACACATTTATCCCATGAATCCGATATGGACCAGATGTCATTGCATCTATCCTTTCAGGGCACAATTGCACACTTTTGAAAGTAAATTTGTTAATTTTAGACATACATCTATATGTTTAAATCTCTGTTGATGTAATAAAATAATTGAAAGATTTGAATTATTACAATTATAGCCTTCCCTTAAGTGTCCCCTTTCCCTAGTTCACCTTAGAAACATCACTGAACAATTCATCAGTTTTGCCTGAAAAATAGACTGAATATACTAAAATACATCTACATGATAATTGGCAGTATACCAAATGATGCCCTGGTAACAAGCCCTACACTTCAAAAAGACAAAATGCAAACTGTTGCCATGACAACAAATTAGACTGAAAGATACTCAAACCTCAACGTGATGTGGTTTGACAGTACACCAAATTTGGTGAAGATGAGTAAATTAGTTTTAGAATTTTGCCATGGAAACTAATCCTTCTTTTAAAAAAAACAAAATTTAAATTGTTGCCACGGAAACAGAAACAAATTAGACAAATTACTGAAACCCCCGATTGCACATCTACATGATATGGATTTGCAGTATATATACAATTTGGTGAAAATGAGTCAAGTAGATTTAGAATTATGCCCTGGAAACAAACCCTACCCTAGCTACAAGAAGACAAAATCTATTTTGTTGCCAAGGAAACAGACAAAAAATTAGACAAAATACTTAAACCCTTAATTGTACATCTACATACTATGGATTCGTAGTATACAAAATTTGGTGAAGATGGGTCAAGTAGATATAGAAGTATATATGTCCAAGAAACTAACCCTATCCTTAAAAAAGACGAAGTCTAAATTGTTGCCATGGAAACTGAAAGAATGACATTTTTTTAAAGCTGAAATCTCTAAAAGCTCGTCTACATAATATGGATTGGCAGTATAACGAATTTATCGAAGATTGGGATCATTAAGGTCATAAATGTCATTAAGGTCATTATGATCGTGCAACAACACTACCATCTAAAAAGAAAAAGTTAAAATTGTTGCCATGGAAACTGAAAAATAGCCTTTACATTTTGATTTTAGGGAAGGGATGTGCAATTGTGCCATTTAATCGTGAAATGTTAATGGTGAAAGAATTAAGATAATGACGAAAGGTAGATTGGATGTCAGACATTATGAATGTGGTATTTAAAAAATATTTTGACCTACTTTACTCAAACATATTTACTCAAAACCTGACCACTTAATTACTGTCCAAAATTTAGTAATATACAGAAAAAACATTTAAAAACGTTCTTATATACCATAGGCCGTGCTGTAAATACCCCTCTACTATGCTAGAGAGATTATTTTTTAAATTATTTAGCTATCAAATATATGCTCAATATTAAATTAAATTTAGAATTAAAAAAACACGTGAAGGTATAAAATGAATTATTAAAAGGATATAAGAAAATCATATATTTTTATGAAGCAAAACGATAAACGTAAATAATATAAAATAGGAATGCCTATTCAGTTATTGGAAGAAAATAATGCAACATAAAGGTATAGTTAAAATCTTCAAAGTGTAAATTTTTAAATACTGTCATCAATATAAAACATGTTTTGACACTCTTTTTAACATAAGTCAGTAGATTCCTATAATTTATCCTACACAATTTTTTTCTATTATAAAGTATTTTCTCAATCTAGTTATCTTTCAGTTTTTTCCTAATTTCTGGAAGACCTAACGCCGACTTAAATTATTATTTATTCCAGTAAAGAGTTGGTAAACAGTTACTGTTGAATTTTACTTCATTTTGTACATAAGTGTAAAGAAATATTGATCTATCTTATAGTATGAGGTAAACCTCAGAAAATTCAGAAATCAATATTTTCCAGTGTTAACTTTTTTTTACGTTTTGTGCTTTTAGTGTAACGATACATAGGAATATATTAGTTATATTAATGTTCTATATCTTCGATATACTGTTGAACTATATTCCTGATCAACTATTTCGTAATATGAATGTGAACATGTGCTCCCCTTACAGGCAAACATTATGAATTATACTTAAAGTCACATAGAGTATGTTCAGGTCTTTAAAGGGCATTTATAAGTGGTATACATAAGAACAGGAATATTTTCTGGATAACAACTTCTTCTGAAAATTAGTTTTTTCACATTAAACAAGGTGTTCTCCAGAAAATCTTCCTGTTCATTGAGTATGTTCTTAGAATCACATATGTCAAAAATTATCATTGCTAATTTATCGTGACTGCTTATTGTTTCTTGACATTACAGTTTAAATCCTCATCGGTTCAGTACAGTGACAATATCAGGATTCATGATGTAGATGGAAAACCGGACAACTTATCTTTAAGACAGATTTCAGTTGATAGTGTTTAAATCGGCTGCATCACGTTTTGTAATGGAAATAAAGAGATCTAAAAAAAATAGAAACGAAATGTCACCAATTGCAAAAACAACATCCTCAGTCAATAAATAGAATTCTAAAATGAATGGTTATGATTCGGTTAAGTAACGAGGATCCATTTCCATTATAAAAAGGGTTTCACATTAAAATGGCCGCTAGCAGTTTTCGTTTTATATGTAACACTGTTTTCTACGACTACGGATAATCGAGTCATGTATTTGGCTGTTTTGCCCTGTTAAGTAAAGACACGCTGCATAAACTTTTATATAAATGGCAAATATGAACACTACACTGCTTTCAAAAGGGCATATAACTGGTATAACTGGTATAAATTTTTATATGTAAATTGGATATGTAATTTCTGCATGTAAGTAAAGTCGTTTCCCATAAGTAATTGTCTTATTACGTCTTAAACGTTTTGGTGAATAAGTGAGTCGAGTGAGATGATTTTAATTGATATCAGCCCATAATGGTATTTTGGCAGTATGAAAGCCAAAATTTCTTTTTTAAATTACTCTATGTCACTTTAAATTGTGATATCAATATAGGTAGAATTTCATAATGATTTGCCATATTGGCACAGATAATCTTCTAACAATTCATATTTTTAAACTAAATACAGCGGTAAAAGAGTACCTCTCAGATCCCTCGCATATAGCAGGGACCTGTATATAATGTCCCTGCATATATAGTGAGACCAAGTGATTTTCAATCTCTGGCAATTTCTCCAAATTCACAAGTATAAGGTTTTTTTTAAATGTTCCCAATTTGAAACACAGAAGTTTAAGTTTTAACTTTGTGTACACTTATATTATATTATACTCATGTTATTTCTTTCTGAAATATAAGTTTTAATATGTTCGAGGTTTCTTTCACCGCTCAGTATATACAAATATGTCTATCTACAAAATGTAGATCATCAACTAAACACAGAACCGATCAAACATCAAGCAACCCATGATCATTTCGCAATTGCAAATCGTCGGAAGCTGAAAAATACGATAATAATCAAATTGTTAAGTGAAAAGAATATATAAAAAAACATCAATAGTTTTGCAATCACAATTTTAAGTGTCCTGAACATGTACCATAATCACAAGTTATTGCATCATAAACTTTCATAAACATTTCATATTACATCATTTAAACCTCGGAGGTTCCATACATATGTTACTTCAAAGGGTTTATGTCCACTATCAAACCCAAATCGTTTACAATTCATGATAACATGAGTTTCACATCACAAAACATACACATTTATATAATTGTCTATGTTTCGCATAACATTGAACTATCGTTCCGCCCATTTAAAGGTTATTGTCACCCATTGCATTAAAAATACATGTCTTTGATAGTCTGTATCTCGACATTGTAAAACACAAATACTGTATGAATTGTTAAAACATATTCAAGTTAATATTGATATTGCAACTACAAACAAATATATCAGGTCAAAATGAAAATATACACTTAAAAGTATGACATCCAAAAATCTATGTATCGTGCTAATTATCCACAACATCAGTAATGACATATCTTTGTCAAATGCAATACCTTCACAATTATTTTCAGAAAGTATACATTTACAAAATATCAACTTCCCTACGCAAGGCAAAGCTCTTGCCAGTCTTCACAACTAGCTGATTAAGCCTTGCAGAATTCCCCTCACTTTTCCGTGCTGAGATAGTGATGCGCTTCACCTCAAATACATAGTGGGCTCTGAATTCCTAGCACGGAAACCTTGAGGAAATGAGGCAAGGCTCTATTCAGCACTGAGTGAGTGATAGAGACGTGCAGGACTTATGCCTTACGAAGGGAAGTTGAAACATATGACACACACCAATAAGTAGCAATTAAAATATATATTACATCATAAATGATACAAACCTTCATCATGAGTCTCCTGCTGAGGATATTTCAGCTTTCTTTTGCACTTATTTCTCTTTGACTTGTACAATAAAGGGATAGCAACCAGAGCGACGGCTACAAGAGCAGACATCAGAACAATAGCCATAATTTCTCCAGCTGACAGAGTATCCGAAACTGAAAACGGAATTAATAACCACGTGAACGTTTAAAGGGAGAATATTTCTATTCGTTAGTATATAATGACCTTTTTGTACAGTAATGGCTGTTTGTCAGAGTGATAACATCTAAAGCATTGTCATAATGAACCAGTATCAATGATTCATCGTTAAAAGAGAAGTTATTATTCGGGAACAGTGTACGCATGTAGAGTTTATCTCCACCCATGTACCGTACATTTTCTTGTAAAGTATTGGTATCTCATTAGCATTTATTTTATCTTATGTCTACGGACGTCTATGAATGCACCGCCTTTCAATATTCATATCAATTCTATTATATATATATATATATATATATATATATATATATATATATATATAACGATATTTTGGGACATTTGTAAAGTGAAACTTGATTACCAACATTACTCGAACAGTTCATAGCAGAACAGCGATGTGGCATTGTTGTAAAGCGGAGATATAACAGATTTACTGACCGATTCCCCAGTGTTGCCTTGTTGTAGTCATTGTAAATAGTAAGTGAATGTTTACACCCCGTCCCTTCACGTATTCACTTCCGGTTACCTTCCAACCCTCTAAGCCCCGCCCTATTTTTCGTTTGTTGTTCACGGGAGAAAAGCAGACGATTTTTTTTATACAATCTTTAAGTCGCTCTAGTTTAATATAGGAACAACATATTGCTGTTTGTGGGGTCTCGTTTTTCACAAAATAGTCTAAAGAACCAATTGCAGTTAATAATTCAATAGAAAATAATATATTTCGGCTTTCCTTTAAGGAAGGGGCATCTAAGGGCGGATACAGAGGTGGTGATTTTTTCAAAATTTTAAACTTTGTCTTACATAAATGCAAAGAGCTCTTATTGCAGTAGCATTAACAATACTTATGTAAACTACAATAAGGATTGTGTGTTTTTAAAGTTCCAAATTTAAATATCTTACTATTTTTTTGTGCACACTCACTTTCATAATTGAAATTTATTTGAACTGAATTGGGGGATATATTAACTGTATTTCCTATTCAATTGAATTGTAATAGAGAATTTATTTCATAAAAATGAGTTAAAATGTATTTCATGTACGCACCTGGGGTAGGCCCTGGTGGATTGCAGCTGTCTGTACACTCTACAGGTATATCCTGCACGTATATGTAGGGACAGAGCTGCCGACACATCTCACACTTCTCCACTACATCGTCCCAATATGTACCAGATGGACATCGGGGTTGGTCTGAAACAGAAAGGGGGCATTAAAGAGGCTCTTCTGTCGCTGATTATCAGCCATGTTGCTTTTTTGCAAAACGTCAAATGTAAAACGCTGTATTTTCACTAATTATTTTTCAAAATAATGAAATATATGCATTGATGGAATATTCAGAAAGTAACACTATATCATTAAACTAATCAATAATGTCGTGTTGTGCCGTAAGGATTATTCCAAACCGTATTTCCCGAAATATGCGCAAAATATGCGCGAAACAATATTCGCGAAATATGCGCGAAACACAATATTCGCGAAATGTCTCTGAAATGCGCGCGGCGAACACGGTGTACTTAATTTTGTACAGTAGTGTAGGTGGACCTAGGGAGGCAGGAAGGGGGTCATATACTGTAAAGGAGGGAAGAGTTACACCCAGGAGGTTATGGTCGCATTACGATGCAAAGATGGGGAATAAGGGTGGACTGATGGTTCGAACCCATCGAGCTGTCCCCTGGATCCGCCACTGGTTAATGCTATCGGGCTTCTTATTTTGGAAACGAAAAACGAAATTCATGTTTAATCATACATGTTATAAATACATGATTTTTTATAACGAAGTCCAGTTGAAACATACAAGTGATGGTAAATCATACAAAGAATAGCGCATATTCAATTAAATAGAAAAACATAAGAACACATTCACATTGTGGGAATCTTGTAACGCCATAACACGACACTGTGGACCAATCTAATGATTAACTATTTGTTTCTTGTGGATATTATATCATTTTATCTTATCTTTAGATTTTCATGTTCATTTATAGAGTTGTTTTTATGCAAATATCTCAAGAAATGTGAAAAGTCGATATGATAAAAAGATATGATATGATATACCTATAGTCAACTGTAACCCAAAAATAGGCTTTTGGTTGTTATGATTAAGATAGCAGTGTGAAAAATTAGACGATAGGAACAGATTTCTTTCGGGAATTCACCATCATGTATTATTAAAATGGCGGATACTCTGGTTAAAACAGCCCTTTAAGGATACCAAATTATTTTAACATAAATAAATACTGCTCCGATATACAAAAAAGAAATATAAGTGAGGTAAGTTTAGTAATTAAATGATGATCCATAATACAGGTTTACTGATGAAAAAATGTGGTTTTTCAGTTCTGGTGGGGTGAATTCTTTATTTAAGGATATGTGTTATATATAAACGCCAACGTATACTGGGTTCCGTTCAATAACAGCGAGCGCTTAAATTGCTCATTGATCGCTCAATGTAGCGCTCAATGTAGCGCTCACTCTCTCTTGAACGATTCAGTGCAAATTCATCGAAGTTTGCTCGCCTTGCTTCGTAGCGCTACATTGAGCAATCGCGTTCAAGATAGGTTTAAAATGAACCTATGAAATAAACCTATCTTGAACACGGCCCTGTTTGCCCTTTCTGTTGAGTAGTTGAGGAAGTGCTACACTAGAATGGCATTGTGGGATAGTCAGTTTTAGGTTTGTTTACATTGGATACAGATATGGTTCCGGATTTTATTGAGAGGTGAGATAATATTCTATCAACAGTAATTTTGCTATTTGTTAGTGTTTTTGTGGTGGATATTACGTACGTTGATTTTGTGCACTTCTGTGTTTTTTCTGTGGCATGTCGGTGCATCTTCCAATCATATCTCGAGAATCGAGAATACCCTTATCGTAGTGCGCCTTTAGGAACCTGTGTACATCATGCTGATGTATATACTCAAAACATTGTGCTAATCCTCACTGAAGCATTCATAAAATATTTCAACTGTGTACCTTATCTCTCAAGAATGTATACATCTAAATACTTTGAATGTTATATATTCAAAGATTGCAAATTAGTTAATGTCAAACCATGGTCATCTACTTAGTATCTTATACACAGTGAGGCCATGTGAAGCGACGTTCTAGTGTGCTGAATCTGTTCCGCTGGGCTGCAGCGATAGCGCAGCGCAACAGATCCAGAGAACCATGACGGTGAAACGAAAGTTGGAATATACGTGGGAAATACCCTTAATTAAACAATGACGCAAATAAAAATATCCTTGTTTTATCGAAACAATGGCCAAATTTGATTGCACAGCAAATTTGATAAACTTCATAAAGGACTTCGTTGTTACAATAACAGAAATGCATGACTTATATACCGATTTGGTCCGTCTCAATGCAGCTGGATTTTATATGAAAGCAATTCATATGAATTATGACAAACCGTTTACCGATAGTAAGAACACCTGGTATCCATAGCCACATCAACAGGTAGAAAGTACTAGGCTCCATGTGGGTTTGACTTGGTTTACAAAATAGTACACCTTTTTAGGTCTTGTGATGAAAGACTTCAAAAGTCGCTGTACACAATATAGGCCTACCTGGACTGTTATTGCACAACGGACCGGATATAGGATATGCTTACGTCATTCAATAAACAGGTGAGCAGTTGGATAAATATGTGGAATCGTGTGGGCTTGTTTGGCCGAATATATTTAGAAAAAACATGGTCAGGGTCTACTTGTATTGGAATAAAAGTCGACGAAATATTTGTTGAAATTAATGCAAAATGTTTCTTTATGTTATTATAAAATGAATGTCAAATCTTTATCTGATATATAGACTTGCTAAATGAGGAATATAGACTAAATACTATTAAATAAAAAAGGGTCGTGTCTTGATGACTAATGAGCAGAAAAACGTGCATTAATAAAATATTTAATACGTGCTACGTATAGATAGTCTCGACTTATGATATTTCCATTAAAACAGATTTTTTAAATATTGTGATTATTTCAAGGCCTATGTCTGTTGACATAAAAGAATTATATTTTTTTCTCATAAGGCCAGTTTTTTTTATAAATACAATCTAAAAAATTTGTTTTCAGCTTTTTATATTGCGCTTGTGTACAGTTAACTTTCATATCTGCGAGTTAAAAATTCTTTTAGTCTGGACATGTGTTTTAATACTATGGTCTGAATTGAATAGAAAAGTCATATTTAGTGACTTTTTGGCTTTTTTGCCATAATTTAGAAAAATGCTTTGAAAAACACATAATAGAATGCTGTTGTTGTTGTTGTAAAGTTAACTTATTAAATTCAGGATTTTTATTTGCGGTTTCACATATGAGTTTTGTAGTTTGTAGTTGACAACCTAAGCCTTCGCTTGTAAATTTGATGGACCCCAAGCTGATATTTTATCATTATCAATATAACCCCTTTCAAAATGGTATAGTTCTCAATGAAAAACTAGACTGTATTGGTCAACATTGAACCAATTTGGGCCCGCGCCTAAGGAATCAAGAAAACTCTGAAACGCGACAATTCTCTACTGTCAGTACGCTGTTCGAGTTCTCAACGTGATTTCGGTCTCTTTTAAAGACAAATGTGTCTTTTGAAAGTCTTGTTTCTATCGTGCCGGAAAATCCTAAAGTAAGCTATATATTTAGAATGGGCGGAGACATATCTCTAAAAATAGATTTCAAATGGAAACGAAACCGAAAATAAAATTTCTGTTGTAATATTTAATCATATTGTCCGTTTTTTCTTAAAAATCATATTCGTAGAGCCATGTTGTATTAATTTACAACAAACATTAATACTCCAAGTTTTCTTTAATTATCAGCCGAATGTACATAACATATTATACGGAAAATATTATTCCGAAACTATAAATTGACACAAACATTTAATTAAATTGGTAAATTTGAGACTTACAACAACCAAAATCTTAAATTCAAAGCTATATGCTCTAATTGATACCATTGTTTGATATAAAATTTAAGCCTATATTTAATTTTGAAAGTCACTGACCCGTTGTCTGACACTCGGCGCTTGACGAGAGGACGATTAAAACCACTGGGAGAAATATCAAAGTAAATTCCATCATTTTCTCTGTTTTTGGCTCTTAGTCATGTATTTTCCGCCCCCACGGTGACTAAGAGTCGTGTAATATCCTCGCGCGTAATGATTTTGAATGCTATGCCGCTTACTACGCAGTCCAGGTTTAGACATTGATAAAGACCTATTTATAACTTAGTTAAAGTCAGTCGTACGGCAAATAGTATATGTGCGTTTATGTAGCGGTTAATAATCATACCAGCGCCCCGTTCAATAGCAGCGAGCGCTTCAATTGCTCAATGTAGCGCTCAATGTAGCGCTCAATGAGCGCTTCTTCTCTCTTGAACGACACAGTGCAAATTCCTCAAAGTTTGCTCGCCTTGCTACGTAGCGCTACATTGAGCAATCGCGTTCAAGATAGGTTTCAAAGTAATCGCTCTTTGAGCGATAACTTTGAAACCTATCTTGAACACGGCACTGGTGCATCTATATCAAATTCTTATATTGGATATGACATGATACGTGTTCCCGTTTGATGGATTATAATATCCTAGGTGAGTAAAGATAGTTATATATTTTAATTTATAATAATAGTTTTTGATAAAAGTTTTAATCTTACATAATGTATTTTGTGTTTTAAGTATTATATTATCTGTGAGAGAAATACATTTTGAGTTATATTTTTATTTCATATTTTGAATTGATTAGCTTACTTTAGTAACTTGGTAAGTTATATGTTTATTAAGTTGCGTTTTTATAATTGATAATTTTTTAATATATTTTTGCATGGTATATCAGTCGTCAATTTGTTAAAATGTTTATAAGGAATAAAAAAAAATCATTATGAATACGTTTCACATCCCTTTTATTCAACCTTGCTAATGTATTCATGTTTGTATGTAACTTCAATAGATTTAGTGAGTAAACATTTCTTTAATCGCAATAGGTGTTTTCATCTTCAAGATCATGTCAAATATACCATATAAAAGTATTCACTAACGAAAATCAATGCTTTTAAACGAATGGATCTCATTGGCCCAAGTAACTGTAAACAATGTGTCACATTTCCCGAAATAAACACACGTGGAATATTAATTGACCAATGAGAATGGTTTGTTCTGGAGTGATTTGAATATCATTTCATTGTGTTCAAAGTTAAGGTTTGAGTATCTGATATCATAAACATGTTTAGTACGGTATGTATATTGATGCTGCGCGTAGAATGTGAAACCGGTATTCAATAGAAACAAATACTTTATTTATATTTGCACTGGGTACAATTTTGATAAGTTTAATACAGAACAGCCCTTCGTGTAAAGATTTTGGTGCGACATATGAAAACTGATTTAAGCTCAGCAATATACGAATCGTATACAAATTAAATTATGATTGCTATTGATGATGAATATTTAATTGTATTTTATTTCAAACTCAATATATGAAGATGATATATTCAAACAGTCTAGCTTTTGATTTAGTTTTGAAAATATTTTTCATTTTCATTTTAACCATATGACCCTCCTATCTGTTACAATTGCCCCGTGATCGGGGTCGATTGTAACACTAGCAGTGCATGCATTTAATTAGTCATAACTTTATAACTACTGCTTGTAGAACCCCACATGACACTTATAAATATGTCAAGCCATTAAGTCAACGTACCATTTAGTACCAGTTTACTTGACGATCTAATCACAAGTAACCAATTATAACCAGTTAAGTAAAAAGTGTTACAACTGACCCCGCTCTACCCTACAGCCATTGTGTTGTTGGGGTCACATATGCCAAACGTGCCAAACGTGCCAAACGTGCCAAATAGTATTACTCTATCGAAAAGTACCGACTGTTACCGAAAACTACCATATTGATGATAGTGGATTGAGTATATTGACGATATGAAGGTAAAAGTAGTGATTTCTGATCGAAAACCGGACAATGCGTCCCGATTGACGAGCGCCAATGACTCAAACGTAATTTTGGAATCCTATTTATAACAGACATCATGCCAAATTGGAGTTGATAATGTTTAATAGGTCATATAACTATTGTGCATGTAAATGGGCAACTTCCAAACACAAGGAATAACTCTTGCCAGTCTGCATTACTGACTGATTTAAGCCATGCGGTATTTCCCTCGCTTTGTTGTGTCTAGATAGTGCATAGTGCAGTCTGATTAAAATCGACCTTGTTCCGAGGAATAAAATTTGCAAAATTTTGCATCTGCCGGGATACGAACAGGTTCTGTAGATTCCTCGCCAAAAGGTCTGAGAACACCCCGTATAGGCGTGTGTTCAGAACCAGTTTAGCGCAGCCAAAACCCAGTCAAATAGCTGACCAATCACATCATAGTATTTAAACGGTTGCTGTTTTGAAAGCATTCGGAACAGACAAAAGGATAGCTGTTTGGAGTTATCTGCTCCTAGTTTCTCGCACCGAAAGCATTTGTTGGGCATCTTTTGATTGGCTAGCTGAATTGCGCCCGAACACGCTAGTGTACGGGGTGCTTTCAGACGGTTTGGCGTGGAAACCCCCGAACGATACGAGTTCGTATCCCGGTAGATGCACTATTTTGCAATTTTTATTCCACGGAAAACCGTCGATTTTAATCAGACTGGTGCATAGTGGGCCTGGATTTCTAAGCACAGATTTCTTAAGGAAATACTGCAAGGCCTAAATCAGCCAGTAGGGGAGACCGGGGCAAAGTGCGCCCCCGGGGCAAAGTGACCAAACGGTTTATTTTTAGAATGAACAGCCGATGACACTATCAGTTTCTATCTACCCATCACAAATGACGTAAAGCAACGTACAAGTGGATGACGTCATAAGCAGTCAGCGGCAAATCGACAGGAGGGCGAAAACTTTGATATTGAACGTTTTCATGTAAAAATCGGGAGCAAATATCATAACTGACAGACACATTCTCTATCACCGGAGCTAAAAAATTACCTTCTAGGTGAAAACATATTATCTAAGCTTTCAATTTTCATGTTTGTATGCACTTGGTGTCCGGTCTAATTTCTTCTATTTCCATTTTAAAAAGGTATATGCTTTGGGGCAAAGCGCGCCGCCCCCGGCGCGCTTTGCCCCTATGCATTTTATGTTATGTTGGGCCTTCAAATGTATTTTCAGAATAAGCTAATCAGTGTTAGGTTAATACCTTTTAAAGGCAACTCTTTCCACCAATAATCAAAATAAATGAAAAAATTCGGTAACTTGGCATGGTGCAAGCTGAATATGTATTTTTAAAAATTCAAAGGGGAAAAGTGCATATTACGAACCTTTTTTCTGCAAAATGATATTTATTGTAGTAATATCTCAAAAACCGTCAGGGCACGCTTGTTTGATTTTGTAAGTTATTTTAATAAACATTATGGTCATCATTCAGAGTTGTTGTGTTAAGTTAGTGTTGTTTTCTTTAAAAATGGAATGTTACTAGAATAGAAAAGGGATTTATGTAATTTGTAAGTTTAATTGTGTCAGCCTTATATGATAAAAATACAATATCGAAAATTGGATTTTGCAGAAATAACTTCAAATATACCTGTTCAAGAATAGAAATTTTTTTTTAAAACGATTCAAGTATGAAAACAATTAACAATTCAAATATGAAAATGTACTGCTGAAGACTTATAAACATATATGTCACGGACCTATTTTCTGAGATATTTGGTGCTAAAGTTCAATATTTATGAAAACAAATTGGAAAAGGAAGATAACTCATCAGTGTAAAAAATATTTTTTATTTTATTACATCATCTAAATTTATATACGGTCATATAGCAAATATGATTATCACCATAAAACAGACACTATTCATACAGCCATAAAACCATTACCTTTCTTTATTAAGATAGAAAGATTATTTGATTTTAAATGTTTCTGGACATGGACAATTGGTAGGAACGTCTTTAATAGTTTTGCTAACGATAGGCCATTCTTTGTTTTATCAGACCTTCGAAGGGTATTTAAACGTTTGCACTTGGAAATGTGTTTTCTGCTAGTGTTAAATTTGTTACTTTTTTGTTTTGTTACGTTTTGACAAGTGTGGTTGCCGTTCACTAGAACATAAGACGTCCCCAAATATATTCACGTGCAAAAGAAACATCCCCCTACAAAATGCAATATATTTCAATCCACTGGCGATAAATACGACTGAAACAGCATACTTTACATTATTTTTCAAAAATTATCTCTTCATATTTATGAGACACGTTTAAAGAGGGTTTTTTTGTGGAATCTCCTTAATTTGACGAGATAGAAGAGTCAAAAGCAATTTTTGGCTTTTTTTTGTGCCATCCTACAGTAATGATACGTCAACAAATTGAAATCCAAGAAGTTATTTATATTGAAGACGCATTTTAGTACTTAATTATCTACTTATTAATTTTTAAAACTTAAAAGCAAATATTATGGCTAAAAAACATCTTGAAAAAGCGATTTTAACACCCCATGTGTATTTGAACAGTCTGAATAAATAAAAGTATCATACTCTGAAGGTTGAAATTGTGAGAACTACTTAACAAAACATGTGTCTATCACATGCATTCACAATATACTTTGTACGACTTCAATATTTCATTTTCTGCTCTTTTTAAAATGTCTGGACGTTTCTTTTGCACGTCAGTAGTTTTTTTATATAAACTTTTATCTTTTTTCTGTTCTCGGCATATAGGCCTATAATCCGTTCATCCAAAAGTTGGTTCTGTTTCTGGGGTAGAATTAAAAAGCAATTGACTTAAAGTATACAATGGTATTCTGTACAGTTTATTATGAACTGTGAATACCTTATTCGTGTTTACCGTTTCAAAAAACGTCAACGTCGTTTCAACCCACATTAGGAAGACGGGGCAAAGCGCCCACCATGGGCCACTTTGCCCCGGACCACGGGGCAAAGTGGCCCACGTTAAAAAAAAACTGTTTTCCTTCTAAGCCGAAAACGATGGTGACCAGAAGTAAAAAAGTGTGTTAATTTCATACTATATAACTAAGTTCTCCCGAAGGTCTAAAGATACGCAGCTGAAAATTGTATAGTTTAAAAAAAATGCCTTGCAAAGTTAAGGGGCGCGCTTTGCCCCGGTCTCCCCTAATGGAGACTGGCAAGAGTTATGCCTTGCATTGGGAAGTTGGTAAATGGGACGTGTAGTTTCGGTGTCTACACACGCATAAAATGATGTTACTCAATTTTAATTGGAAACTAGTAATTATGATATAGTTGGCGATTGGGGATGAAAATGCAAGCTGGGTGAATTTATTTGTACTGTAAACAGCACATATGGTGTGTTGGAACGTATGCAAGTTAATAACATTTTATGAAACACAATGGATGCACCTTTAACGCACCATTAACTTCGCCTGGTCTGTTTACAACATCTCGTGTCTTATTTTTGGTTTAAAGCTTAAGTCCATTAACATTCACATGATACAGTTAACATATTTTTAACGTTTGTTTTTGATCGATCGAGTCACTATTAACTTTTAAACAATATATGACTGCAACAATGGTATATTTTTATTTTTCTATTCGATTTTTACCCCCAATGGGTTTTTCTTTATTTCTTAATGTAAACATTGTCTGCAACTTTTATATCAGGAGACAAATAAAACATAAATCATATAATATCGCTATAGTTTGGCACATGATTTAAAACCAGGTCATCTTTTGGTGTTTGACAATGTCATTTTATAGAATAGGTTCTAGCATAGGCCGTCTTTCGTCGACTTCCCCTAAAACTGAATTTTGTTGGGGAGGTGCCCCGACCCCCACCCCTCCCCCTCATATATATATAGGCGTTGACCTGAGGGGTTGTGACCACCCTCTGATAGAGAGGTGCAAATACAGCTAGCACGTTATCTCATTAGGGCTAATAGAGAAGTTTCTGGTTATATTTTAAACCATTTTAAGTGTTGCAGACTGTAGTTGAGACTGGTTGTTTGTGTGAACCTAAACAATAGAGGTCACACCTTAAAAGTGCTCTTCCTCCAAAGAATGCAAATGTCATTTAAATTTATGATAAACCTGGATTAATGTATAACCAATTAGGATTATACATGTTAAACGTGGCGATCGGCCAATGCCTTATACTTTCATATGCTTCCACTGACCCCGGGTCCTACGCATACTGAAACTGAAATGCAAGCAACCAATCTGCCAAATTTTCCATTATTTTTTAACCAGTACTGAAAGAACATTTCATACCCTCTTAATGCTTATCCTTTGAAATAAAACATCACTTAAGTTTTGATATCAATATTTTATTCTTTATACAAAGCAGTATGAAAATGAAAAGAACATGCATCAAATTCATTCATATTATTCAAATTAATTCTATTTTTACACACATAAAATGTTAAATTTGTTAAATAGCCTTAAAACTTACTTGTTGAATAATTACAGAGTAAACTACAATATCAACAAATAATCGTTTTAAAATGACATACATTTAAACTGAAATTTATCACAAGAAACCAAATTCAAGAATGGATTTCATAGTTGATCGCACAATGCATTGCCACAGATACATAAAAGAAGTAAAACCAATAAACTCTATAGAATTCAACAATTGAAACTTGAATATCGTGAATACCATGTATTCTGTTTGCACCATTGACATTATCAATCATACAGCATCAGCAGACACTTCATTTGGCTGTTCCTATTTATCAGAATCAATATTTTTGTCCAAAAATTGCCTTCATTGCGTAGTAACCAAACGTTGCATTCATACATCCATGTTTCCTTGATAGAGGAAAATCGAAAAAGATAGGTCCCAAAAACCATTAAGAAATATAACAGCATATAAAAGACTCAAGTTTAAAGGCGCTGTAGCACGATTTTCTTACTGTACTCTGATAAAGTTATAAGTAACTGTTATCAATGACTAAATAATACTCCTGAATCAGTAAAAATAGTTTTAAACCAATGTACATGGTTTGGTTAAGCCATGCGAGTCCATTTCCAACGGAGCGTCTATTTTAATGTGTTAAATTTGAGAAAACATAATCTGCAAAAACATGCTACAGCACCCCTAAGTTTGTTTTTTTTGTTTGTTTTTTTTTTGTTGTTTTTTGTTTTGTTTTTTTTGTTTTTTTTATTGTTTATTTTCCATAGGGTACATGTAGGCCATCGGCCCATGGTATACATTTCAATGGTCCACAGACCTAATACGATATTGGGTAGCGTAGAAAATATACATTGCAACACGCTTCATTAATTCGACATTCGTATTGGATAACAGCAAATTGAATTTGTGGATAGAAGGATGGACAAAGTACTTCGGCGGTATAAATTGTTTCCTAATATTAGAGTAGGCAGTACATACAAGCATGAAGTGGTATTCACTTTCAATATTACCATTGTTGCAAACATTACAGACTCTTAGGTTTCTAGGAATATTATAGTACCTTCCCGTTTCGATGTTTAAACTGTGGGAACTACATCGAAAACGAGCCAAAGCTTTTCTAAACTTATCAAGATCTAACGATAGGAGATATGGTTCAATGGTGAACACAGTTTTAAACTGAGAGTACGAAAACATTTTAGAACTATTCCTCAAGGCGGAGTGCCAATTCTGTTCATAAGTGGCCTTCAACCTAAATTCAAATTCACCCCTAAGTTAACGATATACTGATAACAAAATCTTAAAATATCAAAACAACGCCATGGTTGTTTATTTTTCAAATATCTGGACAATCGTTACACACGGTTACTGCAATATTGTCATTATGTTGAATTAGCCCCCGACGTTGCATCGTAGAATTATCCAACAGGGCGTTGTTCCATACGGGAAACATGTCGCTGGGGTTTGGTACCATCTCAGATCGATCTGAAAATACGTTAAACTCAGTTAAACATAGATGAATAAATGTCTTTTTAAGGTTTCTTTTTGATTTATTCAGACATTTTGCATCACGATAACCTAGTGGTTGTGTTGTGGCCAAATGCCCGAGTTCGAATCCCAGTAGAGACACCACAAATTTGTGACCTGGGTCTCATACTTTGTTGTGTCCCCGGGGAAACACTTCATCTTTGCACTCAATCCACCCAGCGGTATGAATGGGTACCTGGAACAACGCGTAGCGCTTCGGCAGCTTCGAAAATACAATTCCGTCAGGGTAAATAATGTGAAGCTAATTGAGCATGCAATCCACTGTGAATAACTTTCGCAGTATAAATACAACAACAAATGGCTGTGATGGAGGGATAGTGGTAATGGTGTTGTGGTGAAATGTTATGGCCGGTAGTACTGTGGTTCTGAGGGTTTATGACTAGATATTGTGGAAACACTGACACCATATCTATTTCATTATTGTCAGCAACCTCAATATTAACTTGCCCATTTATATAATCTACGGGTTTTTTTATATACGAAAACATAATCTATGAACAGCAGTCTACATACCAGGTTCGTTCGTTTCTTCAAAGACCGCACTCACGGGCTCTCTTTCTGGATTTTCCAGACGAATATTCTGCTGTCGAGCTTGTCGTCGTCTACGGCGTACTACCAAACCAAAAGCAACCAATGTGACGGTGATGACGGTGATCACTGTCGTCTCACTGCCAGAGATAGGTGGCCGACCTGGAAGAACGCACCATTCAGAATCGTAATCAAGTGGAGTATTGATGATGAGAGACTAATGAACTTTGGAAAAATGGAAGTTTTTGAAGAGCTTGATAAAGACACAAGAATCTGTGTCGAAACGTCGCATATAATGAATAAAGAAGTTGTTATCCATATAATTTTCGCAATTCTTATCATTCCAACTTCTAAAATGCCTCTCAAAGAAGAGCATTTAGAAGTCACTGTATGGGAGGCGCGTCGCTTCAAACTGTTTTTAACCATGTTACATTTTGAGATAAATTTTCAATATAAACGTGGGCCACGCGGCTGCAGATATTAGTTTTAAACTGTAACAATACTCTCAATCATGGTTAAAAGCCGCAACCGGGGATCTAAAAGCATGTGATTTAAGTTTCTGATATTAAATGTCCTTTCAAACCTCGAAGCACGTTTTTTGCAAAAATTATTTTTTCAAATTTCCTATTTATAATGAAATGTTGTGCCATTTAAATTTACTTTAGAGGGTAAAACATCTTATTTCACAAACCAATTACCCGTAGTAGTAACAAGAAAAGCCTTTAAAAAGGCATGGTTGGAGGCATCTTGTTAAGGCTATAATATATTATAAAAAGGATATATATGTCATATGTACATATAGCAAAATGAAGCCTGCATTATGGTCCTTTTGGGTGATAAAAGCTTTGATTACTAATCACACAATTAGTTATTCAATTCAAAAGTCGCAAATAAAATAATTTTACCTCGATCATTTAAGTTGTGTATATGCTTTTCAATTTACATACATTATTTATTCATGAATAAAATAAAATTATATATAATCTATCATTTGAAAATGAAAGTGAACATTCAACTTCCCCGATTTATTTTAAAGCGCAACTCCCGAGTGCTTTTGCTCCAATTTTGAAGTAGGCCTATATTATGAATTTGATCAAAACGTTGTTGGCAGTTATGTCATTGTTAGATTCGAGCAATAAGAATATGTAGGCCTATTTCCCCTGAAACACGCAGTCAACCATTTGTTAAACATTTGCAAATTTAAAGCGTACCAATTCGATTGATTATGAAGCATATTCTGTTTATCTGTGGAAGGAAGGCATATGGACCTTTTTTAATTCAAGGATAATGACCCGGTATCCTCATGCTTGGTGCTATCAGTTTGGACATAAATATGGTTCTATCCAATATGTGCTTATACATGTACAAGCTTCACTATCATTAATTAAATAACAGTACATTGAGTAGGCCTACCATTATGCAAGTCTGAAAAATATTGATAACTGAGTGGAAGGTTGGTGTGTTGATTGACAACCACTATTATCGTTTAGTATATGCTTGCTCCGCGCGTATAACATTAGCTTGTAAAGTTTCTTGGATTTTCCGAAACTGCAGTGCGAAATTATGCACTTGAATTGGTACATGTCTGCTCATGGAGGTGTAAAATGGCTTTGAATTGAAAAATCTTATGTTTACTAACATTCAGACTCAGAATAACACAACGGTCGTTTCTATTTTAGATGTTTAGACAAAATCTCTTTTCGCAGTAAAAGGGGATAATTATTTCGGATAACCCACATGGTCACGTGGTTACAAATTTGTTACAGCCGTGTTCGTTTGTCATATGCTTTTTCCAAAGTATGAAGAAGCCAAGCATGATTGGTCGAAAGTTTATTTTGAATATTCCAACAGTAATATAGCGTGAAATCCAACTGCGTATCAGGTTGGAGGTGCTTGGCGCCTCCAACCAATAACGGTGTTGTGTATATATATATAAAGCAAAAATTGCATGACGGCCATTTTATTGTGAACACATTTAATTATTTTGATTGACGAAAACGATCCCCATTGCTTTACTGAGCCATTTACACTCATTTTTAACTTGATTTTCCGAAGTGAGAAGGATGTTTAACGATTGGTGAAATTATTTCATCGACTTATTTGAACGAAAAAAACGTGCTACTGCTCATTCAATTTAAAAATCTGAATTATTTTGAAAGAAAAGACTTATTGTTTATATTCTAATATTTCACCATAAGTCACCATTCTGACATAATATCACAATATCTGCACACACACTCCTGTAAATGTTATCGGCGCACTACCGTCGCGTATCTATCAGTTAATAATAGTGAATTTGGAAGGATACATTAGGAAATCTATATTTCATTGATGTGATTGTCTCTGAAAGTCTAATACCATTTTAAATGGGCAGTAGCACTTTTTTTGCAAATTTTATTTTTTCAAATTTCCCATTTATAACGATAGTTTATGTCATTCATATTTACTTTAGAGGGTAAAACATCTTATTACACAAACCAATTATCCATCGTACCAATAACGGTGTTTTCTATAAAGCAAAAAATGCATGGCGGCCATTTTATTGTGAACACATTTTATTATTTCGAATGACAAAAATGATTCCCATGGCTTTAAGGAACCAATGTACATTCATTTTAAACTTGATTTTCCGAAGACAGAAGGGTGTTTTACTATTGGTGACATTATTTTTCAAAAACATTTCGTCGATTTATTTCAGCGACAAAACGTGCTTTTGCCCCTTTAAAATCTTTGTGTTTTGCATATTTCATCGAATGAACCTACATTACGTGAGTACAGTACATCGAACAATTGAATGAGGGATATTCACTGGTCTTATTAGTAATCAACATGTTGAAATACATTTAATGGCCACTAAAAGTATGACACATAAGTAAGGGTTTACCATGAGACATCTCGGAATCCTTGCAGTATTTCCTGCATTCATCGGGAGACTCGTTCACGGGAATCCTGTCACACTGAGGCCCGAGGGGGTCACAATGACCTGTGACGTCATTATGGTAAAACCCTTTATCACACGTGGGTTTCGAAGTGCCTATATACCAAGAGAAGAAGAATATGGACATACATTATGTTCAACAGGGTATGAGACACTAGTATTCTGAAATCATTAATACATTTTTAAAAATGATGGGCGGAATGTTTGGTATTTAGTTTTAAAATTGATACATTAAGTGTCATATACGTTTATTAGCAGCTATCAGTTTTTGCGCAGTATCCATCGCCGCCGGCGCGTTTTGTATTCGCTTTAACTTTTTTCCTTGAAGGTTTTGAGAACTCATATACATAACTTCTTACTTATGCCCCTGGGGAATTTTTTTGACATGTTCACATTCAAGGTCAAAGGTCAAGGTCACAAGTTCTGAAATCGCTAAAAACAATCCTTGTAAACACGATAACTTGAAAAATATTTGTGCTATCAGGCTCTTTTTGGTGTATATCAACTATGGAGAAAGGCCAAGATTTGAAAAGGTAATCGCTAAAATCTATCGAAGGTCAAGGTCACAGCGAGGTCACAACTTCAGCATGCAGTTGCGAACATGCATTATTTTAACTATTAACA
Source organism: Gibbula magus (assembly GCA_936450465.1). Lineage (NCBI taxonomy): Eukaryota > Metazoa > Mollusca > Gastropoda > Trochida > Trochidae > Gibbula > Gibbula magus. The sequence continues at coordinate 84,377,561 of OW388290.1, forward strand.
CTTTGAATCGTTACATGATTGTGATACACAATGAAAAGTGATCATTGACTGTGTGACCTTGAAGATCAAAGGTCAAGGTCACGATTTTGGTCATGGTGACCAGTTCTGAAATCTCTAAATAACTTTTTTCCAAGAAGGTATAAACACCTCATATACATAGCTTCTTTCTTATAAATCTGGTGAATGATTTTGACATGTTCACATTCAAGGTCAAAGGTCAAGGTCATGAGTTCTTAAATCACTACAACAATCCTCGTAAACACGATAACTTCAAACATTTTTGTGCTGTCAGGCTCTTATTTGGTATATATCAATGGAGAAAGACCTAAGATTTGAAAACGTTTTCGCTAAAATATGTCAAAGGTCAAGGTCACAGCAAGGTCATAACTTAAGCATGCTATTGTGAATATGCCTTATGTTAACAATGAACACTCTGCGTCATTGCATGATTGTTGTACACAATGAAAAGTAATCATTGATGGTGTGACCTTGTAGGTCAAAGGTCAAGGTCATGAGATATTGGTTAAGGCCATGTTAATCCTTTGATCCAATTTTGAAATCAGAAATAGGTTTTAAGAACAACTTGTGAAAAGTGACCCCAGTGATGATTCAACCTTTTAGAATAACTTGAATAATGAACAAATTTTTGTCCAAAAAAATTCCCATTTTATTTATGCTGAGGAGAAGGCGGAACAGGGAAAGGCGAGACCCAAAGTTTCGGAGCTGCTCTGCTTTTGCGGTGTCCCGCAAACGCTCATCTAGTTAATAACTGTATTTTAGTTCATTTGTTTATTAGAAAATAGAAATAAGTCACACGATCTATATTTAATAATCAATTTAAAGAAATAAATTATACAAGTATTGAAGGTCGACTGTAATTTCCCGTAATTTCTGAAATCGACCCATAAATTACTAATATACATATGCATTACAGCTGAACGTTAATATAAAACAGTGAGAAGCGAGAACAGTAACTTTTACAATAAGGAACAAACCTAACAGTGTTTCAACTGCAACTTCCTTAGCACCAAATATACACATGAGTGGATTATTGTAAAATTATTAAGACGTGTTTTACAGAAGGTTAAATAATAAAGTTCGAAATACAATTTTTATTATAATAATTCTGATTGAACAACATATAAAACTCGTTCAATAAGGCATATAAACACCGTTCTGGTTTCACAAAATGGCAAACGGGTATTACGGGAAACATGCAAGAGCCGGGTTATATTGCACACCCGGGTTATATGGGAGACCCGGGTTGTATTTACCTCAGCACCCCCTTATCCCCCGGGTTGTATGAGAGGAAATACGGTACTGTGGCTGATGCACATACATTAGTCGAACGTAATTTTGAAAACGTATCTATACCAGAAAAAAGACACATTTGGGTTGGCAGTGTTTAATAGGCAATATAACAAGTTACTTGTTATTTTATCCACTTGAAAAAGACCGTAGCTCAATTTTCAACGAACACACGTTATGGATGTCTTTTATTTGTTATTTGGGGTTGAACATGCAGTTCCAGTTATATCATTTGCGCCTTTGGTATTTTGATATGTATCAAAGGCATATACAATATTATGCCAACTTAAAATAATGATAAAAGACTTACATGTGCCAAAGAATATCGCCATGAGTAAAGCCACGCTGTCTGCCATTGCAATATAATTACAAAATGATTTTGTTACACTAATTTCCGCGTTTCTGATTGGACGAGACGCATGAAACATGTAAATACAATCCGTATACGTGACTATGAAATGTGATACATGTTAATGTATTTAAAATGTATTACATGTAAATGTATCTATACCGTATCACCCGAGAGACTTAACAATATTAACAGTCTTACGTGAAGTATCGATGTTGTGTCCTGACGGATTATATTCTTGTAAATTATACTTCTTGGTAAAATACATTTACAGGTGGGCAAAGCTGAAAACAAAATTGACTGCAAATGAAAGAGTATTCGGTTTTTAACCAAAGGGGAAATCAACTCTTTCCACAGTTTTTGATCAATCTTTCTGAAACTTTACACGTGCCTTGGGTATTCATCGGTGATACGCATGTGCTTTATATATATTCAGAGTTATTGATCTTTACTTAGAGCGCTCAGCTTTCTGATTTCACACTGACATTACTTGACACAAACTTTGGATATACATCAGTTATACGCAATTGCCTTTTTGGACCAATCGGATAAATATTGTCGGCTTTCGGATTTCAGGCTTTCAGATTTAAACTTTAACTAAGCTTGGCTCTAACTTGAAACTTGATAATTGTGTTTCCCTTGACATCACTGACCATTGAAATAGTCATACATGTTTACCTTTTAATCTTGACCTTGATGCAAGGCACATTTTTTAGAACTTTAACATTCCCCATAACTTTTAATTTGTCAGCATTTGAAAATGTTTTGTTTCCGATGTCACATACTGAGATCATAACCTTTGACCTTGTGACCTTGATTTAGGATGCATTTTCTAAAAAAACTTAACTGTGATCATAGTTTTGGATTGATCGGTGATATGCCTTCGATATTTGACAGGCTTTTATATTTTCACTTGATCTTTCAGACGATTTTCTAGCTGATCAAATACCATCTCATGTTAAATGCAGATCTAGACGATAAGATCTAATCTTTCGTTAATTACTCTTACATTTAAACTGCTTATTAAGAGGATAGCTTGCGCAACAATAGGTTAAATCTTGGGAGTTCGTGGTCTCTCAAAGTACTCTTGCGAAAATATATGTTCAGCCAAAAAGACCCTTGGGAAGTTATTTCTTTTGTTGGAGTCGAAGGTTATATGCCATAACCACCATCTGCGCAGGTTTGTTATCTCATAACCACCATGGTCGGTTATGAGGTATTCAATCGATGGAACCAAATAGACTCAAATTAGAAATGAAAGTTTCATAAACAACGAAAGTAGGATTCGAACGCTGGATCCATTTTGTTGTCAAGCAGCGCCTTTACCGCTTGAGCTACCGAGGGTCCATGCCAATTGCTGTACATTATGTTGTGTCTCTATTATTATTTTGTATCTACTTATTTAATTATTCATTCAATTGTAAATAAGTGTAAATGTATGGCACTAGGAGCAGATTGCATTCTGGTACCATGTGTCAGTTACGCTGCGCAACAGTGTAGCGCGGCGTAACTTTCCAAGGGAACCAATGCCTAGATGGGAGAAAACATAGGATTATGATTCGATGTTGCACCATTAAAAAGAAGACAATCCCTAATTATAAGTTTACTTGACATCACGGGCAGGAACAAAGCCTTCGTGATTTTTAGAGGCGAAATATCATAAGTTGTTGTTGTAATCAACCAAACTTGACAAAATAATTTAATAATTAATTACAATTTATAAAGTCAAAACTATTTCCTATATTAGACCCTCTTTATTTTATACATATGTACATATATATACGTACTGTTATTATTTTAACACATTCCCCTATATCAATGTGATGAATAATTCCATTTCAATTTGGAAAATTTCCCATAACTTCATTTGCAATATTGAGAGAACATTTCACATCCATTGAAATAAAACAACAATTAACTTTTAATATTTTATTTCTCTACAAGCATTATACAACTGAAAAGAACATACAGCAAATTAATTCATTAATTCCAATTAATTTTATTTCTACACAAAAACAAAATGTTGATTTTCTAAGATTGCCTCAAAATAAACATCTCATAATCGCTTTGTAAATACATTAATTTCAGCTTCAATATTCAATAGAAAACAAGAAACTGTACAATTTATGAGAAACTAAGTCATGAATGAATTTCATAGTTGATCCAACAATCCATTGCCACATGTACATACAAAAAAAACAAATAACAAAACAAAAAGAACGTAACAAAATATAAAATATATAATACCTAAATTCAACAATTTATACGTGTATGCGACTAAAACCATGCATTATGTACACACCGTTGATACTATCAATCATACAGCATCAGCATGCAGTTATATTTCTGTCTGCTCCTATTTGTCAGAATCAATATTGCTATCAGCAAAATGGCTTTATTGCTGTAATTATCAAATATTAACCAAATGCATCCACACCTCCGCGTCTTGCTAGCCTTTTCGATAAAGGAAAATCGAAAAAGAGGTCCCCAAAAACCTTTAGAAAGAAATAAAAACACATAAAACACTCAACTTTGATCAAACTTGCCGAAATACGAAATTAAGTAAAGAATAGACTCCGAAAACTCTGCAATAGTTACACGAAGAGGTTAGTCTGAGGCCGTCAGGCCGAAGACTAACCCCTTCGTGTAACTATTGCAGAGTTTGAGGAGTCTATTCTACTTAAACCTAAATTCGAAACCGGTTTGAGTTATTTCACCTGTAAGCGCGCAATATTGCACGTGCGTTTCATGTTAATATTGACGACTTTTACACCTGCAACCTAAAATTGAAACTGGTTTGGGTTTTAACTGTCCTAACGCAAAAAACACGTGCGTTTCGTGATGATATTGACGACTTTTACCTATTGATGAGGTAAAAGACGAACACGCGTTTGTAATCATTACTCTTTCGTGAACAGTGGGCATTGAGAACATTCGAATCTTGGTACAGGGAGAGGCACATTGTTTCAGGCACTTTTGACGAATTTCTGCTTAAGTCAAGTAACGAGGAACTAAACACGATTCTGGTATCCTTCGTAACCCAAGTTAGAAATCTGAAAGGATCTGTAAATGACTTTGAATTTGTGGGACTCAGACGTATCTTGGATGCCAAAATGAAACAATTGGCCAAATCTGGAATTGGTATTCATAAAAAAAGAGCAGACACATTAAGTCAAGACCAAGAAGAGCTTTTATGGGAAAAGGGGATCTTGGGTGATGATACACCACAGAAATTGTTGGACACACTATTCTATTTAAATGGCATCTGCTTCTGCTTGAGGGGAGGTGAAGAACACCACTCCCTGAAAATTGGAGAAAATGGAAACTTTTCTTTCGTTTATAAAAATGGTGTTAAACACTTAAAGTACTCTGAGGGTGTATCCAAACCAAACAGTGGGGGGTTGAGGCACAAGTCAATAGAGATAAAGACGATCGTTGTTGGTCCTAATCAAGAGAAGCCAGACTGCTGCCCAGTCCGCCTTCATGACAAATATATGTCTTTAAGGTAAGTGAATGTATAACGCAATCACAATTCATCACCGACAGACGCATTTAAGAGTATTATAGTTATTGAATTTACATTGGTAGTGCCATCATAATCGAACAATTTCATGACTTAAAATTTATTAGATAAACTATTATCAAACATTGATTTGTCGTGCAATCCGAAATTATAATGAAATGATAAATTGTAACTACAAGTTTAGTCTTTGGTACCATATATATTTACGTTATTTTTTTCATAATGCTATTAATTCGAATATGAATTGACATCAATACATAAACAAACAATAATGAATACCAGTTTCGAACAATGTGGAAACATTTTGAAAAAACTATATGTTTGTATCTGTTTAAGACCTGCGACATGCCAAGCCTTTTATCTGCGTCCACTCCGATACCCCAAAGCCGACGTTTGGTACTGCGCCTCACCGATCGGGAGACAGCCCCTTGGTGGGGTGGTCAGGAGACTGTGCGAGTCGGCCGGCATACAGGGCTACTTCACCAACCACTCCCTCCGGGCCACCGTCGCTACTCGCCTGTATGAGAGTGGCATAGACGAACTACTCATTGCCGAACGAACAGGACACCGGTCCTCGGCCATCCGTGGGTAAGATACCTTTTTGATATATACTCAACAAAATAACTTAAGGACCACCCCAATATTCAATATTAATGCGTTATATAGATCGAAATGTGAACTATAGAATATCTCAATATTGACAATCGGGGTGGTCCTTAACTTATATTGTTGAGTATATAAGACATATGTTGTAGCGAAACAATTTTACTCCAATTAAGAAGCTCGATTGGTCTTTCGTAGCTTATCAGTATGGTGTGTATGGTGTGGGTGAAACATGGTTGGCTTTCAGCTATGCAGCTATGAACAGTTATCAACGCAACAAACCAGTTTAAGGAAGTCGCACTCATTTATTTCTACAGTGGGCTAGTGCAAGGCTGTGACAAATAAATGTGCCATGTTAGAGTGCTTTATCGGACCAAAATTATGGTTTGATAGCTTTCATATAATACCGATTGTTTATTTATACAACCGGATATATGTACTGTCGATGTGTAAACTATTCATCTATATTTATAAACGAATTACTAAGGTGAACCTATAAGCGGGAAAGAACATTTTATTACTTCACGATATTGCAGACATGTATCACTAGAATAACTATTTTGACGGAGATTTTAATCACATGTAGGATTAAAAATATCAGCGTATATCAGGCTTAATCTAATGATGAATATTTGACTGTTTTCTACCGATGCCATATTCAGATTGAGATAGCTTCAAGTAGACTGGTTTCTGGTGTTGGATGATTCTGATCACTGATATTAAGTCTTTCAAAATACGTATGCCAGTGTGAGCAGTGTGTAAAATATATCCTGAGTAAGCGTCTGACTTATATCGTCGAGAAAATATTGAGAAACTGATACTCAAGCATCAAACAACTATTTTATTAGTTACTTTCTGAAACAGTCTGTGTTTCGGTCTATAGATACAAGAGGACAAGCGACGAGATGCTGGAGCGAGTGGACAGTTTGGTCCAACGCAAACAACCTGTCTGGCGGCTCACTAAGTCCACAGTAACCAGCCCGCCGGAGTCCACAGTAACCACAGCAGCATGCCAGCCAGGGTCCACAGTAACCACCCGCCAGCCATCGTCGACATTAACTCGCCAGTTGACAGAAACCGAGACGCCTGACGCCGCTCCACCGCAAACAAAACAGTTCCCAGTGGCCTCCTCGGCCACGTCTGACCAAGGCGTGAGCTACCGGTCACTACCGGTCAGTAACGCTGCACTTTCCGACACCACCGGCGGTGAAAAGACGCTGCAATTCGTGGTTGAGAGAGATGGCGCGAAATTCACTTTTCAAATGTAAACAATAAAAAATTGAAGTGATCAATATGTTTTGTGTGATTATTTAGATGACATGATCCTATCTCGGTAGTGTTGAGGATTATCCCAAGTTTCAAGCATCTTGTCAATTCTTCTGTAGAATTAATCATACATGTGTGCAGTTTCTCAATCTCATTAAAATCATATCTTTGATTTAGGTTAAGCTTACTTGGGGTTGTCACTCATCTAAGATCTGACGGAATCCCGTAGAGAGCCGTATCCGCTTTCAGAATTTTGAAAGCATGATAGCGCAATTGAAAGCAAAAGTACGAACATTACTCTCAAAGGGAAGTCCGTCAGATCTTAGATGAGTGACAAACCAAGTAAGCTAAACTTTCGGAAGGATCAAAGATATGATTTTAATGAGATTGGCAGTTTCTGTATGTTTTATTTTTTCCATGCATAATGACTAGTTCGGAATTACAGTTAATAATAAGTCTAAAATGGTATAGTACTATGGCATAGTCATTATAAATGTTGAAATTTTATCTTTTGTAAATTTAGCAACATATCTGTAAGAAGCGATTCATCTCGCTTGACCAAAGACGTTTTATTCATATTTGTCGACTATTAAATTCATATCTGCGCATTGCAAGTATAGCGATGTTGAAACATGATTTGTCGAGGGTTGTGTCGGTATGACAATTGTGACAACAAAACTGTGGATTTATGACAACTTTTGTTTCACCAAGTAAGGGAATCATTCATGGATTTGGTTTAAAAAATTCTTTGTAAAGTGATATCAGTTTGAAGTCAATTCAACATTTGAGCTCTCATTGGAGATGACAAGTCGTAGGTATTGGTTGGCCAACTCGCATTCCTGTAGGAAACCTGTACAGGAATGCAAGTTTGCCAACCGAGAAATACGACTGGTCATCTCCAATGAGAGCTCATATTGGTAATGACTGATCATGTTCCTCCTTTGCGCAATTGATTTGCGCAACTCATGCGCAACTCATTTGCGCAACACATACAATTGACCTGTTACAAACATATTGATGAGCAATATTGACGAGTTGTTGTCAACTATTGACGTTTACTTTGAAATATTGACGACTTCAAAAGAAATATTGACGAGTAGCAAGAGAGAAAATGTGACTATTGATGATTAATTTAGGTTTAAAGTTAGATCATCAGTGTATTAAAATGTGTATATATGCCATATTTTTAGCATGGCCATTGTTTGTAAGGGACTATTTTATCGTTATTTATTGGGGTTTTATGGGATTTATTTATAAAGAAATATCATAATTCACATAATATCTCACGATGAAGAAAGCTTAATCATAACAAAGTATATGGATACACTAATATTGCCAAAACATTAGTTAGGATAGCCATTGTTTGTAGCGTGTACTATTGCTCTCAGAGCCTTGTAAACTGACAAGCCCGCGCTATACAATATTGTATAGAGAGGTGTGGATACTTTTATGTACATTGTTTTACATTGAGATCTTGGGTATCCTCCATTTCCTGTTGTATGCACCTCATTTTGAACAATCCTTTCAAAACATAGGTTAAGTTATCGTCAACCAAAAATGTTTTATCATTAATGATCAGTAAATCTAAGATGAACCTGGTTAAATAATGTGAACATAATAGATTATGCAAAAGGAAAAATGTGTAAAAAAATTAGTTTTGCTAGTTTATCAAATGTGCCTGATAATAGATTGAAATTTAAAATATTCTCAAAATATGCCATAATTTTAGCAGGGCCATTGTTTGTAAGGTACCATTTTATCGTTATTTTTTTATGGGATTTATTTAAATATAAATATCATAATTCACATAGTACTCACGATGAAGAAAGCTTAATCATAGCAAAGTATGGATATAATGATATTGCCAAAACATTAGTTAGGACAGCCATTGTTTGTATCCTGTACTATTGCACTCAAAGCTTTGTTAATTGACAGACAAAATAAATTTAATTTAATTTTTAACAGAGTAGAACACAAAATGTTGTCGGATAAAGGTGATTTCGAATGTCATTGGTAGTCATATATTTTGTAAAGAAGTTGTCACAATTTTAGTCATCTGGGTATGATACTTTTTCCCTCCTGTTCAATCACGTATGTGGTTCTGAAACCACTTCTTTTAAGCATAATGATGTCAAAATTGCAAGATTTGGCATTCAAGTTCAAAATTGATAAAATATGGAACTTATATGAATGAATGTCGACATAACTTAGCATCTGGTAATTCACTTCGTTGACGCATCAAAAAATAAGTAAAAATGTAAAATTTCACTCTCCTAACCTTGCCTTGTTGACGATTTTCCAAAACATCCATTACTTAAAGACATATTTATGAGAAATATGAACAAATGTTTCCAATGATTTAAAGTTTAGTTGAGTCGGTTTCTAGAGATAATATTATTTGGTAACTAATTTTCGGTTTTTATTACTCAAGGATTAAAATCTTGCATTTGTATGTTTTTATTTTCTTTTGTCTGTCAGTTTACATTACCACACGAAGAGACAGGACCCGACGGCCTACAAGGTATCGTGCTCAAATCGTGCTGTGAACAGTTATGCCACGTATTCTGCAAGCTCTATAACATGTCACTCCACAAACATATTATACCAACCATGTGGAAGACATCAGAAGTTATACCTGTGCCTAAGAAGCCGAAGTGTACTGTGCTGAATGATTTCAGACCTGTTGCTCTTACGTCGATCGCAATGAAGTGTATGGAGCGAATCATCCTACGACAAATCTTAAATAGTATCGGTCACAAACTTGATCCGCTACAATTTGCCTATCGTGCTAGACGGGGAGTCGAGGACGCGAAGATTGCGCTTCTTAACAGTGTATATAATCACCTTGAGAAATCCAAAACGTATGCACGAGTGTTATTTATAGACTTCTCTTCTGCATTCAATACCATACAACCCCACATTTTACTTAATAAACTATCAAAACTAGGCCTGAGCACCAATCCCAATTTCTGGATCAAAGACTTCCTCATCGACAGACCCCAATATGTAAAGGTGAACTCTGATCATTCCGCGCTTGCGGTAACGAAGACTGGAGCTCCTCAGGGTTGTGTCATCTCACCCGTACCTTTTATCCTATACACCAACGATTGCGTGAGCCAGCATGCGAACTGCTTGACTGTGAAGTTCGCTGACGACGCTGCAGTAGTGGGATTGATAGACAAATCTGAGCAGCACTACAGAGAGTGTATTGATAGACAAATCTGAGCAGAACTACAGAGAGTGTATTGATAGACAAATCTGAGCAGAACTACAGAGAGTGTATTGATAGACAAATCTGAGCAGAACTACAGAGAGTGTATTGATAGACAAATCTGAGCAGAACTACAGAGAGTGTATTGATAGACAAATCTGAGCAGCACTACAGAGAGTGTATTGATAGACAAATCTGAGCAGCACTACAGAGAGTGTATTGATAGCTTCACATCATGGTGTTCTAATAACTATCTTCATCTCAATGTCCAAAAAACAAAAGAATTAATTATCGATTTTAGAGCTTCTAAACCCGACATGTCCATCAATGATGAAACCGTTGAAATTGTTAAGGAATACGTTTCACTCAAACACTCAAGCCATCTACAAGAAGTGCCAACATAGACTCTATTTCTTAAGAAAATTAAGATCTTTTAATGTTAATCAACAAATTATGTCCTTATTTTATTGCTGTTTTATCCAAAGTGTTTTATCTTTTTCTATACAGGTATGGTTTGGAAACCTCTCAGTTAAAAACAGGACTTGTCTGCAAAAAATTGTGAACATAGCTTCCAAAATCGCCTCATCTCAATTTGACAATTTAGAATCAGTTTATAACAGATGTGTTGATACGCTTGCCACAAAGATAATTTCAGATAGCAGCCACTTCCTCCACAACGAGTACTCTCTACTACCATCAGGTCGCCGTTATAGACTTCCCTTGTACATAACTGCCCGTGCTCAAGTGTCTTAATTTCCTGCCTAGAAGCATCACACTTATGAACTCTCAACACAAGGATGTGGTAAATAACTCTTGTTAAAATACGCAATGCTTGCTGTGATAAGTTTAACATATTAATTTTTATGAGTGTCCTTGCTTTTTATTTATCATCAATGTACTTGTCTTAATCATGTATTTTGTCATATATTTTTATGTTGTCTTCTGCTCTTAATTTATGTATTTGTGAGATGTATTTTTAAATGTAAGACAAATTCCCTCAAAGGGTAATAAAGTATTATCTTATCTTATCTTGTCATCATACTCTGTACATGTATAACAGGCCGGTGTCCCCTTTACCTGATAATCATCACTAATGCACGCGAATTGTGTTAAGTAGGAGCATTTTCCTATTCAGAAATAAAAGTTATAAGTCCCCTTTCCTTGTCCGCGCTACGCGCCACGTAACTTGTATCGTCTACGACAGCAGGTCCATAAATGAGAATCACAGCACTTTCCAAATTCACAAAAATATGTCTTTGATATCATTTAAAATGTTAAAAGAAGTATCATCATGAAGTATAGTTTAAACCTGGTAGCTTGATCATTGCCCCATACATATTTATAATAGATAGATTTATTTGTATGATTATCATAAACTCTTGAGTTTTGCTTGGTTTTAATATCACAAATGAGAGGAAAGTGATCAGACTTATCCCATTTCATAACTTTGAGGTGTTCTTAGTATGCGAAGATAAAATGACTAAGTCAACCACACTGAAACCATTGTTTGCTGTAGCCTACATGTACATGTGTATTCTCCTCTAATATGTTGTCAATGGTGGTAGTTGGAGAATTCCTGACTGTTGCTGGAAATGATAATTTTACTGCTAACCAGTTCAGTATAGTGACAATATAAAGGTAAACGTCTGGACATTTTTTTAAAATCGGATAATGCACCGCGACTTGCGCACATATATTGGTCGAACGTATTTTGAAATTTGAGTTGGCAGTGTTTAAAAGGCCATATTACTAGATATCTGTAAATGGGACTTATAATTTCTGCAATTGAAAAAGGGCCTAGCTCTATTTCCAATGAAAACAAATAATTGTCTATTTTGGCATTTGGGGTCATGCAAATCCAGTGAGATCATTTGAACTTAAAGCAGCAGTATTTTGACATGTATCAAAGCCATTTAAACTTTTATAAAACTAGTTTAAGCCAGTGTATATTAATGATAAAAGACTTACATGTACCAAAGAGTATCACCAGGAGTAATAGTAAAGCCGAGATGTCTGCCATTGTAATGACCGCACTGACGTAGCCTTCTTAACGAACTACTTCCAGCAATACGGTACTGACGTATCCTTCTGCACAAACTACCTCCAGAACCTCCTACATGTCTACTTTGTTTAACAAATCAGGGAAGTGGGAAGTTCACTGCAGACACTATACAGTCAACTGATTTTATCTCGGATGTGATGGGTTCAGCTTATTAACATTTTAAGTAGAGTAAGAACAAGTTAAATACATGTACATTTATAGATGGAATTGAAAGATAGTCGGTTTTGAAAATATGATCCGAAATAAAGGATACCCTATCACGTTTAATGTTTTCACAAAAGAAGTAATAAAATAGAGCATTTGGCTCTGTAGCTCATCAGCGTTTTTACATGATTTATAATTTAAGGTAATTTATCACATAAATCCCTTCCTAAGGAGTGATAATTAACTATTCCTTGAATATTTTGACCAAAACATATTTTCTTTCGTGATTTTAAGCACATGCTGTTTTAAACAGGTTTTATCAACAATTCTGTTTTCTGTTTACAAAACGTGTATTGTTTTTTCTATCAGTATGTTAAACATTTGATCAAATTTGAGCAATTCATTTCTGTTATCATTATGTTTATGATAATGATTTTCAGTGTAATCCAATACACATTTTATTGTTATGGAAATTTCACATTAAACAAGATGTGTTTGTTAAACACGGATGCCCCCGGATATAGTAAAGTTATGGCCAAGGTTAAAGTTTTCTGAATATTGTCCACTGCGGCAAGGTAAAGGTCACAAGGTCAAATATGATGACCTCATCTGAAAGGAATCATCACAAGGTATGCACATGCCAAGTATGAAAGCCGTAGCTCTGAGCATTCTAAAGATATGGCCAAGGTTAAAGTTTACTGAAGATGTCCACTGCGGCAAGTTCAAGGTCAGAAGGTCAAATATGATGACCTCATCTCAAGGTCTCATCATTAGGTATGCACATGCCAGGTATGAAAGCCGTAGCTCTGAGCAATCCAAAGTTATGGCCAAGGTTTACGTTTTCTAAACATTGTCCACTGCGGCAAGGTCAAGGTCACAAGGTCAAATATGATGACCTCATCTGAAAGGTCTCATTATTAGGTATGCACATGCCAAGTATAAAAGCCGTAGCTTTGAGCAATCTAAAGTTATGGCCAAGGTTAAAGTTTACTGAAGATGTCGACTGCGGCAAGGTCAAGGTCCAGGTCACAAGGTCAAATATGATGACCTCATCCGAAGGTCTCATCACAAGGTATGCACATGCCAAGTATGAAAGCCTTAACTCTAAAGAATCAAAAGTTATGGCCAAGGCTAAAGTTTTTTGAAAATTTTCATTGCGGCAAGGTCAAGGTCACAAGGTGAAATATGATGACCTCATCTGAAAGGTCTCATCACAAGGTATCCACATGCCAAGTATGAAAGCCCTCGCTCTTAGCAATCCAAAGTTATGGCCAAGGTTAAAGTTTTTGTGGACAAACAGACAGACAGACAGACAGACGGACAGGTGAAAAACAATATACCCCCGGAATCTTCGATTCGGGGGCATAAAAATTCACGTCGATAACGTTCTTCCCAATCAGGCCTTCGATTACCAGTGGGGGGTTGGGCGGCGAGCGGTAGAGATAAGCACATGGTAATAGAAACAAATGCATCCTGGTACAATGAATACACTAGCGCAGCGGAACTGACCCAGGAAACCAGGATGAGGGAAAGTCGGATGTAGATGATTCGATTTTCAAAAATTAAAGAGAGGACTGTACTTTGCTAATTAGCATCCCCGACTTATTATTTTCATATTTTTGCCAGGACCTAATTTTGAATATTTTCCATTATTCCAGTATTTGTTCAAGTATTGAAAGAACATTTCATATCTTCTTGATACTTATCCTTTGAAATAGAACAGCAATAAATTTTGATACTAGTATTTTATTTATATACAAATCATTATGAACATGAAAAGAACATAAATCATATTCAATCATAAATTCCAATTAATTCTATTTCTACACAAAATATGTGAATTTTATTAGATAGCCTCAAAATAAACATATCTTAATCACTGCATTAAGACATCAAATTCAGCTTCAATATTCCATAGAAAACAAGAATGTGGACAATTTATGAGAAACTAATTAAATAATGAATTTCATAGTTCCACAATCCATTGCCACATGTACATACAAAAACAAATGACAAAACAAAAAGAACATAACAAAATATAAAATCTATAATACCTAAATTCAACAATTTATATGTGTATGCGACTAAAACCATGTATTATTTACACACCGTTGATACTATCAATCACACAGCATAAGCATGCAGTCAAATTTCTGTCTGCTCCTGTTTGTCAGAATCAATATTGCTATCAGCAATTTGGCTTTATTGCTGTAATTATCAAATGTTAACCAAATGCATCCACACCTCCGCGTCTTGTTATCCTTTTCGATAAAGGAAAATTGAAAAAGAGGTCCCCAAAAACCATTAGAAAGAAATAATAACACATAAAACACTCAACTTTGATCAAACTTGCCGAAATACGAAATTAAAGTTTGATCATCAGTGTATCAAAATGTGTATACAATACAGCATTCAATATAAAGCATTGCTTGATAAATATTGTTACGTATATGTAAAAGTATTACAAATCCACATTGTTTAAAATCACACATAAGCAGTATGTACCAGAGGAAATTGAGGATACCCAAGATCTCAATGTAAAACAATGTACATAAAAGTATCCATGCCCGCGCTATACAATAGGCTATTGTATAGAGGGGGTGTGGATACTTTTATGTACATTGTTTTACATTGAGATCTTGGGTATCCTCCATTTCCTGTTGTATGCACCTCATTTTGAACAATCCTTTCAAAACATAGATTAAGTTATCGTCAACCAAAAATGTTTTATCATTAATGATCAGTATATCTAAGATGAACCTGGTTAAATAATGTGAACATAATAGATTATGCAAAAGGAAAAATGTGTAAAAAATTAGTTTTGCTATTTTATCAAATGTGCCTGATAATAGATTGAAATTTAAAATATTCTCAAAATATGCCATAATTTTAGCAGGGCCATTGTTTGTAAGGTACCATTTTATCGTTATTTTGTTATGGGATTTATTTAAATATAAATATCATAATTCACATAGTACTCACGATGAAGAAAGCTTAATCATAGCAAAGTATGGATATAATGATATTGCCAAAACATTAGTTAGGACAGCCATTGTTTGTATCCTGTACTATTGCACTCAAAGCTTTGTAAACTGACAGACAAAATAAACTTTTAAACAAAATGTCTGATAAAAAGTTGATTTCGAATGTTCTTGGTAAGTACATATCTTGTAAAGAAGTTGTCACAATTTCATTCATCTGGACAAGATTATTCCTTTCTCTCTTCAATCACAAATGGGATGCTAATTTTGGACACAAGGTTTGGCATTTACAAAATATGGAACTTATGTGAATAAAAGATATTATTATATGATTGCAGGTGAAATACCGGGATCTATCAATGAAAATAAACCGTGTTATCAGTCACTAGTGAAAATAACAATGGAACGTGTTATCAGTCACTAGTGACTGATATAACAATGACCTGACGTCATAAAACAATGCTCCGACGTCATGACACGTTCATGACGTCAAATTGTTGCTGAGGCGACAGGCTCATTCTGGAGCCGACTTAACGTAAATGCAAGTCTGTTTCGGTGAATATGCAAAGATTTGGTCATATGATAAATAGAAAATTTGTCTTTTCTTGACAAATACCATGTTTATCTCATCTCGTGAGGTAGACAAGTTATATATTTTCACTCGTGGCTGCGCAACTCGTGAAAATATAACCTTTCTACCTCACTCGATGAGATAAACATGGTATTAGTCAAGAAAAGCCAAATATCCTCTAAATGTCGATATAATTTACCATTTGGTATTCTAATTCTGTAAGAAATCACAAAACAGGCAAAAGTGTCAATTCAAATTTCACTCTCTTAACTTGCCAAAACGACCATGACTTCAAGACATATTTATGAACAATATGAACAAACGTTTCCAAAGATTAAAAGTTTGGTTGAGTTGGCTTCTAGAAATAACATAATTTATTTTGTAACAATTTTTCGGTTTTTATTACACTGGGATTAAAATCTTGCATTTGTATGTGTTTACATTATTTTGCCTGTAAATTCACATTACCAAACGAAGATATATGAATGGTGAAATACCTATCTGTTTAAAAATGATCATATACCATGCTAATATATAGCAGCATACATATATACATATGATGAAATATGTAAATATCTACAAAGCAACTTCAAGCGATACATAAATGGACATTCAACAAAATCAGGAGGTTTTTTTCTAAATAATTTACATATTCACAATCATGACTAATTGTTTTCTTTTTATAGCATGCTTCTTATCAATATTTATGCTATTTCTGCAAATATGAAAAAATAGTCTACAATAAAGTACATACAATGAACAGAGCCAGCAGTAAAACAAAACATATATAATTGCACATATTGTAACAAATGTAAGTATCGTAAGTATGAAACTAGCAAAATTTTGATGAAATAACAGAAATGAAGGTGAATCAATTTGAGAGACAGAATTTTTGAAATTTTATATTTTTTAATTTTACCGAAAGGAGGGTGAATATTTTGAAAATGTTGACAAGGCTATTTAAACTAACTGTAACCTATAGCATACACTACTTGTTCGAAATAAAAAAGGTCTCATTAAATCTATGGAACCTTGATTACGTTTTGTCTTATTATATATTCACTGCAAAACATAATCAACACTATATTGCATCTATACGCATCTAATAGTGTTTCGTTCATAAGCATATACAATATAAAATAATAGTATCCACACACCTAAGAATATAGAAAAAAGCAACACATATTTTCAAAAGAATAAAGCCCATATGATGACTTGCTTAACCGTACGACTCGCTTTCCGGATGATTTTCAACTGTAACACAGTCGTGCGGATAAACGGGGTCTGACTGTATTAACAACCACTGAGTCTTATATTACCGTCAACGTAAACTTTAACGTCATTTTCACTTTCACAAAGTCTTCATTCAATATTAATTTAACGAGATATTGACATTTACATGATCAAGTAAAGGTAAAATTAACGTTGGAATTAACGTCATATTGCGTCCGCAAATACCGTCAAAAACGTTATGGTTTTATTTATTTTATATCTTTAATGACCTAAGCATAATGTTGCTAGAGCGTTGTCCTGATGTTGAATCCTGCATGTCCTCCACCGTTGCATCGTAGAGAAAATCAACCGGGCGTTGTCAAGGTCCACAACACCATCAGGAAAGTCTCTACACGTTGCTAGGGTTTGGTACCATCTCAGTGCGTTCTGAAAATATGTGAACCATTTTAAAGTGGCTGTAGCACGTTTCTAATGAAAATAAAAAGATCTCACACAATGGAAAAGAAATGTTACCCATTGCAAACCTATCCTCCTCAATCAATAAATAGAGATCTAAAACCAATTGTTATGGTTCGGTACAGCAAAGCGGATCCTTTTCACATCTATGAATCATTTAAAAGTGTTCACACTAAAATGGCATCAAGTAGTTTTCGTTTTCTACGACTACGGATAATCGGGTCGTGTAATGGGCTGTTTTGCTCTCTTTAGCAAAGCTATACGTCATAAACTTTTATCATAAATGGCAAATTTGAACAAATCAAAAAGGAAAAATAAAATGTGCTACAGTGCCTTTAAAAGGGCAGTATCACGTTTTTTCGCTCATATAAGTCGATGAAATGTATTTAAAAATTAATTCACCAATCGTAAAACACCCTTCTTTCTTCGGAAAATCAAGCTAAAAATGAGTTTACATGGCTCAGTAAAGCCATGGGAATCGTTTTTGTCATTCGAAATAATAAAATGTGTTCACAATAAAATGGCCGCCATACATTTTTTGCTCTATACGCAACACCGTTATTATTATTACAGATAATAGCACAAACTATCATTATAAATAGGAACTTTGAAAAAATAAATTTTGCAAAAAACGTGCTACTGCCCACAAAGGTGCAATCAGTGGTAGTGGTAGTAGTGGTGCTTACTATGGTGACGTTTGCTTAAAGGATGTGGTAGAGGTTAGGGTTATTTAACATTATGATCTAATCTAAAAGGTCTCATCAATATGGATGCACATGTCAAGTATCAAAACCCTATCACTAACCAATCAAAAGAAATGGCCAAGATTAAAATTTTCTAAAAATGGTTCCCGTACCAAAGTCGAGATCACCAGGTAAAAAACGAAGACCTCGTCTGAAATGTCTCATCACATCATATATCAAGTATCAAAACCCTATCAGTAACCAATCAAAAGTAATGGCCAGGGTTAAAGATTTACAGACAAACTGACAAACGGACGAAAACGCAAAAACGTAAAACGCAATATAACCCCGGAACCTCCGAAAATAACCAATGAACTGCAGTGTACATACCCGTTTCGTTTGTATCTTCAACGACAGGGAGTTTTATGGTCTCCCTTTGTGGATCGTCCAAGCGTATAACCTGCTGTCGCGCTTGTCGTCTATGGCGTAGAAGCAAAATTAAACCAACCGCTGCGCCGATGATGAGAACTGTTGATACCAATATCACTGCTACAGTCCCGCCTGGTATATGGTTGTTCGTCTCACTGTCAGGTATAGGTATCTGTCCTGGAAAAAACATTCAGATGCATAATGAAGTGGAGTATGTAGTGAATGAGAGACTAACTGGATGAGCGTTTGCGGGAGACTGCAAAAGCAGAGCAGCCCCGAAACTTAGGGTCTCGCCTTTCCCTGTTCCGCCTTCTCCTCAGCATCAATAAAATGGGATTTTTTTAAAACAAAATTTGTTCATTATTCGAGTTATTACTAACAAGATGAGTCATCCCTAGGGTCATTTTTCACAAGTTTGTTCTTAAAAACTATTTCTGATTTCAAAATTGGATCAAAGGATTTACGTGGCATTAACCAATATCTCATGACCTTGACCTTTGACCTTCAAGGTCACACAGTCAATGATTACTTTTCATTGTGTATAACAATCATGTAATGATTCAAAGTGTTAATAGTTGGAATAAGACATATTCTCAAAAAGCATGCTTAAGTCGTGATCTCGCGCTGTGACCTAGACCTTTGACGGATATTAGCAAAAACCTTTTCAAATCTTGGCCTTTCTCCATAGTTGATATACACCAAATAAGAGCCTGATAGCACAAATAATTTTTCAAGTTATCATGTTTACAAGGATATTTTTAGCGATTTCAGAACTCATGACCTTGACCTTTTACTTTGAATGTAAACATGTAAAAAAAACCAGGGGCATAAGTAAGCAGTTATGTATATGAGTTCTCAAAACCTTATAAAAAAAAAGTTATAGCCAATATGAAACGCGCCGGCGGCGGCGGCGATGGAAAGTTGGAAACTGCGCAAAAAGTGATAGAAGCCCCGACTAAGTAGGGGCTGCTAATGAACTTCTAGTCTTTGGATCACAAGTAATGAAATATATGGTTATGTTTTACCATGATCGACATATTTTATTCACTTATTTAAAGAAACTGATTGAGCACAAGTTAAACGACTAATTGACATCCACATAATCAACAAAGCATTTGAGAAGTCTAAAATACATAACACATGCGAAGATGATTTTAAAAAGTACAAGAGAAGAAAAGTCGTGTAAATAATATAAATCGCAGCAACGCATTATTAGTGTTATTAAAAATACATTATGAGTTTGCATTATTACATGTTAATGTGTTAAATGAATAGTGGACTCCTTTTCTATGAATTTTATGAATTATAAAATGAAGATTTGCAATACAAACATGAAGGGGTAATCAATAAGGGGTAATTTTCGGTCGTGTCAAGTTTTGAACAATCTAATACAGAGAAGGCGTTACATATGATATATATTTTAAAACAATAATAGGCATCAAATGTAGGTTTATGTATACCTCAATGTACTATGTTATACCGAAAAGCATGATACTGTGCCTTTAAAGGTGCATCCATTGTGTTTCATAAAATTTTATTTGGCTATAATACGTTCCAACACACCATATGTGCTGTTTACAATACAAAAAAAAATCACTCAGCTTGCATATTCATCCCCTATCGCCAAACATATCATAATTACTAGTTTCCAATTAAAATCGAGTAACATCATAATGCATGTGCAGAAACCGAAAGTGCACGTCCTTTTTACATGCACAGTAGTTATATGGCCTATTGAACATTATCAACCCAAATCTGTTAGTTTGTCTGGTTTAAATAAGATTCCAAAATTACGTTTGACTCATTGGCGCGCGCCACACGCGGTACATTGTCCGGTTTTCGATCAGAAGTCGATACTTTTACCTTCATATCGTCAATATACTTAATCGATTATCATCAAAATGGTAGTTTTCCGTAACAGTTGGTTCTTCTCGATAAAATAGGATAATTTATAACGTTTGGCGTATTTGACCCCCAACAACACAATGGATGTACCTTTAAGTCAAAGTGGGCATTTCGCAAGTGAACCCTGATCGGATGAAGCGTACGTAAAATTCGTTTCAATTGACTTTGAACATTGAATAATATGTGCAGGTACATGTGCACCCTCGGTTACCCAGGGTTTTATATATGCTCCGTACCTCTCCACTATATCACTGTGATATAGTGGAGAGTAACGGAGCATATATAAAACCCTGGGTAACCGAGGATGGTATATTTGATGGTTTGCATTTCCCTCTTCAAGGAACTTATCATTACTGAGGTTTAAAAGTCGTTAAACTTTCCTTTATTTCATTAAATTTCAGAAGGAATCATTGTGTTATAGAATATCTGCAAACCCTTGAAGGAAATTTGGAAGGAAAAAGAAAATATGTAGTTCATTAATGTGATTTTCTCTTACCATTTTCATTATTTACTACCATTTCAAAATCATTGTATTTTGCATATTTTATCGAATTAACCTACGTGTAGTATATTGAACTATTATATTGGGGATATTCACTTGTTTCATTAGAAATCAACATGCATGTTAAAATGCATTTAATGGCCCTTTAAAGTATGACTCGAATTAGCAAATATGCCTAGGGAACGAATCAATGATCTGATTTTAATGAGATTGGGGATTACCATGAGACTTCTCGGAGTCCCTGCAGTAGTTCCTGCATGCAGCGGGAGGCTCTTCCCAAAGAATCCTGTCGCAGTGAGGCCCGCAGGGGTCACAATGACCTGTGACGTCATCATGGTAGAGCCCTTTATCACAGGTAGGCTTCGGGGTGTCTATATACAACAGGAATTACTTTAATATATTGTCTCACATCATACAAACAGTTATACACAATACATTGGTCAAATCTTTTGTCACACTGCTTTAAGTACTGCCGTACCTTAAAGGGGCAGTAGCACGTTTTTTGCAAATTTTATTTTTTCAAATTTCCCATTTATAATTATAGTTTATGTCATTTATAATTACTTTAGAGGGTTAAACATCTTATTACACAAACCAATTATCCGTAGCGGTAATAGTGGTTTTCCGTGTTAAGCAAAGATTGCATGGCGGCCATTTTATTGTGAACACATTTTATAATTTCGAATGACAAAAATTATTCCCATGGCTCTACGGAACCATCAACACTCATTTTACACTTGCTTTTCCGAAGAGAGAAGGGCGTTTTATTATTGGTGACATTATTTTTCAAATACATTTCATCGACTTATTTGAGCGAAAAAACGTGCTACTGCCCCTTTAACTGGTTAATTAAAGCCAGTATATTAACAATGGCGTTCGAGGACATGTACATTTGAATCCATATTGAGAAACGCTGAATTGATTATGTATAGACAGGCAAAAGTTTTTAAATGTTTTGTCTGAGTACATGTACTATATTGCATTAATTTTGATTGGCTATCAGAAATGAATTTTGTAAGAAGTTAATAGCCTAGTATACAACAAATGGTTATGGATGAAGCATATGGCAAAATGTGTGAAAAAAGACAAAAATCACTTTTAATGTGTTTTAATGCTTAAAATAGAAATTAATTTAAAAATCAGTTTATAAACTCATACATATGGCTTCCACTCTCCCAGTTTTTACTGATGGAGTTCATACAATGAGCGCTTCGATAAACATCTTATTATGAACTGTAACGAACCTTCGCTTCTTGTCTTGGCTCTGTAGGTACTCCTGTCACGACAGAACTGCTGACAGGGGGCGGGGGGAGGTTGGGAGGGGCGGTCACAGTGAGGGCCACACACGTCACAGTGGTCTGTGACAGGGTCGTAATACTGACCCTTACCACACGTTTCTCGCCTCGTTCGGACTGAATCTGCAAGCACGGGTAATATTAAGCCAACCTTAAACCTACAGACACTGACCACACCTATTTAAAATCAAATTAAACCCAAACTTGGTATTAATAATAATAATACCATGCCGGGTAAAACAGACATACCAATTCCAACCCAAGGCTATTAAGGATTGGTCATACTTAGCCCAAAAATAAACCAAACGCAGGCGCTGGTCATGCTAAAAATATATATTGCTCATAGTTATGTCGACCAACAAACCACATGCTTGCCTTATTAGCCAAACTTCAACCAAAAATAAGAAAGCATTCGTCAGGTGTAAGCCTATAAAACAAAGCCAAAATATATACCCATTCAAAAGCTCAACACCAAATTAATGAATCGATTAAAGCTTTAAATAGATATGTTCATACCCAGGCAATGACTTACCGGTAATGCTGTGCTATAAGGTAAAACAAATTTATTTTTTTTAATATTTTTTCCGCGGGGAATTTTTTTTTAATTCTGCAATATTTCTACAATTCCACAACCATTTTCTGTATCAATACAATGATTTAATACAATGATAAAGTATAAACCATCAGGTTATGGGGCAAAGTACCAATAATTAATGTTTACATGTTAATTTGTTAATTTGAGACACATGGTATAATGCATACATACACGTACAAAAGGGGAATTCCCTGAAAATGTGAATCCTTTTCTCACCTTTGAAACCGAGAAATTGGCTTCTTTTGTCTGCTTCAGCGATGACTTGTGTAGCTAAATACAACGCCAAGAAACAACGAAACAACGAAACCACAACCATTTTAACTAAAACAACGGAAACAAATGACAGCAGTCTTGGTAGCCGGTTCAATGCTTTCCGACAAGATGTGACGTCATCGCACCTGCGCAGACGTCGCCTGTAGTTGTATCTATTTTTAGTCAGTTGTTTATATTAACACTCTCTCAATATTCTGTACAAATGTATGTGAATTAATGAACACGAGATAATCGTTTGAATTTAACTATATATAATCATTGATTAAAGTTAATAGTGAACGCGGTAGTAGTTTGTTAGTGATCGGACGTGACGTCATGTATGCTCTATATACGAGTCTTCGGTTTTCCCCAAAGGTATTCCCCCTCTGCTAAATTTCTGTTCATGTAATATCCAAAACAGTTTTTATTTTTCGTTTAAACTTTCAATTTTTTTCAATTTAGTGATGCAAAAGGATATAGCATATACTTTCACATGGGATATGGTTTATTGAGAATTCCATGAGGAGAATCTTTTTTTAGAATTGGGTCATATCTGAAACTTTGTTGCGTGCAACACAGACCAGGGCCATGTTCAAGAGAGGTTTCAAAGTAATCGCTCAATTAGCTCAATTGACTTAACTTAATCATTTATATTTTCTCTAAAAGCGAAAGTGGAAAGTTGATTTTCTAAAAACAAATATATAAAATATGTGAACAATATATGAAGAAGTTTTCACAAAAATTGTTAGGAGAAACATACATTTGTTATACCTAATAGTGCATTAATCTTCAGTAGGCCTATGTTAGTCAATACGTCTTTATGCGAAGAAGATAACCAAGTTGATTTGCTGATATGCAAAATATTGCTATGATGTTTGATAAATTTATGATGGATCTGAAGAATTGTTTGACGCAAATATCACTCTATTTGAGATTGCAGCTGGTTTAGAACGTTAACACCACAATATATCAGTCTCTGGTGTTGATGTTATCCCAAGTGAAGGCCCAATCTCATTTAAATGAGTTCAAACGTAACACTGGTATCTCGCTGTGTTTCTGATCCGAGTACTGCACCATAGAGGTCATGTCAGGTGACCTTTTTACTCCAGCCAATCAACGACGAGGTTAGAAAGCCACCGGGTCGACTTAAAGGTACATCCATTGTGTTGTTTGGGGTCACATTTGCCAAACGTTATAAATTGTGTTATTTCATCGAGAAAGTCTGACTGTTATCAAAAGTTGCCGTTTGGATGATAGTCGACTCAGTATACCGGCGATATAAAGGTAAAATTGTCGATTTCTGATCGAAAACCGGACAATGCACCGCGTGTGGCGCGCGTCAATTAGTCTTATATTTACACCAGACAAAAAGACAAGTTTAAGTTGATGATGTTAAATAGGTCTTATAACTACTGTGCATGTACATTGGGCGTGTAGTTTCGGTTCTGCATATGCATAATGATGTTGCCCGATTTTAATTGAAAAGTAGTAAATACGATATATTTGACGATTGGGGATGAATATGCAAGTTGAGTGAATTTGTTCAACTGAAATCAGCAGATATCGTTTGTTGGCACGTATTAAAGTGAAATAAAATTGTATGAACACAATGGATGTATCTTTAAGACGTAGGAAACACTCATTCAATGTCATATCTTAGAAGGCCTGTGATTCGAAGAATTTATTGAAGGTAAAAGGTCACGGTGTAGCTGCGGGGTAGTACTCAGATCAATGACTGTACTTTAAAAAAATTTGCTTTTGCTGTTTTGAATCGAATTAAAGAAATGACTGTATGTAGTGCTAGTTTGTGTTATGACCGAGTATGTGACATTAGTGCGAAACGAAACATGCTTTAAGCACTTCATTCTCTGTATAATAATGTAAGTGTTCATATTAATGGTATGATTAACGTCATGGCTCAGTGTTAGTCAAGGTTTAAAGCAGGATGGCTTACTCTCTCCATTACTGTTTACTTTTTTTCAATTTGCATAACTTAGAAACCTGATATCGCTATTTCCTTCGATAGTACTAATATTGAAGCCTTACATTTTGTTGATGTTCTTATTCTGCTATCAGAGGAATTTTAAAAGATGTACATTTAAATAATTGGTGTAGAGATAACGGTATGTGTATTAAATATATATGAATAATATATCTCAGATTGTACAGTTTAGACCTGTTAGTTCACAAACAAATGTTGATAGTTGTATATCTACGTATACAGGCTAATACAGGTATATCCCGATCGCGAGTGTTTGTTCACGTGTATCTTATTGCAAATTTCAAGACGTGTTTTGTGATGTCATTGAAGCATCGTAGCATATCGAAAACGCAATCGGTATTTTTTTTTCACTTTGGTGTACCGTAAAATATATGATTAATATCATACCTCATTGTTAGCCAGTTAACAGTTTTAGCACCTCGTTAAAGTTACCAGGGTTGACATTTTCGAAAACTGCACTCATATAACTTTATCAACAGCGTAAAACTTTCATCATATATTTTCTTTTATCCTTGTGGGGTTAGAATCGAAAATTTGAAGAGAGTAAACTCCGGAGGAAGAGAATGTGCTGGTGCAAGTGATGGATGTCTATAATTTGTTAAACAATGGGAGTTTTTTTGTAAGATAACATTGTCGATCTAGAAAATGTCTGTTGGAGACAGATTGGTCTTCCTCAATCCATAGACTAACACATATACAAACACCTTGCAAATCAACTAGTGATACATTTAAAGAGTTTCTACTATTTTTAACTGCTTTTATTTAGTTTATATTTTACTATATTATCAATAATATAAAATAAGACTAAAATCACAGTTTTCAAGAATAGTGGTCCCCTAAGAAAGTATAAAAAATGGTTTCTTTATGGTCAAAGGTTGGAAGTTGTTTCACCCTACAGGTATTTAGGTCTTGTATTCACCCCTAGGCTAGTTTGGACTAAATCTCAGATTACTTTGGCTTCTCAAGCTAATAAAGCCCTCCTGGCTATCTAAGGTTACCAAAAAAGAGTAGGTTATTTGTCACGTGTGGATCTTTTTAGAATATTTGATGCTAGGGGTCAGAAATTTGGGGTGTCACTTATTGTAAAATCATTGAACAAATCCAGATAAAAGCCATCCTCGATAATCCAGCGCTATTGTTCCGATACACACAAGCGCTGGAAAACAGTAAGGGTATTTATCCCTAACCTAGTTACCTCCTCTTGGGTCCATGTTATCCAATCAGAAACGAAACGCAGACACTATCTGCGTAAACAACTCGACCAATCAAAACGCATCACTACCGTTGTTTATAGAAACAAACATGGCGGCGGCCGACTCACTCGATTACGATAAAGTTTGTAACAAATTCAGCGTAGAAAACCTGACAGAAACTCAAAAGAAAGTTTTAAGAAGTCTGTACGTGAGAAGGGTGTATTCATGTCCATCAAAACGGGTGGAGGTAAATGATTAAAATCCCTGTGCTACCAGGCGTTCCCAATCATCTGCGAAAGCCAAGATCATGACACGAGAGTGCTTGTTATTTCACCCTTGATTTCAAGTGATCTCATTGGTTGTTAGAAAGCAAGCGTTTCGCTGAGTCATTGCGAAGGGAGGTAACTAGGTTAAGGATAAATACCCTTACTGTTTTCCAGCGCTTGTGTGTAGATTTATCGGAACAATAGCGCTGGATTATCGAGGATGGATAAAAGCATGCAAATCCTTTTTTAAAGTAGGGAAAATACTTGTTACAATATTGCTCTTGGTGATTGTGGCGGATTCCCACTTCAACTTACTAATATGACAAGGCAAATTAATTTTGGTGTAGATGTTTAACTCTTTAAGTCTTTGGGTGAATCTGGTCGCATTGCATGGGCATCTAATATCAGGAATATTTTATTTAAATTTGGCTTTGGTTTTATTTGGATTTCTCAGGATATTGGAGATGTTAATGGTTTTATTTCTGTATTTAAACAAAGACTATCTGATAATCTTTCACAAGATTGGTATTCATATCTTCATAATGCAACTTCATGCTCTATTTATATACTTTTAAGTCCCTCCTGAATGTTGAAACATATCACAGTTTAGATATCCCCCCTTATTTAAAAAATCGTTTGATACAACATTGATGTAGCAGATTTAAACTTAGTTCGGAGACTAGTAGATATAGCAATGTCCCCTATGAATTAAGAGTCTGTACTTTTGGTGAAAAAATTGAAGATGAAGTACATGTCCTACTTTATTGTGAGGCCTACCTAGATATAAGGAATATATTTCTTGATATATAAATTGCCCAAAATAGTAAAAATATTATTTCCCTTTGTTTTAACGAAATATACGTACATGTGCGTGAATCTTGTTACTTGAAATGCGACGGTCGATGTGACAAGTTGGGTCTAAAAAATAAAATGTTTCTGGTCTTTACAGGCTGACAAAAATTATGCGAAGACGCGAAAAAAAATTTATTTACAATAAACAACAACATTAACACAATTATTTATATAAATAAAGCACAAGCCCTCTTAAACATGTGTTACTATTCCTAGTCAATAATCTCACCCCAGTCAATCTTCTTCTTTAGATTTCCGATCCTAACCTCTGTTCTACAAGGGCAGATTTCTCGGCTAAAAATGAGGATATTGATTGGTTGCATTTGAAACTATTTATGTAATCAACGACGCCGTTGTAAAGGTGACATATGCTAATGACACGTCATAATGCTATTTTAGGAAAAGGAACGTAGGATAGACGTTTCAGGGTTGAATGTGTTTTCCATGATGTTCGTTATTTAAATTTTGTAAAAATAATTGATCATAACCATGCTAATAAATACAGAAGACCAAATCAGAGACAAAAAATGAAAACAGTTTATGTGTACTAGTATTTATATCAGACATATTCAAAGGACATATGCTAATTAAAAAGACCCTTAACAGTCAACTGCTAAGATCATTGAAGTTACACAGTCGGTGTGACCTATGTCAGATGTATTTTCATTGGATAAGAAGTAGGGATACAGTATATATGAGGTACCCATTTTCCCCGCTAGGGGATATTGCTGGATCCGAAATATATGGCCTGATATAACAAAGGTTAAGAAGGGAGTGACCTCTGCGGGAAGAGAATCGTACCTGCGTATCGCAGTAATTCTCTTTTAGAAATGGTTTATATTAATAATTATTATAAGGAGAAACCATGATACTGAGGATACGGTACGGTTGTGGACCCTAATAGGAAGGAAAAACCCGAGGATGCGAAGCAGTAGACTAAAGCGTTAGCTCACGTACTACAGGTGTTCTGGTTCGGGATACGGGTTCGAGGCGCAATTTCTTCAAAACTTTTGCTGTTCATTTTATGTGATAAATTTGAGAATTTTTTTTTAAATTGTCAAAGTTAGTTTCCTCAGATCTGTACTTTCAAGCCGTCATCTTAGCAAATAAATCAGGGTTTACAATTCTTCTAACGGGGTTTACAACTGTCTGTGTACCTGAGTATCTTAGGGAAAATATCATGTATTTTGTGTTTTTTGTGTGGCAAATTGGGTGTTTCACTTCAGAGGTAACGATTGAATGTGCCATTATATAACCTTTTTTCATATCTAACAGTTAACAATAACAGTTTTGGCAGCTCGTTGAAGTTCTGCACGTTTTATTTGTCTACGCAAATATCCAATAAATTATCAACAACATCAAACATTAGTCGTGAATTTTCTTTTATCCTTATTTAATGTATTGGTAACGAAAGTTTTCTCATTAAATCGATATGGAAATTTGATTCCAAGATAATTTTAAAAATCAGAAATTTTGAAAATTCGACCTCTTTTGTCTATTTCATTTTGCAAAATTTCGACTATGCACCACTGACCTAACGATCACATGACCAGTTCGAGAATGTTTGTTGTACACACCGACAAAGGAACATGACAAAAGATGATCCTTTGTTGAAGTTGAAGTTATGCTATTGACGTCCGAAAGATACGCAAGAAGGTGAACAAACTTTCTGGATGCAACTGTAGGTATATTGCTCACAGACCATATTGGTTATAATGCAATGGATATGGCATCAGCTTAGTCTGCTAAAAGAACTGTATGCCTTCTTATTTGTAAATATAAGGCACTTATAGAAATTGAATCCATTACTTACTAAAAAATGATATGACATTGTGGCATAATCCGTGTTATATGACCTCAGCCTGATGGAATAGGGGCGTTTCTGTTTCTAAATGTTATCCACCAACGTGCTCTGAGATTTTCATTGGGTAAATATGCTCCAAACGCTGTCGTGCATATACACAAGGGATTAATTTTTCAATTTGTATAAGACAATATTGTCGTTTTAGAAAATGTATGTTGGAAACAAACTGGTCTTCATCAATCTATAGACTCACAGACATACACACATCTTGTATATTAACCAGTGATTCATACAAATAGTTTATCCTACTCTGCATGAGTGAGCAATTAAGTTATGCATGTTTTACAATAGCATAGCAACTATGCCACATTCATATGCATGAGATTTAATGCTTTATAGAGAAGCGATATCATCATGGCAACCCACAATCTGTGAACATTTCCAGGGTACCATATACTATAATATCTCAAGGTGATTACTGTCAAGGTTTTATCTCGACTCCATCACAGTAGAAATATATAAATCTCCAACTTTTTGTATTCTTGGTAAACAATCAGACTTCACTAGGAATGTTTACATGGTCATGCATAAGGTGTGAAACAATGTTGTTTCTTTGGTCCGATACTGTTTTGCATATTCTACACGATTTTCTTCGAACATGTTTTCAGTATCTGCATTGAAAATATACAGCAGTACACACAGTACACAATGTGCAAATATAAGATGGGAGTGAATAGAAAATTCATATGGAAATGCTATAATGCAAAACAAAAGTGTGTACCTTTTAAATTATGTACCTATCTTTTTAATTTTGAAAAATATCTTTTTAATAAAAAATAATCTGTTATAAACTCGTTCATATATAATATGAAAACAAATAGATAATGATAATGAAAATAAAAATTCATCGCCAAGTTTAGATAACATGTCATGTTTTCTAATTGCTCCATGGATCTGTTTCAATGGACAAGTTATCATATTGCTTTTGTTTAAAAAAAGGCAATGCTCTTGAACTTGTTTTTGGTTAAGATAGGGGCGTTAGCCCCGAGTGTTTATCCCTCGTGTTGCGAGTTTTAAATCTCATAAACACCCTTTGGCATGTTTTATCAAGCTTACAAACCGACCCCGTGGTTAAACTTTATGTTTAATCTATTCTAATTGATAGTGCGAAAAAGGAAAGGAGTCGTCCGTAAAATATCCCCCTTTGGTGAACGACAGTATGGTATTAAGGGAACTTAGGAAACAACATCATCAGCCTAGTCTCCGTAGCACAATGGTATTATCGCTGCGCTTGGTGTGCAGGAGCATTGAGATTTCGAGTTCGAGACGGCTATTGCAAAAAAATACATTTGTTTGAATTAACAGTTGGTTAGAGTAAATAGAGTAATAGAGTAAAACATAACATACACTAACGTTCATCTTAAACTTAACATCTCAGTATTTCATCACAGGAAATTGAGGATACCCAAGATCTCAATGTAAACAATGTATATAAAAGTATCCACGCCCCCTTCTATACAGTAGGCTAAAGGAGCGACACCCGCCATCTTGGTTTCGTTTTCAAACCTCTCGACTCGACTACATTTGTGGCTTATATTTCAAAACATACACAACGACATATAAAAACAAGAGTCATCAGAAGATGACATATCCCACCGGTCCCACATAATTTGTAAAACACATCTTTGAACAGAGTTCAATTTCAACACGTTTCCATGGAAACGAAAAAGATAGAATTTTAAAAAATCTGAAAATACCAAAAGGCACCACTGCAGTAAATGTGTAATACATATGTGAAGTTTCAGAAAGATATGATAAATGGTTTCGAGTTCTGCTCCGGAAACGAAATGATTACGTACAGATGGACAGGCGGACAGACGGACGGGGTGATGACTATATCCCACGGTATTACATACCGGTGGGATAATAATACACAAAGAATGGATAATATATGGAAGGGGATTTGTGCCAGAAATGAAGACATGTTGACTTGTAACTTATAAAGTGTAACGTGTTATTCTCAACCATACAAGTCTCGAAAAGACAAGTCCAACCATGCAAAACTAACATTTTAATCAGAAGATGACATATCCCACCGGTCCCACATAATTTGTAAAACACATCTTTGAACAGAGTTCAATTTCAACACGTTTCCATGGAAACGAAAAAAATAGAATTTTAAAAAATCTGAAAATACCAAAAGGCACCACTGCAGTAAATGTGTAATACATATGTGAAGTTTCAGAAAGATATGATAAATGGTTTCGAGTTCTGCTCCGGAAACGAAATGATTACGTACAGATGGACAGGCGGACAGACGGACGGGGTGATGACTATATCCCACGGTATTACATACCGGTGGGATAATAATACACAAAGAATGGATAATATATGGAAGGGGATTTGTGCCAGAAATGAAGACATGTTGACTTGTAACTTATAAAGTGTAACGTGTTATTCTCAACCATACAAGTCTCGAAAAGACAAGTCCAACCATGCAAAACTAACATTTTAATCCTGTCAATCGTAACTTCCCATTCTCAACTTTACAAAGTTGAAATGTAATTCTAGAAAAGTCAACTTGTCATTTTTAATTATTAAATCTAAATAATATACACATTTTGTAATGTTACAAGTTACGTTTGACAAATGAAAAATGGAAAATGAAGAGTAGCAAAGTCAGCTTTGTAAAACCTACTTTAACATTTCGAGACTGACATGACTTGCATAGTTACGATTGCAATGTTTCAAATCACATCTCTACACGATTTCGCATTGACCATATTTGGAATATTACGGAAATTAGCGGAAAGGAACGAATAATCCCGATCCGATAAACACAATGTTCAACAATGACTTCTCCCTTGGCAAGCATCTCCCAGCATCTACTATAACACATATTTTAAAATTGCATACTAGTTTTCCCATTATTAGCATACTGTTGATAAAAGCACATTGACTAAAACATTAAAGGACACCATCGCATTTTACTGTGGAGAAAACAACTGCCCGCCCGAACGCCCGAGACGCGGTTATTTCTGTTGCGAGCTGGCAAAAAGTAAACCTTACTGTGTTACACCAGCCCGATGGTCGGGCACATATTTAGTGTCATATTGTGTAATTATTACCTCTTATCTGTGCTGAAATTCATTATCTAACAAATTTTAAAGGCAGCATTACTGGTCACTATAATGTTTGTCAGGGACGGATCCAGGAATTTTGCAAGCAAAATACAAGCAGAATCAACATAAATAAGTGAACACATTTAGAGAAAAGTTGTAAATTGTCTATTCATTTAGTATTCAGTTCTAAATAACACACTTTTAAGAAATATGCTTCCTGGTCAAGATTAATATATATGTATTTTGTGATATTATACTATTGTAATGTATGCTTTGTTTGTTTTTTTAAAAATATATACAAGATAGTTGGAGTAAATCCTTTCTTGCTATACACGCAGTTGTATATGTATAAACTAAAACACCCCCAATCCAGATCAGTGTATTTCGAATCAGTGACGTATTCCCATTTAAGTTAGTTTATCAAAATGTGTGAGTCAAGTATTAGATCGTATATTTTCTTGTGACCCAGAAGGGTGTTGACATTTTTTTTTATGTGTGCATTTTATTGTAAAAGGGTATACAGGATTGCACAGTTTACACTCGGGTATAATGATAGCTATACATGTATAATGAGTTGGCATAATATAAAACTACATGTTTTTAATACCTTCATAAGTAGGACAGTCTGTATCAATTGGGTATGAAGAAAAAATTGCGCCTTTTGTAAAAAAGTTTTTTAAAAAAACAGTTGGTCGGGAAATTTTTTCACATTCGATTATAGTTAGATAATTTATCGACATTTTGGAAATAAATACATGATGATAAATAGTTTCAAACCTTTAAACCTTACGTAGTTTCAAGTGGTTTCGAAACATAAATTACTGTCAGTGGCACGGACTGCTTTGATTTGGGTCCACAAAATTCCTGTCTCAGCTTTTGGACCGTCGTAACACTGGTCACAGTTCGGTATTTATTTTCCCCGTTTCCATGGAAACGCAACTTGGATTCCTTTATGGGGCAGAACTAATCTGCAATGTAGATATCGCTTGTCGATATCGCATGATCTCACACAAGCACAATCTATTTAGGGAGCCAGTTTTGGGTGATAAAAGACGATTGTTCATGAAACTTTCGATTCCCCAAACATTCATTTACGTGATTACATTTATGAAAACATATTGGAAACTTTCTGGTTCAGATTTACAGAAAGAACAAATATTTGAATGACTTATTTTCATTTTCAGCAGCTCTCTTCTTGTGTAGATTGCTCTATTTATAAATATATACTGAACATCTAAAAATGTCACACTCTGAGTACAGTTTCTGGACTTTTCAAACACACTATTCCTTGAAATATGTGTATAAAGAAGCCCATTCTGCAACTTCGGGCCGGATTGTGTTGTGTTTCTCCTGGACAACACATTAATGGAATGAATATTTCTTTTCTTTCAACTTTCAAATTAATAATTTGATATATAGTTCTACTACAATGAGTTTGTTACATTAATGACTAACAAACAAAAGTGTTAAATAGACACGGCAAAGACTATGTTTAGGGGAAACATATTGTTGTAAACAATTAATTATCGGAATTTTTATCTAAATAAAAAATATCATCGTTTCATATGAGTTTATAAAACACACATTTAATTTATTGAAAACAATACGCATGTCAATGTATTCATGAATGACAATTTTAGTGAAATTGTGCGTTTTACAAATTTTTTTATATCTTGTATATGTTACAGTCGATTCAATTTTTAAATTTAACAGTGCAATTATATTGTTGAAATTACCAGTAATACAATTCTATTTTCAGTTTGATTTCTTTATTCATAATTATTTTCATGTTTTGGCATGTAGAAGTTGAATGTTTATTGTTTATAGTGTGAAACAACTGATCTAGGCTTATGATTTACATTTCATACTTGAATTCAGTAATTTAATTGATTCTTTATATAGAATTAATGGACATATTAATCATGGACAAATATATTTCTGTCCCACAACAATACACTTTTCACTGCTTCAAATACTAAAAATATAGGTTGCTTGATAAGTAAATTAAAATAGATAAATTAACATATTCAAAACCAATAAATATTTTAAACTAGTTGAGAAAAGTTTGTAAAATAATTAAAAGAGATAAATTGAACTCAGCTAAAGAACATTTCCCTTTGATTATCTGTCTGTAAGAATAAGAAGTATTGATGTTCAGAACAGTTTTCAGTTATAATTAAAGTGAAATGCATTTTGAATTTTTTTTTTAAAGAAGTATATGAAGTTCCCTGATTTAGATCATTGCTTTGTGGTACATTTAAAATATTTAAAAATTAATAATAAAGTTGTCAACACTAGCTTATGTATTTCTCTCAATGTCTTCCCCACTAACGTTTATATACTTTCAATATCAAGATTTTCTTTTTCAAAACTTGGATATTCATTTCTGAATGCAAAAGACTTTACTGAATACACGTAAAATTGGAGTATAAAAAAGTGAATGTTGACATGATTTAACTGAGAGAAGATAATGTGTAAATGAACGCACAGAAAGTAATTAATATTTTCGGGTGTAGGATGTCTATATATGGTTTCAAATTGTAAATCTGCAGTTTTATATGTAAGTGAAAGAAGTTTTATGATAACGGATCGGATACATTTATCATAGCATCAATGCCAATCAAGCTATGCGATCCTGTATGTCTGTCAGTGTCATCCCACATTTACATTACTTCCGCATTCGTTTTGCGTTGCAACAAAAATAATTGTTTGTCAAGTGTCCTTAAAATTTATTGAAATAATAACTAGAATACCTAAGAATTAAGTTTCAATTGGTATTTTCGTTTGGCATGTAATTACTAAGCGACACTATCACACTAGTAGGTAAGTTTATTTCGTATAAGGCCTTAGGCCCACGTACAATGCAAAATAACGAAAACAATGTATCATTTATTGTAGTGGAAGATGGACAATCATGTAAAAAGAGAGCGTAGCGCTAATGAATCCTTAAAGGATAGATGAAATGACATATGGTCCAAATCGGATTCATTAAAATTGGATGTCAATTTGACAATTGCTCGATTTTAAATTTCTGAAATCGGTCCATAAATTACTTATATACGGCTTTTTAAATAACCGCCTGATTTAGCCCCGGCGACCAGAATGAAAGTCTGCGGGGGTGTGACCCGTGAAGGGATGACTTCTGTGACGTATGTGGAGGAATTTGATTTTCGGCGATAGTCACAATTCAACGTAATTTCGCAACATTTTGATTGTTAATTTCACAAAGAAACCTTCAATAAACCAACTTAAATTTCCCATATATCGAATGTTTAGATATCCAACTAAGTAATTCCGCAGATGACAATTACACAATTATTACATAAACATGTCTTTTTGGCGATGTAATACACCTCATAAATTCATTTAGCGGCAGTGATAATCATCATTAATTAATTAACGAGACACCGGCGGAGTAGCTATCTACTCGCCCCGCCTGTCGCTTATCACAGTCACGCCTCAGTGAGCATTTTCAAAAGGATTCGCCGAACAAATTGCGGTAGTGTTAAAATGGGTGAATTAAAATCGTCTTAATTATCAATTGCAAGTGTATATTGTCTCGATTTTATGCTCAATTGATTCTTGAGAAAAATGCATTTCATCTATCTTTTAATATAGTTAGAACAGGCTAGTGTAATCGAATGATCGGTGCACATCAATATGTTCAAAAAGTATTGTTGAGTAATATGATAAGGCAAATGTTTAAGGTATTTGCTGCGTAAATCATGATATATTTTACATTCAAATAAAAAGTGAAATTCATTTTCAACATAATTATTGTTACAAATATGACAAAGACCATCAAATCTACCAGTGTTTTTGTATATGGGTAGTGCACCAATTCGTAACAATGTTATTCTACGCCTTGCTTCTTTAGATTTAAAAAAAATTAGATATGGTTCGCTGCAAATGACCGTTTTGATACAAGAATAAACATCTAGTGATGAACACTTGGAGATTTCAGAAAATAACAATTGTTTATGACAATCACTAACTCTTACATAAAAATCTTTCAAAAACTGTTCCTCATTTCCAACAACTGGAGCTTCCCAAACGAAACCGAAACCATAATTGAATAAAGTAGTTCGAACAAAATATAACTTTATTAAGATTATGTAGCATAACATAACACTATCACACGGAATGTAAGTGACAGTAGCGCTCCGTGAACTGACAACGTGCGTTTGTTTGTAGGACATAACAAGAGTTACGTCCCTTGATTTCAAGGGGCGTGGTCAACTCGTCCAGCGTTGGGCTCAAAATAGACTAAGGGATTCCCAATCTGGGACAGTGGCAAGGGAGGTCTCGTTTTTTTTGCAAATGCCTCTCGTCCTCGGAAAACATCGGCAATGTTCGGGAAACTTCCAAATATGGTCAATGCGAATTCATGTAGAGATGTAATTTGAAACATTGCATTCGCAACTATACAAGTCGTGTCAGTCTCGAAATGCAAAAGTCCGTTTTACAAAGCTGACTTTGCAACTCTTTATTTTCCATTTTTCATTTGTCAAACGTAACTTGTAACATTACAAAATGTGTATGCATGGTTGGACTTGTCTTTTCGAGACTTGTATGGTTGAGAACGACATGTTACACTTTACAAGCTACAAGTCAACATGGCTTCATTTATGGCACAAATCCCCTTCCATAATAATACACATACAAAGTTTGAGAAAGATATGACCCATCTGCTCCGGAAAGTAAGCTATCGTAGAACAGAGTCCAAATCAAACACATTTCCGTGAAATTTTTTTAAGAAATGTATAAATATCAAAAGGCACCTCTCCAGAAGGTGGGGGATACACATGTGAAGTTTCAGAAAAATA
Source organism: Gibbula magus (assembly GCA_936450465.1). NCBI lineage: Eukaryota > Metazoa > Mollusca > Gastropoda > Trochida > Trochidae > Gibbula > Gibbula magus. Next base: position 84,414,994 of record OW388290.1, read on the forward strand.
CTTTGAGTGGTTTTTGAGTTCTGCTGCGGTATCAAACCTAACTCTGCATTTTCGACACGTTTCGGTGGAAAAGAAAACAAATAAAATTTTCAAAAACCTGAAAATGTCAAAAGGCACCACTCCAGTAAATAGGTAAAGCATGTGCAAAGTTTCAGAAAGATATTTTTTTTTTATCACTTTATTTCTTTTTGATATGGGTACAGCATTTTCATATATAGATGAAGTAAACACAGCAAGTCAAATATTAATATCTAATTGAATAGGTTGTGGCATGATGACCAAAATGTGACAAAAGAGTCATATTTGCATTGTGTATATGCATTTGATTTATATAGTTGATAATTGTAGTGTAATTTTGGTTTCAAACCCGCTAGAGTAGGTAGTCTGTTTGCCAATTTTTTGGAATAAATGAATTCTTTCGTTAAAATATAGAGGAAATTCAGGACATCGTTCCTTCTTTCTTTGAATCCAAAAATAACTGTTTCGGCATTTAATTTCAATTCGGTGTCGGTTTCATTTTGTATCCATTCTAGTAGATCCTGCCACAACCTTTTGACAAATCTGCATTCATATAGTAAGTGAATGAGCGATTCTATTTCAGCATCACAGAATGTACACAGTGGCGATTCTATAAGTTTATAATTGTATAAATCTTTACATGTAATAAGAATTCTATGGAGAACACGATATTGGAACCATCTGTGTTTTGCGCTAAAGGCTGCTCTGAATGGTATGAGATTGTATATTTTCCATTGATTTAAATCAAAATCTGTATTCAATTCCTTTTCCCACTTAATTTGGTAAAGATGTTTTTGGGTTGTGTTGTCTTTGTGTAAAAGTTTGTTGTAGAATATACTACATCCCTTTTTAGCTTTATAAAGTATTTCCAAATTGGGGGGAATAAAGGGCAAATCTTTCTCTTTACTGAACTTGACCGGACCCCGTTTTGAATAGGATTTTAGAGAAGCTAATAAGCCCGCATATTCAATAAAATTTGTCTTAACATCGTATAGACCCACGAAGTCGTTATAGGGTAGAAATGTGCTGTCCTCGTTTAGAAAGTCATTAATGAATTTAATATTGGATTGCAGATAATGATCGTATATTATAGGTTTTTTCCCTATTGTAATATTGTCATTTGCCCATATAAACTGTCTGCTGAAATTGATTTCATATTTACAGTTTTCTTGTAAATCAGACCAAGCATCAAATACGTCTTTCCAGAATGGGCTGATAAGATTGGGAATATACTGTGTCTTCAGATACGAAGGTCCCATTTCTATAGGGTTTAATTTACTCACTTGGTGTGTCGTAAAAACCAGGTTACTTAATTTGGAGTTATGTACATATAATCTTCTTATCCATGATATTTTCTGAGACTTAATTGTTTCTAGTATGGCCGGTACTTTTAGACCGCCTTCTTCATATGTTTTTGTTATCAAACATCGTTTTATTCTATCAGGTTTGCCTTTCCAAATGAAGGAGAAACATTTTTTTTGAAGATTCTTTATAGTTTCTAATTTTGGATTTGCTAGTGAGGTAAATAAATGATTAAGAGTTGGCAATATCAAACTCTTTAACACAGTTATTCTCCCTAAAGGTGTTAGATCTCTCAGAGACCAAATTTTCATTGTTTTGTCGATTTTCTTTAGTTTATCTTTATAATTTTTCTCTACCATTTCTGCTTTATTGTGTTGAAATAGAATGCCTAAAAGTAGAAATGGCTTTTGAGTCCAATCTAATAGATAATCTCTGCAATATTGCGTGCTTGAAAATTGTTTAGAACCTATCCAAACAACTTTAGTTCTGTCTATGTTTATTTTGAGTCCAGAGAATGATGCGTATGATTCGAGAACACGTAATGTTTCTCTAAAGGAGCTTTCCGATCCGTCTAAAATAATTGTTGTATCATCTGCAAATTGCGTTAGTAAATATTCTAAATCTACCATTGTTATTCCTTTTATCTTCTTATTATGCCGTAACATGTGAGCAAGAATTTCGGCTACTATAAGGAATATGTACGGAGAAAGGGGGTCACCTTGCCTACATCCACGCGTGATTTGGAAGAAGTCTGATGGGAATCCATTTACAAGAACACTGGAAATTATATTATTGTATAATGTTTTTAACCAAAGTTTGATAGATGGTCCGAAATTAAAGAAGTCAAAACATTTCTCGATAAAAGACCACTCTACTGAATCAAATGCTTTTTCGAAATCTATCAATATCAAAAGTCCAGGTTTATTCATATATTCTGTATAGTCCATAATGTCGTTAACAAGCCTTGTACATTCTCCAATATATCTGCCTTTCATAAAACCCTTCTGGTCTCCGCTGATAATATTTGGAAGAATATTTTTAATACGTGCTGATATTACGGCTGAAGCTAGTTTATACGAAATATTTAGTAGTGAGATTGGTCTATAATTTTTCATATGTTCCTTAGATTTATCCTTTTTCGGAATGCATGTTATGAGACCTTGTTTTTGACTTATAGAAAGTTCCCCGGTCCTATAGGCTTCATTTAGTGAATCGATGAGGTACTTATTGATATCAACCCAGAAGAATTTATAAAATTCAGATGTGAAACCGGATGAACCAGGACTTTTTTCATTTTTCATATTCTTTAATGCTGAAAGTACTTCATCATATTGTAATTCTCCCTCTAGAGAGAGTGCTTCACTGCAAGATAATCTAGGAATTTCATTATCTCTGAATAACTCTTCTAGGTCTACGTCTTCGACTTTTTTACTGGTATATAAAGTTTCAAAATATGTCTTTGCATGATTGATCAGGTTCAGGATACCCCTGAAATGAGAGATAATACCTATTAATAGAGATCATCCCCGAAAACGGGGATATAAATAGGCCTCTTTGGACATCAAAAACATCGTTTTACACGCTGGCGCTCCTCTATTAAACTGGCGCATGTTGACGCATGCACATTTTGATGCACGTGTGTACCCGTCGTGAATTGATATAAATTAGAAGTCTGGAATTCGCCGCTTCTTTGGCGCCGGGGCGAAAACAATTTTCAGTTAACACGCCATTTTGCAAGTATATTCTATTTTATGGCTTTCCTAAATCACCGAGCATACATGCAATTCACTCACTTTGTGTCGCAACCATCCCTCTCGCCATTTGCATCGGAAGTAGTTCTGATGGCGCCCTCTAACTTCCAGGAGGGGAGGTAATGTACCGTTAGGGTTGGAATTGCCGATGATTTACGGTGGCCTGTTTATGATATAAACCTTCAGTGTTACAGGGTCGCGGGATATATTTCATCAATTTTTATCATTCGAAAGGTCATGAAATGTTTAATAATTTTGACAAACACCCAGTACAGTACTTAATGAAATTTAAGTATAGTGAGAAAATCCTTTTGTGACTAACATATCACTTTGTTTTATGTCATAATCGATTGGATAACTTAAAATAAATATTAAATCATTACAACTCAGATCAACAATTAAGTTGTGTATTTGGTGAAAATGTACAAGCCTACATAAATTGTTAAATCATTTTAAACATGGCCTGTGATCACGCATTTTTCATAACCTTCGTATTGTTATCGTATATATTATGCATTATTCATCTCATATTTGTTATAGTTTCTATGACCGTCGCTGCCAATAATACGTAATATATAGACCCACGAAAACCGTTTTCATTTGTTGAGATGTAACGTGAGCACACGTGAGATTGATTGACCAATCAGTGAGAAAAAATTAAATGTTCAAACGCCTTAATTATTTGATGTAAACTACAGTCTGTAGCTCTTTCTCAACACAACAGCTGTTTGTAAATGTGTTTTGAAGCATCTTATCAGTCATACTTGCATAATCCATATGTATATTTTATCTTTGTAAAAGTCTAGTACAAATGTTTGTTCTGTTATTTGATTGAAAAAAAACCAAACGTTCACCACCGTCTTGCTATGCTGGATGACCAGACATTACGGCACCCTCGAAAATAGGGTACACGGCGACCGTAGGTAACTTCGAAGATAAGACGTATTCGTGGATGATACGAGGATGATTATTTAGAATTATATCAATATTAACAAACTTACGTATTCCCAATGATGAAGTGGAACATGTTTATTTAAATCAAATTAAAACTGCATCATTGGCCAGTTGCATGTACATAGCGTTTCGCTGATATTTTGTAATACAATGATCACTAAACGACCCATGTAATGTTGTAATGTTGGAATTTTCTTAATAAATAAATAAAGCTGGTAAGTATGATTATAAGCAATTTTACACATATTACAACACCAATCAACAACGATTGACAGAAAAACAGACGGTCAGAGCCCGGGAGATGAAAAGGTATGTCGCTGAAATAAATGGGGGAAAAAACCCACAACAACCTACAACATCCACAAACAAGCGTATTTACAATGAGACGTAAAGGCATCTACCCTTTTTCGTGATGTAAGAATTATACCGACCATTATTTAACTATATTAAAAGAAATGAAACATATACAATGACACACGATTTACCCAGTTGTATTATTAACCACATTTAAATGAACTATTATGTTTCTATAATGAGTAAAATGGACGAAGTTAGTTCCTCATGGAAATGATCAATAAAATAGGTGTTGATATCGATGTAACATTGGTCTTTTCATCATGGTTTCTGAAGAGGGTTTCAACAACTAGTATAGAAACAGGTCATATTCATGGAAATATGTACAAAGAAAACATATTTAACCATAACAAATAAACGGATAAAAGTCGCAAATGATGGTCGATATGTGCTGCCATAGATTCCATCAATTTTGAGGGGTACCCAGCTATTACCTCCCCTGCTGGAAGTTAGAGGGCGCCATCAGAACTACTTCCGATGCAAATGGCGAGAGGGATGGTTGCGACACAAAGTGAGTGAATTGCATGTATGCTCGGTGATTTAGGAAAGCCATAAAATAGAATATACTTGCAAAATGGCGTGTTAACTGAAAATTGTTTTCGCCCCGGCGCCAAAAAAGCGGCGAATTCCAGACTTCTAATTTATATCAATTCACGACGGGTACACACGTGCATCAAAATGTGCATGCGTCAACATGCGCCAGTTTAATAGAAGAGCGCCAGCGTGTAAAACGATGTTTTTAATGTCCAAAGAGGCCTATTTTTATCCCCGTTTTCGGGGATAATCTCTATTAATAGGTATTATCTCTCATTTCAGGGGTATCCTGAACCTGTTGATGATATCCTTTGTTTCGCTTATATATCCATCATTTGTTTCTAATTTAGTTATAGCTTTGTTTAGGAAATTTTGCTTTTCGAGGGACAGAAAAAATTTGGTTGGTTTTTCTCCTTTTTCATGCCATTTTGCTTTTGACCTCATTATAATGCCTTCTGTCTTATAATTATTCAATTCAAGTTGGTGATCTTTTATGACATTTATTTCTTCTAGCAATTTAGTTTTGGTCTCTTCACTGTCAGAGTTATCTAATTTTACTTCTAGGTTTTTAAGTGTTTCGTTGTATTCATCTTCTAATTTTAACCTTTCTTTCTTCTTCCGAGATGAATATTTTATTGTGTTGCCTCGGATGTTGCACAATAACACTTCAAAAAACAATTGTTCATTTATCTTTAACACTTTATGTCCGTCTGTATCTCGTGAATGGTACTGCTCAACAGTCTCCTTGATGATAGCTTTAGTTTCTCGCACATATTCCGGATCATGAAGTAAACTGTTGTTAAATTTCCAGAACCCCTTTCCTTTTTCGAGTGATGTGAATTCAATATGTAAAGATATCACTGAATGGTCGGATCTATAGCTAGGTTCTATTTTCGAACTAGTGATAGATTTTTCTATATTTCTACTTACGAGAAAGAAATCCAAACGTGCTTGCTTCAAGGGTTTTGGTTTTCTCCATGTGTATCGTTTTACATCTAGATTTGTTTCTCGCCAGGGATCATATAGGTTAAGTTCTTCTATCATATCAAGTACAGCTTCCTTTGATTTTGGGTTATTTATATGTAAGTAGTTGAAAGTGTCTTTAGATTGATCTTGAACTAGATTAAAGTCACCGCATATGATGTTTGTTTCAGTTTCAAGATCCAGTATTTTATTTTTAATGTCATGGTAAAACTCGGGTGAATCTACATTTGGACCATAGATATTTGTAATACTTATGATTTCTTTCTGGGTTTTTATATGAAGTATCAGAAAGTTGCCGTTATCATTATCTTTTATTTCCTTAAGAATTTCAAATTCAAAGTTATCACTAAATAAGACAGCTACACCTCTTGCTTGACTTGAGTAAGAACTAAACCGGGCTTCAGAGGAGCCCCATTCTATTTTTATTTTTTGTTCTATATTCTCCGTAAAGTGTGTATCCTGTATACAGTAAATATTACCTTTTAGTTTTTTCAGATTTTCGAACACATCAATTCTCTTTTTTTCATTATTTAGGCCTTGACAATTTGCAGAGAAGATATCAAGTTTATGTGCCATATCGTATCACGTAAATTAAAATGGCAAGTAGCCTAAATCTTATTGTCATAGTAGGTTGGTATACAAACAGCTGACCCATTTTGTGTGTGTCATCAGAACTTATTCGGAGAAATGAAAGTGAATATAAACAGCATAACAACGTAAATACAAAGAAACATAAACAAGACACATTGACCTCCATCGTTGTTCAGAGGAGATATTGTGGTGACACTTATACCCTCCCACAGGGCTATTTGAAAGTAAAATGAAAGTTCAACTTAACATCTGCCGTTATGGTGTGATGGTACATACACATCGACAGCATACATAGACGTTCTAACAACGATGTTTCAAACGTAGAAGAGTTTTGTTACTGGTCCGTGGTATGTATATGTTCAATACACGACGATAATGTTCATTTAAGTAAGAATACCCATCAAGTTTATACTCACTGGTTGAGTCCATATAATCCAAATGAAAATCCATATAGCACAGTTCGCAGGATAAATCCACAGAATGTTATGCTCCAGCGTGTGCAGTACTACTCCAAAACCACGTGTTAGGCCGCACGTGCTTTTCATGTTCATTGATATACTAGTGGTTTGAGGACTGCTTTTTGGATTGTAACGTTTCATAACAGACTTATGTTAAATCAATATTTTAGAAACTAAAATTAATTTTGTAACTAAAAGTTAAATACGATACCTGGCTTAATGAAATATAACTTAAAAGTAAGGCGTGGACATTTCCCTTCCACAGGGCTATTTGAAAGTAAAATGAAAGTTCAACTTAACATCTGCCGTTATGGTGTGATGGTACATACACATCGACAGCATACATATAGACGTTCAGACAACGTTGTTTCAAACGTAGAAGAAAGTTTTTTACTGGTCCGTGGTCTATGTATATGTTCAATACACGACGATAATGTTCATTTAAGTAAGAATACCCATCAAGTTTATACTCACTGGTTTGAGTCCATATAATCCAAATGAAAATCCATATAGCACAGTTCGCAGGGTAAATCCACAGAATGTTATGCTCCAGCGTGTGCAGTACTACTCCAAAACCACGTGTTAGGCCGCACGTGCTTTTCATGTTCATTGATATACTAGTGGTTTGAGGACTGCTTTTTGGATTGTAACGTTTCATAACAGACTTATGTTAAATCAATATTTTAGAAACTAAAATTACCTTTGTAACTAAAGGTTAAATGCGATATTTGGCTTAATGAAATGTAACTTAAGAGTAAGGCGTGGACATTAACGTCGGCCTGACGTAGATAGACAATGTTAACTCAGTTCATACTATTTAATGATTAATCTCACTCGTATCTTTTCCATCCGGATTGAGTATGCGGCTCCTTGTCTCCAGTACGACCTCAACCCCCGCGACTCTCACCCTTGTCCACAGGTTTTCTCTCTGGCGTATTTCTGTCGCTTGTCTGCTCAGGATGGCACGTCGCTTTTTCAGCATCGCGGGAAGATCTGTCTGTATGCTGAACCGTTCAGTCTGCTCTCGTAGTATCTTCCGTGCCTGTAGTATGTCGTCCCGGTCCGTCATTTTCACGAAGGTAGCTATGATACTCGGCGGGGATGTCGGGTTGTGCTGCCTCTGGTACTCGCTTTTAGGGAGTCTGTGCGCGGTTTTTATCATCATCTTCTCCACTCTGTCGTGGTCAAACTTTAATTTGTCAATAAAGAAATCCTTGATGGTATTTTCTGTGTTTTCACCTGGCGTTTCTCTCAGACCATAAAAAAGGGGATTAGTCTTCCTATCGTGGATGTCTTTGAGGACACACTGGCGTTCAAGAAAGTTGTGCGACTGTTTGATGGCGGCCATTTCTGCTCGTAGTTTCTTCAACTCAGTGTCATGCACCGATACATCATGTTCAACGCTTGTCACTTTGGTTTTCAATTCGCTTATGTCCTGTTTAATTCCATGGATAGACTGTATTAGTTCAGATTTCACTTCTAGAATCAGTTCACTCAATCTTTTTTCAGAAGCGTTTACAATTTGTTCTGTGTTAGCCACGCCTGAACGAGTTGACATGTTTAACAAGTGATTTAAAGTTCACAGTTGATAATTATTTAGAATAATTTTATTCTGTAAGTGTCTTTGTTAACATATGTAAGCTTTGCTGTCGTGTTAACAGTTTTTCAAAAAGTCATTTGGCAGGATTGCTTACGATAGCCTGTGGGGTGGCGGAGCGCGTTTTTAGCGTGGCTTATCTCTTCCCATGTACAACCGGAAGTCTCAGAAAGATATGATGAGTGTTTTTTTAGTTCTGCTCCGGAAACGAACATATCCCTGAACAGAGTTCAATTTCAAAACGTTTCCATGGAAATGAAAAAAAATAAACAATTTAAAAATCTGAAAATATCAAAAGGCACCACTCCAGTAAATGTGTCATACATATGTGAAGTTTCAGAAAGATATGATAAATGGTTTTCGAGTTCTGCTCCGGAAACGAAATGATTACGGACGGTCAGACGGACAGACGGACAGACGGACAGACGGACAGACGGACGGGGTGATGACTATATCCCACGGTATTACATACCGGTGGGATAAAAACTTACCGCCGATCCTTAATAAGGTTTCATACTAATTGTACATGGGCAACTTTTTGTTAACTTACTTACTTTTCGCCCCAAATTACACTGCTAAGTCGATTCTACCTGCAAACAACATCGACATACAAGTCGTCTAGACGGCATTGACGTCACTATACGGACTTGAATGCCTCTACGCTCTCTCATTGGTCAGCTATCTGTCAACATCAAAGAAATGAAAATGGTAAGTTATAAAGTGATAATATTCTAATACATATTCTACATATTCTAATCCATCATAAAACTATTTCAGTTAAAGCTCTTCACATTTACGAAAAAATAGTTGAAAATAGAAGGCCTTTTATCGTTAAAGATGGTTTACTTTATGAAACGTATATATACCTGTTGCCTGACGACGTTCTATCCGCTATGTATGGCCTGAAGAGGCTGTGTAGCTGAAAGCGCTCGCCATTAAAATGGATTATTTCTACTTCTAGATCCATTAGTTTTTCCACACACACACACACACACACACACACACACACACACCCACACCCACACACATATATATGTATGTATATATATATATATATATATATATATATATATATATTTCACATTTGCTCAGTCAATTTATTCAAAGGAGGGAGATATTATCTAACGTTTTCTATCCGAAATGTAAACTCAGATGATTACACAATCCTTATGACGTCATATTCTAATCCATCCATAAAACTATTTCGATTAAAGCTCTTCGCATTTATGTAAAATATGGTTGAAAACAGAAGGGTCTTTTGTCGTTGTAGATGGAACGTATAAGTATATTGTTTTACGAGGTTGCAGTTGAGCTTGGACTTCTTCGAAGTATCAGACCCTACCTGGTTGCTTTGAGTACAGATATAGCGGACACGTATTCATATTTATAGTTTACCTTTTGACGTATGCAAAAGGTAACTTTAAACTTATATTTTAAAAGTAATGCAGCAAGAAGCTTACTTAGGTTTTTATCCGAAATGCAAACTCGGAAAGTAAACAAAATAGACACATCAGCCAGCATATAACATCAGCAAGGTTATATCGACCACCAATGTTCAGTAAACATGTCTAAATACAAAATTACTCATCTTGTATCTGGAGATTCAATAGGATCTTACAAGCAAGGAATCCAATCAAGTACAGTGCCGAAGAAGATTTTTGACGTTAATGAACACATAAGGGAAAAGAACACCGCCTTGACAAAATCTTTTAAATGGAAAAGGAGTTATCGGTTTTCGGAGTTACCTAGTGTACCGGAGACTGGCCAAATCCAGTTAGAATCATTTCGTAGACATAATACAGAACACGGAGGTGAAGATGAATTCAACGCTGATATCAAGTCTGTCGAAAAGTACGTGTATTTGGGATATGAAGAAGGCAATGAATCGGCGCGTGAGATAAGAAACCGACTTGAGTCGGAAGGATTGAATGTTAAAGACTTTGAACACGATGGTATTTTTGGAAAACCCGAGAAACGTCAAATTGCAGAATTGATGGAAAACTCGACTTGGATTCTTCTATACCTATCCGACGTCGATTGTGATAGTTTTTGGCACGAGCAGGAAATGGCGATTGATACAGCAGAAGGTCAACACCTCGAAAAAGTAATTTGCTTGGTTTCTTCCTCTTGTGTTAAAGTGCCACGACAATTGAACCTCTTCCCATGTGTGACCATAGAGGAAGACTGGATGTACAAGTTGAAAACTATTGTGACAAACGAACCAAACCAATTTCAAAGGGATAAATGTGCATTAAAAAAGTGTCCGCTTTCAAAGTCACTATTAAGTGTACAGTCTGATAACGTGGATGTAGCCAAACGTTTGCACGACTTGGACAAACCAGGGTTGTCTTCTTCCTCCATGAATTTTATCAGTCAGAAAGACAGGTGGGAATCGATTCAAAAGTAAATTCATTTTAGAAATAGATGCCATTAAGTGTTTATTCACTGGCATATATGTGACAGGTGTGACTTTTGTATGTTAAACCTATGAATTGTGCTGGGTTTTATAAAAATTCTAAATGAATGTGATTCACATGAATTCAGAAAAAGGAGGGAAATACTTCTATGAAAATGTGTCAACCACGAGAAATAATTGGAATCTATTCAGATGTAAACGTCAATAAATCACGAATTCCGTTTCTTATTTTGTGAATTATTTCTTTCTTAGAAATAACCTGTAAACGTACACGTACAGTGCCTTACTTTTCTATTCAACTGTATAGTATTTCTACTCAGAATATTTGCATTATTTTAAAATCCTGCATATTTATGGCGATTTTAAGTCAGAGAAAACACTTCCGGTTTTGGTTCATCAGTTATTTCCAATGTTTTGCGGATTTGACTACGTTATAGAGAGAAACTAGAGCGCCCGAAGAGGAAATGACGAGGCAGATAAATATTGAGGTCGATGGTTGTGCCTGTCACGGTAGACCACATGCTGGAATGGACGAGGACTTACGCGTTGGTCTAGCCATGGTCACGTGATGTGACGAACCGGGATAGGAACTTTGTGGACTTACGCGTTTGTCTTGCCATGGTCACGTGATGTGACGACCCGGGATAGGAACATTGTGGACTTACGCGTTTGTCTTGCCATGGTCACGTGATGTGAAGACCCGGGATAGGAACATTGTGGACTTACGCGTTTGTCTTGCCATGGTCACGTGATGTGACGACCCAGGATAGGAACATTGTGGACTTACGCGTTGGTCTTGCCATGGTCACGTGATGTGACGCCCGGGGATAGGAACATTGTGGACTTACGCGTTGGTCTTGCCATGGTCACGTGATGTGACGACCCGGGATAGGAACATTGTGGACTTTCGCGTTGGTCTAGCCATGGTCACGTGATGTGACGACCCGACATAGGAACATTGTGGACTTACGCGTTGGTCTTGCCATGGTCACGTGATGTGACGACCCGGGATAGGAACATTGTGGCTCTATGGTGCAAGTACAGTTTCGATGTAGTATGGAATCTGGTATTAAATGAAACCTAAAAATAATTGGAAGTCGGTACAATGAATGTCTAGTAAAAACATAAATTGGGGAGCTTTGTAACATTTTAGTAGCAAAGATTATGTAATTAATTTTCTACCGCCATTAAAATCAACAATAATGATGACAGATTAATTCTCCATTTTGAACAATATATAATCTTCTGCACTAGAATAACTTGACTTGACTGAATCTCAAATCATTTTCTTCCAATCAAGAAGGGCAGATGGCGAAAATCCCAGTTAGCATACTTTTTTAATTTAAATTATCTTGGAGACGAATTTCATAATTAATGTGAATGACACTAGAATCAGAGAGAGAAAATATAGCGAGGAGGATTTTTATAATAGATCAAACTTTTTTAAATACATGGTGACCCGATTTTATTTTGGAAACCCGAGATTCTATATAAACGACCAACTATAAATATGTTAGGGCGAGGTTCACAAACTAAACAAAACCTATTTTTTTACTTATCAACTAAGAATTTGACGAAAGTTTCAACTTCATAACCCAATTTAATACTAATAAGCTAAACGTGTAAATCTTTATTCCAGATATAAGTTTCATAATTTTTAATTCTTCTGTATTACGTGTACCAGTTGTACATAACTATTAAAGTTTATGTTGTATTAAAGGGGCAGTAGCACGTTTTTTTGCTGAGATTAGTTGATGAAATGTATTTGAAAAATGATGTCACCAATAGTTAAACATTCTTCTCTCTTTGGAAAATCAAGTGAAAAAATTAGTGTACATGGTTCCCTAAAGCATGAAATGTGTTCACAATAAAATGGCCGCCATGCAATTTTTAATTTATACGCAACATCGTTATTGCCACTATAGATAATTGGTTTGTGTAATAAGATGTTTTACCCTCAAAAGTAAATATAAATGACTATCATTATAAACGGAAAATTTGAAAAAATAAAATTTGGAAAAAAAACAACGTCCTACTGCCCTTTTAAATGTAAATATGTTTATGCATCTCTTATGCTGCGGTCTGCAGCCTGAGTTAATAAAGTTTTATCTTATTCAGGTACCTTCGGATTTCAAATTTCTTTATTCGTTATACTTGTAAGTATAGTACAAATAACGGCTTTGTCATGCCCCCGCAAACCTTTGCGGGAGAAATAATGTGTCCGCCTCCGACCGTATTCCGTATTCCGTCCTTCCGAAAAGCTTTCGTTTTCGCTCCATATCTCCAAAACAATGCAATATTTTTAAAGAAACTTGGTATGTGGTTAGACCTAGTGGTGGAGTGGTGCCTTTTGCTACTTAAATTATTTTGAATTTTTATTTTTGTTTGTCTCCATGGAAACAATTTCAACTTAGTGCATATGGGTTTAGGGACCTTTTCCGACCTTTCCGAGCTTTTCCGGTATGTGATTAGATTCAAAGATGGAATGGTGCCAGTCTGTTGCTACTTGTGTTATTCTGAGGGGAGGGGAGGGGAGGGAAGAAACGATACAAAATTTTATTTGAATGTCTGTGATGAGCTGAATCCCATAAAGAGCTTTTTTCAATCTGTGCTGAGATTGCTATTTCAAAGGGGGTTTCTGCACTAATATTTGGTATTTAAGGTAAACTTACGTTAGTATCAGATGATGTCGACATAATTTAACTTTAACAGAGACCATAAAATAAAGGGACTGGAATATTTGAGTGCCTCGCTAGAACAAGATGGCGTCTGGGGAAAATTCAAAAGTGTCGATTTTGTTTCTTTTATAACTCATTTAATATTAGAATATTTACTTGGTTATCAGGATGTGTGAACTGAAAATATGATAAAATTTCATTTGGTGTTTTGTAAATATTACATGATGTTTCCAGTGTTGACTTATTGCAATCACAGCCGAGGCACACATAGTTGATGATAATCTACTGTCGAGTCTAGTCTCTTTATTCTATGGTCTCTGTTTAAATTTGTTGTTAACATCGTTACTGTATACTACATGTATATTACTGTCATAACAAGCCTTTTTTTACTCTGTTTACTCGTCTAGTTAAGGAGATTAACGTTGATTTCTAAAAAAAAAAGGTGCGTTTCTTAGAAATATGAACAGATAATGTTTTCAAATGTCAAATTTAGCTAAGTTTGCCCCTGGAGACATGATGTAACTCTATTTCAGTCGAATGAATCGCTCGTATTTGTATTTTTCTTGTATTTTTTAAGGTTTCTTTGGTTTTTCATGACTAATAACTTTGAATCGTGAGTCGTCTTCATTGAAATGTGTAAAGCAGAAAAAGGAGCCCTTGGAAGTTCCCACTAGAATATAAATGTAAACATAACCAGTATCAAAGGGTATTAAGCGAAGACAAGGGGTGTCTATAAAACATGCAAGTCATGGCTACAACGTTACAACCCAATTTGACGTAAAGTAAACATCTGCATGACGATGTACTGTTGGCAATGAGTTTGATTTCCTACATTGATTTGTCGTCCTTTACAAAATCGGATTGTTCGTTGATATCGTGAAATGTTGTTCATAAAGAGCATTTCGGAGAGGTTCTTTAAATCATAAAGAGAATTTTCAATAGGTTTTATTTTATATGTCAACCCGGTAGTTTCATTGGGGTAGTGTTGAGAAATAGCTAGGCCTTACACTATAAATAGAGACAACTCATAACCCAACACCCTTAGTATAACATTACTACCCGTGTGTTGAAGATGTCTTGCAAGTCATGCTTAGCAATATATAACTATTCGCTCTCTTGGTTGGTATGAACGCATACCTTTTTAATTGGACACAAAATGAATTTTCATGGGGGAAAATGGACACTTGGAAATTCAGCGGCAACATCGTCGTCAGTTTCTGGTTTATGTTATAGAAGATTGAACGATGACTCAGCAATGTCCAAATCCAGTGAGATTTCACAATGTTTCGAACAAAGTGCGGATGATGAAACACACAACAGAGCAAGGTCGCATTGTATCGAGAGGAAGGTTCCAGGGGATATAGGATGTGCTGTTGGTATAACGGACGATTACACTGCGGACTCCATGGTTCATGGTTCACAGGCTTTTCGGCATTGGCGTTGTCATGGAAATACATCCTATGCAGGAAGTCTGAAAAAGGAAGAGGAAGGTGAAGACGAATGGCTGAAAGACAGCACTGCCTGTTGTTGTCCTGTTGATGCAGACACTGGTGGAGATAAAGGCGTTTCAAATCTCGGAGATAATCCACGAATTGATGGCCAGAGATGCTTAGATTCAGTACCCCATGAAATGGGAGCAGGTTCTTTGTATGTACCTCATAAAGAACTTGTGCCTCATAAAGAACATGTGTGCTTTGGTGAACAACCTAAGGAGATGTCGGAGTGTGGATTGCTTCTTGCAGAGGCTGAGAAGGGTCGGTATTCAACGTCAAGCTCATCATCGAGTGTTGAAGAACAATGTCAGGATGCAAATAATACGTTTGGCCAGAACATGTGTATATACGAGACAATAGACCAAAGGACTCATTTCAACACATATCCTCTTAATCGCGGAAGCGGAGTACATGTGTATCACCCATCAAAAAGGTCAGTGCATCAAATTAGTAACCCTGTCTCCGCGCATGCGCGGACTCACATACGGGCATTTATCGGCTACGTTGAAGGCGACAATGGCGGGAGGACAACCAGAGATAAACTCGAGGCCCGAGGCGTCATGTGTTTGGACTACTACAGAGACAGTTCTTCGGGTCCGGAAAAATCTCAGATTGAAAAGATGATGACGTCATCAGATTGGATCGTTCTCTACATATCTGACCTCCGCTGTAACAACTTTGATTTCATAAAGTTGATGGCGACGGAAGTTGCCAAGGAGAGCAAAAAGAGCAAGATTGTTAGTGTTGTGGCTTGTAGGAGGAAGAAATTGCCTTGTTACTTGAGAATATTCCCTAAAATTCGGATATATGACCACGATGATTGGATCGATGAACTCGTTGCTTTGTTGTCGACAGCTCCCGCGAAATTGAAACCAAAATGCTGCTTTTTACATCGAAGTAAAGCAAGATAGCAGAGTTAGTTTCTCTGTTGATATTCTACTGTGTAAGTCAACATGAATTAAATTGCGACGACGTTATGAGCTAAAAATGACTCACTATATATGTAGACGTTTATAATAACAATGGCACTGTACATTTTTTAGCTGTTCGTCGGTCGAATACTATATCAAAGTTTATAATTGTATGAATACTCTGTATGAATTTCTGTAAATATTATATACAAATTCCGTTTGATATTGATATTTGATATTATATAAACCATATTTCAGACTAATACTTTTAAGATTGTAATTTGCAATATATTTCAGACAAATGTGTTTAAGGTTGATATCTTTAAGGTTAATGCATTTTACAACTACACAATCAAGATGTCTTACATATTTTGAAAAGTGTCTGTGTTACTACTTAATGGGGCATATTTTCAAATAGATGTATCATTTACAAGTAAATCTGTATACAAGAAATGAATTCTTCGACCATTTTACTTTTAGTTTTCCCTTACTTTCTACTTATATGACATTTTACTTATGACAGTATTTAGTCATTGTTTACGACGTTTCGGTGTAGATACTAACACCGTTATCAAGCAAGTGATCATCTACACCGAAATGTCGCATTCATTGCAATAAAGAAGTTGACTATCCATATATCTTGGTTTTCTTCATCTCTACAACTACTAAAATGCCTCTAAAAGTAGTTAGCCTTGATAGTGCCGTTAAATTCTTAGAGATTACGTTTTCATGATGACTTTTTCATTCTGTTAAAAATACACATCTTGGTTTTGAGATAACATTTCTTCTGTCAATGTCCTGTAAATATTGGCAGGAGAAGGCTGAAGACCTAAAAAAAACAACACGTCAACTCAATTAAATAATTGTTAAGAAAAATGTTAAAACTTATTAAATGGCATAAAATAGCAACAACAAAATATTGTATATCAAAATAGAAGGAAGGCGACCCGAAACTGAAATGACAAGTCAGCGAATACTTCAAATCAACTGTTCGAGAGGCATTCTTCGAAGTTTATGTGATAAAGAAGACAAGGTATTAATGGATGTTCAACTTCTTTATTCAACAATAGCGACGTTTCGGTATGAGAGATAAGATGAGGTAACCTGTCATGTCTTTGTTATCTCATCTTATTGTCTTTGTTGTCTCATCTTATTGTCTTTGTTGTCTCATCTTATTGTCTTTGTTATCTCATCTTATTGTCTTTGTTGTCTCATCTTATTGTCTTTGTTATCTCATCTTATTGTCTTTGTTATCTCATCTTATTGTCTTTGTTATCTCATCTTATTGTCTTTGTTATGTCATCTTATTGTCTTTGTTATCTCATCTTATTGTCTTTGTTATCCCATCTTATTGTCTTTGTTATCTCATCTTATTGTCTTTGTTGTCTCATCTTATTGTCTTTGTTGTCTCATCTTATTGTCTTTGTTGTCTCATCTTATTGTCTTTGTTATCTCATCTTATTGTCTTTGTTATCTCATCTTATTGTCTTTGTTATCTCATCTTATTGTCTTTGTTATCTCATCTTATTGTCTTTGTTATCTCATCTTATTGTCTTTGTTGTCTCATCTTATTGTCTTTGTTGTCTCATTATCATACCAACATGTATACTGTAGGTTTTGTGTTAATCTCTCCCATATACTTGATAATGGTACATCACGATCTATCCCGAAACGTCGCTATTGTTAAATAAAGAAGTTGATCATCCATAAATTCCTTGTCTTCTTGAATACTTCATATGACCATAACTATAAAAGGATGCACGCTCTGGTAATTTCTCAATTATCAACGAACACCCAATACGATCATTATTAAAGTGAGTGTTCATTTGGGGATGTTTTTGTGGAAATTAGATTCGTGAAGTGAAGCTATTCATCGGAATGACTGTGAAAAGTTTCGACAATGTTGATCAGTCTAACGTTAAATCATTTGTGACATTGTGGACTTCTATCAATATTTTACATTTGTTATAAAAATTAGTATAAAGTTGTAAAATCAGTAAAGATATGAAGTTTTTCTCATTTCACGTAATGCACAAAACAAAATGTCGGTGTCTCTCAATCGTGTCACACCTATGTGATATACGGGTTAATCTGATATTGATACCTTAACTCTACCTTGCCTCATCTCACCTCACCTCGCCTCAATTCATCTCACCTCACCTCACCTCGCATCACTTCATCACCTCACCTCACCTCACCTCACCTCACTCGCCTCGCCTCGCCTCACTTCAACTCATCTCACCTCAAACCACCTCATCACACCTCACCTCACAGCACATCACCTCACCACACTCCACCTCATATCTCTTCGTCTCACCTCATCAAACCTCACCTCACCTCATCTCGCCGGACCTAATCTCACCACACCTCAACTCACCTCATTTTTCTTCATCTCACCTCACCTCTCTTCATCAACATACCTCACCTCAAGCTATAGATTTTGCAAAGCAGACAACCTTACTTACTATTTGTAGTCATATGTCTCGTTCTCTGATCTCAGAATATTTGTCTTTCAACATCATGTAAAGAATACAGCTATTGGATAGGTTGTACATTGCTAAACCTTCTATAGGGTTAACAAATCAGTCGAATCCAGAAGGTATCCTTTGATATATATTTGGTAACCAAAACCACATTTGAAGATGTAAAATAAATGAAATCACTAAACATAATTTGTATTAAACATAAATTTATTTAATACGTTATATTTCTTGAAGATAGGATAATACAATAATTGTTGTGTCATAAATAAGAACACACTTATAAATTGGAACCATTTATTCAGTTTACACATGGGCTGCCATTTTTATCATTCACGTGTCATTCAATAGCATTTGATACAACAAATTATACCAAACAAAAAAACAACCAATATTGGTACAGATAAATATGTTAAATTATCAATATATTAATTTTTTCATTACTGCGACATCTTAGAAGTTATCTTTCCTATGAAAATGAAAATATCTTTGAAGGTTCTTTTCATTTTTCATATTTATGCTACTGTGATTTTGTTCTAATGTATCAACAGTATTTCCTTTAATAGATTATAGAATACATGTTGTCATGTTTATGAAATAGGAAATTATGGACATATTTTAATGAACTGGCAGTTAAATATGCCACTTAGTCGTATTCCACTCAAAGTCATGAAATTATGGAATTTCGAACAATGTCAAAAAATACGACAAAACGAAAATGTTGAAGATATACAAATAAATAACGTGAATATAAATATGTGACTATATGGGCTCACTCAACAGATTTTCAATGTAATATACACATTGAGAGAAATAATATATATATATATATATATATATATATATATATATATATAAACTTAATACTAAAATAACATCTGGAGAGAAAAAATGTTTTTATATGCAGTATTATGCATTCGTACAATGTTCAAATATCACAACGCACACTGTTCATAGCGCTTATAACATAACTTTGTTTTCTTTAACGACATTATTCATAGATATGTCTATTGCATTATTTATCAAAACTTAATACTAAAAGAATATCTCGTAAAAAGAAAAAGATATTTCATATGCATTCGTACAATGTTCCAATATCACAATGCACACTGTTCATAGCTCGTTAAAACATCACCGAGTGTTTTTGTGGAGGCTTTGGCTCATCACAGGGCGATGAAACTATCACAGGAAACAGTGTCACAGAATGCATTTTCACACAATCACACAATTATCACAGTCAACCCTGTCCATCACACTGACGTTGTAGTAAGTAGTCGCTCACTCTGATGATCTGAAAGAAACAAAAGAGAGAGTAAAAAAGTTTTAAAATTCGATATAGAAATTGCGTACAAAATGTACGGCATTCTTGATACAACATATACAGATATTTTCCGACAAAAATGGTTGGTGTCTAACGTAATTTTGGAAACTTAAATAAAGTTTATAGGAAGACAGATTTGCTTCTATACCGTTTGATATATCTTATAACGAGTACATACGTGAGAGAGAGCAATAATTGTTTGCTACTACACATGTATTAATTAAATTAAATCAATATAAATAGTGGCACTCTACCTACCAATGGGTGGTGTGTGTAAGTCTGAAAAGCCAACTTCCGGTCCTTCTTCTTGAATAGGGGTATTCTCTTGACATGGTCCGGAACCTTGAGTAGTTTCTATATCACGTGACGTGGAGCGTCTTCTGCGCAGGTGCCAAACCAGAAATCCAAGGAGTCCTGTTACTATGGCAACAGCCAATAATACGTAAGGCAGGACATCGGTTGTAGTTAGATGATTTGGTGGGCTCGGGACACCCCCTCCAATTTTATAATCTGAAATATCAAAATTAAAATTTATTTATTATTTTACTATTGTATTCTTTATAAATATGACATTTATTGACCTACATTAATACACGAAAACTGGGTCATATTTTTATAAGTTGTCTTGCCCAAGGTAGATGTACATGTGTATATATTTGTGTGATAAAGGAGGACATGATAATATGTCAGCAGCAGGAAAGCCATTTTTTCAATAGACAAGTTTTAATTTTTAATATATTCTTCTATTAATACTACCATATTAAATTTGCTTTCGCTCGGGGTAAACCAATTATTTGTATGTATGTATATATATATATATTTGAAATATAAATGTTGGTGTTAATTCGATAAGCATCAATGGTAATACCGTACATGATATTCCAGATATCAAGTGTTATTTTGAAAGGACATGTTTGGGACTTACTAGGACAGAACCTGTGACAATCTGACGTCATATCCTGAATAGTCCATGGGTTGCATATATCATGACAATCTGCACATCTACCAACCACTTTATCTAAGTACCGGCCGGACCCACAGTCGCTCATCGTCGTTTTGTGTTATACCCTCTGTAAAATAATCATGATTCTGTTAATTGGATGCAAATTCCCGAAAGTTCAAGAAATTGTTAAATCTGGTATATTTTGTAGAAACATGTGTTCTGAATCTAATTAAGTCATAAAAAACAAGAAGACATAGTCATCAACATCCCCCACGGTCCCAAGAAATTGGAACAAGGGCAATAATTCGAGTAGAAATAATTGTGCATTACTCATTTTCATTCAAGGTATTTATGCCCTCAAGCAACACAACAAATTTGGTAACCCTACAATAAACAGTTTCTGAGAAAAACAAGGGCAATAACTCCGGAAAAAATAATTGAACACTTCTCATTTTCAAACTCCATCAAGGTAATCATGCCTTCAAGCAACACACCAAATTTGGTAACCCTATCTTAAACGGTTTCTGAGAAAAATTGTCCCATTCATCTTGGACGGACGGACGGACGGACGGACGGACGGACGGACGGACGGAAACATGGACGGAAACACGGACGGACGGAGCCCAAACCTATATCCCCCTTCCACTTCGTGGCGGGGAGTAATAACAAGTCACCATAGCACATGCTCAACAAATAGCACCCCCATGTGGCACCGGGTGTTGAAAGTATTACGTTGATTAAAAATAGAACCATAGGCTCTGTAGCTCATCATGATTTCATTGATCTATTATCTGAGATTGAATCTTAAGTAATACATGGTTAAGAAAAAATAAAAAAATTAGATTGTGACCTATGTGACCCACATTTGGTCAAGGATTATTTACATAAAATTTAAGTTCTATGGAGCGTTTTGTACTGAACAATCAAATTTAATATTTCTTGTTATCAGTAGTATAAACTCAACTAGTTGAGAGGCACTCTAGAAGTTAGTATTACAGATAGGACATAGGTGGCCATTGTTAAATGAAGAAGTTTATAACCCAAATCTAACTAAATTTAGATCGACATATTTCTATAATTGATAACCCATAAATATCATTGTCTTCTTTTAAAGTCTCTAAAGTTCACCACGAACAATGGCCATTGTTAAATAAAGAAGTTGATCTTCCATAAACATCTCTGTCTCCTCTATTAAAAACTCTCTACGTTTTTCAATATATACAATATACAATGAATATCAAACTTTGACTAAATGTAAGTGTGTCAAGTTCTATGATCTCAAATTATAAAATCTAATATTGATAATATAGTTACCTGAGGCTCAGACAAATCTCCCACCCCAAAACACAGGTAAATGATTTCAGGTAAGTATAACAATCAGTGAGATATAAACTAGTTCCAGTAGTTATCTGACCATTACCTGAGACAGTGCCTAAGACGAAGCACCCATCCGATACACAGGTAAATGACTTCAGCAATGTACATTACACTATCAGTCAGTACTTGAGTTAATTCAGGTAATCTGACCGATAAACAGGTCTTCTCTAACATATACACATGACTCATGTACTTATTTAACACGTTGAGTCAGACTTCTATAGTACAAGGTAGTACTAGGACGTATCTACGTAGATAAATAATTTTTCAGAGGGAAAGTCAACATGACATTGGATTATAACGCCATGACCCAAATTGCAATGCATTTCAATAACACATAAAGAACGCGGATGTATAAGAGTATACTATTACCAAACGGAACTGAACGGTTTAAACAATTGTTTTTACATAATATTACGAATATCGGGTGTAACGAACTGAATGAAGAATTACATTTATATTATGAACGTTGGTTGTAACAAACTGAATGAACAATTACATAATATTATGAAAACCGGATGTAAATAATTGAAAGAACTGAATGAACAAAAACATAATATTATGAATACCGGATATAACGAACTGAATGGACAACGAACTTAATGAACAAATATATAATATTATGAATACCGGATATAACGAACTGAATGGACAACGAACTGAATGAACAAATACATAATATTAGGAATACCAGATTAAACGAACTGAGTGAACAAAAACATAATATTATGAATACCGGATATAACGAACTGAATGGACAACGAACTGAATGAACAAATACATAATATTGTGAATACCTTATTTAACGAACTGAATGAACAGTGAACTGAGTGAACAATAACATAATATTATGAATACCGGATATAACGAACTGAATGGACAACGAACTGAATAAACAAATATATAATATTATGAAAACCGGACATAACGAACTGAATGGACAGTGAACTGAATGAACAAATTCATAATATTAGGAATACCAGATTTAACGAACTGAATGAACAAAAACATAATATTATGAATACCGGACATAACGAACTGAATGGACAACGAACTGAATAAACAAATATATTAGGAATACCAGATTTAACGAACTGAATGAACAGTGAACTGAGTGAACAAAAACATAATATTATGAATACCGGATATAACGAACTGAATGGACAACGAACTGAATGAACAAATACATAATATTGTGAATACCAGATTTAACGAACTGAATGAACAGTTAACTGAGTGAACAAATACATAATATTATGAATCCGGGATATAACGAACTAAATGAACAACGAACTGAATGAACAAATACATAATATTATGAACACCGGATGTAAATAACTGAATGAACTAATAAATGAATTTTATTTTTGTCAAATTTTACAAAAAAAACATCATTTCAGAGTGTAAATATTAGACTAAGCTCATATAAAAAGGTTGAGGGGACAATTATGAGCATGATATCATAGGTAAGAGACAGTTCATATTCAACAATGACGTCCGATACATGTTTTAATCGTTTGTCCATCAAACCGATGTTACTACATATGATACCATTTTTCATTTTTCTTTAAATAAGGGAATAAATAAATTAACATCCATATAGCTGGACATCGTTTATTAATTCAACTTCATTAACGTGAACAACATTTCAACAGGTGAAAGTATATAAGTTGAGCTATATTTAAAATCAACAGATACATAGAGAGATAGAGAGAGAAAGAGAATGAGAGAGAGTGGGCTGTCTAGATATGAATATCAATTAATATAAACTACTGTATTGTTTGACATCAATCTACATTCGATACTTGATTTATTGATTCATGTCATGTTTGATAACATGGTTAGCTTTCAAATGAACATTTCATCAATCACAATTAGGTTTTGTTAAGATGCTACTAGAAAGCTCTTTACAATTGCTTAAATGTCATTATAATCACACTCGAGGCAGCTCTATCATATCTCCAGGCGTGATATAAATGTTACTTATCCATTACCTGGTTTAGACACCTGATTATATGATTCATGAGTCAAATTTAATCAAGTCATACACTGTTGTTCTAGCTTATCTAATACTTATAACTCCATATATATATCACGGTATGATTTAACCGTGAAGTCATGTAAAATTATACCAAAAATAGAAATAAAATATAAAATAAAAATAATTCTAATATACATTATATGAATGAATGTTATTTTTATTAAGTAACTTTTACCTGTTATGCAAATTAATATAATCATTATTTATTAAAATGGTTCATCGTACCGAAACTTCTATCAATAAAACATGACCTAAATTACAACAAAAAAAAAAAAAAAAAAAAAAAAATGGTTCATCAACGTTTTGTCTTAGAAAGTGTCTTTGAAGCATACTTTATACATAGGACTGGCCATAGCATTGGACATGACAGTGATGTTTTCCAAAGTTAAACATTGAAATCATGATGTCATTTTTTTTTTTAATGTAAAATGCAATTTTAGCAACGTTCTAAATATGATGTTTGTAAAATATAGTTTTTCAAATTTCGTTTTTCTTCCAAATAAATAGATAAAGAGACACATAAAATATATGTGGGAATCTAAACTTAATATTAATCTACCCGACTGTTTGCAATGATAGTACTACAATAGAAAATAAGACAATGAATTTTCAATTTGATCCATAGATAAATCTCAACACAATCCTTCCTGTGGTTGTACTAGTCAAGGCAACCTCTGTACTTTCTGAAGTAGAGAAACTGAAACACTTGACCACTTGTATCCAAGGAAACAATTACTAAAATATTGACCAAATTGGAAGAGACAATAACAGATTAGAATTAAATGCAAAAGTCTGAAATTATATCGCATTTTACTTAAATAATGGAATGTATGAAGACGGTAGGGCAGTGTATTAGTCACTGGGCATAAGACAAGGTAATGTCCAAATTTGGCCAGAAGAATTGCTCGGCCACAAATAGAGTTCCCTCACCTTGGCTATGTGTGTATGCTGTAGTTATCTGGACTCGTGGGTTAAAGGTCGAGATGGCGATTTCCAAGAAAAAGCTATAGATGAGTCACTGTACATGGTCAGGATTCCTGTGTCAGGTATATAAGGATAGGGGTTGGGTTCTTAGAGGGACCGCACCCAGACCGCACCGAGAGCGGGACAGAGGAGACGGGAGTGGATTTGGAATACAGGAAGAGTACGGTCTCCCGTGTGTCCTGAAACTGACCTCTGGCGTTTGTCTTTTATGCATGTGAAGATTGACTCTGGGCTTGACCGCTGCCATATCCAAGCGTTCAAAGCGAACTGAGAGAACATCCCAAGCTACTAGTTAAATACCGTACCTACTCGCAAAAAGCTGACGAACGCTTCGGATACTTGTTCTGTTCATGTGAGAAAACGAAGCATCTTATTTCACAATTAGCAACCTGGTACCGCATCAAAATGAGAACCACCCTCAATATAGATTTAAAATTTCTACTGGGGGACCCAAAGGATAATGTGTTAATAAAACCAAGGACGTATTCCTTGATAAAACTCAGTTTAGTGCCACTTAAGAATGTATTAACTAGAAATATGTGCATGTGATGCACTGTGATGTCCCCCGCTCCAACTTTCAATCCAACCTAGTCATATTACCCTTATTTTTCACTTATGCTAAGCACTAAGTTCAATATTGCATTAATAACGAGAAATAAAAAATTCAGAATAGCCAAAGTAGCAAAAGGCGCCACTCTATCACTAGGTCTAAGCAAATACAAAGTTTGGTGAAAAAATATTGAACGGTTTTGGAGATAGAGGCCGGAAAACGTCCCTACCCCCAATATGCACTAAGTTGAAATTGTTGCCATGGAAACAGTAAAAAAAATTAAAAATCAGAATAGCCAAAGTAGCAAAAGGCACCACTCTATCACTAGGTCTAAGCAAATACAAAGTTTGGTGAACAAATTTTGAATGGTTTTGGAGATAGAGGCCGGAAAAGGTCCCTACCCTCAATATGCACTAAGTTCAAATTGTTTCCATGGAAACCAGAAAAAAAGGTTCAGAATAACCAAAATAGCAAAAGGCACCACTCCACCACTAGGTCTAACCACATACCAAGTTTCGTAAAGAAATACTAGATAGATTTTGAAATAGAGGCAGGAAAAGGTCTCTACCCCCAATTTGCACTAAGTTCAAATTGTTTCCATGGAAACCAGAAAAAAATCAAAAAAATCAGAATAACCAAAATAGCAAAAGGCAACACTCCACCACTAGGTCTAACCACATATCAAGTTTCGTGAAAAAATATTGAACGGTTTTTGAGATATGGCCCGAAAAAGAAAGCATTTCGGAATGACGGAATAACGGAATGACGGAACAAAGGAACGGAGGCGAAAACATTATGTCTCCCGAAAAAAATTTCGGGGGACATAATAAAACCAGATTTGGAACTAACAATGTAGATTTCAATTACATCATTCATTTCATTAAATACCACTATAATTTGGAGACATTTTTTTTTCTTCAGAAAATGATCTTCAAATAAAATGGTCACGTCTGATCCCAAAATGACGGAATGCTTTCTTATCACTCTCCCTTTCTACTCTCTTTTTTCCCTTAAGATACAACTATCTTTGCTATGTTGGATTTGATATTGGAAACTATGCTATAATTCATTAAAACATTACTTATTTTGCAATAATTAAATCAACATATGTGGCATCAGATATACATAAAATGTTTTTTCAATGAACTTTAGCAATTATGCAATGTAATGTCATGTAGTAATTATTTTATCAATTATTCTCCCTTGTTCACATATAATTCCCAATCACAGGAAGATAAATTTTGAATTGGAGAGAAAATCGCCGAATAAGTTTATTGTATTCCGATAAAGATAATCTTTCATTCCTTGGAACGGGGTTGATTTTAATCTGACTGCTTCATTTTAGATCATACGAACTTTTGATTGTCCAAAATATTACAGAACGGATATAAAATGATATATAATAAAACTATTTTTATTAACAATTTTAATCAATTCATTATATTTATAATAAAAAAAATAATTTAGCCATGAACGGATATACAATGTAATAGATTTCTCAAATGTAATTTGGTAACATTTCTTTTCCATTTTGTGAGAACTCTTTATTTCTGTAACAGCGGTACTCAGTGTATAGGAATAGAAAACACGACGAGCACTTGGGATTCGGTAGATGGATTTTATTAACTTATGTATATAGTTGAAACTAAGTAGAAAAACATACCCTGGAACACAAAAGTTTAATATACCGTGAATGACACAACACCCATGCATTAAATTATCATTATCACGTGAACACACATTACAATAGCCTTCATTAACATATACCAGTGATAAATAAATTGAAGTTACATAATCCTTTCACAGCATTATAATATTATGAATACTTTGACATAATCACATACAGCAGCAAATGATAATTCAGTAAAATGTTCTATAGGCTGTTTTGTAACGGGTTTGAAGTCTCTCTTTCACTCAGTGCAGCTAAATCTGGATATTGAAGTGTACGACTGGATTTAACTGGAGTGTTTACCCCCACAGGAGGTTCAATTAAGTTTTTGGGGGCATGTGGTCACCCCTAAAACAGACCTATGTAATATATGTCCTAAATGCAGCTCTGCATCTTAACACCGGAAAACGCTGAAATACGTCTTTGAAGGGCATTTAGAAGTGGTATACATAAGAACAGGAAATTTTCTGGATAACAACATTAAAGAAGTTGTTATCCAGAAAATATTCCTGTTCTTACGCTGAATCACGACATATAGTCAGTTACATCCTCAAATCTCGCCCGGAGTAATCCGGGAAACCGAGATATACATTTATACTTCTCCAGGAACGTCTATTTCTTAGATGTATTTTAACTGTGCAGACGCTTATACTAAAATAATCAACGTTTTCAACTTTGCCTGTATAAATAATTAGATTAAATAAATTAATAACAAATAGTTAATTAAATCAATTTAAATTTGAATTTATGTGTATGTTATTACACAAAATGTTTATGTAGGCAATTACCTTTTTGCCTATATGGCAGCTAAGCCCCTGGTAACAGTCCTCCGTATACGTGGTTTCGTTTCATTGTGGATAGGTTACATTTCATTTACAGATCATTTATCTTACTTTATTGTATATAAACATAACTTCTGAATGCCTACACAGAACACTGTAGGCTACATATAATGGGATAACTAACTGAATATACCAGTTAAAACATTAAATTGGGTGAAAAATTATAAAACTACCTTGAAAGCAGCTCGAAAGTATCCACGGCACACGGTGGTGACCACGTGACCAAACCGGTAACCACGTGACCCAACCGGTAGAGTACGATGACACTTACTACGGCGCAGTTTATAGCTTACCTATGGTAGTGAACTTGAAGTGATCGGCTACAACTTTCGGTTTTGTTTTGGCGTTAAGAATGGCTACATCAATGTTCAGATGCTGATGAATGTGGCAGATACAACGAAATTGAATACAAAGAAAGAATACAAAGACTATGTCATTTCTGAAAAACAAAATCTGTAAAAATATGTTTATACAGAAAATGAATCTGCTGTTCTATTTATCTGCAAAACGTATGATAACCCGAGAGCATATATTTACAAAAGTTCAATAAAGCACCATCCTTAAAGCAATCCATTAATACGAATGATGAGATGATATATAATGTTGGTCTATACCTTTATCATGTCCAGAAACTAATACATTCCAGGAAGTAGAGCTGTAACGTCGTACTGTGCAGACTCTTTTATTTGCCTGTGTTATGAGCCTAATGCCTCTTTACTGAATAAAACTGTCTGTCTGTCTGTCTGTCTGTCCAGTAACGAGTCTGATACGCTCTGGTTTACGGCGTACTCTCAATTGCATTACTTTTCAAGTTGTAAGTCGATATCTTTAATACCTTTCATATACATTTAGATCCTGTTTCCGAACGCCAAAGATCAACGATAAAAACACGTTTCACAAACGAATAATCTACCACAAGCTTGGGTCGTATCAACGGTATCATATGATCTGTAAGTGTAATGACTCTTTACTTTTTCTGCGTTTATATTTATAGATAGAGATAGATAGATAAATATTTTATTTGCGTGTCACGCATAAACTCATCAAATTGGTACAGTTATAAAATACAGCATAAGAGTAAATGTCCAGCCACATTGGCTTATGAGACACGTAAAACACAGGTTTAAGACAGATTTGCATAAATAATAGTAAAACATGATATTTACATAAAGGTTATTAAAAATAAATAATTGTTAGGAGTAAATTGTATCATATGTAAAATGACCTTCTTTTGTAATTTGATATAAGATACCTTGTATTGCTTTCTGTTGGACAATTTAAGACGATTGTGAAAATATTGCAATTAATAAAGGTAGTTTTACATTTGATCAGTGTATCAACTAAGGCAAAAGATGAATGCCGAAACTTTATTACATTGTGAGCTGAATGTGTTTTTACAACAGTGGTGGTTGAAAACCTACAATACGTCACATTATGTTCAAGTTATGTATGCTGTACATTTAGAATGTAAGTTCTCTCCTAAAAGCACACCCACACTCCAAATAACCAAGAAAAAAGAAAGTCTCCAAATCTAGAAGATATGAGCTGAGAAAAGAAATCTTATAATTTATAAATTCTTCCAAAATTAATTTGGATAAAACACAACTGTTCATCGACATATAAGACATTTTCTATTTGAAAATAAAAAAATATGCCCCATTCTGCACACATTTACAACATTGTAAACATGATAGGGGTCATGTTGGTGTAAATTTCATTTCTTGCCCCTGTCTACATTAAACAAAGATATTCCAACGAAAATTTAACCAGTAACCAATGTAGTCCATTTTAACTACTGCTGAAAAGTGTTCCTGTATCGTGCCATAATGAAATGCATCTCATTTCTTTTAAAATATTGAATCAATCATAAACCAACTTAGGTGTAAACTTTCTTTTTTTTACTTTTTTCTTTTATTACGTTTTCTCTTTCTCACAAATGTTCCATATATACATTTTTTTAACTTAAATGGTAAACATTATATCTAAAACCCATTTTGAAATAACAATTTCAGCACTCCAGGAGTGTTTGAACAGATATTGATAATTACTATCATATCCTGGTAAACGGAATTGTGTACACTTCTTTACGAAACAATATAACATCCCCAACGCAGACTTTCAATATCGACTCTATCCGACAGCGGTATTTTTAAAATCTGATTGCCGCGTAGTTTGTAAACACGTCATGCATGAAAATGCACCTCTTCAAGGTACAAGAAATGAGTCACATAGATGACATAATCGGCTTCATGTACGTGACAAAAGACACGAACTACAGCATTGCCAATATCTACTTCACAATATAGAGCTTCAACCTCGTAACCCAGAACCCCTCGTGTCAATACTTACACAAATTCAATTATCTTTATAGTTTTGGTATTTTAAAATATTTTAAAGCAATGGTCATGGTATTCGAAAACAAAATTTTAAATTTTCTGATTCTATTTTTTCCAAGTAATGAGATGAGGTATCTATGTTAAAGGGTATATGCCGTCGAGCACAGGATAAATTTTTCATATTTAAATAAATCACAAACTTAAAAAAGGAAGAAATCTTTTTCCTAAATATATTATTTGTCAATAATTCATCAAACCATTAAAAAATGGTCATCTTCAGCTCAATTAACACCTGTCTGGCAGGAGCGGATGAAGTATTTTCTTTTATGGAGCATTTCATGAGACATCTATACTGACATAAAAAGAGACTGTGTATTAGGACAAGAAAAACATTCTCATTTTTAATACTTTTTTCAAATGTCTTTCTCATATATATGTGTCTCGTTTAAAACCTTTTTATTTAAATTTATAAATATTTTATTCATATACTAATGTCTATCAAAGTCACCCTAATTTACAAAGTATCGCTCTTAGGTAAAGAAATATCTCATTTTAAACTGTCCTGATAGAGAAATGTCTTCATCTTCCTTATACACAAATACCTGTTGAACATTTTCATAATACACAAATTAGTGACAAATACCTATTGAACATTTTCCTATTACACAAATACCTATTGAACATTTTCCTATTACACAAATACCTATTGAACATTTTCCTATTACACAACTAACCCTTTAACATGTTTTAAATACACACATAACCATTTAACATTTTCATAATACACAAATTGGTGACAAATACCTATTGAACATTTTCCTTATACACAAATACCTATTGAACATTTTCCTATTACACAAATACCTATTGAACATTTTCTTAATACACAAATACCTATTGAACATTTTCCTATTACACAAATACCTATTGAACATTTTCCTATTACACAAATACCTATTGAACATTTTCCTTATACACAAATACCTATTGAACATTTTCCTATTACACAAATACCTATTGAACATTTTCCTATTACACAAATACCTATTGAACATTTTCCTATTACACAAATACCTATTGAACATTTTCCTATTACACAAATACCTATTGAACATTTTCCTATTACACAAATACCTATTGAACATTTTCTTAATACACAAATACCTATTGAACATTTTCCTATTACACAACTAACCCTTTAACATGTTTTAAATACAGACATAACCATTTAACATTTTCATAATACACAAATTAGTGACAAATACCTATTGAACATTTTCCTTATACACAAATACCTATTGAACATTTTCCTATTACACAAATACCTATTGAACATTTTCCTATTACACAACTAACCCTTTAACATGTTTTAAATACAGACATAACCATTTAACATTTTCCTAATACAGACATAACCATTTAACATTTTCCTAATATGCATTTAACCATTTAACATTTTCCTAATATGCAAATAACCATTTAACATTTGAAGTTACTATTACACAAATACAATTTTAACATTTTACTATTACACAAATAATTCTTTAACATTTTTCTAATACACAAATAACCCTTTAACATTGTCCTAACAGGCAAAGGTCAAATTAACATTGTTTTTACAATTATGCAAATGTTCATTCAACATACAATAGTCCATTTAATTCCCAATATGCATATGTCAGTTTAACATCTTTCATAATATGCAAATAACCATTCAGTATTTTACAAATATGAAAATATTTTTTCAATATCTGTCTAAAACTGCATATATCAATTTAACATAATTTTAATATGCAAATGACCATTTAATCTTTCCAATTTCAAATGTCCATTAATCTTCAACTGTTTGAGAGGCATTCTAGAAGTTGGTGTGATGAAGAAGACACATATTTTATGGATGATCAACTTCTTTATTAACAGATCCTTATACCGTTATCAAGCATATACAGATAGATATGCTTGATTTATACAGATATGCTTGATAACGGTATAATGATCTATACCGAAACGACGCTATTGTTAACTCATTCAACTTTCAACTATAGCTAATGTACTGAATAACTACTTTGTGGAGCAAGCCACTGTATTAGAACCAAACCGTTCAACACCTGATGTTTATCTTTATGAACAATCATTATCTGCAATAATTCTCAGAGAAAATGAAGTGAAGGATATTCTCTTATCACTTGATATTTCTAAATCGTGTGGCCCGGATGGTATCGGTAATCGTGTTTTAAAACTTTGTGCATCACATCTATCTTCTCCCCTTGTAAAACTATTTAACGATTCCCTAAACGAATGTCGGTTCCCATCTATGTGGAAAGAATCATCTGTTGTTCCTATTCATAAAAAAGGTAACAAAAATGAGTGTGCTAATTATCGACCTGTAGCATTGACTAGCTGCATTGCGAAAGTTTTCGAAAAATGTATATTCAAACATGTATTCAATTTCTTAATTGATAATAAATTGTTATCTAATCTCCAATCTGGATTCATGCCAGGTGATTCGACGGTCAACCAACTCGTTTATTTATATGACTCAATAAGTAAAGCACTCGATAATGGTAAAGAAGTTCGTGCAGTCTTCTGCGATGTTAGTAAAGCGTTCGATAAGGTATGGCACAAAGGCCTCATTTGTAAACTTGAATCGTACGGAATACGTGGGAAATTATTGAATTGGTTTCGGAGTTATTTAGGAAATCGAATGCAGCGAGTCTTAATAAATGGATGTAAGTCCGATCCAAAATACGTCTCTGCCGGGGTACCCCAGGGATCGGTACCCGGTCCACTTTTATTTATAGTCTATATTAATGACATTGTAAACGACGTCAAGAGCCATATTCGACTTTTCGCAGACGACACTTCACTTTACATTATCGTTGATAATCCAGATGAAGCTGCCCACATTTTGAATACCGATCTCAAAACAATAAGTGACTGGGCTGAATCCTGGCAAGTTTCTTTCAATCCAAACAAGACCGAGTCAATGATATTTTCCCGTAAACGGAATAACGAGTCTCATCCAGATTTGACCATGAAAGATACAGTCATTAAAGAAGTTAATAGCCACAAACATTTAGGTTTGACTATGCAAACTAACTGTAATTGGCATGAGCATATTTATGAGATTGTTAGGAAAGTATCACCAATGATAAATTGTTTTAGAAGCCTAAAATATAAACTTACTAGAAAAACGCTAGAAACTATGTATAGACAGTTTATTTTGCCTCAGTTTGACTACTGTTCGGTCATTTGGGACAACTGCACTCAGAAGCAGGCTTTATTATTAGAAAAGTTACACCTTGATGCGTTACGTACGATATGCGGTGCGGTTCGTGGCACAAGTCACAACAAATTATATGATGAAACAAAAGTTTTACCGCCATCGGAGAGACGCCATCAGCAACGGCTTTCACTATTTTATAAAATGGTCAACAACTTGACTCCGACTTATCTTAGTGATCTTGTGCCACCCACTTTAGGCGAAACAACAAATCGTGATTTCAGAGATAAAAGTAAACGGAAAACTTTGAATTGTCGGACATCCCAATACATGAAAACTTTCATACCCAGAACTATTGTAGATTGGAATTCCATTCCGCCTGTAAGGAGATATGCAAATAACATCATTTCCTTCAAGACCTTTTTCTCCAAACAAAGTAACATTTATTTTGACTTAAATCAAGGCTCTAGAATTTCTCAAATTTGCCATAGCCGTCTGAGACTCCAATGCTCAGATCTTAATTCCCATAAATTTCAAAGACACATTTCTCAAACCCCTGGATGTTCATGCGGTCACTTTTACGAAGACCCTGAGCACTTCTTTTTTATTTGCAAAAATTTCACGACTCTTCGAAATAATACGTACTTCTACAACAGTGGATATGACATTAAATCTATCCTGTTTGGAAATCCGTCACAATCAATCCAAGACAATTTTAAGTTATTAGAATCTATTCATTGCTACATTGAACAAACCGGCAGATTTGGTAAACATTAAATGATACGTCTTTCAAATGTGTGAAATAACAATTCAATATAAGACATTGCAATATATGTATGGAATGTGCTTTGATGTATGCTATGTATAATATTATTTA
This sequence comes from Gibbula magus, assembly GCA_936450465.1. NCBI lineage: Eukaryota > Metazoa > Mollusca > Gastropoda > Trochida > Trochidae > Gibbula > Gibbula magus. The sequence goes on from OW388290.1 coordinate 84,449,678, forward strand.
TCATTCGCAAACATGTTCTTGTATTCTGATGAGGACAGGCATTTAGATAAGCCTTTGGCTTGTTTGCCTGTCCTAATTCATGTAAAATTAATGTGAATAAATATGTTTAAACCATTCAACTTTCTTGCAAATATACCAATATCCATTTAATATCTTCCTGATATACCAATGTCCAATATCAATAAACGTCTAAATTGTACACAAATGTCCATTTAACATCGAAATTTTATGTAATTAACAGACATCGACAGACTCTACTATTGCAAATTTGGGATTGTAGAGCGCTGTTGGATATATATATATATGACAAATATAAACTCATATTTTTGGACGCCTATGCAAACTTTCCTGTAACAATTTTGCCAAAACTATATTTTGTGCAGCAATTTCAACATCCACATCCCCTACAATCTGCAATGATCTGCTATCAATACTCTCAAAAAATAGTCTAAGTGTACATGTTGTACACCCCTCGAAAGATGAATGGCGACGAATTGTAAATACATCTGTACATAGTTACGAGCAACATTCATTAATTATGAGAACATCCTTAAAGGTGCATCCATTGTGTTTCATAAGATTTTATTTGACTTTAATACGTTCCAATTCACCACATGTGCTGTCTGCAATACAAATAAATTCACTCAGCTTTCCCAATCGCCAAATATATCATAATTACTAGTTTCCAATTAAAATTGAGTAACATCATCATGCATGTGCAGAAACCGAAACTGCACGTCCCATTTACATGCACAGTAGTTATATGACCTATTAAACATTATCAACTCAAATTTGTCGTTATGTCTGAAATGAATAAGATTCCAAAATTACGTTTGACTCATTGACGCGCGCCACACGATGTGCATTGTCCGGTTTTCGATTATAAATCACTACTTTTACCTTCATCTAGTCAATATGCTAAGTCTACTGTCATCAAAATAGTGGTTTTCGGTAACAGTCGGTATTTCTCGATAAAGTAACACCATTTATAACGTTTGCAATATGTGACCCCCAACAACACAATGGATGTACCTTTAAAGGGGCAGTAGCACGTTTTTTCGCTCAAATAAGTCGATGAAATGTATTTGAAAATAATGTCACCAACAGTAAAGGATCATTCTCTCTTCGGAAAATCAAGTTAAAAATGATTGTACATGGTTCGATAAAGCCATGGGAATCGTTTTTGTTATGCGAAATGATTAAATTGTGTTCACAATAAAATGGCCGCTATGCAATTTTTGCTTTATACGCAACACCGTTATTACCACTACGGATAATTGGTTTGTGTAATAAGATGTTTAATCCTCTAAAGTTGATAGAATTGACATAAACTATCAATATAAATGGGAAATTTGAAAAACAAAGTAACCTTTCATATTCTCTGGCAATTAGCATATTTCATCCTGACTTTAAATCTGCCCTTCGACTATGCATACACATTTCATCACGTGGTAAAATTTCTACAGCGTGCAAACTTTGCCATAAACATACCTTCGACTATGATACTCATATACTGTTACATGACAGAAATAATTTATTAACGTTAATGATACATTTCTTGAAGTGGAAACGTATGTTGCATTTGACTTACAAGACGAAGAGACATGCTGACTTTCCTTCTAGTGGGCATAACTGATTTTAATCGATTTATTGTACACAAGACTTGGGAAACCATTGATCTAAACTTTTCACTGTATATTTTAGAAATAAGACGCCACCTGCATGTTACACAATTACACTTAATGATTAATCTGCTCTATTATCTACGTTACATACTACTAGTTGATGGCTTATCAATGTGTATATATTTTGTTATCTATACCTCATGATAATTGTTTTATAGAGCTGGTACATATAATACATGTTGAGTGTGTATATACTCCAATTTGTAAATTATACATTTTCACCTATTAATGTATTTATATAATTGTTGCTGATCGTATTATGTAATTCACGTCATTTTAATATGTTATATTTAATATTTCATGTCATATCAATAATAATCTTTTTGATATGATTCATTTTGATATCAAATGTTTCACTTCATCTGAAGTCTCAATTCAAGGCACCCTAATACACAATGTCTCGTTTGACTTCATTGTATCTTTATATATGCGATCAGTGTCTCATTTGAAGTCATTTAATATATTTATCATTTGATTTCAATTAAATATACCGTGGTTTAATTTAGCATCTTATTTTCGTTGAACATTAACCTAATTTGTAATGTCTCATTTAACGCCAACCTAATTTGTAATGTCTCGTCTGACGTGATCCTAATTCACTAATTTGTATTGTTCATGATAGACAATGTCTCGTTTCACATCATCTTCATACCCAATGTCTCATTTGACGCCACCTTAACGTACACAAGTCTCACTGACGTCATCTTACTATATAATGTCTCAGTTGAAATCCTAGTCCTGCCCCATGAACATTAAATAAGATACTTTAATACAGTCTGGTTCTTTATTCAGCAAGTCTATATGGCAGTATTACAAATATATAATCAAAAGGATGAAGATACAGTGATTATAAACATTCCATAAACTAAATTTTAGTCATTGAAATCCTATTAAAATCATTTAGTACAAAATATCTCATATCAAGCCATCTATATAGTCAATGTCTTTATTTACATCACCTTCTTACAATGTCACATTTGAGTTTACCTTCACATTCGAATTTATCTTTACTTACAATGTCACATGCGAATTTATCTTTACTTACAATGTCTCATTCGAATTTATCTTTACTTACAATGTCACATTCGAATTTATCTTTTTTTACAATGTCTCATTCGAATTTATCTTTACTTACAATGTCTCCTTCGAATTTATCTTTACTTACAATGTCTCATTTGTCGTCTTCTAAATAAATAGTATCATATTGACGTCTTCACAATATACGATGTCGAATTGAACTTTATCTTAATTCATTATAAATAAAACATCTTCTGGATAACAACGTCTTTATTGTGAACATACAAGAGGTTTCGGAGTATATGCTTACTCCTTCATCGTGTGAGATTTGAGATCTAAATATTTACCGATTGTCTGTAGGCCATATGGTTCAATTGCATTAGCAATACAAATAATATTATTTCACTTCAGCTTTTTATCCACCATGCACTCCGTCTGAGGAGCCAATTATCATTAAACTGTCCAACCTGCTCACTGTTACCTGTATATGGGCCGGAGGCCACACGTACCGAAATAAAGAATTGAAACTGAGTAAGCATTTACTCCGAAACGTCGTGTATGACAATAAAGAAGATTCTTTTTATCTTATGTATTACGCAATGAATATGGCGGGAAATATTAGATCTATCAATGTCAATGTTGTTTATAATGGAAATACGTACATGTCAACACCTATACACTTGGTGTTTTCTATTTATTTTACAGTTCATTGTTTTAAGCTTTTATAAATATGAAACTGCACTTTCTGGTATGTATACTCGATAAATTAGATGTAATTGGAACTATTTTGGATGAAATTAAAATATTATCGTGACAGTGAACATCTTAATCTCTAAAATATAAACATTGAGAACCCCCTCTCTCAACTTACCTCTATCAACCCCCCTCCCCTTTGAAATACTTGAACGCCTATATATATGAACACATTGTCTATAGATAATTTACATTTACTTTCGTACTTTATATTCTACATTTTTTCAATAACATTAAACGTTTTAAAAGACGTTTCCCTCCCTTTATGTTTACATAATAGATAATACTGATCATTGATAGCATACTGAATTACGTAAGAGAATACTGTGTTACCACACTGTGATACAAACATCGTATCGTATTGCAAAACATGTTTGGTTTCAATAAGCAACTTTACCCATTTTCAATTGACGTAACCCAATTGAATAAACGCCTACTGTCATATTCATGAATATTAAAATATATATTAGTTCCGTGTTAGGGGAAGAGCTCGTAAACAAGGACTTGAAATGTGCCATAAAACCGATCTGAAAAGTAACACAGCAGATTGAAATGAACATGTCGGTATCGACATTTCATTGGTCAGGTAATATATCGCATATCTCACGCTCAATTGGCAAAACGCAATTATAGTGTACACACATTAGTAATGTATCTTTACTTACATAATTAACCTCGTAGATGGATAGAAGAATCCTAACATCGATGAAATTTAACGAATCTTAATTACAGGTTAATACAAGTAAAGAGCTGACACCTACCTGAATTATAAGACGCAATACACTTGTGACTTCAAACGTCTAGAATATTCGTCAGGTAATTCCCCTTGGTAAATTCCCCTGTATATTTCTGTGCATATGCACATTCCTTCGCAAGTTGTCGCGCTGGATGCACGCACGACAAAAGTATCCATTTGCATCCATATTTTCAATGTTCAGCCCCAAAGGTCACACTATTCGACTTTGATAAAACGAAACTAGGTTACGTGTAATCGACAACTCTGCCTGTGCATGTTATATTGTGAACTGCATTACATTATCCACCAATGGTTGCACAACGCGCCAAATGACTCCATTATATTGAAGTGTAGGCCTATCGTCACACTGGTAGTTTTAAAGATGGTGTTCTGTCGCCGAATGTCTGCTATCTTCCTTTTTTTACAGTTAGTGACGTGAAAAATGTATTTTCACTAATGTTATTTCTTTAAGATAAAAAAACAAACAGATGCATTGATAGTATATTCACAAAGTAAAAAGTACGGTATCATTAAAGAGGCAGTTCTGTCGCTGATTGTCCGCCATCATGCTTTTTTTGCAAAACGTGAAATGAAAAATACTGTATTTTAACTAATTTAGTTTTTTTTCTCAATATAATAAAACATATGAGTTGATGGGATATTCACAAAGTAACAAATACTGTATCATTTAACTAATCAATTATGACTTGTTGTGCTTCCCACACTCGTAACGCCGTTGAATGGCTTCATTTTTCATTGTTTCTGTATGTGCGCTAGCCTTTATTAATTTTTCAAATATAAAGTCATGAAAATATAACCCTCAGTAATATGTCACCTGGTTTGTGCAATAAGAATGTATTTATATCATATGTGTAAACAAGAATGTCCCCTCGAATTCCGTTTCCACACAAATTTCCCCGATTGAATCCTCTCTATAAGGGTTGTCGTGTAACTAATTGCACCGAGAGTTGCGTTATGTTCTCCAGTCCCATTATCCCTTTAAATGTCAATACTTTTAAAGGGACTGTAGCACGGTTTTTTAATGGAAAAGAATGTTACCAATTTCAAAACAATTCTCCTCAATCGATAAATACGTGATACCTTTTCTACGGGCAATATGGTCGTGTATTGGTCTGTTTTACCATCTTAGGTAAAGATATACTGCATAAACTGCATCGAACATATTCACTGTATATCATCGTACACCGGAAGTAAAGAGGTGTACATCGATGATATGTTTGTAGAGAGGAATAGAAAAACAAACATACGGTATAGAACAGCCAATTTCTCCTATTCCTTATTAAGTTTTGTACACAGTAATGAATACATTAGGAAATTGATAATTTTATGAATGCGGGAGGCTGTTTTAGTGTACTGCGGCATATATAAATAATCAAAAACTTGCTTTCCTCATCGACCCTATCGACAATTTTGATGTGATTGAGATGTTTGACATTGAAATTTGAAAAGAATATATACAATTTTAAAATAAAAATCACTGGTATGTATAACTTGACTTCATCAGAAAAGAACTCATACCTAGGAAATGGTTTCAAGTTGTTTTCTAGAGCGGTATGTTGTTTTTTCCTTTCGTAGCTTGTGTACCGTTTGTATCATAAATTATTGTTTCGCTGTACCGTTTGTAGTTTCGACTGGTGTACTGCTTGTTTATTTACAGAAGTAATCAACGTAACATTTCTGACACACAAAAGCAATGCTTTACGTAAAACATATTGTTTCTGCATCACTTACATGTGATGTTCGATATAAATGTACCATGCATGTTATCATGTGGTTCCCTTGACATAGGCTTATGAGTTTCTGGCATTTTAAAAAAAAAAACAACAACACACTGATGACTCATTGATGGCCAGGTTTGCAATACGAAAGTATATAATTCGTATGGTTACAAAATCTGTCCAGGAATTAATAAGACCAGAGAACATCAGCTACAAACAGCAAACATGCGATATTCCAGATCGGAAACTGGTCAGCTGACAACAATGAACGACAGATATGTTTAGTAATTGTCAATATTCTTTTAACTGTTCTGTCACACAAGGGGGCATTTCTGAAATATGTGTGACATCAATGATGTAGAGTTACATATGTTTACTTGCATGTTAAATTGACTTGTACAAGAGAGACATAATAACAAGCAATGCCTTATACTCACCTTTTATCAACGCTCCTTTTCTATGTAACAGCAACTTCCATTTTATATATGCTATCTCTCGCATTCTTTCTCTCTCCTTTGATGTGACATTTGATAGAAGACCAATTGCTTGATCTATCCTTTGTTAATCAATGATATTTTATTATTATCTTATTATTTGCTATACTTTTCTGACCATTTATGTTTGACCTATGAGTAAATGCTCCCCCTAAATGTATCGAATAGTATTTGACTAATAGAATTATTCCAGTTTAGCGCGAGTAACGTATCTGGACTTTAGGGTACTCTCGACTACAAAAGCGAGCTTCAGTTTTTTACTGAATTCTTTGGGAGTGTAATCTGCAAACACGAACAGATTCATGATCTACATTTAAATTTTATGGAATAGGTTTCTTCTCTCAATCTTTTCCGGATCACGATTTCTCTTTCAGGGTGTGTTTAAACTTTAAAGGCATGGTTGATAATGTCATAAAAATATACCCTCCTTGTCACAGTTCTTAAAATATACATAATTAATATATAATGTGTGACCCCTTTGAAACCTGGTAATGAAGGATACGGATGATACCGGTGATTTTCGTTATTCCGTAAAATGCTACCAACGGTACACAAGATATCTACAAACTGTACACAAAGGAAAACCCGCACCGATGTTTAACAGACTGAAATAACAAACATTAATAGCATATTGGTAGAATTCACACTGCCTTAGGTTAATATGATGCTTAGTTAAGACATTTCTCGTGTGAGTCAAACAAAATGTAACATATTTTTAAGAAATGATTAAACTTGAGCGCATATGCCACTCAAAATACAACCTCCAGGCTGAGAAACGCGAAAATACGTATATAAATTAAATACGTATATATAATAACCCATTAGCAATGTTGTTCTCTATATATACGCAAAAGGAACAAATTCAAGGCAAACTTTATTGTGATAATCATCCGTCCTTGATGTTATTTCCAAAGAAAGCTGAAAATGTAAATATGTTACTCCTCTCTACAAACATATCATCGATATACACCTCTCTACATCCGGTGTACGATGATTCACAGTGATATTAATGCAAAATACGTGCTACAGTCCGACCATCGTCCGTAAACTTCTCCAGAACTCCAGATCATGGTATTTTCCATAGCCATGTCAAGGGATTGTGCTTTATCTGGAGAACAATTTATTTCAGTATTTAACATAAAATGGTAAAAAACTCATTGAGTTACAGAGCTTATGACTTATTTTTGTATAGTAGCAAGCTGTATTGTTGGGGAAATGGGACAAACTCCCATCCGGGCTAGTATTTCATCTTGATAACATCGTTGGCACATGGATCTTTTTTCAGGAGGGGAAACGAACGTCACGATGAGTCTTACAAGCGCCCTTGAGAGTACCAGAGTTGCGGGAAGAATTGTCACATACCAGCACAAGTAATAACACATCTCGTGAACATTATACAGGGAAGTTTAACTGCATTTCGTTATTTCATGTTGAGCAGTAACACCTTCAATGACGTCAGACGTGAGCTATTCCAACAGGACCCTGTACGGCCATTACAACAATGAAGTGATTGAACGTTCATGGTGCCAAAATAAACCAATCCAACCCTATATTGAACATTTATAGGACGAGTGTGATGCATGTACAACATCGCATCATCAGACACGTCTTTAGGCATTTGAAGAAGAATGTAGAATAACTCCACAGCGTCATTTACAGTAACTGAGGTAAATCTCATTAAATCAGACCAAACTTAACACGTATCTCGCTGAGCTTCTGGTCTTAGTACTGTATAGAAATATATACATATAGTATTATAGTATAGTACATTAGTATTATAGGACCATATCAGGTGACCATTAACTCCAGCAAATAAGCCATGAGACTGGAAAGCCATCCGACCGACTTGACACGAAATACCACTTTTCATGCCATATCTAAGGCCTATGATTGGCTGACTTTATTGAAGGTGAAAGGTCACCTGGCATGACCGCTGCGTGTTGGTACTCAGATCAACGATCGAGACAGGAGTGTTACATTCGATCTGATTTAAATAATATTGACCGAGGAGAGGATACAGGACAGTAATGTATGATGCTTATAGTAATGACTTGCGGATATGACGTTGTACTGGGAGCCAACTTTCAAGAAACATTCAGTTCCTTTGCATGGCCCAGAATACATGTTATATATCTGTAGGTGTGGGTTCGAATCCTGCAATGGATTTTTACTATTGCAGATTGTGTGATAGTGTAATATAACATGTATTCACTATCTAAATGGTATATATAACTGATACATGTACTGAGTAAATAAATTTTGAATTAAACATACAGAGATATTATATTACCCGTAATTATACTTGGCTAAGGTGAAAGAACTTCAAATCTGCAAAAGGCATCTGTGGATATTGATTAGCATACATGTACATTTGGATGCAAGGTGAGGCGAGTTAGGGTTTAACGCTGCTTTCAAGAGTATTTCACTTATATTGCTGCTGCAAGTATTATGGCAGGGAGAAAGCCTGCAACATCATGTGGCTATGTATTGCGGTGAAACCTGAGAGCAACGGCTGGAACTAGCCAACTATGGGTGGTACTGCATTGAAATTCAGTGCAGCATTGCACCCAAACCTCTACTGCAGACAAAGTTGCCGTGCCCCTGTTGGGATTCAAACCACAGACCTCTTGATCTGAAGCCAAACATGCTAACCAATGCGCTATCCCGCAACCCCACTTGGATGCAAGTTGACTCTATAGTTTCAGATGTATGTTCAATGTTGTCCACTGTTCATGTTATTGTTTATTAATTACTTAAATCATACTTCTTCCCACGAAGTATTTAACTCCAAACATAACCCATGATGTTACCATTCCTTGCTGCATGTCATTAACTTTTCTATGCTATCGTAGCAGCATGCAGTATGATGTTCAGCTGCGCTACACTGTAAGCATAGCACAGAAAAGTTAGCAAAATGCAACAAAGCTTAAATGGACACCGGGTCGAGAATAAAAATCAGATCATGTGTATCTCCCTATGCTGATTAACATGTCTGCTAACAAGTCACAGACTCCGAATTTCAGACAATTGTTGTAATTGGTAATAAAATCTACTGCATGTTGACAGTGAAGTGAAGCGTAACTCGTTAGCAGACACTCTAATCAGCTTAGTGAGATATAAGATGAGACTCATTTTTATCCTTGACGCAGTGTCCCTATAAATTGGCCAGCGATGGAGATTGGTGCATGGAAAGTTGGGCTGGCATCACAGCTAGTAAGTCACACCCGCCGAGTTCATCAATAAACAATTACATCCTATTCAGAGTTTACATAATCGCTTTTATGTCTGAAATACAAACAAGCACTAATATTTTGCCTGAAATTTCTCCCTGCCAAGTTTTGTCATTGTCAAAATAACATGTTCACATAATGAATCTTTCGGGAGGTCTGGTTTCAAGTGTGCACAAACCAATATGAATATTTATTTTTGTGGAGATGACTTTCAAGGGCATATATGCTTTCAATTTTCATAAAACTTAAAAATTCTGAACAATTATTTTTAAAAATCTGCATTGCTATTCTGTATTAAAAGCATAAATTAACGGAAATATCCTACAAATTTTATCTTGGTTGCTGCCACCTCTTCAATTCTTATGTTATTGTATGCTGTGAAGACCATCCATCAGAATTAAGACTTGATTTGGAGTTTAAGGCCACTCTCAAAGGTATTTTACTTAAACCAGGCCTGCTAGTACGATTGCTGGGAGAAATCCATCCTCGGTTACCCATGGTTTTATATATGCTCTGTTACTCTTCACCGTTACTGGTTGGCGTGAAAATGCTCAATAGGATAAGACGGAAATGGTCAAGGGATGGTTAACAAAATGATCTCGCGTGCTTTGCAACGAAGTGATATGAATTGTCATTGGTTCGCAGGTCCAAGCTGCATAGCAGTTTGATTGGCTCACGCCGGCCAAGGGCGGGTAATTTGAGTACAGATTTTCCTGATAAGGTCTCCCAAGGGTGATATGGTGGAGAGTAACGGAGCATATATAAAACCCTGGGTAACCGAGGATGGGAGAAATCCAGCTACACCATTGTGGTTGTACATTGAGGTAAAATGTGCAAGCATCGACTTCAACTAGTGAACCATGGATGGGTGATACTATGCTGAATTTGAGCATTGCACCTAAACTTGGATGAGAGGCTCTCCCTGAAAACACATTGTATGTGGCTCGCTTTGTGAGATAGAGCATTCGCCAACTGAAGTTTGGGTAATCCAAACCTTACTGTAGGATTTGAACCCCAGACATCAACAAGAAGCCGAATGCGCTAACAGCAACACTACAATACAATCTTTGTGCATTATACATTTGGTGACAGGCGCCTTTGTCTTGTCTGAAGTTTCTCCATCATTTGAAATAAAAGTTCACTTTTAATCCTTCACATAATGAATCATTTATTTGTTGTGAGGTCTAGGTTCAAGTGTGCCTAAAACAACACAATACGGTTCCATCCTTGGATAATCTTTAAAGGCGTTGTAGCACATTTTTTGGACCATTCAATCATTGTACCATATTTAAAACTCTACTCTGAATGTTTAGGTGTCACTACATCCATCAAACCACTTGAACTACTTACACATTAAAATGGCTGCTCGATGGGAAATGGACTTGCATGGCTTAAGCCAACCATGTACCGGTACATTTGTTTGAGAACTCTTCTTTATTGATTCAGGAGTATTATGTATTGGTTACACTTATTCATATTTTTGTGACAGCATTTTATTCAAGTAAGAGAATTGTACTACAGCGCCTTCAAAGTGTTTTTTTTTTCTGTCTTCTGTAACCTATCAAAGTGGCACCAATTAACAGAAAACTTTGAATAAATGTGTTTATTTACAATCAAAAACATCCTTCAATCATTTCCTTCCTTTCTTCTTGCCTCCTTTGCCACCCTTCATTCCTTTCTTCCCTCCTTTCACTTTCTTCGTGCTCTTCTTCTTGTGCTTCACTCCGTTCTCTGCCGTCCTGAAACAACAAAATATTCACAACCTTTATCCTCAGTGTCAGAACACTTTAACCTAATGCCACAGAATATGCCAGTGGTAAATCCTAGATATTTTCCTTTGTTAATGATTTGTGATAAATGCAAATTGGCCACAAAGAATGGTTTGGCACTAATTACTGTAATAAATAAAGTGTTGAATTGATTAAATAAAATGTACCTGCGAATACTCAAAATTGAAGGGAAAACATATATGGATCAAACTCAATGGAGTTACCTCCCTTGGTGCACCAATGCATTAACTATTGTGAAGTGGGTGGCTTTGGGTTAAAAGTAACATTTGAATGATAACTTCATTTAATATTACCATATTTGCAAATCGGCTGCTTAAGCTATCATTTATTATGAGAGAAACTTCTAAATAAAAACATATATCTATGTAATAAAATTTAATATTTCATTCATAATGTGTATGAGTGATTCTGCACTACCAATAATGCATGTGACGTCACAACTTGAGTTTTTCTCGCAAAATCATGGAGTATGTTTTAGCTTTACTCTAAAGTTGAGTTGGCTGAGAACTCGAGTCTGCAAGTCAAAAGCAGGCAACAAGAGTATCAATTTGTAGTTTGGGTCCACAGAAATATGCAGATCTTACCGACCCTATACTAATAAATAACAGAAAAACTTGTTATAAGAAGACCTACCCTGACACCTGTTCCTCCTGAATGTGTGAGTTGACGGCCTGCTTGATGTTCAGTTTGGGCTGCTTGCTGAACACGGAGTTCAGGATGTCCATCTGCCTCTTTTGTTCCTTCTTCACGTCCCCAAAATTAGGCTCAAACTGACAGAGAATTGTGGAAAATGTTTGAGAAAATATAGGTGTATGACCTCACACACAAGAGAAAATGTTTGAGAAAATATAGATGTATGACTTCATATACAAGAGGAAATTTTTGAGAGTATATAGGTGTATGACTCATTATATGAGAGAATATGACTGAGAAAATATAGGTGTATGACTTCATTTACAAAAGAATATTTGAGAGAATCCCTTTGGCAAGTAAGCAGAAATTTGAAAATAGCATATACTCCGAATGATTGTATCTATGCAATATAGAAGTTGTTATCGATACAATCTTGTTTTCTAAAAAGGATGTTATAATGATGCCAACTCAAACAGGGCAAGTGAAAACAAAGCTGACAAATCCACTGAAGAACATTGACACTATATAAATTTTGTCTGAAACAGCTTCATAACAGTTTGAATTTGTTCGATCACAACTTGGACAGACATTGAATAAAACTATTGGAATCAAATTATCTCCCTTGGACTACTACAAATATAGAGACAACACAACACCAGTAAAGTTATTTCAGTAAAAATGTTTGAGCTAATTGACAGAAACATGTACACAGTTTTGAGCTAATTGACAGAATATTTCACTTTTATCACGGCTGCTAGTATTATGGCAGGGAGAAACCCAGCAACTCTATGTGTCTATATATTTCGGTGAAACCTGCGAGCATTTACTAGAACTAGCAAACTATGAGTGATACTGCACCTTAATTTAGTGTAGCACTGCACCTACAACCTTACTGCATGTAGAACAGTTCTCTACTGCAGACAAAGTTGTCAAACCCCTGACAGGGTTCAATCTCTGACCTAGATTAGAACTCAGATGTGTTATCCACTGTTTTATCCCCCCTACAGAATGATAGAAGATTGACCACTTAGTATAGATAAAAAAATATTACAGACCAGCAAGCAAAGAGTTAACTGTTAAATAGAGAACAAACCTTCCGCTTCTTGCCGCTGTATTTCGTCTTCTTCTCCTGAGGCAGGGCGTCTGTGAACTGACCGATGGAAGCAGTGGATTTCCTCGCCACGGCCAACGCTTTTGAGAGATGGTCCTTGCTAGGTTTCTCTGTCGGGGTCAGTCCTACTCCAGGTACTGAGTACGGTGAACAAGAATATTATCAGTGTGTGTTACGAGCATGAAACTAGGATTTTGTCAATTTTCATGGCAAAATAAAGACAGTTTCCAAAAATAACCGACCCAGACCAAAAGTAACCAGATTTTGACTGTCCATCTGGTCTTATTTCACACTCATTTTGAGTAAGAAATATATGATTTAAAATCAATATCTTTGAAGGACAATTACTATATAAGGGATTTTAAAGTATTTGTGACAAAACATTAAACTGGATAAGTTACTGTATTACATTAAAGAAATAGAAAGGATTCAAAAATAATTTTTTTTGTTAAAGTGTTACTTTCAAAAGTAATTATTTGTATATAGCAGAATATTTGGCTTATCAAAAGAACTATAACAAACCACATTGTCGTGTTAAATAAATACCAATGATTAGAGAGGTACTTTCCCAAGAAACAATTGAAACAAGATAACTGGCATATGTTTCAAGCAGAAAAATCTTAACGAAAGCAGTATTCACACAGACTCGACTTGTTTTTCACCAATCCCAATTAATTTTCATGATGTTTAAATTACGTAAATCTTGACATCATATAAATTAAAGCATCATTTAAGAAGTTTAAGCTTTTACCGGTATATTTTAATGACAGAGATGCATTCATTTGTTTGTCTATCAATCATTTGAAACAGAGGTTCCACACTAACCTTTGGACATTTTTGACCGTGCCAAGTTTCTAAGTCTGCTCAACTCATTTTTGGCCACTCTCTCTGTCTTGGCCTTCTTCCTCTTTGCAAATTGATCTTCCATTGGGTCTGTCACTGAAAATAAATGTGAATTTATTGCCTTGTCTTTATATCCAATATGATTTGTAAGTATGTACCTATGATTATAGAGTTGCTAAATAATATTACGATCGGCAAGCAAAATTGTTACACATCATCGGATGAAAACAATGTAATGAAGAAATTTAAATATTCATGAAAATAGAATAAAAGACAAATCATTTCATTCTCTTGACACTTATACATTGATCCTTTTAAGAATCTTTTGAGGAAATAACATCTTGCACCTCTCCTATTAGTGTAGAAGATCTTTGCACGTTTAAAAAGAATCACATAAATAGTTTTTCTGTAATCTTGATATTACTACATACCCCTTCTATAATATAGAATTTACTTTAACGAACCTTTGTTATCTGGAACTTCAATCAACCATGGCTTAACTTTGTCGTTTGCTCTCTTGTAACCCCATCGTGGCCGCCATTCCTTTAACGAAGAAACATGAGAGATTGCAATCTTTCCTCAAAAAGCATTTGTTACTGTTTTGTGTTAAACAAAGAACGAAGAGCGTTTATGTCTTAGTTTTCTTTCCTTTGACACACAAATAATTGTAGTTAACTGCATGAAGTTTTACATAATCAGTCAGCCAAGACAAATAAGTCACGAAAATTTGTGAAATTCATGTAAAACAACAAGGGTAAAAATTTGACACGCTAACAGAGGTGAGGTGAGGTGAGGTGAGTTGGGGTTTAACGCCGCTTTCAAGAGTATTTCACTTATATCGCGGCTGCTAGTATTACGGCAGGGAGAAAGCCCGCAATGCCATGTGGCTATGCATTGCGGTGAAACCTGCGACTAGCCACGCTAACAGATGTATGTTGATTCTTTCAGAAAGTCTTGTGAAGATCCATCAGGCTTCATCAGAGTATTTAGGCCCCCTGATTGTCTTGCAGTCTTTGCCTCGCATCACTAAAGGCTGGTTACTCATTGCTACATATACCATGGAGTGTGTCAGCCAATGAAATATCATGATTTGAAATTTGATGTTGGTTTACTGGTCCTCTCATCCCGGTGTAACAGGCCAAAGTTTCCCCCTGCCCAAACTTTCCCGGGGAAACTTTGGCCTAGGACAAAATTTCCCAATAGGCTCAATCTTCCCCGGGGAAGGTTTGTCGTAGGCCAAAGTTTCCCCACCTTGATATTTTCTCACCAATGATCTACACTGGTACAAACTAGCTAGGCTATTTCTTCCCCACCCTTTGTATTTACAAGGGGGGAGATTCTGGCCTAGCTAGGCTACTTCTTTCCCACACTTTGTATTTACAAGGGGGAGATTCTGGCCTAGCTAGGCTACTTCTTCCCCACCCTTTGTATTTACAAGGGGGAGATTCTGGCCTAGCTAGGCTAATTCTTCCCCACCCTTTGTATTTACAAGGGGGAGATTCTGGCCTAGCTAGGCTACTTCTTCCCCACCCTTTGTATTTACAAGGGGGAGATTCTGGCCTAGCTAGGCTACTTCTTCCCCACCCCTTGTATTTACAAGGGGGAGATTCTGGCCTAGCTAGGCTACTTCTTCCCCACCCCTTGTATTTACAAGGGGGAGATTCTGGCCTAGCTAGGCTACTTCTTCCCCACACTTTGTATTTACAAGGGGGAGATTCTGGCCTAGCTAGGCTACTTCTTCCCACCCCCAAGAAGTAGCCTAGCTAGGCCAGAATCTCCCCCCTTGTAAATAAAAACAAGGGTTGGGGAAAAGTAGCCTAGCATGACCTGAATCTCCCCCCTTGTAAATAAAAATATCCTAGGCCAAACATCCCGGGGAAAACTTTGGCCTAGGCCATTTACTCCCCGGGGAAAGTTTAGACCGGGGAAGAAATGGCCTGCTACACTGGCACTGCTAATATTGCTCAATTTAAAAGTCCTTTTAATGATTGGTTATTTACAGCAATATGTGAGGAAAAGGCTGACGACAATCAGACACAGGAACAGAGATGGTTGAAAATAAATTACATAAACTTGTTTACATCCATTATCTCCCAGCAGAGGTTATATTACCATATTCTCTCTAGTATAAGACCAGGGGGCCAGGCAAACAAACATCTTGAAAACATTGTTGTGGGCTTTTAGAAGAGAGATACCCCAACTCAGATGAAAATTCATACTGGAGACCGCAAGTCAGTCAGAATAGGTTTTATGTAGATTTTTTACATTTAACTTTCTATAATATTATAGATTTATGTAATGTATGACCATGGAACATCTGGCAAAATTGGGGGTGGGCTATAACCTGAGAATAACCCCAACCAGGAGGTGAGTTGTTTTTTTTTGTCGCTTTCAAGAGTAGCATTGCACCCAAACCTTACTGCGTGTAGAACAGTTCTTTACTTCAGACAGTTGATGGCAACATTCGAACCCCGGACCCCCGAACCAGGACAACCCTTCGAAAAGTCTTAGACCTGAGAGAATACGGTATACACATTTTCTTCAAAAGTAAGCTTTGTCACAAGTGGAGCAAATGCATTTAATGACTAGAGTTTCTTCTTCTGTGCGATGTCAGGCTGAGATGGAAAACAATGATTGGATTGAAAGAAAGAAGCTATCTGTTTCTTTAAGTTAATGGATTTACAACTTCTTCATTGCGGCATAGAGGCAACGTTACTTAGTTACATTCTTGTTGTTAGTTCTTGTGCAGCACTCTGCTATGCTAGCACAGAAAATGTAATGTAATACAGCAAGACTTAAATAAGCAAGTTATGGGGATGGAGTGAGTAAGGACTAGCGGGGGAAGTTGCTGCTAGGGGATTTTAGTCTGATTAAAATCGACGGTCTTCCGTGGAATAAAAATTGCAAAATAGTACATCTACCGTGATACGAACTCATATCAGTCGTAGGTTCCCCGCGTCTGATAACAGCCTGTAGACTCGAGTGTTCGAGCGCAATGTCAGGTAGCCAATCAAAAGACGCCCAACAAATGCTTTCAGTGCGAGAAGCTAGGGGCAGATAACTCCAAACAGCTATCCTATGGTCTGTTCCGAATGCTTTCAAAACATTGAACATTTAAAAACTACGTTGTGATTGGTCAGCTATTTGACTGGGGTTTGGCTGTGCTAAACTGGTTCGGAACACGCGCCTATACAGGGTGTTCTCAGACCTTGTGGAGAGGAATCTACAGAATCTGTTCATATCCTGGTAGATGCATAACTTTGCAAATTTTATTCCTCGGAACAAGGTCGATTTTAATCAGACTGGGGGATTTGTTGAGAATCGTAGAATTGTGAATTATGTCCCACTTGCCAAATGGGATACATAGGAAGGAATGACTGGTGTATCATCTGTGCGAGAGAATGATTTACACCTGGAATCATAACACTCAGCTTAAATCTTGTATAGTAGTAATGTACAGAGTGTATTCCACGTACCTGATGCACCGCATCCCAAACCATACGGCCCTTCTTTCTGTTTTGAATGTTCTTCAATTTGGCATACTCTTGCCATTTGGTCGGAGCTTTTGCTTTTGGAACCTGCAAAGATCAATTTCATTACCTCTGTGGCTCATTAGGATGTGTATGATTTATTATCTAAGGTTCAAAATCTTTAAAAAAAAAAAAGTTCTCAAGTCATACAAGGTTCATGAAATTAGATTTTGTGAGGACCTTAACTTATAAAGGGTTTTTTTCAGTCATACAGTAGATGGTAATTTTCCAGAACTGAACTGAATCTGTATATCATTTGTGAAGGCTTATGCAAAAATAATACACTGATAAATATCCACATGAAAATTTTTATTTTATAAGGAAAGACATGAATCAAAGAAAGAGTTTATTTGGATGTTATCAGTAATTAAAATAGTATCTTTTTCCTAATGAATAAATGGAGTTCCTGTTCGACTTACTGGTTTTTCTCTCGGTAACTTCGTGTTGGGATCAGGAAGCTGTAAATGGAAGGTAACATCAGCTCTATATCACTCAGAAAGTTTGATGTGACACATTTTGAGAATAAAGCCATTATATTTACATATTTTAACACAGGATATTTTATCCTCAGAAAATATAACTATTGTCAAACTGCAATGTGAAACCATTATTTATTATTACCATTTATTTGAATATTTAAAGAGCCATTGAGTATCTTTCATAATATCTTATTTGGCTTTCATACATATTGATTTACCACATGTTAGGGGTGTAACGATACGGCAATACAGTATCGTATTGCGATACAAGGCCTGTTACGTATTGTATCTTTTCACAGGATGTGTATAGGGATACACAAAATTATGTGACAATATTTATAAATGTTCTTTTTATACATTCCAGCTACACAAAACTGATATATATATGCATAAAATACTAAGTGAAACAAAACAGATCCTCTCCAGAAGTTGTGATTAAGTAACTAACACAATATGTCACAGTAGCTTTAGGTGAATTTGTTCATTCACAAAATGAACTTGTCTAAATCAGGAATTCATAACAAACAATTCAAGAAACAGTCATACATTGTGACATGTTGAGAAAAACTTGTTAACAGAAAAAGATGTGTGTAAATAATTTGTATGTATCAGGATCCGCATCGTATCGCGACCCCCATATCTGGATACGTATCGTATCATGACCCCCGAGGCCTGGTATCGTTACACCTCTACCTCATGTACTGTTTTAAGATCAAATAATTTCATTCAACTTGCAAATTCATACCCTATCGCCAAATAAATGATAATAACTTGTTTTCAATTAAATTAATTATACTTGTGCAGAAACCGAAACTAAACTACCCAAACAAATTACTCTAATAGCTTTGTTCAAATCAAATGAACATTTATCAGTTTCACGAACCTGTGCCACAACAGCATCATCTACCTTCTCTGTGGGAAGCTGAAAGAAGGAATAAGGACATTGTTTTACAAGAAAGAAATGGCTTGGTCATAACTAAGTGGTACATTTCACATAACAGTTACGGAAAACATTTTGTTATCTTATTAAAATGAAACATTAGTATACCTCTAAAATCATATCTTACTTCATTCGTGTTAAACAGCATTTTCATGGTAACAATTGATATGGAGCAGTCGATGAAGGCTCAACTGCCATTACTTATTATTGTTTTACCAAAGTTTACCTAGTCATCAACCATGTCAACATGAGGGAAGGGTCAGTGTTTTAGCATGCAATCATTTCTGTACATCAATAAATAAGGGATTGGGAAAGGTAGGGTCCATGGGCTATTTTGCACATTGGATGAAAAAATGACCCAATGAAATTTAACATTTTACAATTGCTAAAGAGGGGAATGGCCAATTTAAAATTCTGAAAATGACTGAAAGCCCTAAAAATGGCCCATTGTCAGGTGTCTTTCCCCATCCCAGATAAATCATTACAAAATGTTTTAAAATGCTGAAAATCTGCCACGTTGGAAAGCGTCACCTGTGTGACTAATTGTATTATCTTGAAGTTTTTACCTGGTCTGACTAACAGCCAGTCTTTTTAAAATATTTTCAGCCAATGTCGAAGCATTTCTCTAAAAGAGCAAGTCTAGCTTTAGACTGACCTTCATATTTTTCGAATATTTAACAATTTAACATTTTTCGCATGAATAAATTATCAAACTTTTAGTTTTGTAGTTTTGTAGTTACCTGCCACAATCTGTTCAAGAGAAGTTGTGTGTTGTCTCTTGCTAAATTCCTTATGTACTCTTCACGATTGGCTCTGAAAATGAAAATCTCATATTTTAAATATTACATTAAAGGGAGGGATTATCGAGATATATTTTGTGGAAATGACAATCGAGAGGATAGTCCTGTTCACACATATATGCTATTGAAACATAATAATGAAGATAATAATGATAGTAATATTTTGATGACTATATTGCACAAACTTATAAAGATAAACGCATATGTGTCGAAAACAATGAGTTAACTGAAGCCATTCATTGGCGCTGCCAATGGGAAGAACCTTACTCCGGCATAGCAACATATTCTTTCTTCTAAAGGTCAGATGTCATGCCATATGGTCACATTTGGATTCATTAAAATGGGATTTCAATTTGATAATTGCTCGATTGCCACCATCTTTGCAGAAGTGACGTCATAACTGCGACTTCAATCCAAAAATCCATGAGTTGGGGTTTAACGCCACTTTCAAGAGTATTTCACTTATATCGCGGCTGCTAGTATTATGGCAGGGAGAAAGCCCGCAACGCCATGTGGCCATGCATTGCGGTGAAACCTGCGAGCAACGGCTGGAACTAGCGAACCATGGGTGGTACTGCACTGAAATTCAGTGTAGCATTGCACCCAAACCTGACTGCGTGTAGAACAGTTCTCTACTGCAGACAAAGTTGCCGTGCCCCTGGCGGGATTCAAACCCCGGACCTCTTGATCCGAAGCCGAACGCGCAAACCACTGCGCTATCCCGCCCCCCAGCCTAAGTGAATCATACGGCCAAAATCTTCAGAATAAGTTGATCCACATATGGTTATACGTAGATCTGACTGTTATACACCGATCGATGTATTATTTGGGGATTTCAGCGTTTGCGAGATGACAAACAGTTTGAGTGTTAGGAGTTTTGTCAAGTTTGGGTAGTTTGTCACTATTTTCTGCAACTAAACAACTGTATTACCATCGTGTCATGGGTTTCCGTGGTATTAAGCAAATAGCAGCTTTAGATACAAGCGTATGTACTGACAAACAATAAATGCATAATAAACTATGAAAACACCAACCTCGTTATCATTTACTGTAATAATAACGTTTTTCCCCTCCAAATGTTTCTCGCTGTCGACAGCAGACGGTAGGGCGCCATATTGGACGCGTCACAGTGACGTCATATGTTTCCGTGGTATTTCCCCAAAGTCAAAGTACGGTAGCCCATCAAACGTCACAATCTCGCGACTTGGAGATTTCCACTCGTGAATTGTCATTAAAGATTTTAGGTGATCAAAATATAATAAATGTTCGTATAATTAATAAAGTCAATAAGAAAACACATTGGAACAGATTTCAGAGTCATTATAAACGTATTTACAGTTCAAAAGCTATGTCAATAACTGATCCAAATTGACATTTTGGAAATTATTTGTTTATGAAAAATACAAATTATTCTTCCTGGTGACATGCACAGAGAAATTCATCATGTCGGCGCAGAAATGTCGTAGTTGAACAATATTTGAGGTGAACCCAATGACCACAGTTGCTGAACGTACACTGTCCCCACTTCGTGAATTCCAAATTAGGACATCGACGTAGTTCTTCTGGCTGAAACTTTCCACAGACACAACACTTGTCATCGTCAGTGTCACTCATGTCGGACTCGCTACTGTCTGAAATCAATAACTTGTCATTTCCTGATGGTCCAGGCTTGGGGGATGTAAGCTTTTGAAGATATGTTGAAGAAAGTGGACGAGACGGTTTCTGTGAAGAATTTCCCGCGGCTGACTTGTGACTTTTTTGTGACTTTTTCTTGTGACTGATGTCGCTGGTCGCTGATGTCTCCTTCTGTTTCAAAGTCGGCTTTTTCGAATAACTGACGTACTGTCGAACTTGAGATGAAATACCAGGCTCGGTGATGGCTTGACCTCCAACGATCTTGTGAATGGAACGCCGTGGCTTTGATGTCTTGATTGTGACGACTGGGAGGTGATCTTCAAAGAAATTTGAGTTGGAATCAGTGATAACTGGTTCATCTGTTGGCTTGTCATTTTGTTGTTTAGCAAAGGTTGATGGCTTGATGAATGACATATCAATAGCTTTTGGGTCAAACGGATATATTCCACACTTCCTGAAAGCACTCTGCAAGTTGATAGATGATAATGAAAGTTCATAAGACTTGCAAGCAAGTGAGCAAACCCTATATCGGTTAACTGTCCCAGAATTGGAGCGTTGCCATTTTCTACACTCTGCGCTGAATATTTTCGTGAATGGGCCGAAACAGCCCACATCCATTGGTTGAAGCACATGACTTGTGTGTGGCGGTAAAACAAATAAGATGATCCCGCTTGAAACAGCAAAGTCGATTAGAGTTGGTGTGATGTGAGACCTGTGTCCATCATAGAGCAGAAGAACTTTCTTTTCACCGCCGACGTTTGCGTATCTTGTGAAGTGTTCTGTTAGCCAATGTTGAAAAATTTCAGAATTGGACCACCCACTATCGCTCACGGTACCCGATGTTCCAACTGAAGCCCCTTCTAGTAGATCGTCACGCATGCGAGCTCCTGGAAAAATGAAGAAAGGGGGTGTCTTCTGGCCGAGAGCGTTGCCACATCCCAAAATGGTAACTGTCGCTGATTTTTCGGGAGTAATCTCTATTGGTACCTCGCTTGACGATCCAACCACTTGAGGAGATGAGTGTGTTAGATTAATACCCTTCTCATCAACGTTGTAGATGCGTTCTGGACTTGAGTGGAGCTGATACTTGTCAAGTACTTGTTCCAGCTGGGAGAAATACTTATCTACATTCTCCTCTGATGTTGCCGTCGCACGTAGCTGGGTAAGGGTCCGGGGACGTCTCAGCTTAAGTTCAGGCCATCTTCCCATAAAAGAATAGAACCATTGTAGAGACAATGAACTGTCTTGTTTGCTACGCTTGTTCAAAGTTATGGCATACTCTGTTCCAAGGGAGATAACCTGGGCTCTTGTATAGCCGTAACCAACAGATGCCATTAGTTTCAAGTGACTGACAAGACGAGCTTCTTCTTCCTGACTGAGAAGTGGACCAGGGCCAGATGACAAACATTCAGGTGAAGTTATTCCCTTAGTACGGTCTCTAAGTGTCTGTTCAGGGACAGAATACATCTTTGCTGCCTTATAGACAGAACACCCCTTTTCTACAACTTCCATGTAGGCATTCTTCAGCTGTGTAGGGCTGTAAGGGCGATATTGCCTCTTTCGTCGCGCAGGAGTATCCTGTAAGAGTTAAGAAATCGACTTAAGAGATGACCCTTTTGGGCTTCCATAGTTTTAAAAATCGAGCAGGGGTTTCCCTCTTACGTCACGTGATTACTTTCAGTGTTTACGTCAGCTAGCAGACGAACGAAGTTTGGAAAACTTTGATGGTTTGTAAATTGAGAAAAACATTGATTTAGATTACGGGAAAAAGTGCATTACGTTCTACAGTGAAAATTACATTAGTTTTCATTAATAGAAGGTTGAACTTACACAGATTGACGAAATTCTGAACATTTTCTGCTCTGAGCCGTGGTGACGGACTGCCAAACGTAAACAATCGGTAGGTGGCGCAGTTTGGTGCACGGCTCGCGAGAAATGACGTCACACGGAAATACCACGGAATGGTGAGTACCACGGAAACATATGACGGCACGGTACGCCTGTTGTTTTCACATATGCTCAGTTTATAAAAGGCATACAATGATTTGTTTTTCATTTTTTTAAGTTGAATTTATAAGTTAGCTCATTCGATCGATGGATGTTCCAAATCGAGTAATTCAATAAACAAATCTGTAAAAGTTAGGATAGTGATTGATGATGATGATGAATGATGTTTTGATATCCTGAGTTTGAAACACAGACAGCAAAAGAAATTGTACCACACAAAATAACACGAACCTAAATAACTTCACATCAGTAGGATTAAGATCTGCTGCCAAAAGATTCCCTTCGTCTATTTCAAGATCAATGTCTTTTTCAACTTCTATCGTCTTATATTTTGAATCTTTTTCAGCTGCTGCACGAAGCACGTTTTCCACGAGGTTCGCCATGTTTAGAAACTTACCTTGCGTCGAGATGTGAAATCCACGCTGGTTGGTCTACGGTAAAGTTTTCGTCCAATAACATTTGCCATAACAGGTGCCCGTCGGCATGCCACGTCTGTCTGTTAGTCACTTCCTGGTGAATCGGAATAGCAGTTTATGGGTTGGGGTTGTTCATTTCCTAGTTGAAAACATGGAGTTTATTAGCAATTTGACATGATCAAAACGCTGGATCTATGAGTTTCATGATTCTTTTGGAACATAATGTGGAAGAAGGAAAACTTGCGGAAGAATTTTCTGCGTGTGAAGCAGATCGCGGATCAGAATCTTGGAAGGTGGGTCTCGTTTAGAAATCTTGTGATTTTGATGTATGGTATAATATTAGCATATTCTCTCACATGGCTGTGACAGACTTGGACATATCTTTGTCTTCACTATTCTGTTTTAGCAAACATTTGGAGTTGCGACTTTGTTTGTGATGTTTTATTTTTGACAATCTGTGACCCCGGTTAGTCACCATGAAAACTGTTTTGGTATAACTGTCACAGCTACAATCACTTTGAGGAAACCAACAACACTTCTATTATGATTGTATTATAACTCTAAAATTTCTTGTTGAGGTTGTTTGTTAACTTTATTTATGTGTTAGCACCAGTAAATGTAAATGATATTGATAAATATTATCCAGCAGATGGTTTGATATTAATTTTCCTAAATAAAATTATGTAAACAATACTAAACATAATTTTACAAATTGGTTTATCTCAATATGCATTTGAAATCATAGTCTCTAACAATGCTATGACGTCGCAATGGTGATGACGTCACAATGCTATGGTGCATCATAAGCAGCATAACACCAGACAACATGGAAAGAAACAATTTCAACCTTATATCATAGTTTACAATTCATTTTCACACAGAAAATATTGACACTTTATTCATTTGAAATCATGAATTATTTAGTGACTGCTTTAACCTCAGTGATCATATTTGTGCATGTTTTAATTTTTTCCATTGTTATTCTATTTTTATCATTATATGTATTATGTTGATTATATGCTTTGCTTGATGAATATACAAACCACTTCATCAGTGAAATTTTGTGAATGGTACTAAATCTCAGTTTGTAATCAGAGAATATGATTGGCTACATTTACAGAGTTTCATTTCGTGGAGTGACCCTCGGGACCAAGTATGTAGTTTCTGTTACGCAAGGGAGATAATCTCCAAGTTGAATGCTTCCATAAACGTTTTTGTGTCATAGCTGTCATTTTTTTTTATAAGACGACATAATTTTATATGAATCTACAATGTTTCTATGGACTGTTGCTTGAACAAACTTACATTGAAAAAAAATCATTTCATTGTTGTCACTAATATCTGGTCCAGAATACGTCCGTAGAACTTAATCTTAAATTAGAATTACTGTTAACATTTTGTGTTTCATATAGAGTAGTCAGTGAAGGATATTTCAGGTGTCAGGTTATTTTAAAAAAAACATTATTCAAATTATCATTTGTTCAATAATGATCATTAATTAATCATCCATTTGTTATCTGTATACCTGTAGATATACTAGATATCATGGACTATAATTATCTTTTGAGCTTACATAAGCAACCTAACAGATATTAAACATAATAAATAATAAAAAGTATAAAACTTACTGATTTCCTTCTTTCATCTCTTTTATAAACATTTTGTGTCATTTATATAGTAATAGACATGGGATTTGTTCTCTTGAAAGACAGTAAACTTTTTAAATATAATTTATTTTAAATCTAAAGAATAACATAACAGTGTACTATATTAAACCAACAAAGTAGAAAACAAATTAGAATAGTACTAATACAATGTGCTTTATTAAATGCTTTCAATTCTGGCGCAGTTCGTCTTTTGATAAAATTATCGTTTTGTTACACATATTGCAAAATTGCTCCTTTGTAGTATTTCTAGCCATTTTGATATACCGTAAGTAAATCTAAGTCCCTCAATTCTAAAATAGTGTAATGCCGAGTCTTTGTAAATGAAGTAGTTCTGAAATAACAAGAAGATACAAACATTTCATGAGTCATCATTAATCAGGTAAATCATTTGAAGAAAACAACTTTCCGCAAAAATGATATATTTATCCAAAACCTGTGAATCAGTCCATGCATAAGATCGTTATTATTTTTTAAAATTGTGTAATCATTCACCTGGTTTGATTTAATAATGATTTTATTGCATTGAGTGGTCAGCATTGTAAGTGTAACACAACCTTTCATCTTATTACTTTGCTGTAAACTGTATAGTTATAATTTCATTTTTATCGTTATGAGCGAACATGATATTCTGTTTTATATAAAATTATAATTCTCAATCACCATTACCTTTATAATAACGAGGTAGTTTAACGTTCAGTTGTCACCAATTTCTTCAGATCGTTTGCATGTTTTAAAATTTTCATCATTTCCTTTTTCAAATGAATATCATCACTCTAGCATCATTACATACTCAAACATCCTATGACATCATTATCATTATCATATAAAATATGCAAATTTTGCATAATTTTGAATGCGTACACAATTTGCATTATGTTATTTTCTTTTCACTTATTTCCATATTTCTTTTTTTTAATGAATATTTTGCACATATTTTTGTCACATTGTTTTGCCAATCATGAATCATGAACATAATTTTGATTATTTGTTGTGGAACATTTCATTTAATGTCATGTTGCTTTTGTTTGCAAGCATCGTCATATTTTTGTTTATTTGTTGACTTGTTTTAAATGCATTTTGCAATTCATTGTATCATCAGTTTATCATTGTCATTAACTCTGCAGATCGCTAATGAATCGTAATTCGTTAAATTTTACATTGTAAAATCAACTCCCCATTCTGCATGATGTGTATAATGGTAGAGAAACGAGAGTTATGATGATAATAATTTGGATAAATGATCTTTCAATCACATGTATAAGTATTCATTTTCATACTCATTATAATTTAAACCATTTATGTATCACTATTTCAGTACAAATTTCTATGTCATTATTCATTGATGGAAGCTATAAAGATCCAAATCAAAACATAACCCATTCATATCAATCCTACCAAATATTGATTGATTAATCAAAAGCATGGTAACATTCTTCATAATCTATTCTTAAGGATTATTCAAAATCATTCATATATTTCATATGTTTACACAGTTATTTCATTTCTTATAAATCAAAACCGTAAGTCATGATTTTACCTTGATTAAAAAGTGACTGTAAACAATCTCCAGTCAAGATTTTCAAAGTCGAAAGAATTTATTTAAGCGTGTGAAGTGAAAAAAAACCATGCCAAAAACAAAGCCGCTGAGATCTTAGCGATCCTGACTCTACCGTTGACTATTTACAAGTGCTTAAAAGAACAAGAGTGGCATTGTTCGTAATCTTCGAGTATTTTAATTGGATGCCTTTAAAGTGTGAAGGTTGATTGGATCTTAAGGGGGAAATAAACATATCAGGTTACAAGAATAAACACTTGTTTAGCCGGTCCTATGAGCCCTGATTATTGAAGTAACGGAATATTGAACAAAGACTAACGGCCCATAACAAGGGAACAATGAACCGTAATCACTTTGTACACTCTATACCTTTTTCCTCCATGATATCTGTTTGTTCAAAGGGGTCTCTCTCTGT
Organism: Gibbula magus; assembly: GCA_936450465.1. Lineage (NCBI taxonomy): Eukaryota > Metazoa > Mollusca > Gastropoda > Trochida > Trochidae > Gibbula > Gibbula magus. The sequence continues at coordinate 84,477,153 of OW388290.1, forward strand.
TGTCAGATTTTTCCTCATTTATATCTTGTTTGAAATATTTGACAATCAGGAAATATTTATTAAATATTTTACATATCTCAAATAAAACCTTAATTAAAATAAGTTTTCCACGATACTGAAAGTCTATTCTTTTCCTCATTTGTGTATGTTGAAAGTACAGAGGTGGAAAATTAAACTTTTAGGTATTAACTATATCTTTAAAGGCGCTGTAGCACGTATTTTGTATATTTTGTATTCTCAAATTTGGTATATATCATTAAAGTGTATACAATATATTGTGATATTAGAGGGTAAAACATCTCATTACACGAGCCAATAAGCCGTATCCATAGAAAACGGTGAACCATAAAGCGACAGTGGTGTGGAACTCTTCAGTATGAGAGGTAGATTTGTAGGTCTCTTGTGAGTTTGAGTGATCATACAGCAAGATAATTGACCATTCTATCATGGTACCATATTCAAAACTCTACTTTGAGTGCTTAGCTATTGCTAAAGCGGTCAGATCACTTGAACTACCTTCAAGCGGCCATTTTAATGTGAACACTTTGAAATGGCCGCTCGAAGGGAAATGGAATCACATGGCTTAACAGAGCAATGTAAATTCGTTTTAGAACTCTTTTTATTGATTCAGGAGTATTATTTAGCCATTGGTAACACTTATTAACATTTTCAAAACAATATTGTGCCAAAGTGGTAGGAATTCCAGACCTGACTCTGTGACTTAAAGGATAAAACTGCTGGAAGTCCATGACTTGCTGAAAACATTTTTCAACCCCTGATATATCATGTTGGTACCAAATATAAGATTTTCCATGTCAACTGAAGATAACATCATTACATACGAAATTGAGTTGATGAAATTAAAGTTAGAAGTTCCAAAAAGCTATGTCAAGCAAATTATTAGAAATGTCATTTTATCAAAAACTTCAGACGAGGAAATTGTTGATATCACAAGGGTAATTACATAGCTTTGAGGTAGAGAAAATGTGATTTTGACGAGGAAGTTAGGAGTGTCACATGATAAGTAATCTGAGATAATTGTTCTAAAATTGTGATGGGAGGGGCAATAAGTCATTATTATCATTAGTCCTGTATCAACTTCCTTTCTCGTTTAGGCGAATTATATATTCTTACAAACTTAGAAAATATACCCAGAAAACTTTAATACTGACTGAAGGGAGATGGTAAAGCTCTTTACCCTGATACCAGTTGAATTCTGGTAACCTTAGATTACTTTGACTCTGAAAATGATATATTGAAAAGGAGCCTCTGTTTTCAGATCATTTCTCAATTTACAATAATTAATACTAATGGTGATATTTTAATATAATGGTGATATTTTAATATAATGGTGATATTTTAATATAATGGTGATATTTTAATAATAAATACTTTTTCAAATTCTGGGTGTAAGACTAGCGGCCAACGAAAAGAGAGATTATGGCTGCCATGTTTTCAAAATGTGTCCGTATCTATAGAATCTTGTAGGTTACAAGAACAATTACTTTAAACCATATGTATTAATTTCAGTTTTCATGTAAAATGGGGAAAATACAGTTTTTGAGGAAGGTCCATGATGTTGAAAATACTTTTGAGAAAGTGAATTGAGTAACAATGTAATTACATGTATATATTCTTCATGATGATTGATTGTTTTGACATTTAGTCTCTGAAAAAAATATTTGTTAAAAATTATCATTTTCTTAAATATTGGCAATAAGCCTCTGAGAAATGGGAAAATCTAATACCTTTCCCTAAACTTACTTTTCAAGCAGGGTTCGAAATAAGAACTAGTCCGGTAGCCCATGGCTAGTGGAAAAGAAGCTGGGCTAGTAGAGTGTAAAAACTTGTAGTCCAAAAGACTAGTTAAAATTTGAGGTGAAATGATGATGGAGATGTATTTGACTAGCTGGAATAAGTCTGGACTAGTACTTTTAGAATTGCACTAGTCCGAATGGCTACTGCATTGAGAAGGTTAATTTCGACCCCTGTCAAGGGTATATTATGTTTCGAGAGGTGAAGCAAGCTTTCAATATTATGAACTAGCATCTATGGCCAATTGGGTTAGACTAAAATATTTGATACAATTAATCCAATGCTTCCAAGGTCTAGCTGTTGGACACCTGTTGACTGGTGTAATTGTGGAGCACACATGCTGGTGTTTACATCACATCCACTTTAAACTGACCACTGTCCACAAATAAACACTGACCGGGCCATACCAGGACACTGGACATGTGGTAAAGATTTGTAATCCCTGATGTAGGAAATTGAGATAATGGACTAGAGTGGGTGTCGTTTAGTAGGACAGGAATCTGGAATTGGAATAATGTGTGAAACATGCGGGATCTAGGTTGTAGGTATGGTTCAGACCATAGAGTAGTGATGTCATGTAGAGTAGTGATGTCATGTAGAGTAGTGATGTCATGTTAAATAGTGATGTCATGTTAAATAGTGATGTCAACTTCAGATTTTAGGAGTTGGGTAGTAGTATGGTTTCATATCTTGGAGTTCAGACGACATTTAATACTGAAGTCGAGGTTGAATTTATTGGTTGGGGTCAAATCGAAGTAGTAGTTATGGTTTAGACCTTAGAGCTCAGACAAGTCATTACATATTGAAGTCATCCCCGGATTTATGGGTTGGGTTTGGATCTAGGTAGTAGGGTATTGCTTCAGACCTTAGAGCTCAGACGGAGTTAAACACTGAAGTCAAGCTTTTGGATTTAGATGTTGGGGTTCCATCTAGGTTGGGGGCGGAATAGCGCAGTGGTTAGCGCGTTCGGCTTCGGATCAAGAGGTCCGGGGTTCGAATCAACTTTGTCTGCAGTAGAGACCTGTTCCACACGCAGTAAGGTTTGGGTGCAATGCTACATTGAATGTCAGCGTAGTACCACTCATGGTTCGCTAGTTCCAGCCGATGCTCGCAGGTTTCACCGCAATGCATAGCCACATGGCGTTGCAGGCTTTCTCCCTGCCATAATACTAGCAGCCGTGATATAAGTGAAATACTCTTGAAACTGGCGTTAAACCCCAACTCACCTCACCTGAATCTAGGAAGTAGGTATGTTCTGCACCTTAGAGCTTAGATGTGATGTTTAATACCCAAGTCGACCTCAGATTTAGAGGTTGGGTTCACTAGTTGGGCTGGTGAATTCTACTAAAAATTGAGTTGTCCACAGTTCCAATCTGGCCAGAATTTTGCCAACTTTGTGTGTTTTAGAGAACTGTTCTACATGCAAAACATTTTGAGCACAATGCTAAATCAGTGCAGTTCATGGTTTCCTTGTTTCAGCCGATGCTCACAGGTTTCACCTCAATGAGTAGCAGCAATGGTGTTGTGGGCTTCCTGCGATAATATCAATAGCAATGATATAAGTCAAATACTCTAAAGCGATGTTAAAGCCCAAATAACCTCACCTCATGGATTGTTTGTTATAGCAGACAATAAACAAGGACCTTAAACCCCAAAACACATCTCCTTGAAAGTCCTCATTACATTGATAATGGAGAAATTGTGTAAAGTGAGACAGATAATTACGGTCAAAGTATCCAGTCAGGAAATGAAGATTATATTTTTCACATGGGAACTTTTGTTTAAGTGTTGTCATATTTGACGAATATGATAACAAAGACAGATGTTTTGACAAATTTTTTGAGTTTGATGTGAATTTAAACGCAACAGGATGTAACTAGAGTTGTGACGATATGGCATATTGTAGTTTCTATAATCATGATACTTAATCCAAAGATAAATTTCACATGATACATAACCTTGACCTTAGGATCGTTTATTTTCACAAGGAATTAAATTTAATGTAAAAATTAACACTGATATTTGCTAACAGTGTCTAATATTTTCATAAAAATAACTAAAAAGAAATTGTTTATATTTGTCAGATAATTGTATCATATTTAGATACATATTAGACCATGAAATTGATATTTTTAAAAGTAACTATTTAATTGCTAAAAAAAAAATTGCACCAATATATGAAAGTGCAGTTTCTAAAAAAATAATCATTTCAATGAAAAATATTGTTCTTTGCAATCTTTAAACGTGAATCTAATTGTCACAATATGTCATTATTAAAAATATATTAACTCTTTACTAGCGGGTCCGGGAATATTCTAGGATAACGTAATAATCATAGATACTGTTTCTTAGCCAATGGCAAATCCTGGACGACTTTTTCTGTTATTGAATTGAGATTCCTTTAAATTGGTTCAATTGATTGGCACTAATAAATCCAGCAGGCTAAAGGTTAAGAGCAATGATTGTGATGTATATACATCTGTGTTTATGTGTCCCACTGTGTTGGTAGCCTGTGCGTAGAGACATTGAACCAGTTTATGTCTCACCACTACAGGAATGTACTATATCTCAACAGCACTCCTACTGGCATAGATCTTGTCATAGTCACTTAGACTGTTAACAGTCTTCTTTTTCATTGGGGGGCAGGATAGCGCAGTGGTTAGCTCGTTCGGCTTTGGATCAAGAGGTCCGGGGAACGAATCTCGCCATGGGCACGGCAACTTTGTCTGCAGTAGAGAACCGTTCTACACACAGTAAGGTTTGGGTGCAATTCTACAATGAATTTCAGCGTAGTACCACCCATGGTTCGCTAGTTCCAGCCGTTGCTCACAGATTTCATAGCCACATGGTGTTGCAGGCTTTCTCCCTGCAATAATACTAGCAGCCGTGATATAAGTGAAATACTCTTAAAAGCAGCAATAAACGCCAACTTAATTCACCTGTTTTCTCATGTTTAGACTGTACATCAGTCCCCAGTCTTAATATTGAAGAGGAGCCTCACTTTTCTGAAAATCCCATTTCTCATTCATTCTATTCAATTAAATAAATACTTCTTTTATTACCAAACTCCTTCCTTTTGAAATAATTGCCATTCAGAATTTCTTACCAACCATCCTCCCAGTTAAGAACTAAGAATAACTTGACGTTAATGAGATATGTCGGCCATGTCTGAAGAACCACCCCAGTGTACAATCAGATGCTGCCACAGCAGAATCTCTTCATCTCCCACAGCGAGACTCCTCACTTCTTGCGGCATGCTGCCAGGTTGAACAGTTTTTGTGAAGAATGTGCCTTTTGAATAGTTTCATGCAACCACCTATTTTGAAAACTCATCCCATGTAGCACATAGGTTCAGGTTCTGAGGTGTTACTCCTTCCAGCTTCCAGCGGGATAGCGCAGTGGATCAAGAGGTCCGGGGTTCAAATCCCGCCAGGGGCATGGCAACTTTGTCTGCATTAGAGAACTGTTCTATATGCAGTAAGGTTTGGATGCAATGCTACACTGAATTTCAGCGTAGTACCACCCATGGTTTGCTAGTTCCAGCCGATGCTCGCAGGTTTCACCGCAATGCATAGCCACATGGCGTTGCGGCTTTCTCCCTGCCGTAATACTAGTGCAGACGCGATATAAGTGAAATGTTCTTGAAAGGGATGTTAAACCCCAACTCACCTCACCTCCTTCCAGCTGCTAACATGTAGCACATATACACGGTTCTGGGGAGTAACTCATCCCAGCTGCTAACATGTAGCACATATACACGGTTCTGGGGAGTAACTCGTCCCAGCTGCTAACATGTAGCACATATACACGGTTCTGGGGAGTAACTCATCCCAGCTGCTAACATGTAGCACATATACACGGTTCTTGGGAGTAACTGTCCCAGCTGCTAACATGTAGCACATATACACGGTTCTGGGGAGTAACTCGTCCCAGCTGCTAACATGTAGCACATATACACGGTTCTTGGGAGTAACTCGTCCCAGCTGCTAACATGTAGCACATATACACGGTTCTGGGGAGTAACTGTCCCAGCTGCTAACATGTAGCACATATACACGGTTCTGGGGAGTAACTGTCCCAGCTGCTAACATGTAGCACATATACACGGTTCTGGGGAGTAACTCGTCCCAGCTGCTAACATGTAGCACATATACACGGTTCTGGGGAGTAACTGTCCCAGCTGCTAACATGTAGCACATAAACACGGTTCTTGGGAGTAACTGTCCCAGCTGCTAACATGTAGCACATATACACGGTTCTTGGGAGTAACTGTCCCAGCTGCTAACATGTAGCACATATACACGGTTCTGGGGAGTAACTGTCCCAGCTGCTAACATGTAGCACATAAACACGGTTCTGGGGAGTAACTCGTCCCAGCTGCTAACATGTAGCACATATACACGGTTCTTGGGAGTAACTGTCCCAGCTGCTAACATGTAGCACATATACACGGTTTTGGGGAGTAACTCGTCCCAGCTGCTAACATGTAGCACATATACACGGTTTTGGGGAGTAACTCGTCCCAGCTGCTAACATGTAGCACATATACACGGTTTTGGGGAGTAACTGTCCAAGCTGCTAACATGTAGCACATATACACGGTTTTGGGGAGTAACTCGTCCCAGCTGCTAACATGTAGCACATATACACGGTTCTTGGGAGTAACTCGTCCCAGCTGCTAACATGTAGCACATATACACGGTTCTTGGGAGTAACTCGTCCCAGCTGCTAACATGTAGCACATATACACGGTTCTGGGGAGTAACTCGTCCCAGCTGCTAACATGTAGCACATAAACACGGTTCTTGGGAGTAACTGTCCCAGCTGCTAACATGTAGCACATATACACGGTTCTTGGGAGTAACTGTCCCAGCTGCTAACATGTAGCACATATACACGGTTCTGGGGAGTAACTCGTCCCAGCTGCTAACATGTAGCACATATACACGGTTCTGGGGAGTAACTCATCCCAGCTGCTAACATGTAGCACATATACACGGTTCTGGGGAGTAACTGTCCCAGCTGCTAACATGTAGCACATATACACGGTTCTGGGGAGTAACTGTCCCAGCTGCTAACATGTAGCACATATACACGGTTCTGGGGAGTAACTGTCCCAGCTGCTAACATGTAGCACATATACACGGTTCTGGGGAGTAACTCGTCCCAGCTGCTAACATGTAGCACATATACACGGTTCTGGGGAGTAACTCGTCCCAGCTGCTAACATGTAGCACATATACACGGTTCTGGGGAGTAACTCGTCCCAGCTGCTAACATGTAGCACATATACACGGTTCTGGGGAGTAACTCGTCCCAGCTGCTAACATGTAGCACATATACACGGTTCTTGGGAGTAACTCGTCCCAGCTGCTAACATGTAGCACATATACACGGTTCTTGGGAGTAACTCGTCCCAGCTGCTAACATGTAGCACATATACACGGTTCTGGGGAGTAACTCGTCCCAGCTGCTAACATGTAGCACATATACACAGTTCTTGGGAGTAACTCGTCCCAGCTGCTAACATGTAGCACATATACACGGTTCTTGGGAGTAACTCGTCCCAGCTGCTAACATGTAGCACATATACACGGTTCTGGGGAGTAACTCATCCCAGCTGCTAACAAGAGTTATTTGGCTCAGGGAATCAGGGTATTGTAGAATGTAAAAGGGTAGCAGATACAAATACACTGAAGGAGCAGGATGCAATGATTGTTGCTATTTTTTATATCAGATGACATTAGATTCAGATTCTATTTATCATGTAATTTCCTTCCTAATTTGTTTTTAATGAGAATAGTTCTGCCTTCAGACTGTTAGTGCAGTGGGCTGAGTATTTTGATGTCACACAAATTTGTTTCACATACTTGATGGTGATAAAGCATTGTGATGTCATCTAGTTCATGATGAAGAAGCATTGTGCAAATTCTTCTGTCAAAATGATACCTCCAAGGAGATAGCGCTTGATCTCACACAAGCAATCTCCAGATGATCATAGTTTTGTTCTTTTGCATTTTCGTTTGGCTGGCAATAATCGTTGTTGCACTCGACTTGAGACGGAAAAAATATTAAGAATATTTGTAAAAATCTTTCCTATAAACTGTTTATTGAGTTATTTTGACTGAGACAAAACATAAACTTTTAAATATAGAATATATATATATAAGAATATAAGTCAAAAGGTCTATATATATATTCTTTACAGTCAAGGATAATCGGCCAAGAGCATAATACGTCCTTTGTGTGTCAATGTGTGGAATGTTTGGGATGTCATCTAATCTGCTTGCATAACTATAGTATCGTTTAAAATTTTGTGGGTCATTTTTTCCCCCTTCAGTTCGGATGCTGAAAACAGTATCTGAGGTCTCCATTGATCTTTGACCACGAAGAAGTCTTTGGTCAAACTGTCTCTTTTAGACTTTGTACTTCTCTGTGTGCCATGTTCTCCGCCATGTTGACACATTTTATTTCCTGGATTCAACATAGCCTTTCTTCGGTTTCCTAGTTAATATGTCACCATCATCACAATTTTCTCAAACATGTCACTGTAGCACATATATAGTGAGGTTAGTGCATTTCACTTCTTATCTAAAGGTCCAGGTTTCAATTCTATCAAGACCTCGGTAATGATGTTGAGAACTATTCTACATAAAATAAGGTTTTGGGACAATGCTTCACAGAGTTTTAGTGTTTCATGGTTTGATGTACTAATTGTGTTGTGAGATAGATGACAATGTCAGCCCAATTAAAGGGAGAGTTCTAGCAAGGTATTTTTCTGAAAACTAAATTTTTGTATATATGTATGTTTTAATTAGGATAACCTTTCAAAATTAGTTAAAATACAGAATTTTTCACATTTCACACAATACCCAAAAACAAAATGGCCGATACTCCGAAAAAACTCCTGTTAACGGCGTAAACAGCATGTCAGATTATCAACCAATTTCAGGTTTATGGGGCTACCGGAAGTTGAAATTCACTATCATTTACTTTGAATATCATTAATGTTTCACAAGCTTGAATGAAGTCTAGGCCCTTTCTTACAAGACCGACTCCATTCCACTGTTGCAGTGATACACTTAGACAGTGCTGTGAGAAAGGTGCAGGGTGCATGTTGTACAAGAGATGCAGATTATCAGCCGACGCCGACTTGATTCGTCAGATCGTCGGTACACTGCGACATTCCTAGTTTGCAGACAGTGCATCTCAAGTGTGCAGTAACGCTGAGACAATGCTGCGATGGCTTGCACATGTTTGTGCACAAAGAAGATAACTGCTTGTGCAAAGATGAATAATTACTTGATTAAATAGCGCTTGTATCATTATGTTCCATGAATTTATGAGGTAGTTCACATCAGAAGTATGTCATCAAAGACAGCTCCATTTGCAAAAAGTGCTTGCATTGTAAACATGAATAGGTCACAAATTATGCTTGTGTTAATTGCTTGCAGCATTTGTCTTGCGTGAATTTATGCCAGTCTGTAGGTTTGATACACGCCAGGGATCTCTTACACTGCACCTGTGGTTTTGGAGAATTGTCTGTCACCCAGATGCTTACGAAAAACCTGAATGTCCATGTTACCAGAACTCTTGCTATCAAACAACCGTCTGACGGGATCAGTTTTTCAAAATTGTATTTCTGATATTTCCATTTCATCTAAGAATATGAATTTGTATGGAACAGGCTGTCAAACATTTTTCCAAAACAGATCTATTTTGAAAATATTTTGGGAAAGTGAATTGAGCAAATATTTCACATCATTCCTGCGATGTAACACTGAGGGAGTCCTGTAAGGGGTCCTCATATTATAATGATGCATTCGCCTGTCACCCAGTCATCCATATTTGTTTCTGTTTCTAGATATCCTGCTGACTTGGTGTATATATGGGGAAGAAATATAGTAATTTTGTTAAAAATCAAATGTTTTGATTTTCATCCTTGATGTTGGTAAAGAAATTAAAAAGTTAATTTCCCCACCACCTGCGATCTTTTAAAGTTTCAATGCAAATCTGAACCCAAAAATGTGAATGCTTACTGCTATGCTAAGGGAGAGAGACAATATGACTGAGTGATGAAGAGAGGTGTGTAGTGTGGCTGGTGACTCACACGTGGGAGTTGTGTTCTCCTACTCAATAACTCACACTGCTTCGCTGTCTTTCTGTCTTTGTATCTCAATGTGTGTCCCTCTGTCTGTCTACCTCTGTCTTTCTGTCTGTCTCTCTGTGTGTCTGTCTTCCTGTCTCTTTCCTGTCTTTCTCCCTGCCTTCTGTCTGTCAGTTTCTCTGTCATCCTGTCTGTCTGTCTGTCTGTCTGTCTGTCTGTCTCCCCGTCTCCCTGCCTGCCTGTATGTCTCTGTCTGGCTCCCTGTCTGACTGTATGTCTGTCTGTCTGTCAGTTTCCCTGCCTGGCTCCCTGTCTGACTGTATGTCTGTCTATATGTCTGTCTGTCTGTCTGTCTGTCTGTCCGTTTCCCTGCCTGGCTCCCTGTCTGTCTATATGTCTGTCTGTCTGTCCGTTTCCCTGCCTGGCTCCCTGTCTGACTGTATGTCTGTCTGTCTGTCTGTCTGTCTCCCCGTCTCCCTGCCTGCCTGTATGTCTCTGTCTGGCTCCCTGTCTGACTGTATGTCTGTCTGTCTGTCAGTTTCCCTGCCTGGCTCCCTGTCTGACTGTATGTCTGTCTATATGTCTGTCTGTCTGTCTGTCTGTCTGTCCGTTTCCCTGCCTGGCTCCCTGTCTGTCTGTCTGTCTGTCCGTTTCCCTGCCTGGCTCCCTGTCTGACTGTATGTCTGTCTGTCTGTCCGTTTCCCTGCCTGGCTCCCTGTATGTCTGTATGTCTGTTTATATGTCTGTCTGTCTGTCCGTTTCCCTGCCTGGCTGCCTGTCTGTCTGTGTGTCTGTTTGGTTCCCTGTATGTCTCAGGATAGCAAAACTATATCTGTCAACTTGAAAAATATCTTGTTTCTCTCTTTTACATTGCATTCTACAAGCCTAGAGTGTTTACTATGACTACAGGGTTAAGTTCAATTTCTAACCTGTATCAAAGTTTAAGATAAACCAATAAAAGCATTATAATCTTTCTAACAAACAACAGTGCACACTGATGTACACATGGTCCAAAATTCGACCCACAACTTGCAAACTTTATGAACACTCTTTATGTATGAACACTCTTTATTATTCAGAAGCAGGTCGATTGACTGTTTAGCATTGTATATGGCTTCTATACAGCCCTTCAGGAGTACGTTCTGTGAAGATCCTATACAAATCCCATGAATGGTATAATATCCTAGTGTAAAATTGTCAATACCAGACTTGAGAAACATATTACCAGCCTAGAGAGAAACGACCAATAGAAATAATTTAACACTTTTGCTGCTGAATGTATATTGTTAACTATTCTGAGTGAACAATTTACTTGAATCAACTCACAAGGGGAATGCTATAGGATTTGATAATAATGATTAAGATAGTATACCTTGGCATATCATCATGATTATTGTTTAGGTAAATGTTTAGAAATACATGCCATTTAGATAGTGGATACATTTAACATTATTATATGTGATCACAAAGACTTAGTGAAACAGTAAAACAAATTGCACATTGCGTGACCCAAATATAACAATGTCATAGCTGAATTGTTAACCTTGGCCTGTATTGAGGGTTTTGGCAGATAGGGGGTTACAATTAGGGGGCAGAGAATCCTTTAGTGTACAGATATTGAAAAAGAGAAACAATACTGAAAAAAATGGAGTTAATATTAATAAACATTAGAACCTGAGGAAAAAAATTAATTTGATTATTCATAAATACCTTAAAATTATGAAATTTGATAAAATATGCACCAATTTTGTCAAAGTCAATTTAAATATAATAAATGTACTATTTGTTTAGCTGTTCAAACGTCCGCACTAAGACAGTGACTAATTATGGGTCACCAGTTGGTCAGCGTGTACTAATTATAGACCTGAGTAAATACATGATCTTATAAGCTGACGCCTCAAACTGTGAACCCTTGATCAACTTGAAATAATTTCATAGACATACCTTTATCCATCTTGCTCAAGGAGGGCCTTTATCCACAATTCCACTTTCCGCTAATGGCTGCAATATGCCTAAGTGGTAACAATAACTCGGTCACTCAATCAGCAATTCAACCATAATTTTCTAATACAATTTTGATTTGTAACTCAATAAATTAACCTAGATCACCTTAAAATGATTTTATATATTCCACAGTATGATAGATGTAAATAGATATAGCATTGTAGATCAATGTTGCTAAACTTAAATTTCTATCAAATCATCAGTTAATGATCCCACAATGCTTTAAAAGGAGGGTTCTATCGGGGTATTTTTTGTGGAAACGAAATTCCAGAGGATGTTCTTGTTTACACAAATATGATATAAATACATGATTAAAACACAGCAAATTTAAAATATATTAATGAAGTTAATATTTTGATGACTTTATATTTTACAACTTGATAAACACAAGCGCATATTTGTTGAAAAATAAAAACAATGAGAACTGAAGCCATTCATCGGCACTGCGAGTGGGGAAAACTTCGCTATGGACTAAACGCATATTGCTTATTCGTTTTATTATATGTTATGTGTTACTATGTGAATTTTCTATAATGGTATATGTTTAAATTTCAAAAAGGTGTAAAATTGGGTTAAATATAGCGTGTTTTCATTTCACGTAATGCCAAGAATCCAATCTGGCGGATGCTGCCGATAGATCGTGATAGAACTTTCCCTTTAAAGCATTAAATATTCTCAGTAAGTACATTTATTTACTATTTTGTAAAGTATATATATGTATTTTTGCCTGAATTGCTAAATTATTGAGTAAATTATGTCTCTCAATGTGTTGACATCAACAAGGACAAAGCTGACAATGATGACATCATAAGTTGATGACATCATTATGCTTTGTAGGTCAGATAATTATCCAAAATCTTAATCAGGTCAAAAATAGATATGTACGCTTGAAAAGAAAAGAAAAATTTGGCTTCTTGACCAGAAATCTGAGTGAAGTCACTTCTTTAAGACACAGTCACAGTAGAGTGAGGTGTTTTGTATGTATAAAGTAAACTGATATTGTATATACACAGTAGATATAAGGTCTACAAACATGTCCTAGTTATTTTGTATGTGTACAAAAATAACCTCATTTCAAGTTGTGTGACTGAAGTTGCAAACCAATGTGTATCTCTTCAATAGAGCTGGCGTTTTAATGACCTAGTCATAGTGGTCAAATTATAGAGCCTTTGAGGAACATAAGAGTTATAAGAGGGACAAATGAACAGTTATAGCAAAATATAAGATACCCACGGCAATAAAACACAGGTGGCCAATAATTCTGAAGGGTCAATTTACAGGAATCACAAATAGCTTAACAATAGGCTAACCTGGGGGTCATTGCAAAAAAAATAATCGTGACACTATGCCATCCTTTAAAGGGGCAGTAGCACGTTTTTTGCAAATTTTATTTTTTCAAATTTCCCATTTATAATGATAGTTTATGTCATTTATAAACACTTTAGAGAGTTAAACCTCTTATTACACAAACCAATTATTTGTAGTGGTAATTACGGTGATGCCTATAAAGCATAAATTGCATGGCGGCCATTTTATTGGGAACACATTTTATTATTTCGAATGACAAAAACGATTCCCATGGTTACGTTAGGGTAACAAAGACATGGAATATGCAAAGCCTCGCTGGTAAAGAATTAATGCCCTTCTTGTGAAGTGAAGAATAGGCAATGTATTCTGCAGTGGATACTGGATAGAGAGGCTGTTGGCTAAATTCCATGCTTTAGACACAACACGATTCAGTCGGATAATAATAGATCTCAAGTAGATAATGATGTAACACTATCAGGTCTATAGTTTAAGAGATAATAGCTATATTACACATCTATCTCATATATCATACATAGGACCTTAATTTGGCTTGTTTGTTTTTACCATGGTCGTTTTGTATTTGTTTTTTTGTGTGAAAAGGTTAACATAGCTCAAAGCTAACTTTTTGACATGCTTTCTAGAGTAATATAGAAACACTACTAACGAAAGCTAAATTTTCTATGGAATTGGCTAATTTTGTTGACAAAAGTTTTCAATAATTCATAACCAAATGATTAGTGTTTTTGATTGTTTCCTTGAAGTTCTCAATTTTCACTAGAAAATACTTGTAATTTTCCTGGTCTTTTCTAGTCCTGGTTGAGTCCTGGAGTGTAGACAACAATTAACTGTTATGTTCATGAATTGACTGATATATTGATAGTATAGCAATTTTGTTGACAATATTTTTGTTTGAAAAGTCGACAATCTATGAGGGAAAATAGAATAATCAACAGCTATTTTTGTAAATTGTAGAATATATAGCAAATATATGCGTAGATCGCCGCTAATGGCTGCAATACTGCAGAAGCGGCGTTAAACAATAACTCACTCACTCACTCACTATGCGTGGAATAAAGTTAATGTTTTGAAGATTCTTTTCAAATATTAGCACGAAGGTGTAAAGCGTATCAAATAATTTTTTTATAGAGAGGTCATGTTTTAAATTTGTGTGTATAACTGTATCTCTAACAAAAAGGATAAATATTTATGTATATTATGTGTTATTATGTTTGTTTACAATAATTAATTACTTTTGAAATGTTTGTTTGTATCACTTAGAAAAACAAATCCACAACAACATTACAGTTCAGAGATAATTTAATTCAGCTTATATTGAAACAGATGTTGCTTCCATTAATTCATAAATTTTTGCCATAATTATGAATCATTTTAATATTTTGCTAAGTTGATATTTGTAAGTTTTATAAACATAATATATGTACATTGCTGTTGTTTACCGAAGTGTATTTATTTATGTAAATGACATATTTATCAATGTTTGGAAAAATTAGTTCTATTGATAATTTATTGCTGTTGAATTAATTGGTGCCAAGCCATTCGGTGTATCCAGTTTACAGGAATCATAACAAAGGGAATAATCAGGCATTGCTACTGGTTAAAGATAGTCTTACCTGTAATAATCAAAAACCTATAGGTAAAAAGTTTAATGTCGTCAAGCAAGCTGTACTAGTACATAGAGTTTATTTTGAAATTCTCAACGATAAGACCATGAAAATTTCTTGTTTATCATTACCTCTTGACCTTAAATTTGGATTTAATGCAGTTTTGGATTTCGAAATGCATGAATTTTAACAGCTGCTTTTGATTTTTCATCAGAGAAACGGTAAATTTCTATATAAAAAAAATCAAGACTTTTTGAACCTTAAAAAGTAAAAATATCTGCCAAACCTTTGTTTATGAAAACTGATGAGAAAGTAGACTACGTTTTAAATAGACAATAACCTATAGATATAACCTCCTTCTTGCAGAAGACAAACTTGTCACAAAACAGGACAACTTCAGGGGGAAGAAACTGCATGAATGCAAATATTTTCAGAGATGGGCTTTAAAGTTGTGAAGCTTTGTGACTTGAAATCATTCAACTTAATCAGTTCTTCAAAATATACACATGAATTGGACAATATCTTAAAGTAAGTAAAACGATCTGTCCCAATATTTAGCTGGATATACTTGAGTAAGTATATTCGGACATGGTGTAGTGATCACAGCGTGTGGCTAGATCAATAACAATACATAAACACACAAAGAATTCTCTGTTAGGCTGGTATTTATTGCATTCTTGCCCATCGATTCAACGCCCTAATTGCTCTGAGAAACGTTAGCTCTTAACAGAGGTCAGTTAGAAAATATTTGGCCTGAATATTCGTAATAAACATGGATAGAAATTTTCTGCTGATCTGCAGTTTTCTTCTTGGTCATTGTGTTCTATAGAGTTCTCCACTTCAAATATTGATGGCATGTTCTCTTTAAAATTGCAAATTTACCTCCATGTTCCTACGAAAAGGGGGAATTAATGGGTTATTTAATTCATTGAATTTATAGTTTTCATGCAGTACGTTTCCAAATTAATTCAATGAAGAACATCCGTGAAAATTTTAAAGGGGGCTCACTCATTGAAAAAGGAGGGGAATAAGCTTTGAGTTCATAAAATTTAAATGCAAAATTTTTCAAGGATTCAAACACCCCTTAATCCTCTCCTTTGGATTTATCCCTGAAAAATACCCATAGGATTTTTAATCATGATAAATATCCTTTTTCTCCATGTACTTGTCTATGTTGAGTATTTATAGTCTATTATTATAAAACAGCTCCAAGGTGAAGGTCATAGAGTGGGTGCCACGACATTGACGACCTGTCACTCGTCCATGATTGAGTGACATATTGTATGCATCTATTTCAGTGGTGCTGATTATGTTATTCTGTCCTGACAGATTAGTGACAGGTCGCGGTGTCGTTAATACGCCCAAATTAAACCGTATCCGGATATTGAGAGTGGCTTATTAGTCATAGCAATATTACTGGTAATTGTTACCTGAAAGTGAAAATTTTACTTGTTCTTAGAAAATATGAGCGTCCTATTATTGTCATTTGTTGAGTATTTGTGCGTTTTGTCGTATATATGGATAAGTTTTTCTTTAAAAAGAGACTTAAGTGGTGATGATATATCTCAAAGAAAGAACAATTCTGTTGTGCTATATAATAATTAAATGTAATGTATAAACAACTTAGATTATTTTTACAAAAGATTGAAGAATCAATATGAACGCTCTTGTTCTCATCATTCATCATTGAAATAACGTGGAACCAGCTTTTACTCTGAAGCCAAAGATATTTTTACTTGAAAATATATAACAATGACAATATCATTCACAAGCTTGAGAGAAACTCTTTATCCTAAGGTCCTGAAATATGCTATAACAGGCTATTTTCAGATAGTAACTAGTATCAGTTATTCCCTCTCTTAATGAGTTGTCAGTCCTATAAATCAGCCACTCAGAATGGTTTGGAACTAAATTATTCAGAAGCTAAAATGTGAATTGAGCCCTCCTTTTCTTATTATATAAAACAAATGTGCAACACATGTCAAAATTAGTCGACATGGAGTTAAAACATATAATACTTCTTTGAGTCGCATTCTAGAAGTTGCTTACAGAACAATGTTATGATGGAACGTTGCCTATGCAGAATAAAGAAATGTACACCCATAGATATTGTCTTCATTATTCACGTAGGTAATATCTTCAATGAAATCACAGAATAACACAATTTAGTCAAATGTACACATTGGGTCCTAATGGTTGATAATGGAACAATTTGAGTAAACAAAATGTCTTGTACACAAACCCTTTACGTTAATTTATGAAAACAGGCAATGCTTGAGGCAGGGTGAGGAATTTCCTCTGTGTCATGTCCAGACCTGTTGTTTGATCGGATGGACATTCCTAGATCCACCGGTCATCTGTCACCCCTCTGTCCATCTCAATGGTTTCTGTGTCAATCTCTTTTATAGGAAATCCTATCATTTCATGAATCATTGTTTAACTCTTTCCATGCCATGCCGGATGTGTAAGGGGGCGGGATAGGATAGTGGTTAATCGGCTTGGGATCAAGAGGTCTGGGGTTCGAATGCCGCCAGGGACACGACAACTTTGTCTGCAGTAGAGAATTGTTCTACGCGCAGTAAGGTTTGGGTGCAATGCTACACTGAATTTCAGAGTAGTACCACCCATGGTTCGCTAGTTCCAGCCGATGCTCGCAGGTTTCACCGAAATGCATAACCTCATGGCGTTGCAGGCTTTCTCGCTGCCATAATACTAGCAGCCGCGATATAAGTGAAATACTCTTGAATGCGGCATGTGTAACTTTGAACCTAGATTTTAGAATCTTTCTTACAGTATTTCCACAAATACAAGCCCTGGATTCTCTTTCGTTCAACACCTCTTACCCCCTGGATTCTCTTTCGTTCAGCACCTCTTACCCCCTGGATTCTCTTTCGTCAGCACCACTTACCCCCTGGATTCTCTTTCATTCAAACCCCTTACCCCCTGGATTCTCTTTCGTTCAACACCCCTTACCCCCTGGATTCTCTTTCGTTCAGCACCTCTTACCCCCTGGATTCTCTTTCGTTCAGCACCCCTTACCCCCTGGATTCTCTTTCATTCAAACCCCTTACCCCCTGGATTCTCTTTCGTTCAGCACCACTTACCCCTGGTTCTATTTGAAGTCTGGGATGTATTCGAGAAATACAGTATGACTGAGTGACTGTTCGAGACCTGGGTTGTATTTTACCTCAGCACCCCCTTACCCCTTAAGTTTTATTCGTGGCCCAGGTTATATTCAAGACAGGGGTTGTATTCAAGGAAATACGGTAACACTAAGATAATCACAAGGAGTATACATTAACATTGGTTGTTACTAAGAGAACTTTCAGTGTTCAGCTTTACTTGTTAGTTCTGAAATGAAGTGTCTCATTGCTTTCTGATCAACAGTTGAATGGAATGATTTTTTTTAACTAGGTCCAAAGATCTTGAAAAATCCAAAATTAACACTGATAATTTGCAATGTTTTAATTGTCTATATTCCTACATCAGATCTGTATTCAGGATATGTGACTATTTGTTGTTGTTTGGTCTGGTCACCAAATACTAACTGGACATTGGTCAAGAGCTCATCTCCTGACATGTCATCTCAGCTGACCACTCTACCGGTCAAGCATGCAACATGCTCCAACTTGACCGTAGACAGACAAGTCAGCAAAGCTTTATAATGGCCACTGTTTTCCGACACATATCTAGTTACCAATCTGAAGCAAATTTAAAATGATGACATTAAAAACAAACACTCTCATGTTTTCCTATGGGAGATCTGTCAAAATTATTTCAACACGTACTCTTTGAAATAGCCCTTGAAAAACGTTTTTAATTCATATTGAATATTGACAATTATTATTTGGATTTCAGGATAGGATTTATGACCATATTCAGTTTAAAATATAATCCAACTGATAGTAGAAGTTAAAATAAACGCCACATCCAGAATAAATACACGCCACATCCAGAATAAATACAATCAGAAGATGAGATTAAATATTGTCGGTAAAAAATGATAAATGCTGTTCTGAGAAAGAGTAAATCTTATTTCTTCCTAAATTTGATGAATAATCCAAGTTACAGAAACAACATCACATAAGAAGTTTAAAAGCAAGTTGCAGTATTTCCTCATGTATGTGAAAAATAATAATATCCTTGTTAGCCAAATAGCCACATGTTCCAATCCTTGCACCAATCTCCCTTCCTGTCATGTGAGCCGTGAAACTGCTTTCCTCACCGCTGTTTGCATTACAGTTGACAAATAAAAGAGGCATTTAAATAAAAAATTATTTACACGGCAAATTGACAGGCAAATGAGAAATTTA
Source organism: Gibbula magus (assembly GCA_936450465.1). Lineage (NCBI taxonomy): Eukaryota > Metazoa > Mollusca > Gastropoda > Trochida > Trochidae > Gibbula > Gibbula magus. The sequence goes on from OW388290.1 coordinate 84,496,322, forward strand.
GATATGACTTGTTTGTGTTATGATTCATAGGTTGGTGTCATTTGTAAATAGCACAGCTTTGTCTAATGTTACATATGTGAGTGACCTGTGTCCAATCTAGGAACTGTGATCACAGGGTTTCACCTGAAAATTGCCCCTAATAAACAAAATCATGCTGCGGACTGTAACACATTGTTGTTTCATCCCTACCTATTCCTACCTAGCATTCCTCTCTCCATAATCCCCCTCTTTTCTATGAATGAGGGTAGCGCAGTGGTTAGCCCGTTAGGATTCGGATCATGGTGTCTGGGGTTCGAATCCTGCCAGAGGCTCAGCAACTGTCTACAGTAGAGAACTGTTCTACATGAGGTTTGGTTGCAATGCTACACTTTATTTCAGAGCAGAACCACCATTGGTTCGCTAGTTCCAGGCGACTTTCGAACACATGGCGTTGCAGGCTTTCTCCCTGCAATAATACTAGCAGCCGTGATATAAGTGAAATAATCTTGAAGCAGTGTTAAACCCCAACTCACCTCACATGAAGGGTTGACAAAGCCCTCATTTTACATTGGATGAAAATTGTCTGGTCTTCCTCATCAAAGACTATTTAGAATGGGAGAGACAATTAGTTTCACAATACTGACTTTAATCAGCAGGAAATTTGTATAAAGTATGACACTAAGTGCATTGAAACTGAAACCGTAAGTTTCAGTATTATCTATAATGAGTTGTAAGCAAGTACCATGAGCTCTTTGTACAGAGCTGTCTATGACATTGTCGTCATAACTTTATGATAATTTAATGACCTTACACAATTTTTATGTCCTCACATCAGTCGCCTTAGGGTTAATCTCTATTTTATGATGTATCGTCTAGTCATGTCATAAAGATCCAAAATAAATCTTTCAATAGTTAAAGATGGCAGGATATCGCAAAGGGCTCAGTGTAAGGCATCCACTTACTAACATTATAGGGGCCGGGATAGTGCAGTGGTTAGCCCGTTCCGCTTTGGATCATGAGGTTCTGGGTTCAAATCCCACCAGGCAATTGTGTCTGCTGTAGAGAACTTTTCTACATGCAGTAAGGTTTGGGTGCAATGCCACACTGAATTATAATGCAGTACATGTTGTGCTAGTTCCAACTCTTGCTTGCAGGTTTCACTGCCCTGCATTGCCAAAATGGTGTTGTGGACTTTCTCTCTCCAGTATTACAATCAGCCTTGTTTTTGTGAATTACGCAAGTTTGAAAGTGGTGTTAAACCCTAAATCACCTCACCTCAATAGTTAAAGGGAAAGTTCATCTCCATTTCCGTTGCCTAACGTAAAGGTGGAAAGGTCACGGTGAAGGTCACCTAACATGACTTCTGCAGGGTAGTACTAAAATTGACAAAAAAAGGTTCAAGTCTTACGTTTGATATGATTTAAATGAGATTGCATGTATTTCCTACCTGCTACAAGTTCATAATTTGGGCATTATTTATTTTTGAAAATTATAAAAAGGCCAAAAGTGGCATACTTTTCCTGAGTGGCCACAAGACAGTAATGACACGTCTTTGACGTAGGAAATACTCTTGGATTGACAGGATCTTATAATGAGCAAAGGTGGAATAGTTCTGTAGGGTATATAGTACTCAAATTGAGAAACAAGGTTCAAGTCTAATGTTATATATTAAAAGGCGGCGCTTGACGACCTGTCTAAATTGTGGTGAGTAGGGATACGAGTCTTGTATTTGATCTTATTCAAATGAGATTGCATCCATTTCCTACCTGCTACAAGTTCTTAATTTTGGCATTATTTTATTTGTTTAAATGATCAAAATGGGAACTGTCTGTACCTACTGAATTGATTAGTGGCATACGTTTCCTGAGTGGCCACAAGACAGGAATGACACGCCTTTAACGTAGGAAATACTCTTGGATTGACAGGATCTTATGATGGGCAAAGGTGGAATAGTTCTGCAGTGATTGTTAAACTCCTAACATTCCTTCTTCGGATATGAAAATCCTCAAGAAATATGTTCCCTTTTAGATTCTTTCTGCAGGCTTTCAAAATGACAATAATCTATAATTGAGAAGAGAGCTTTCAAGTTATGATTTTTTCAACAATTTTGAATGGGGTTAGATTAAGTGCCTTTCATGTTGCTTCACTCCCATTTAGATCAAAACGTTACGGCCTGTTATTAAAGCTCAATACATTCAAAATTTATGTCCTTACATAATAAAAGATTGCTTCCTCTTCATTCTACACCATCATAAATATTACAGTCCCAACCATTAGGCTCTGTGTTCAGTCTTTATTCTGTTACATGATCTCCATTTGTTACATGGCCAGCCAATCAGCAAGTTCCATTGTGCCATCATCAGGTGTCTTGCTGGCTACCATATTCCCTCGAATACAACCTGAGGTTCTATTTCGTTCAGCTCCCCTTATTCCCCGCATTCTGTCCCAGGCCTGGGCTGTATTCGAGGAAATACAGTAGGCTTTTAATTCCTATTTGAGACTTGATTGTATTTACCTCAGCACCCTTTCTAGGTTGTATTTGAGGCTTGGTTTATATTCAAGGAAATACGGTAATATAAATTATGGTAGAGAATGAGATTCTATAAATTTGTTATCCAAAATCATTCTTCATTACATTTTAATAAATATTTAACATCTATGCCAGTAAACTGCCAGAATTGTGACGTCATCATGTTTATGATGTCATTGAATTGTGATGTCATTACTCAATGATGTAAAAACAGTGATTTCATGTAGTTGACGGTCACAGAGCACTGCACACAATCTACTGTCAGAACGATATCTCTTTGGATATCTCTTTTGATCTCACACAAGCGATATCTCCCGTGGAACACAGTGTTGTATGATGAAAAGCCATATCAGCAGTCCATTCAACAAGACCTCATATTCCCATAACCATGTAAGATCCCCACATCAGATCATCAACAGGTTGTTGGACCCACACCTTTAAGCTTGCAGAGCTCTCATCTAACAAGTTATGGCTGTGTAAACACTCCCGATTGAGTGGAAAAGTCAGAGGTTGTAGGATAGTGGCTCAGCCTGAGACTTGGGTAAAGCTGTGTAAGGCCTGTTGATCTCTGGAGGTTTTGCCTGGTCATTGCACTGGTGTCTGTTTTAGTGGTCTGTTATACACTGCAACGAGTGATTATCTCCCCTTCATGACGACCTTGACTGAATTCTACACAGATTTAAAACTTATTAGTAATGATATGCCATCTTTTAAAAATGACTGAAACAATTTGTTGACTGTTTTAGTGGTCTGTTATATACTGCGCTGAATGATTATCTCCCCTTCATGATAACCTTGACCTCAAGCAAATCTGAATTATACAGATTTTTAAGACAAATTGCTTTGTTATATCTTGCAACAATGTAAAAAAAAGACTGAAACATATGGAAATAGTTACCAGCTGAACTTGCTCAATTTAAATATCTGTCACAAGATATCATTCTTTAGTCTCATGTTACAACTGTCACATTGGTCTTAGATTTTTGCGCAAATGGCCGCAGGTCCCTATGACTATTATGAAAATGGCAACAAAAGCTGAAGTAAACTTTTCGCACTGCCTGCTACATTGACACTGTGAGGAGTTTGTGTGCCTTACCACGGAGGGCTGTGGACAAACAATTAGCTGATCGTGTCCTCAGGTGACATTTCGCGATGATAGCCCCTCGAGTATTTGCAGGTACTTGGCGTTGGATATATGCTAGACTTAACCTTCTTCAAATATATGTGTGTGTTTACTGTATGCAGGACAAGTCATGGTCTAATCTTGATCTTTTTAATGTATAAATAAAGTATTCAAGGCTATGTTTACAATTTAAATGCATCTTTCAAAAACAAAGTAATGATGTGTTGAATAATTTTCTCAAATATTTTACAATCCAAACTAACTGTTCTAAGCAGTTTCACCCATAAGCAAAATCCAAAATTGTCCTATTTTACAAATGTGAAGGGGGTGGGATAGCGCAGTGGTTAGCGCTTTCGGCTTCGGATCAAAAGGTCTGGGGTTCGAATCCGGCCAGGGGCACGGCAACTTTGTCTGCAGTAGAGAACTGTTCTACAAGCAGTAAAGTTTGGGTGCAATGCTACACTGAATTTCAGCGTAGTACCACCCATGGTTCGCTAGTTCCAGTCGTCGCTCCCAGGTTTCACCGCAATGCATAGCCACATGGCGTTGCGGGCTTTCTCCCTGCCGTAATACTAGCAGCCGCGATATAAGTGAAATACTCTTGAAAGCGGCGTTAAGCCCCAACTCGCCTCACCTCACCTCACAAATGTGAGTATATACTCTTGAAAGAGATAAAAACCTCACATTATGCTAACTCTTAAATGATGTTTAATAGCTACGGTCATTGAGGTGATGACACAAGGTCACTAAGATAACCTTATCAGTACTTAGCTGCAACTAAATAATATCAACAACAGTTTGGGTGGCCAGTTTACAGGAATTACAATTCCTTTGCAAATATAAATACACTCTGCAGCAGAAATCACGGCATTGTGCAGGTATTATAAAAATGTGTTGTCCAGACCGAGATTTTTTCAGTAGATAATCAGCGGTTTATTCCTTTGCGTACTCGCAAACTCGAAGGGTTTGACAGACACTGTGTACACACTGGAGAGATGTTGCTGAATGTTGAGTAGATCCGAGACCTACACATAGTCAAGTTGTACAGTTTACCAACCACCTGTTTCCTCTTGCTAACAGGAAGACTCAGTGTGCTGTAGATAGGCTTGTGGTAGAGGGCCAGGCTATTTTCTCGTAGATCATTTCTTTTATTTTCTCGCAGACTGTTTCTTTTATTTTCTAGCAGATCATAATTCTTTTATATATTTCGTAGATCATATTTCTTATATTCTTGTAGATCATTATGCTTTTATTTATTTAGTAGATCATATTTCTTTTATTTTTTCGTAGATCCTATTTCTTTTATTTTTTCGTAGATCCTATTTCTTTTATTTTCTTGCAGATCATAATTCTTTTATTTATTTCGTAGATCCTATTTCTTATATTTTTTCGTAGATCTATTTCTTTTATTTTTTTGTAGATCATATTTCTTTTATTTTCTCAGAGATTATATATATATTTTATTTTCTAAACTATTTTGAATATAGATGTTAACAATCCTTTGAACCTTCAACATATCACACTATACACAGAGATAAATATGATCTGGGCGACAAAAAATTCAGGTATTGCATTTGGGATATTCTTTGAAAGGTTTGAAAAGTGTAGGCATTGAAGTACTTTTCTCCTGGGTATGTTAAATACATTCTGCCCTGCGTTTTGGTCTTCCATATATAATTTACAGTTACTCAGACAATACACGTTGCACAAAATTGGATGCCTTCCAAATGACAAAATTCTTCAAATATTTTGCACAAGAAGAGCTATTACGAGCAAGGTTTTCACTCGTAACAAGTAGGCATTAACTTTAACTTTACTTCAGTGTTCAGACTCGCCCAACTTTAATTATTGGACAGAATCTGTTGTCATATTGGTGTTAGTTTGTGTTTTTAGCTGCTCTTGCTTAGTAACGATGTAATTGAAGACTGCACAGGTCATATTTTTGTAATGAATGTAAGAAAAAACTGCTGTATATCATGGGACACTTCTGTTGCATATATATATTGTTCTTACAACTCTGAGGCAATGCATGTAGTATATACAGAACTCTCCCCCTCACCATCATCGACACCCACATCCCCCCTCACCATGACCCCTAGCTTTAGCCTCGACCCCCACCCCACCCCAACCCAACTCTTTACACACCCCTCTCCCTTTTCCCCAACACCCTCACAATTACCCCCTCCCTACTCTTACCCTCTACCTTCACCCCAACCCCAACCCCAACCCCAAGCCTCACCCTCACCAACCCCCTCCCCCTCCCCCTCCCCCTCACCCTCATCACAACCCTTCCTTACCACCCCTTTCATTCTCACCCCTGGCCCTTCACCACTCATTCTCACCAATCATCCACACCCATACCCCCACCCATGACTGGATTTTCTCATGCAAGGCTGGAACCCTGAACCTTCTTACCAAGTAAAATGTTTCACTTACAACCCCTTCAGAAACACGACTCATTCTTTTTGTCCGCTTCACGTTGTTTACCTGCCCCTGAGAAATAGTTATGAATGACACTTATTCAAATTGATTCAGTAATGAAGCCAGTGTTTTTGTTGCAGGCTCCATGTAGGTGCTAAGTGTTGTGTTTGTTTGTGAATATGAGAGCATGGTAAAATATTTGGACGACAGCCAAAGTAGAAAATCTAGCATTAGGTCAGAATTCCTGTCCCTGCTGTAAATCACATCACCCACATTCTGTCTGATTGTAGACATTCATTCTCATTTCTTCATCACCTGGACAACAGGTTGATCAAGCTCCTTGCAGGTGCTGACAGTGTGATGAGCTTTGGTGGATACTTCCTGTGAAGGCAAAGGTCGAAATGTAACAAGTTAACTCTTGACTTTCTAACATTGAAATAGCAGGTCTGTAGTTTGGAGAGTCTTAATTTCTATTGTGTGATTTATTATGTTCAGGTTAAAGTTGGAGAAATGTTTTGGGGATTTCTACAGATTTTGTTTCTTATTTGAGATAGAGTAGGTTCAGTCTTTGCAAAAGTAATTTTCAATTCATAAACACTGTGAAGGAACCTCACTGGGGGGATTGATTGGAACATAGACCGTAAAATAGGCTAGGTACTAGGAATCTACGAACAGAATTCCTTGCATAAATATTTGAGAAAAAGATCAATATACAAGGGAAAGCATCTGTCACAATCGATTGATGTCAGGGCATGATTCTATCCAACCGTAAACTGTAAACATCAATCTCTGGGCCTGTATTTTCAGTTTTCGTAGGTACCATACATAAACATTGGCTTATGCCTATCTTAGTGCTAAGTGAGCTTTGAAAATACAGTTCTTGATAGATATTCAAGTTTAGGGTAGGAGGGCACAGCTGAATAGCACGTTTGACTTCAGATCAGGTCTGAAGGTATTCTTCAAATGTTCTTCATGCAGGAGAGTTGGTTGCAATGTAGTACCACCCATTGTTCGCTAGTTCTAGCAGATGTTTGCAGGTTTCACCATAATGCATAGACACAATGGTGTTGTGGGCCTTCTCCCTGCAATAGTGCTAGCAGCCATATGTGAAATATATGCGTTAACCCTAAATCAGCTCATCTCTCCACCCTCCCTGTTCAGCCAAATGTCACTTTAATCGTGTTGTGGAAAGTGTAAATCTCAAATCACTCCAACTGAATATTATTATTTTGGATTGAGCGGAGACAGAATTTAGATATTTCTAACTTTTCAGGGGCGGATACAGCTTTTTTGGAGGGGGGTGCACTTTTCTAGACCTCGAAAATACCTTCGGGGGGAGAGGGGGGGGGGGGGGGGGGGGTGGGTCTTGAAGCTGAGTGATAAAAAAAATTTCATTGTGAATATACGGTGTAAATGTACTATATCTGTGGCAAAAAGGGGGGTGCACCACTATTTTGAGGTTGGTTTCAATGGTCATTTTTGAAAATGTCAAATGAAAAGGGGGGGTGGGGGTGGGGGGGTGGTGCGCACCCCTGCACCCCCCCTCTAGATCCGCCCCTGCTTTTAAAGGCCATTCATGTTAGAAATTAGCACTAATCTGTTAACCCATGGAAACATAATATTTGAGTAAAATCTAATGACTGGCAGTCCGAAGAAATAGATAAATATAAGAGGATAAGATGAAGTAGATGTATTTGGCTTTGAGGAATACATTTGGTGAATATTTTAGGAAATACTTTCTGTAAGGCTATTACTTTAGTAAGGCTGATTGATCCTTGTCTTATTTTGTCAGTAAACTCAACAACATCAACAACAACAACAACAAAAACAGATCTCACAATCTCTTGTTTTATAAAAGAAAACGCTCATCCCCTCTGCTACATTGTTTATTATTTACTTGACCACAGTGAAAGAATTGAATGGATCCCACTAAGAACTCACAAATATGTACCAAACTCAAACACAACAGACACCTGTAAACAGACAAACGGATAGTAGTCCGATAAATCAAGTAGAAACATCCCTAAGGAAACATCTTTTAGAAAAAATTTAGATTCTACTTCACAATCTATCGTGATATGCGTGTCGGCTTCCATCTTACCAGAAAACTTTTTTTGATGAGGATTATGAGTTTTATTTGTTAATTTGTAGGTTTTTCAAATCCCTATATCCAGTTTATGAAAAAGGCTTGAAAAGTAGGCAGCCAAAAAATTTATTTTGTCAATTAAATGGTGAAATTAAAGAAATCCACAAAAATGACCCACCCGAATCAAAAGTTACCAGGTAAAAGGATGTCGGATGGGTTTACCTTCAGACACTGTTATGTCAATGATTAAGTTTTGGTTTTGCTCAAATCAGACATGTCCTGACTTGACATAAACTGTTTAGTTTAACCCTTTACATGCAGGTGTATTCCTGGATAACATGAGTAACCAATCCAAGATTATCTTCTTTGCTCAGAGGTGCGGCTCAGGGTACCGTTCCACTAACAGATTTTAGCCCTAAGATCAATCTGAGCCAATGATAAGAGATGGGCTTACGATTGATTTTAGTGCTAAGATCGGTTAGCCCCCAGGGGGTTAAACTCGTAAAAATTGTGCATGGAAATTTGATGGACCCTGTGGGTTAACACCCCACCCTCCATTTTCATAATTTGAACCCCATCCCTTTTGAAAAATGTTGCATGGAAATTTTATAGACCTGTTGTTGTTGACTGTGATTCCTGTAAATTGACCTTTCAGAATAGTCTGTACTCAGTGGAGCAGAAGAGTGTTAACAATGATGACATGTTGGTTGTTATTGCGGTGTAGGTATGAGGGAATGCTGAATTTCCTAGATTATCAAGACGTGTTGCACTCATTGATTGAAGCTGGAGATGTGGAGAATTCCATACATTGTTGATAACATGGCTAGGTTCACTTGCTCTCCTCTACCGTATTTCCTGTATTAGACGGCAATCTCCAATAAGTCCCTGTTTCTTAATAATATCGGTGCTATGGTTATAATGTAAAATGACTTCCATTTATCTATGATATTATCTAGATTTTGAATATAAGCTGTCCTACAATAGACCTCAGATTAAAGGAATGGCTGAATAGAATATCTTTATTTGCTGATTAAGCAATATTTCATGACTCGCTGATAATGTGGCTAGATTCACTAAGTTGTACAAAGAGTAGCAGACAAAGGGAAATATGTTCTTTATGGTCCAGGGAACCGTTCCACTAACTGATCTTTGTTCTTGATTAGTCTTAGTGATCCCATCATATTTTTTGCCAGCGACCATTTCTGGATTATTCCTCTATTACCAAGTTAGGATTCCTGTAAATTGATCACACAGAATAATTTGGCACTAATTAATTCAGAAGCTAGGTGTTTTAAGTTGGGCTTTCAATTCTGTATAAATGTTACAATGTTCTATCCCACATTCCACCTTATAGTGGTGCACCGATCGATCAATTAATCGGTTTATTGATCGTTTGAGGCTAACAATCCGATTATCGATCATCAAAAATCCAAATCGATTACACTGAATTTAATATTCAAAATTAACAAACGATTGTTGTACATGCAAGCTTTGGAAACACCTCTAAGTTGACACGAAATAGCGTCATCGCCTGACTACCGTAATACAGGAAGTCAAGTCTATTTATAACTTTGTGAGGGAGCAGTCATTTTTCTCTTTCCGCCCGTAGCTCTTATCAGGTGCTGTCATACCTATTAAATCAGATAGTAACGTTTTGACAGTGCCCTTAGACATAAATGTTTACATGAAAATTTATATTCATTAAATGTTGTGAATAAAGATTGAAGAAATGTTTTAATAGCTCGTGTTTGTTTAAAAACAATGAATACTCCTTAGTCACGGGTTGAAAGCAAGTGATATGATTGGCTGATGAGTGATGATGAAACTGTCAACAAAATGACTGCTGTCATGTCTCCCACACGTGTTCGCTTCAAGAAACACAATTAAATAGGCCTATTTTTTAATTTTACAGAAGGTCAAATGCTGGTCGAAGGCCAAATGTTGGCACCTCAACCTGAATTTTATCTCGTAGATTCTGTTCTCAATTTCCAACACATTTTGACCAGAGAGATTTGTTTGGTATGCGGTGGTTGTTTTCAACGATTTGACGTATCGACACGGTATGTGTGCCATTGAAGTTTGAACTATACCTGAATTGGTTTATGTATTGTCAGTTATTCAAGATTACCAACGTCCTTTGGTGTATTTTTAATGCAGAGACGAAAAGTAGGTTATACTCTTTACGATCTTTTACAAGCAATGTCGTAGCAGTTGAACTTGACAGTACGACTGAGTCGTCGTCTCATCCAGGCAGCTTGTCTTGTCTTCATGAATTCCACTTGGTGATTTATATATCTAGTCGATCATTTATCGATAATTGATCGCCAGATGACTTCGATAATCGATTAGGGTGTTAGGGGTCGATTCCCAACACTACCACCTTATGAAGAAGTGAGAGTCTACACCGAAAGGTCATGTCTATTCACGATAAAGAAGTTGTCATCCACAAAAATGTTTGTTCTTAGACAAGGAAAGGTTTATGAAACATATGTTCTAAACCATTCCAACTGACAGATGTTCGTGCTGTCATATTATGCAATGGTAAATGTGATTCCATATTCATGTCACAATATTCTATTAATGAATGCCATTCAGTCTTAGATAGGCAGTAACATATTGGATTGGCTAGTGTTATTCTGTATTACTTATTCAAGTTGTGTGTTATGTAGCAAGCTGTCCCGGAACATTATCAGTGTTAGAGGTTTTGACTGTAGGGGTATTGATGATGTCATTCACAGATATTGTAATAGATTCACCTTATGTAGTGCATCATCTTGGGGGATAAAATAATTAAAATTATTGAGGAAACATTCCCTCAGGATTGTGTTTCCTTTAACCACTACATCTGGAAATGCACAGAAAATTGAGAAAAATTAATAATTGTTTTGGTGGTCTGTGTTGCTTCTTCCCCCAGTGTTACCTCCCTTTGCCCTTGGTTTCTTTTGAATTTCACATTCCCTCTGTGCATCGATCTACTCAGATGTGACAAGTTTAGAGAGAAAATTATCATTTTGATGATATAGTGTTGTTAAAACATTTGGAGCAGAGTTGTATGTTTGGAACCTGGAAATGCATGTTGATGAAGAATGTGAAATAGTGTAAATAACTATTTTCTCTGTATATTTGAGTTTAAGTATGTGTTGAGAACAATAAATCATGCAAATTCTGGTGAGCTACAGAGCCAATGGCATTTTTAAGAAAAATTTGATTGATCAATATTGCATTTTACAATGATCTGGTGTCACAAACTTTCATAACAATTCAGCTGTGATATGAAAATCCATAAGTGTATTGAGGACTAACAATCGAATCAACTAAAGTATTTGAGTTCTGTGCACATGTTCAGATGTCATCATTCTGTTTTAAAATTTTGTCTGGTGTTGATGCAAAGTTTGACATATTTATTCAAATATTTCTGAAAAACACTCTCTCAACTTTGAAAACTATGATTCATGATGGGCAACAAGTACAATGTTGTATCTCAGTCATTGTTTAGAGCAAGTTTTCCTGTTTAGCTCCGTCATTAACAACAAATGTATTTGGTGATGGCCATTGTTTTCAGTAATGTTTCCTGGTGAGGTCTGTTGAAGTGCATATCCAGTTGAGGCGGGTCCTAATAATTCTGTTACCAAGGACTTACGTCAAAGTGAAGCATGGGTTTACTTTTTGCCTGTCAATCCTGCTTCAATATTTATTGACTTAGAAAAGTTGACTTCTGGTAAATGTTAGAAATAAATTCCATTTAGATAATGAACAAATGTAACATTGTTATATTTGGTTGAAACAGGGGTCAATATGTATTGCGGTACAGAAACCCTTGGTTTGGTGCTTTTTCAGTTCGATTTAGAACGCAACTAACTAAAGTCACATCAAAACATTTTCTTTCTTGAAAATAAAGTCTAATTTTAGAAACATGAAATGTGCTATGCTGTAATAACCAAAATACTCTTTGCATAGTGCACCAAACCGAAAGCAACATATTGCAGTTCAACTAATGTAGTTGTTTTGGGGAGTAGTCTAGTGAAGGATGGAGTCCTGCACCTATTGATTCATATTCCTTCCTCACTCTCAGGTTGTTTGTTCAAAGTTTCTGTTATAAGAAAGTAATGCAATTTTTAGCAAAACAGTGATGTTCCTGGATGATGAGGCAAGGGGGTCATTTTACGGGACACCAAGCCCACAGAGTGGGCACATATCCAGAAAACTCCTCGCAGCAAATCAAATTTTACAGTACACCAAGTGAGCGGGATAGCGCAGTGGTTAGCGCGTTCAACTTTGGATCAAGAGGTCTGGGGTTTGAATGCCGCCAGGGGCAAGGCAACTTTGTCTGCAGTAGAGAACTGTTCTACACGCAGTAAGGTGTGGGTGCAATGCTACACTGAATTTCAGAGTCGTGCCACCCACGGTTCGCTAGTTCCAGTCGATGCTCGCAGGTTTCACTGCAATGCATAGCCACATGGCGTTGCAGGCTTTCTCCCTGCCGTAATACTAGCAGCCGCAATATAAGTGAAATACTCTTGAAAGCGGCGTTAAAAACCCCATCTCACCTCACCTCACAGTAGCTCACAGTACACCAAACCCACAAAGGATCACTTTCAAGGAACAAACCTAACTTGATATCCCCCTCCTCATTTAACATGGATGTCAAACCCAAATGACATTCTTAGTGCCCTCAAGGAAGAGGTTTAGAAACGCTTTACCTATACTGAGTACAGGGTGCATATTCCACCAATTACAGTTTGCACTTGGCAGTCAGCATGGTTCCGGATTCCTGCGTACCCAAGTGAGAAAGGACTTGTCTCCTGGCTGTTATTTACATAGGTTTAGCACATCCTGCTTATGATAATGTATATGACATACACCAGTCATTTACTAGTAAGTTATTGTGTACTTGCAAGTTTATCATTAGATACATCCTCATAATAATGTTTCTATTTGCAAAGGTGTCCTTGTGCTAATACATTAAAATCATCAAGGGAATCAAGGTTGTATTTAATCATTTGTCTCTCATTTGATAGCCTTAAGACCTCAATTCAGTTCCAAAAATAAATATTTGATAACCCAAGTCTGAAATATGATGTGCCCAATGAATATGTAATAAAATGAACCTTTAAAGATTTGTTTGATTCCATTTTAATTCCCATTTCCCAAGTCTTGGACTTTTTGTTAAAGGTACATCCATTGTGTTGTTGGGGGTCAAATATGCCAAACGATATAAATAGCCTTACTTTATCGAGAAATACCAACTGTTACCGAAAACTATCATTTTGATGATACTCGACTTAGTATATTGACGATATGAAGGTAAAAGTGTCGATTTCTGATCGAAAACCGGACAATGCACTGCGTGTGGCGCGCGCCAATGAGTCAAACGTAATTTTGGAATCTTATTTAAACCAGATAAAATAACAAATTTGGGTTGATAATCTTTAATAGGTCATATAACTACTGTTCATGTAAATAGGACATGCACTTTCGATTTCTGCACATGCATACTGATGTTACTCGATTTTAATTGGAAACTAGTAATTATGCTTTACTTGGCGATTGGGGATGAATATGCAAGCTTAGTGAATTTGGTTGTATTGTTAACAGCACATGTTACGTGTTGGAACGTATTTAAGCCAAATAAAATTTTATGAAACACAATGGATGCACCTTTAAGCTACTCTTTACTTTCTAAAGAAGACTATGACCCAGGGATGCAGAAATCGGTCTATTTGCCGGACATGTCCGATTGTAAATCCAGTTTGACCGAATGGAAAATTTACCTATCGGACATCAGTTGACCGATTGCAGAAAATAAAAGGAAAAACTAAACTTACAAGCATTAAATAAAAGCAAACGGCCTTGCTTGTGTTGGTCATAATTGTCCCCCGCCGCAACGCGGAACGGGGGACTATGTATTCAGCGGCGTCCGTACGTACGTATGTACGTACGTCCGTACGTCACATTTCTTGTTTACGCGATATCTTATGAAGCGTTGCATCCAAAGTCTTCAAATTTCAAGTCTGCCTACATTGTGGGAAGACGCAGACACCAGTCAATTTTGGTGACCTTGTCCTTATTTTCAAGGTCACCACGACACTTTGACCACTTTTTGAACTCTTGTTTACGCGATATCTCATGAAGCGTTGCATCCAAAGTCTTCAAATTTGGTTTCTGCCTACATTGTGGGAAGACGCAGACACCAGTCAATTTTGGTGACCTTGTCCTTATTTTCAAGGTCACCACGACACTTTGACCACTTTTTGAACTCTTGTTTACGCGATATCTCATGAAGCGTTGCATCCAAAGTCTTAAAATTTGGTTTCTGCCTACATTGTGGGAAGACGCAGACACCAGTCAATTTTGGTGACCTTGGCCTTATTTTCAAGGTCACCACGACACTTTGACCACTTTTTGAACTCTTGTTTACGCGATATCTCATGAAGCGTTGCATCCAAAGTCTTCAAATTTGGTTTCTGCCTACATTGTGGGAAGACGCAGACACCAGTCAATTTTGGTGACCTTGGCCTTATTTTCAAGGTCACCACGACACTTTGACCACTTTTTGAACTCTTGTTTACGCGATATCTCATGAAGCGTTGCATCCAAAGTCTTCAAATTTGGTTTCTGCCTACATTGTGGGAAGACGCAGACACCAGTCAATTTTGGTGACCTTGGCCTTATTTTCAAGGTCACCACGACACTTTGACCACTTTTTGAACTCTTGTTTACGCGATATCTCATGAAGCGTTGCATCCAAAGTCTTCAAATTTGGTTTCTGCCTACATTGTGGGAAGATGCAGACACCAGTCAATTTTGGTGACCTTGGCCTTATTTTCAAGGCCACCATAACACTTTGACCACTTTTTGAACTCTTGTTTACGCGATATCTCATGAAGCGTTGCATCCAAAGTCTTCAAATTTGGTTTCTGCCTACATTGGGGAAAGACACAGACACCAGTCAATTTTGGTGACCTTGACCTTATTTTCAAGGTCACTGCAACACTTTGAGCACTTTTCTAACTCTTGTTAACGCGATATATATCTTTACCAGTTGGACTCAAAGTCTTCAAATTTGGTGTCAGTCTACACTGGGGGATGACGCAGATACCAGGGGATTTTGGTGACCTTGACCTTATTTTCAAAGTCACTACAACACTTTGACCACTTTTCGAACTCTTGTTATCACCATTTATTATGACCGGTTGGACCAAATGTTTTCAAATTTGGTGTCAGTCTACATTAGAGGATGATGCAGACGCCAGTCGATTTGGTGACCTTGACCTTATTTTCAAAGTCACCACAACACTTTGACCACTTTTAGAACTCTTATTAACACGATATATCATGAACCCAAGTTGCTCCAATGATGTGTCTTACTAGGTAAATGTCACCGGCGGGGGACATTGCCATGTTAGTGGCAAACACTTGTTGTTTATGAAATTGAAATATGTTGATCCAGTCAAGAAGTCCCATTTATTCTTCACAGCACGAGGCACGACGTCATGCAATCATCATTATCTTCAGTAAAGTATAATTGTCGGCAGAAAAAACACTTACCGTTTGATATTTAATTGAAATTTCCAGTGTCATTTAGTGACTGAAAGATGTTAACCATTTCACAACATTATTTACGAAAAAGATTTCATTAAAATCGCATTGTAAAATTTTTTTGTCAAAGATAAACATTGCGTGAACGTGTGGCTTCACCGTACCGGTGATTCATGAATTTTTTACAGATATAAGTGAAATACTCTTGAAAGCAGCATTTAAACCCCAACTTGCCTCACCTCACCCCAACCCTAATATCCTGTTTCATCACACGTACGACCTCATAATTCTGTTACTATTTGCAAACGTTCTTGAATTCATCCATTACAATGAATGATTGTGAACTATCCACAAATTCTTTTTGTAGCAGACGACCCCATTTCCATGTTGCTATGTACTCGGATTCCCAGTGCAGTATTCTCATTCTTACCTGAGACTGAGAGAGATCTATATTCTTTTGAGCATAAAGGGCGAATATACAAGATTATTGTTCCGTCTCGCAGGATGTGGTACAAAGCATGATGGGTTGTGAGAAAGGTTGTCATCTGTTGCCAGTCCCGTCAATAAGAAGCACATGAATCTTGTAACATTATTGGCAGACAAAACATGCAGTGACATCACATATAATGCATCGCAAGACTAGACATAATGCATCACAAGGTCCATAATGCATCTCGAGGGATAACAATATGTCAAGATCATCTTAAAACACTACCTCCCTTGTGTGTGATTTTCCATTTCAAAGATATTAAGACGTCATAAGGCATATATCAAGATCCAAGAATAAAATCATCTCTATGTTATATATTAGGTATAAAAACTGTCACTCAGACAATATAAATCCAAAAATTATTGTATTAATGTCAGGTATCTAGCGTAATGCATCCCAAGATTTAGTTCTGCTCTGACCAGAATGTCACATTTATTTGCAATGAGGTGAGGTGCTTTGGGTTTAACGCCAATTTCAAGAGTATTTCACTTATATAACAGCTGCTAGTATTACGGCAGGG
Source organism: Gibbula magus (assembly GCA_936450465.1). Taxonomy (NCBI): domain Eukaryota; kingdom Metazoa; phylum Mollusca; class Gastropoda; order Trochida; family Trochidae; genus Gibbula; species Gibbula magus. The sequence continues at coordinate 84,513,010 of OW388290.1, forward strand.
AGAAAGTCCACAATACCAAGGTGGCTATGCATTGTGATGAAACATACGAGCATCGTCGGGAACTAGCGGACCATGGGTGATACTGCGTTGAAATTAAGTGTAGCATTGCACCCAAACCTTACTGCGTGTAGAACTGTTTTCCACAGCAGACAAAGTTGCCGACCTCCTGCGGGGATTCAAACCTGGACCTCTTGATCTGATATTTGCAATGAACACAACCCCTTTATATTAGATGCTCCCTGTTATGGACAAATGTCAATAAATGAATTACATGAATGGGTTTTGATCATTTTGACATTTCAGTGCATGTTAATCGATAGAAATCTGGTTCAATATAGTCCTTGGCATGTTTTAGACTAATTGATAAAATAATCAAATATACATAACAAAAAAAAAGATGTCAACAAGACAACCAGAAAATTAGGTGTAGGCGTAATCAAAATTACAGGTAAGTTTAGGGTATGTAGAAGTCAAGAGAGCATACCTATGAGATCTTGGAAATACTTAGCAATACTGGAAATTCCTTATTGAATATTGTGAGAAAAAGATTTTTGATTGATAAATATTTTGCCAATGGAATTCATATGAACATCAAAACCCCATATTCCATATAAAATATCTTTTTGATTGAGTTATCCAGAAAAGAAAGAGGAAAATATGATCCAGGTTTAGTGGATGTTTGTGGATAGATGGTTTGTTCTGATGAAAGAATAGAAAGGTCAGGGGTCACTGTATCACCTGGGACGTATTGATGTTGTCTGTCAGTGTACAGAGCCCAGCTGTCTGTATAACAACACTAGATAGATCACTGTAGACACATGCAGTGCGGGGAGTTGAAGGATATCTAGACATGCAGTTTCATGTGAAATGTAGTCTTACACTCAGACTCTGAAAAAAAGTATTTATTCTGAAAATATCACCATTTTATCAAATTTGAGAAGGAGACTGTAGGAAATGGAACTCTTTTTCAATATTTTTTCAATTCTTTTTTTTAAGAGTCTAAGTCTTAGACTATGTTCAATGGTCTGGACATTCAGTCATTGTGTGGGTCATTTTGGTCACTTTGGTCATTTCAACAACAAGGACAAGTCATTACCACCTGTTTCAATCATTCATATTCATAGTAACATGAGACGGATGAGATCCTTTGGTTTGACCTCTTACCTGCCTAACTATCCTACAGGGTTTACCCTCTTGACATTCCTGGTGTCGCCTTCTGTTGTTTTAAGATTAAACAAGTGATCATGTAATTGCCCTGACGAGTCATTACCACCTATCAATGTATTTCAATCATTCATGTCTAGCTTATCGTGTTGTGCTCCATGTTGAGGTGTTGGCTATGCAACGTGGATAATACGATATGATAGATTCTCATCATCAAGTGAAGCTGCGTAATTGTTCATCATAAATTTCTTTTTAATGAATTGTTCCATTATGCTTGCTGTGTTGTGATCCAAGTTAAAAATTTTGTTGTAAAATATAGAAATACGTTCAAATATCAATCATCATCATCATCATCATCATCATCATCATCATCATCATCATCATCATCATCATCATCATCATCATCATCATCATCATCATCATCAGCAGCAGCAGCAGCAGCAGCAGCAGCAGCAACAGCATGTCTTTTATCCAATTTTCTGGGTGTCCAATTATAAACAAACAAGTGTGTACAGTAGGTTTTGTATCCATACAAAATTATGTTACTTCCCTTGTTTAAAATTTTGGAAGGCACATTATTCTAGAAACAGTAGATGAAATTAATGGCTGATAGGAGTAAGCGGCCATTTTGTTTTGAACTGACCCATAACACATGAACAGATAACTCTCAGCAGTCGTTTACAGGTATGTTGTAAATTAGATAAATATTGACCTATATATCACTCCAATCAATATCAATAAATCTGTAATCTGTATAGATAAGAGTTATAAATCACTTTGTGAATTAAGCTTGAAAACTATTACAAAGTGTAGATAATTTAAAGTACCCCAAGGAGGATCCTCTTCAAAGAATCTGGAACCTATACAGGTTTGTTCGAATTTTAAATTTATGTCCAATCGCTACTCGCCCAAAGCTAAAGTGACCCGGCCATATTTCAAACACTGTCTAATATCAAATCTGTAGACAAGGGTCTATATCACTATATGTAAGAGTAAACAAATCTATGAATAGTTCAGTTTTCTTCTACTTCTTAGCATGGAAGCCTAGTCTATGCAAATATATATAGCTTGCAACACCAGACGATAGGAGAAAAAGCCAAGAGCACATTCAATGTGTTTGTTGTAACCTGCACTGAGCTATTTATGACAGCACCAAACAGGAAGCCAGGCGATTCTAGTATGATCCTCATTTAATCAAAAAGTACTGAGTTCAAAGTGTCATTGCAAATCAACATTACACCTGTAAATAGTAAAAATCAATTGATCTGTTATAAGTCCTCAAGAAAAATTTTTTAATCTCTATGTAATATATTCCTTTAAAAATAATGAGAAGTGAAGCCATTCACCGATGCTATAAATGTTGAACTGACCTGGAGTCACTGGCCAATATCTAAAAATCGGCTGTGATAAAACTAAGTCCCCTTTCCAGGGTTCGCCTGCAGGGATATATGGATTTGTTATATGATTGCAGGTGAAATACCGGGATCTATCAATGAAAATAAACCGTGTTATCAGTCACTAGTGAAAATAACAATGGAACGTGTTATTAGTCACTAGTGACTGATACAACAATGACCTGACGTCATAAAACAATGCTCCGACATCATGACACATTCATGACGTCACATTGTTGCTGAGGCGACAGGCTCATTCTGGAGCCGACTTAACGTAAATGCTAGTCGATTTCGGTGAATATGCAAAGATTTGGTCATATAATAAATAGAAAATTTGTCTTTTCTTGACAAATACCATGTTTATCTCATCTCGTGAGGTAGAAAAGTTATATATTTTCACTCGTGGCTGCGCCACTCGTGAAAATATAACATTTGTACCTCACTCGATGAGATAAACTTGGTATTAGTCAAGAAAAGACAAATATCCTCTAATTGTTACATTTTCACTGGTTAAATACAGTATTTATTGATTAAAATAAAAGTTGTATTTTCACTCAGTGACATAACACTTTCAATCATATGACGTCATCGCAACAATAGGATGACGTCATACGATGCCCGCGGTAAAGCATGGTCATCTTGGATGCGTCATTCATATAATGAAATCATATACGAACTATGTATAATTTGCAAAATCTAATCAATAGAACATTTGACATTTCTCATCGAATACCAGGTATATCTCATCACGTGACGTAGAAATCATTTATTTACACTCGGGGCCGCGCCACTCAGGAAAATATATAGAGGATATCTCATTGAGTGAGGTAGACAAGTAGATATTTTACGAGTGGCGCAGCCACGAGTGAAATATATTAACTTTTCTACCTCACGAGATGAGATAAACATGGTATTTGTCAAGGAAAAACACATATTCTATTTATTATATTATTATTTCTGTGTTTTACGTTGAGTTGGAGTGACTTCAACGGCAAACGTACAGTTTTTGCAAGCTGACAATATGATGTCATAACATTGTCCCGATGATGTCACACGAGTGGTGATAAAGTTTATCGTCACTCAGTAGAGTGGTGATAAAGGTTATCACCACTGTAGCTTGATAGAGGGTTTATTTTACTGATAGAACCAAGTATCTCACACCAAATTATGTAATAAAAATTTCTACTTCACTAGATGAGATCTACATGGTATTCGACGAGAAACGTCAAATATACTCTATGTATTATTTCCACCCCTGACTAACCCGTGATCCACGAGTTAAGGGTTAATGGAGCAGCAAAATCTTTTACTTCCAATGGTTAACATTATCAGTTTGATCAGCACACTCTAATCTAATCAGCTAATTCAGGAAGTGATTAGTACACGTGCCATTACCACAACTCGCAGGAAGTAAAAAGTGTTCATTAAATTGTTCAGTGAAAAGATTGATAAGCCATGATTCAATGTTTATTTGACCAGAATAAAATCTTGTGAACTTTTTTCCAGTTTTATTACCTTGATTAAAAGCAAATAGTCTATGAACTTGAGATATCATTGTTAGAAATTGATGTTTTATTTCTCTTATTCCAGTGACAAACTTGAGATAATATTGTTAAAATTTGATGTTTTTAATTTGAAATTTAAAAGGGGGAAATTGCATATATATTCAGATAAAACTTTTGATTATATTTGTGCATTGTTCATTTGGTATTGTTTCTAAGAATAACAGCGATTCTGACTGACTTAGTGCTTTGATTCATTTCAACATGAAAAGAAATTTTATCATATTTTACAAAGAAATTTTAATAAATTTCATGCTGTAAACAAAGAATTCAACTGCGTTGATAATAATTTTAAAGTTTCGAAAATGAAACTAGAAAGATACTCAAGAATGAATCCGGATATGGATATATCATTGAAATCATTGTCAAGTGTTAAGTTTCTATTTCCCAGATGTTTTTTTTCTACCTTATTTCAATATTTAAAAGAGAATTGTGTTGAAGATTTATAAATCTTCTGAAATAAAACTCTTTCTGAATTATCTACATTTTCAAGGGGTAAAATTATCTTACACCGCAGATGAATATTCAATTCTAGAAAATCTTAATAAAATTTAATATTTTTCATTGAGAATTATTTGCGCATAACATTTTGCAAGAAAATCTGGGAATAGATACTGATTACAGAATGAAAGTAAACAATATGAATATAATTAAAATGAAAGTGATGAATGAACGTTAGACATTCATATTGTCAATACAGTGAAACTGGGTTTTCATTTCAATTTAAGAAAACTTTCACAAGGCATGCAAGTACGGAAACCAAAGTTCATTGTTTGAATGGAGCTGGAGGAATGTAAGACATAGCTCGGAGGTCAGACTGACCCAGCATCTGGGAGAGCTGATAGCGTAACTGTTTATATTGGATCTCATTTCATTGTCACGGTGAATAAAGGGGTTACAAAACACGAAATCTGTGTTTGAATTTATTTTGTAATGCAAGAATGTGTTCGACATTTTGAATATGTAATGATGGAAAATGTTTATGAATATTTTAAAATGAATGTATGTGTTTCCAGTCTGTAGGGGACCAAGTAAAATGACCTGGCTTCTAAGTCTCCACAAACCTTTGCTAAGGTTAACCTAACTCAGATTCTGTTACATTAACCCTTAACTTGCGGATCCCGGGTTAGTTGGAATGGAAACAGTACATGTATATAGCGAACCCCGGAAAGGGGTTTTTCTCTCAGCCAATCAGACAGACAGACAGACAGAATTTTATTTAATTTTCAAGGCCTCAGGCCCATACAACATACATAACTCTTCCTAAGATCGTACCAGATTCACTGTCTTAGAAATTCAGCTAGCAGTCACAATATGTAAGTGTCTAAACAAAACCTGGCAGCGAGCTAGAGTGTCAGTACATTACCCCACGGGGACTAAAAGGGGAAATGAATATAGCAACTTGAGGATTAAACATACAGTTAATATCATTTAACAATACACTAAGGTAACCTTAGTGACTCCTGATCACCGTAGTGCTTTGTGGATGACAAGCCTTTTTTTTTGGCTTAGTATTCAGCTCCGTACGTCCGTCCCGCTTCTTGTTAGCGCGATTTCTAATGAACCGCTCAACCTAGAATCTTCAAACTTGGTACCAGTCTTCATCTGGGGAATACGCAGACCTGAAAAGTTTTTGGTGACCTTGACGTCATTTTCAAGGTCAGGGGGAGACTTTGACCAGTTTTGAAAATGTTGTTAGCGCGATATCTAATGAACCGCTCAACCTAGAATCTTCAAACTTGGTACCAGTCTTCATCTGGGGAATACGCAGACCTGAAAAGTTTTTGGTGACCTTGACTTCATTTTCAAGGTCACAGCGAGACTTTGACCAGTTTTGAAAATGTTGTTAGCGCGATATCTAATGAACCGCTCAACCTAGAATCTTCAAACTTGGTACCAGTTTTCATCTGGGGAATACGCAGACCGGAAAAGTTTTCGGTGACCTTGACCTCATTTTCAAGGTCAGGGGGAGACTTTGACCAGTTTTGAAAATGTTGTTAGCGCGATATCTCATGAACCCTTTGACCTAGAGTCTTCAAACTTGGTACCAGTCTTCATCTGGGGAATACGTAGACCTGAAAAGTTTTCGGTGACCTTGACCTCATTTTCAAGGTCAGGGGGAGACTTTGACCAGTTTTGAAAATGTTGTTAGTGTGATTCCTCATGAACCGCTAGAACTATTGGTTTTAAATTTAGTATCAGTCTTCATTTGGGGAATATCCAGATACCAGTCTATTTGGTTGACCTTGAAATTATTTTCAAGGTCACTACAAGACTGATAGTCAAATGTTGTTAGCACGATATCTCATGAACTGCTGTACCTAGAGTCTTCAAATTTGCTACCTGTCTTCATTTGGGGAATACGCAGACACCATTCAATTTGGGTGACCTTGACCCCGTTTTCAAGGTCACTACAAGACTTTGACCATTTTAAAATTTTTGCCAGATATAACAATAATTGAATCAATCATGTAAATGTCACTACTCGGTTAAAATTTGTGTGTCCATTCTTTTAGCTCATTTCTTAATTGCGGCGGGGGACATGGTCACGTTTGTGACAATTACTTGTCTTCAATGTACTGAGCTGGCACCAAGACACCACAAAGACTTGTCATTGGAGCTTATACTTTTGTTTCAGTATGCTAAAGGGGTGTTTGTTGAACCACATTTTTTTGCTTTCGGTTCACTTCACCGTAGATCGGAGTGTTTTTTCAGTTTGTACTGAACCAAAGCTCAAGTGTACCGTTTCACACCCAGTATGCAAAGAGGCTTCAATCCAAATAAGCAAATGATAAACAAGTATTTACATGTACCTCTTCTGTTACAGAGTCGAGAAGTCGGAGGTTCTGTCTGAAGAGTTCCAGAGTGTCGAGAAGAGGGTTGAGAATGTCAAAACGGTTTCCGCAACGATCGGCAAGAAGGTGGCCGCCACGCTCAAGGCACCTCAGGGAGATGTGGAGAAGAGACTCGTAAGATTTTATTTTCATTTTGTATAAAAAATTAGTTAATCAGAAATTTCGCAATTTCTTTATCGCAGCTTATAATTTGTAATTTAAGGTTCAGATCCAATCTCATTTAAATCAGATCAAATGTAACACTCGTACCTCAAGATTTGGCCAGTCAGAGGTCTTCTTAGATATGCCATTAAATGTGGTGTTTTGTAGCTTTGTGGCTTTCTAGCTTGTTGCTGATCGGCGAAATAAAAATACAGCAATATATTTAACAATGTCATCCTCAAAATTATTTCATTCAATGAAAAGTCCTTGTGAAGGGTTTTTTTTGCTGTCTGATGTCTGTGTTTAATAGTCTGTAATTTTGTTTTCAGAAAAAGTTACCAGAAACATCCCTTAGCTACAGTCTAATAGAAGCGGCCGGGATCCTGGGTACTGACACACTACTTGGGTATGTACCATGATCTACTGGAAACTTGTGAGTATCCAGGTGAAGGATATTCTAGTCATCTCAAATAATCATTGTACCAAAATACTCATCCAGAATGATGGAATTATGTGCATTTTATGTGAAAAGCACTAAACTTTGCACAAAGATAGCTGATGTTTGTTGATTAAATTTGGTCAGAAGGCTAAATTAATTTCTGTCAAAGATGACAACCAAATTCAAAATGGCCGTCTCCCAGAAAACTTACGTTTTCACATGTTTCTACATAATTAACCACTTATACAATTTAGATATTTAGAAACATGTTACTCTATTAGTTCCAGAAAATTTTAACACATAATTTGAGTGATATTTATTTGACAGGAACGTGTCTCAGATCTGCGGTGAATGCCAGAGCAAGTTGGCACGGGAGCAGCTGCAGTATGAGATCAATGTTGAGAAGGAGGTTCTCACTCCACTCCTCCTGGTGCAGGAGGTTTGTAGCTTCTTTCTTTCAATTCCAATCCCACCAGGTACCCAGTTCAAGTGCAGGAGATACGTACACTCAAAACACATGCATATAGTTCAGGGATTATGTATCTCAGATCAGTGTTGAGAAGGAGGTTCTCACTCCGCTCCTCCTGGTGCAGGAGGTTTGTAGCTTCTTTCCTTCAATTCCAATCCCACCAGGTACCCAGTTCAAGTGCAGGAGATACGTACACTCAAAACACATGCATATAGTTCAGGGATTATATATCTCAGATCAGTGTTGAGAAGGAGGTTCTCACTCCGCTCCTCCTGGTGCAGGAGGTTTGTAGCTTCTTTCCTTCAATTCCAATCCCACCAGGTACCCAGTTCAAGTGCAGGAGATACGTACACTCAAAACACATGCATATAGTTCAGGGATTATATATCTGAGATCAGTGTTGAGAAGGAGGTTCTCACTCCGCTCCTCCTGGTGCAGGAGGTTTGTAGTTTCTTTCCTTCAATTCCAAACCCACCAGGTACCCAGTTGAAGTGCAGGAGATACGTACACTCAAAACACATGCATATAGTTCAGGGATTATATATCTGAGATCAGTGTTGAGAAGGAGGTTCTCACTCCGCTCCTCCTGGTGCAGGAGGTTTGTAGCTTCTTTCTTTCAATTCCAATCTCACCAGGTACCCAGTTCAAGTGCAGGAGATACGTACACTCAAAACACATGCATATAGTTCAGGGATTATATATCTGAGATCAGTGTTGAGAAGGAGGTTCTCACTCCGCTCCTCCTGGTGCAGGAGGTTTGTAGCTTCTTTCCTTCAATTCCAATCCCACCAGGTACCCAGTTCAAGTGCAGGAGATACGTACACTCAAAACACATGCATATAGTTCAGGGATTATATATCTGAGATCAATGTTGAGAAGGAGGTTCTCACTCCGCTCCTCCTGGTGCAGGAGGTTTGTAGCTTCTTTCCTTCAATTCCAATCTCACCAGGTACCCAGTTCAAGTGCAGGAGATACGTACACTCAAAACACATGCATATAGTTCAGGGATTATATATCTGAGATCAATGTTGAGAAGGAGGTTCTCACTCCGCTCCTCCTGGTGCAGGAGGTTTGTAGCTTCTTTCCTTCAATTCCAATCTCACCAGGTACCCAGTTCAAGTGCAGGAGATACGTACACTCAAAACACATGCATATAGTTCAGGGATTATATATCTGAGATCAATGTTGAGAAGGAGGTTCTCACTCCGCTCCTCCTGGTGCAGGAGGTTTGTAGCTTCTTTCCTTCAATTCCAATCCCACCAGGTACCCAGTTCAAGTGCAGGAGATACGTACACTCAAAACACATACATATAGTTCAGGGATTATATATCTCAGATCAGTGTTGAGAAGAAGGTTCTCACTCCGCTCCTCCTGGTGCAGGAGGTTTGTAGCTTCTTTCCTTCAATTCCAATCTCACCAGGTACCCAGTTCAAGTGCAGGAGATACGTACACTCAAAACACATGCATATAGTTCAGGGATTATATATCTGAGATCAATGTTGAGAAGGAGGTTCTCACTCCGCTCCTCCTGGTGCAGGAGGTTTGTAGCTTCTTTCCTTCAATTCCAATCCCACCAGGTACCCAGTTCAAGTGCAGGAGATACGTACACTCAAAACACATGCATATAGTTCAGGGATTATATATCTGAGATCAATGTTGAGAAGGAGGTTCTCACTCCGCTCCTCCTGGTGCAGGAGGTTTGTAGCTTCTTTCCTTCAATTCCAATCCCACCAGGTACCCAGTTCAAGTGCAGGAGATACGTACACTCAAAACACATGCATATAGTTCAGGGATTATATATCTGAGATCAATGTTGAGAAGGAGGTTCTCACTCCGCTCCTCCTGGTGCAGGAGGTTTGTAGCTTCTTTCCTTCAATTCCAATCCCACCAGGTACCCAGTTCAAGTGCAGGAGATACGTACACTCAAAACACATGCATATAGTTCAGGGATTATATATCTGAGATCAATGTTGAGAAGGAGGTTCTCACTCCGCTCCTCCTGGTGCAGGAGGTTTGTAGCTTCTTTCCTTCAATTCCAATCCCACCAGGTACCCAGTTCAAGTGCAGGAGATACATACACTCAAAACACATGCATATAGTTCAGGGATTATATATCTGAGATCAATGTTGAGAAGGAGGTTCTCACTCCGCTCCTCCTGGTGCAGGAGGTTTGTAGCCTCTTTCCTTCAATTCCAATCCCACCAGGTACCCAGTTCAAGTGCAGGAGATACGTACACTCAAAACACATGCATATAGTTCAGGGATTATATATCCGAGATCAATGTTGAGAAGGAGGTTCTCACTCCGCTCCTCCTGGTGCAGGAGGTTTGTAGCTTTTTTCCTTCAATTCCAATCCCACCAGGTACCCAGTTCAAGTGCAGGAGATACGTACACTCAAAACACATGCATATAGTTCAGGGATTATATGTCTGAGATCAATGTTGAGAAGGAGGTTCTCACTCCGCTCCTCCTGGTGCAGGAGGTTTGTAGCTTCTTTCCTTCAATTCCAATCCCACCAGGTACCCAGTTCAAGTGCAGGAGATACATACACTCAAAACACATGCATATAGTTCAGGGATTATATATCTGAGATCAATGTTGAGAAGGAGGTTCTCACTCCGCTCCTCCTGGTGCAGGAGGTTTGTAGCTTCTTTCCTTCAATTCCAATCCCACCAGGTACCCAGTTCAAGTGCAGGAGATACGTACACTCAAAACACATGCATATAGTTCAGGGATTATATATCTCAGATCAATGTTGAGAAGGAGGTTCTCACTCCGCTCCTCCTGGTGCAGGAGGTTTGTAGCTTCTTTCCTTCAATTCCAATCCCACCAGGTACCCAGTTCAAGTGCAGGAGATACGTACACTCAAAACACATGCATATAGTTCAGGGATTATATATCTGAGATCAATGTTGAGAAGGAGGTTCTCACTTCGCTCCTCCTGGTGCAGGAGGTTTGTAGCTTCTTTCCTTCAATTCCAATCCCACCAGGTACCCAGTTCAAGTGCAAGAGTCAGTGCACACACTAATAATAAATTGATCTCATGATAAAGGCTCTATTTGTTGCACTCTAATCACTTAAATGTATATCATCAAAGTTGAAGGGGGGGGGGGGGGGGGGGGGGGGGGGGGTAGCGCAGTGGTTAGCTTCGGCTTTGGATCAAGAGGTTGTGGCCCGAATCCCGCCAGGGGTACGGCAACTTTGTCTGCAGTAGAGAACTGTTCTACATGCAGTAAGGTTTGGGTGCAATGCTACACTGAATTTCAGTGCAGTACCACCCATGGTTCGCTAGTTTCAGCCGATGCTTGCAGGTTTCACCACAATGCATAGCCACATTGCTATGCAGGCTTTCTCCCTGCAATAATAATAGCAGCCGTGATATAAGTGAAATACTCTTGAAAGCGGCTGTATAAGGAAGTATAACTGAAAAACATGAAAGTAAATAAGTTGAAAATCAATGATATGGTTTTACTTCTCCAACACTCTTATACAACGACAGTTTAAATGTTACTGAATGAAAGTAATGTTATTTGGATCACTCAAATGGAAGTACTCTTGAAAGCGGCGTTAAACCCTCACTTCACCTAATTTCCTACAGTGGATATCCATACATTTTTGTGAACAAACTTACCGTTGAATTCTCTTCTTGCAGGCTGACATTCCCGCAATAAATAAAGTACGAAAACAGCTCACAAAGTCAACGTTAGACATGGATTCAGCAAAGAACAGGTTTGTTTAATAAAAAGAATAACGTTTAATCTTTACAGAGTAATCAAACAAATATTGTAACATCCATGTGAATTATATAATTTTACTGTGAAATAAAAACTCTTATAATTCATTTGAAAATCTTAAAGAAATTATGTTGATGTGAGAAGATGTCTTTTAAAAGAGATGTGCACTAAACGCGCAATTGTTAAATAAAGAAGTAGATAATCCAAAAATGTACTTGTCTTCTTCATAACACCAGTTTCTAGAAAGCCTCTCAAACAGATGTATAAGATCATTTGCTCGAAGTAAGTAATTATATATTTTACGATGCGATATGAATATTCATGAGTGAATTATTTGAAGTTAAATCAGCACATGGGATATTTCGGCACCTGTGAAAGTTTAAAAGAATATTATTAAAAATATGTTATGTTACTTTCAACGTGAAATACTTCAACTTCTGCAGATTACATGCGGCAATGCGGCAGTCCCACGTCCCAGGAACCAACATATCGTCAGCGGCAGCGAAGGCGGACAACATCAAAGACGAGTTTGAAGAAGCTGCGAACAAAGTTGAACAGGTCAAGGTGAGAGATAATGAGAAAGTTTCAATCAAATCCAGTGATTCATGTAAATAAGTTAGAAATGGTAATCAAATCTTTTCTAAATATCACTTGATTATGGTCCAGTTTTACCAAGGTTCTTTTTGATCTAGTGGTCTGGGGTTCAAATCCTGCCATTGTCAGCTGTAGAAAACTCTTCCTAGGTTTGGGCACAAGGCAGTGCAACACATATTGGCCATGGTTCACTAGTTCCAGCCTAAGCTTGAAGGTTTCACTGCAATACATATCACACTCGTGTTGCAGACTTTCTCCCTGCAATAATACAAGCTGCCCTAATATAAGTGAAATACTCTTAAAAAGAGCGTTAAACCCCATTTCACCAATCCTCACCAAGGTTCTTTACTCCTTGTTAGACAAATGTTTCTGCTGTGGAGACATCCAAGGTTTGGTGTTTCTTCACATTGTTGTCCAGGCAGTAGCACAAAGATTTCTGAGTTCCAGTCAATGCTCACTGGTTCCATTACAAAGGATAGACACAATAGAGCATTGGGCTTTCTTCCTGCAATAATACTAGCCACCTTGAATTTAAGACAAATAGAAGAGTATGAACAAGGCTAGAAAGACAACCTGACAATGACAAAATAAAACAAAATACTCTAAAAAAAAAAGACCAGTCCGAACCAAAAGGCAGATGTCGGCTGTCAGCTAGGCAATGGAGAATCACGTCAACACATACTGAGGTGAGGTGAATTGAGGGTGAGTTAGGGTTATCGCTGCTTTCAAGAGTATTTCACTCGCGGCTGCTAGAATTATGGCAGGGAGAAAGCTTGCAACGGCATGTGTTTGTGCATTACGGTGAAACCTGCGAGCAGCGACTGGAACTAGCGTACCATGGGTGGTACTACGCTGAAATTCAGTGTAGCATTGCACCCAAACCTTACTGCGTGTAGAACAGTTCTCTACTGCAGACAAAGTTGCCGTGCCCCTGGCGGGATTCGAACCCTGACCTCTTGATCCAAAGCCGAACACGCTAACCATTACCCCACCCCCTCCCCGCATAATGGAAGGTAATATGAATAATATCTGAATTGATGCCAAAAAAGTGTTTTTGACCCTTTGAAGGTTGTGCCTCTTTGTCTTGTTTGTTCAGGAGGATTAAATAATTAAATAATTTTCCCACAGGATTCCCTTGCAGTAGAGTTATCAAATTTCATAGCCAAAGAGACGGATCACAGCTCACGGTTACTAGCAGTGAGTACATCTTTTGATTATAATTATTATTTAACATTTATGTCATGGTGACACATGCCACTTGACGAGTTTACCTCACAGTTTAATGACATTGTAGATTTATAAAAACAGTGATTGTTTTCACCCAGCTAGTTAAACATCTAACTGTACTTGCCTATTTTAAAAAGTCTTCTCCAAATAACTTTCTAAATGAAGGTCCCATATTGGACAACAGATTGTCATCTGCAGGTTTCAAGTTAACGAACATATAGCTACGTGTGTTTTGGAATGTTACCAAAGATGTTAAATCATAAATGTAATTGGAAGCATTCCCCTTACAAACTTTACATCGAGTGTAATAATTTCTTTATTACCCATTTTATTCCATTTGAATCACGTTAAAATAGTAATAAAACGGCCACTTCTCTTGCGATAGCAAGCTACAGAGACGTCACAAACAATCGTTTTATGACGTCACAGACGACTAAATAGGAGAGGTCGCGGTGAAACAATGGTTGCTAGGCATACATGTGCACATGTGCTCATATCAATAATATTAACTTGGTTATTAGCTCATCAGGCCTGAAAGGCCCGATGGGCGCATGGCATGGCATGGCATGGCATGGCGTCCGGCATCCGTCCGTCCATCCGTCCGTAAACTTTTCGCTTTTTCGACTTCTTCTCCAGAACCAATAACTCCACAGAGCTGAAATTTTATGTGCAGACTCCTTGGCAAATGGGGATTCTAAATTGTAGATTTCGTGACCCCGTGACCCCAAATGGGGTCACAGGGGTCACATCCTTAAAAACCTATTTTCATCTTCTTCTTCAGTTCCAAAAGGTCTAGAGAGCTGAAAAGTTGTCTGCAGACTCCTTGGCTAATGGGGATTCTAAATTGTAGATTTCATGACCCCATGACCCCAAATGGGGTCACAGGGGTCATATGTTTAAAAACCTATTTTCATCTTCTTCTCCAGTTCCAAAAGGTCTAGAGAGCTGAAATGTTGTGTGCAGACTCCTTGGCTAATGGGGATTCTAAACTGTAGATTTCGTGACCCCATGACCCCAAATGGTGTCACAGGGGTCACAACATTAAAAACCTATTTTCATCTTCTTCTCCAGTTCCAACAGGTCTAGAGAGCTGAAAAGTTGTGTGCAGACTCCCTGACCAATGGGGATTCTAAATGTAGATTTTGTGACCCTGTGACCCCAATCTAGGTCACGGGTCTTGACCCAAAAGCCTATTTTCATCTTCTTCTCCAGTTTATATGTAAAGCTCTAGAAAGGTGAAATGTTGTGTAGAGATTCTTTGGTCAAAGGTGATTCTTAAATGTAGGATTGGTGACCCTGTGACTCCAAATGTGGGTAACAGGGGTCATGATCTAAAACCAATATTATTTTGCTTGTTAACAATGTATTACTTGAGATAACTTAGATATTCAACCTTAGATAATAAATCAATAAAATTCTGATGAGCTACAGAGCCTATGGCTCTATTTTTTTCAACCATATGGGCAACTTCCAAACGCAAGGCATAACTCTTGCCAGTCTGCATTACTGGCTGATTTAACCCTTGCGGTATTTCCCTCGCTTTGTTGTGTCAAGATAGTGAATCGCTACACCAGAAATGCATAGCGGGCCTGGATTTCTAAACACAGATTTTTAGCTCATCTGGCCTGAAAGGCCCGATGGGCTTATGGCATGGGATGGCGTCCGTCCGTCCGTCCGTCCGTCCGTCCGTAAACTTTTCGCTTTTTCGACTTCTTCTCCAGAACCAATGACTCCAGAGAGCTGAAATTTAATGTACAGACTCCTTGGCTGAAGGGGATACTAAATTGTAAATTTGGTGACCCTTTGACCCCAAATGTGGGTCACAGGGGTCATAACCTTAAAAGCTATTTTCATCTTCTTCTCCAGAACCAATGACTCCAGAGAGCTGAAATTTTATGTACAGACTCCTTGGCTGAAAGGGATTCTAAATTGTAGATTTGGTGACCCTGTGACCCCAAGTGTGGCTCACAGGGGTCATTACCTAAAAAAAACTATTTTCATCTTCTTCTCCAGTCCCAATGAACGTAGAGAGCTGAAATTTTATGTACATACTCCTTGACTGAAGGGGATTCTAAATTGTAAATTTGGTGACAGTGAGACCCCAAATATTGGGTCACAGAGGCAATGACCTTAAATGCTATTTTCATCTTCATCTCCAGTCCCAATGGCTCTAGCGAGCTGAAATTTTATGTACAGACTCCTTGGCTGTAAGGGATTCTAAATTGTAAATTTGGTGAGTCTGTGACCCCAAATATGGGTCACAGGGATCATAACCTAAAAGCCTATTTCAGTTTACAGCATCTTTCTGAGATTATATGTGCACTTCAATCAGTAAAGTAGGTAAGGGAGGTAATTTTAAAGAAAACAGCTGAGTTAAAGGCATTTCATCTTTCTGATGTGAGAGTTCTAACATGTGCTTTGAGAATATAATATGTCTGATGAAAAAGAGATATTGAGAATTAAAAACTTAGAATTGGAGGTCTAACAAAAATTATAAGTCATATTTTATCTTTGTCTCACATTTCACATATGAGTAATTATTTGTATTTTGCAAGTGAATTTGCTGATAAAGGTACACAAGTCTTAAAGTATTCTAAAGACTTAATACAGAATCTTTTATTAAATCTAATATAATGTTCTTTGTAATTTAAGAGTAAATAATGGAGTTTTTTAATATCTCATGATATTGTGTAATTATTTGGAGAATTAATTAATTAATTAATGAGAATTTCCAGTACGAGTCAATTTGGTATACCTTATTTATATCATATTTTATACTTTATAACTGATTTAGTTTTCTATTAACTTTGCAGTTAATTTTATTCAATAGGAACAAGAAATGAGATAGATGTCTACATCATGGACATGTTTAATGTGAATCTATTTGAAATGAGAACTATTGAATAATGAATACCCTTTGAAGGAATAACTTGAAGAGGAATTAAATTTTTTCATTTTACATGAGATATGTGAACTGAATATGACTAGTGATGACTGGTGATAACATAGGACTATAAAAGAAGTAGCTATATGAGATTGTGACATCACACCTATTTTCATCATCTTCTCCAGTACAGAAAAATAATTAATTGTAGGAAAAACTGCATCTAACATATAAATTTTACTGGCTGTGAGTCCAGTGTCTGCATGTTATGTAATTGCATTGTGTTGACCTCTTCCTGGCAGAAGGATGAAAACTGATAGTTACACAGAGGTTTCAGGTTACTTCAAACTACTGTGCAGCACTGTGTTATCATAGACTGTGCGTGAGACTGCTTTAGTCTTCCACTGACTCTAAAAAAGAATTTATTCATAGAATATCACCATTTTATCAAATATTGAAAGGGAGCCTATAAGAAATGGTGAAAAAGAATTTACTAAAAAAAAATTCACCAATTTATGAAGTATTGAAATTTAGCCTATGAGAAATGGGATTTTAAAAAACTGAGGCTCCTATTCATTATGTAATAAATGTTGGTATTGCCATAATGCAATTAAGAATTAAAACAATATAATACAAAGGTGTATGATATTCATAACGAATGTTGATTTATGTGTAACCAATTTTGATAATAATTAGCAGGGGTCATGACCTAAAAAGGTTTTTTTCATTTTCATCTACAGCCCCAGGCCATTATTGCAATAGCTGACAGTGGTGAATTGTATGCAAAGAATTGTACCCGGGGTATTCATTATTATATAATGTGTGTACGATCTTAGAAAATAGTATGATCTCTCCACCACATTATTATATGTTTGATACCAGCAATTTATTTCCAAGCTTTGCGTTGCTCTTTCAACACATATATATAGCAGATTGGCAAAGTTATGGTAACAAAATATTTTTAAACTGCTTTAATCGTTTCACTACCTAGATTCTTATTACTACATTCCATTATCTGACCATTGCTATAAAGTCCACTCCATAACATACCCCACTTATTATCTCCTGATGAGCTACAGAGGCCATGGCTCTATTTTTTATGGAAATACTGCAATGCCTAAATCAGCCAGTAATGGAGACTGGCAAGAGTTATGCCTTGCATTGGGAAGTTATCATATGGGTAATAAATAATTTTCTTATCTCTCTGTATGAGATTTTTTTACCCACAATTCTTTACCCCACAGCTTCTAGAGGCACAAGCAGAGTACCACAAAAAGGCGCTGGAAGCCATCCAAGAAGTCATCCCTAAGATGAGAACAAATATAGGTCAGTTCTTGTATATTCCTGCATCATTAAGAGTTTTACATTACATCTGTTTTTGCAGATATATAACTGAATGATCGCAACCATTTACTACACTGTCAAAGGACACTCAGACCAAGGCTCGGATATAAAAGTAAAATATGTTCTTTACATTTGCTGTTTCAAGTAGTGACAAAGTAACAGGAAACACAACTCATCAACAAAGATGATACAGGATATGCCGTTGGCTAAAGAAAATGTCCTACGTAATATTGTAACAACATGTAAAGGGTTATAATTTGAATAAAAGGGAAATTTGGAGTCAAATTTCAAATTATTTTATTCAAAAGGTAGCCAAAAATGTAAATGTCAACAAATTTAATTGGTTCATTTTCGAAGGCAAATGTAAGCGAAAGTTCATGTTATACTACCCAGAAAGAGAAGTTCATAGATGCTGGTTGATTGCAATCATCACAGTTATCCTTCATCATAATTGCACAAACTTTCTCTTGGGTCTTGTTGCTGGTTTCCTTGACGGCTTCAAATGATTCACAGACAATATAGGGGTGGGATAGCACAGTGGTTAGTGCGTTCAGCTTTTGATCATGGTGTCCGGTTCGAATCCTGCCAGGGGCTCGGCAACTTTGACTGCTGTAGAGAACTGTTCTACATGGGTTTTACATGCAGTAAGGTTTGGGTATATGCTATGATTGAATTTCACTAAAAAAACACCCATGGTTCGCTAGTTCCAGCCGATGCTCGCAGGTTTCACCGCAGTACATAGCCACAATGGTGTTGCTGACTTTCTCACTGCAATAATATTGGCAGCCGTGATATAAGTGAAATACACTTGAAAGCAACTTCAAACCTCAAAAAAACCTTACCTTAAAGACAGAAGTATGAAAAATAAAATTAAAATAATTTGTGGCTATAGTAGAATTACTTCCCTTTGGCAGCAAATCTTTCCTTTATGTTTTCCAATGTAATAATCTTTTGCAAACACATGTTTTAATACATTTTCATCAAATTAATTTGTACTTTCTTCTGAGTCAAGAATTCTATGAACTTAAGTTCCTTTATATGTTCCCTGTAGAAAACTACCCGAACAAACCTGTGTATGGGACAGACCTGATCGAACACCTGCGTGTGACGGGGAGAGACATAGCGCTGGTCTTCGAGGCGTGTATCGTCACACTGCTGGAAACTGGTATCGAGGAAGAGGTAACTACATCCCACATGGTCAACTTTTGAAGTGTATTATGATTAATTAATGAGCAAAATTATGAAACTCGAGTAAAAACAATGCCAGAATGATAACAATTGAAGGAAGTAATGCGCAGGTGCAAAGAGCAGAAATTTATAAAATGAGGGTGATAGAAAAAACGAATGAGGAATTTTTAATGGAAAAGAATTCCAAGACAAAGGAAATATCAACTGCGCATATGCGCTGAACAAACTGTACCTAAAAACATAAAAGGAAAAATGAACTGGGATATGATTACATTTGAATGAATAATATTTTTAAAAACAAAAACAAAACAATTATATTAAAGAAATAGCCATGATAAATTACAGCATTTCTGTGAGATATAAAATACGAGATTATAAAATGCAAAGTGACATTGTAAATGAGATACGGAATATAATACTGAAATGTTTAAAAACAGATAGAAATACAAGATTTAAATAAAAATACAATGAGATGAAATTGGAAGAGGATTTTTGTCTCTAGTCATTATAAACTAAACTAAGTAAATTTAGTTGATAGCGAAATTATACCTGTTTTACTTTGTTGGTCATATATTGTTCATATTAAACTCTGCATTTGAAAATTTATTAAATTATCACTGAGCCATATTATACCTTTTATGCTTCTATGGTTTTATATTGTTCATATTAAACTCTGCATTGGAAAATATACCTTAAATATCACTGAGCAAATTCATCCTTAGAATTTTGTAGTGAAAAGCTCACCAATTGCCAGTGATTCTAAGCAGGCAACCTTCACTAGAAATCTCTCCTTGTGTTTTGATGTAAGGGAGATAATCCAGTGTTACATTGTTATATTTGGGATCAAACTATCTGTCAATGTCACACTAACCTAATGGGTAAGCTTTTGCTACAGTCAATGCCATCCTCGGTTATCCATCCGTCACTGGTTATCTCCCTTGACCATTTCCGCCTTATCGTATTGAGTATTTTCTTTGGTTACTGACTTCGTCACACCGGCCAAGGGCAGGTAATTTTAGTACAGATTTCGCTGACAGAGTTTCCCCATGGGTGATATAGTGGAGAGAAACGGAGCATATATAAAACCCTGGGTAACCGAGGATGCAGTCAAAGCTGGCTGTTGGTGCCTTCCTCTGAGGGTTCAAATCCTGCAAGGGACTCATCTGGAAAAAAGTACAAGAATTTGTACTATTGCAGATAGTGCGATCCCAAATATAACAATGGTACATTTGTTCACTATCTACATGGCATGTATTTGTTATGAGTCAATCCATTGTTGTAAAATGATAACCTGATTATTTACTTGTTACAGGGACTGTTTAGAATAGCTGGATCAGCGATCAAGTTAAAGAAGCTCAAGGTATGAATTACATTGAACACTGATTTAATGAAGGGACTTTTCCATGTTACGAAGGGTTCTATCAGGCTATTTTTTGTGGATGATATTCAAGGAGACTTGTATTCAATACATACATATATATTATCTATACATGATTGTAACACAATCCAGTTGAAACATACTTCTTAGGTCAATATTTTGATGACTGACGATTTGACAATTTGACAAGGAATAGTGCACATTCATAAAAAAATCAAAACAATGTGAAGTGAAAACTGAAAAGGTTTACTATAATAATGTAATGTACATTTTAACGCCTAATATCCAGTGCAAAGCACTGTTCAATGGCGGTACATTATTACTCCAAAGGAATTGTACTTTTGGTGCCGCTACTAAGCACTCTATAGGTCCATACCTCCCGTGTTCAGGTACCCACTTAAACAACTTGGTGGACTGACTGCAATGTGGATGAAGTGCTTTGCCCAGGGGCACAACACAATATAAGACTTACATAACAAGACATTGCTGATCAGTCTTTATAATAAATTATCTGTTATTTTGTAAATATTCTATCAATATATATACATTTTACTGTTAAAAAATTGTAAAAATACAGCAATTTTGTCATTTCACATAATCCACAAAAACAAAATGGCTGACAGTCAATAAAACTCTTGAGTCCTAACTTGTAAAACCATAAATGATTTCTGTCAATAGGAAGTCTTTTGCTTTAATCTACTCATTGTTTAAATGAAATTGCAACACGTCTGAATAAACACTGATAACCATTTTATTTTCAGGCGTGTTTTGATGCACACTTGATCGATATGGAAGAATTCAGCTCAGAACCGCACGTAATAGCAGGTACGTCAAGAAATGAATAAAAGTTTTAAAGTATATAGTCAAATTGCAAAACAACTGACAACTCATAGAAAGCATATGCAAACAGAGGCTGCGCTTGATTGGAAGCCCGGCTTACACTACTGGAAGTGTCGTAAACAGCGCACCACTTCTTTGGAACCCGGAGTAAACCTACAATGTTTCGAAATAATCAACAAAGGCGACACAAAATGACAAATCTAATATTTACACATTCAATAACTTTTGTCTCACCTTATACAGTTGTGGAGAGAAGTACGGAAGTCACATTGCCGCTGTCTACACTGCTTCCATGAATGAAGCATAGCCATAATTAATTTGTGCAGATGTAATCACAATTTTCATTTCAATGAATTTTTGTCACAAAACTTTGGCAAAATTTTAACTCTACCTTGCAATGTCTTCCAGGTGCCCTCAAGCAGTATATGAGAGAGCTTCCGGAACCACTCCTCACGTATGGACTCTACGAAGATTTCATGAAAGCTGCATCAATGTGAGTCTATTTGAATTTTTTAAATTCTTATTTCATACTCTCTTACATGGATGAAACTGCTTTATTGTATGCACAATGAAGATTGTTTGCATCATTTCATTTGACTTACTTCAATAAATGTAATTTTAAAAAAATAAAATAAAATAAAAAATCTTCAAGGTATTTGCTTTCATGTTTAGATAAATTCAAAATAAATTGAATACCTTTTTACATTTATTGAAAAAAAAAGATTAAAAATGATTTCACATGAAATTGGAAGAAACTTGAAAGAAAGATGTAATTAATTGATTTCAAATTCTTTATATGAATTGTTGCCAGGCCACATGATCAGAGACTGACAGCATTGTGGACTGTTGTCTCTCAACTCCCTAAGCCAAACTATGACAACTTTAGGTGAGTTGAGTTGATTACTGTAAGAGGTTCAGCAATGTTTAGCATGGTTTGCACCTGGATGGATAACCATGTAATATGGGTAATGGAAATTTCATCTATAGTTTGTGGATCCCGATTACCTTTGTAAATGGTTAGTAATTCGGGACGAATTCCTGTAAATTGGCTTCAGGGGTTTCAACCTTGATCTCTCCCCCCACCTTCCTCCACGTCTTTGTAAATTAATAGATTCCCCTATGTTTAACAATAAACAAACAACGAAAGTGTAATCCAATTACTTGCATAAACATTCTCCTCAATGGTCATTGAGTTTATACAGGAGTGTATAATTGTTTATTTTAGTGGTATGCAACTGAGTGAATTGAGTTAAGTTATCCCCCTTAGACAGCATTTGTTGAAGCATTTTGCAAGTATCTGAATCAAGGGAATTGAAGCTATGTTTACTCTTTGGAAATAACTTCTTCACTTAATTTTCTTTTGAAAATTTATCTCTTTGCCTTATGCTCAAGTACAATAAATATTTCAATGAATAAAGTTGACAATTTTTTTTTCAGGTATCTGATAAAATTCTTAGCCAAACTGGCAGAGAAAAGAGATATTAACAAAATGACGTCCAGTAATATTGCCATCGTAATAGGACCCAATCTTCTATGGTCAGAAGGGGAAAATGCGTAAGTATTTATTTCATGATCATCTTTGGTGCATTTCGATATTTATTGTAAGCAAGTTTTCTTTGGACCAAATAATCTTGCACAAATAGCACCAGGCAATCTCAGTTTATCAGATCGAACGTAACACTCGGACCTAGCTGGGTTTCTGATCTGACTACTGCAGAATAAAGGTCATGTCAGGTGACTTTTCATACCAGCCAATCAGCAACACACGTAGAAAGCAGAAACACCACATTCAATGTCATTTCTAAGAAGGCCTCCTATTGGTTGAATTTATTGAAGGTGAAAAGTCACAGTGAAAGTCACCTGACATGATTTCCAAATTTATTTGTGGTATACCTATTCTCCAACTTCATTGAGAGTTACTTCCCCTTGACAAAAAAGTGCAACACAACAATCTCCTGCTCATGAGTCTTTTCGTAACTAAGACAACAGGACGTTGAGAAATGTTTTTGAGAAAAATCATGTTTTAAAATTTACCCATGGGGATTATTTCTGGTTTTCTGGAACTATTTCGAGCACCAACATAGAAAATGTTCACATCTGTTTCCTTCCAGCCCCAACATGCTCACTACAGGATCCCTCAGCACTATCATAGAAGCGTTTGTTCTTCACTCGGAGTATTTCTTTCCCGAAGGTAAGAAGCTGTCCGTCTCACGCTATGTTTAATTATCAGAATTCTATTCATAACCTGCTGTTAGTTGCCATGACAATATGAAGGTGCGTATCTCGTCCCCAGTCTGTCCCCGATCTGCGCAAACTCTTTAGTTCTCTCGAAGTGGTCGTCTCTCATTGGTCATTTTGTTAGGTCATCATCTCTGATTGGCTGTTATTTATAGACGTGATTTGTCTTTATTTACCATCTTAACCATAAATTAGATAATTCAAGTTATTTTACATAGTGTTGAAAGTTATATTTGAGTTTTTAGTAAACAAAGACGAGATTATTGGGATAATTATGTATTTATTGTTTATATTCCTGTTAAAAAATTCTCGATCATGATTACTGATTGATTATTTGCATTGGGTATTTTATACATTCATATTTTATACATTCATCATTATAAGATGAAACTGATGAATAAAAATTAAAGATTTATACCTTTTCTCTATGTTGATGAGACAATTATTTTTCATTTATTCACAGTCCTTTATATACACAAATAAAAAAAAAATTTTATCATAATTGAGCACATCTTGTTCTAGAATATTTTTTTGTATGAAATCCTTTTCAAGACTTAGATGTAGTTTTACGTTGTTCATATTGTTCTCAAGACGCACATGTATTTTCCTTCTTGCTACGCATACAGATGTAGAGTTTCATAACACGACTCGGGGGAGTCAACTACCGCCAGCAAAACTCACAAGCGGAAATGATGTAGGTGCTATACCAAAAGTGATCACAGAGACTGTTACTAAACATGAGGCTCCGCCCACCCAGTGTGTAGCCAACCAATCAGAAATGACCTTGCTCCAACTATCTACAAGCCCGAGCCACGTAGCTCAGGACGGCTTAGATGAAGAGGGGTCTGATTTAGCCTCAAGGCTTGGCCCAGGTGACAGGAATATTGCATCTAAACCTCATCGTATTAATAGCTCGTCTGCACTTACTTCTACTAACCCGAGTATAGACTCTAACCAGTCTGGTGTCTCGTACAGTGCACGCTCAAGTTCTGTACCACCCACGCCTGTCTCTAAAAGTTTCCATTCAGACGTTTACAGCACTGTGTTTGCACTACAGTCGTTAGGAGATGGAGCTTGGAATGACTATTTAACTAAAGTGCGTGCCATGTGGGATGGACAGTTTACCCAGCATTCACCAGCCCCCAGAAAGAGCGTCCAAGCAGGAAGTGACATTGGGGTCGCAGGAGGTCAACCAAGTGACAAGGGTCAAGGTCAGAACATTAGAAAACTATGTCGCTAGGACAATTTTCCGAAATTAAACCAGAGCAGTTAGCAGTTGCACTAACTCAGTCTGGTCCCCATCTCCATGACAACATTCCAACTAACCAATGAGATTTCTCGTAGGAAGTCACACGTACCCTCACTGTCGTAGCTTCTGATTGGTGTAAGACTTTGCCTGCTTCCCCTCTGTTTTGCTTCCCACATGGTCGCTGAGTTCTTTCTGCTTTGGGGCAACGTTTCGAGCTTTCCGTCTCTCCGCATGTCATCTGACGCCCGTCCTCCGCCTTCCAGCATCCTGGACCAATCGCATGTCAGCTTTCTTCTGGTGGAGGTGCCATTTTGAATAGATCGAAGCATGGGATTGGGACTTCATGCATGAAGAGATGATCACTTTTGTATTCTGTGAACAAAAATAAAAATCCCGTTTTCCCTTAGTTTATTCTTCTATTTTCAATATTTGGAATTTTTTTTTGTCATGTTTTTAAAAATTTTTCTGGCTTACGATGTTGATTTACTCAACTTTTGTCAATAATTAACTAACCATAAACAGTTATAAATTAATTTTATTGTAGGTCTTAGGCTAAATTTGGAACTTATTTTAGTGACAAAAAAGTTACTTTTCTTTAACTTATATTGTAGGTGAGGACTCTCCATATGATGAAAACAGTTCAAAAGGTTACCTTATATCTTAACAATTCTATATTGGCAATCAGGTTTAAAATATTGTAGATTAGAAATTTTCTATCGGTAGTACTAGATGGTGTAGATTACATTTTTTCTTGATTTCTAAATTCTTTTAATAATCTGAACCAGATTTCAAATTATTTCTGAAAAATAAAATTGGACCCCCTTCACTAATATCTTGCACTAACAAATAAGAGATATAAAATCCTTTTTGGTGATGGTTTACACTCATTTACTCTCACAAAACCTTAAGAGTAATCATGTCTAAAACATATTCAGGCCACAAGTCTTGCAGATGGTTTTGAAAGTACAGTCAACTGGCGATAATCTGGCCACCGATAATCCGAATCTCGCAGTTTCCGAACGGTAGGAAGATGTAACCAAACTAATCTCTATAGTAGTCCTTAATACTCAGTAGTCCGAACATTTCACTATCCGAACGTTTTGATGAAAAACGGAAGCGTTCGGATTATCGTGGCCTGACTGTACTTCTTTTGAAGTTAGATTAATCATGTTTATGATATAAAAAACTTCAATAGAGTCAAGCATAGATTTTGATAAAAGAAATACTAGAAGATTATTTGTTACACTAACAAGTTCCTCAACCTAACATGAATGAGACATTTCTTTTACGTTTATCTTAACAATCGCTGAATCAGCAATTTTCAAGAATTCCATTGAAGCCAACCATTCATCGATGCGTTATGATGACAAATGAAAAGCCATTTAGACATATATGTCATCATTTATACACAGTCCATCAGAAAATTCTTGTTTAGAATGTACGTTACGTTGATGAGAATTAATAGCCTCATACACAAACATGAATACAAGAACTAAAACTTATCAACACTGTTCTGTACCCCGTCTTACAGTACCTTTAACATGCTGGTTTAGAAACAGTTACCAAAGAGCTTGATGTTTGTCCACGAACAAACCTGGATGATTAACCATCGTCACCAGGAAAAAGTTTGGAAATTCCATTGTTTCTGGGAATATGTCTGGCATTTCCATCATTACCAGGAATGTCGGGTAATTCTATTATTGGTAACTTCATTAAATATCAGTAATGTGTCTGGTAATTCCATTAATTACCAGGATAATGACTGGTAAGTCCGTAAATTACCAGGAATTAAAAAATATCTGTTAATTCTGTTAATTATCAGGAATATGATATCTGGTAATTCCATTAATTACCAGGAATATAATATCTGGTAATTCCATTAATTACCAGGAATGTATCTGGTAATTCCATTTCTAATCTGGGATATGTCTAGAATTCCAGCAGGGAATAGACTTTCCAGTTTTATGTCTTACCGACATTTCTATGAATGCCGATCTTTAAGGTTTCATGTTGACAACACAGATGTTTGATGATTCAACTTTCTGCTTGTATTATCTATAACGAACCAAATATCACATGTGCTGAACGTACAAATGTACATTAATTACAAGGCAAACATCAACAAGATTTGTCTTCATTTTTCTCAGAGAGACAAGCTTTACTTTCTATTAGGCGTCACATCACAAAAATAGTTGCATTGTGGAATTAAGTTTCTAATATTTTTTCCACCACTTGCTTTCCTGCCCCAAACCTCCACCCTGAAATATAACATTTGACATTTTTTGCAGCTTTTGCAGACCTAGCGTGCCTTAGTTTTCACCTGATTGTAGTCACTGGCATTTGTTTATTTTCTGTCTTTTTTTTATAGAAAGCATGTAAATAATGACATTTTCATCGATAGAAATGCTTCTTGGTGATGTTTATTTTTCAGCATTTCCGGACGTAGATGTTAGAATAACTCACATGCTTTGCTTTCCATTGTTTATTTTTTATGTGATATGTTTTACAAATCTTTAAAAGAGTCAGATGTGTAAAATTGATTTTTATGATAAAATTAAATGTTGATTATCATGTCGAAAATTAAAATTTCATTTAAGTTTGTTGATCTGCTTCAACAATGTTAGTATAATTTTGGATGATTTTGAATCTCTTTTTCTCTCATCAACTGGTACAAATATCAATCTCTTTGTTTCATTTGACTCTTTAAAGAAAGGTTGTTTGATAACTAGCAATGAGAAATGACGACAATGATGGAACAAATATGATTTTGCAGTATGGAATATTTTATGAATTTGTCAGAGAATTATTCTTTACAATCATTTTCATAGTCAAAATTGACGAATTCTCTCCCTGTATTAACCATATTTTGAAAAAAAATCCTTTTCATTTTGATTAATTTCATGAGAAAATTATTGAATTAAAAATTTTCAGCTGGTCTAATGACATTGAATCTTGAAACTGTTCCCACATCCTAAAATCCCAATATATTTTCCGAATCTTTCCTAAACATTGAGGAATGTTGGTTGAGAATTAAATTATGCATGTAATGTTGATATGTTGCATCTTTCTCCACTTGTGAAATGTGTCTCTTTAATTTCTTTTTACATCCAACTCATTTCTGCATCTTGAACCGGTTTTGCAATCCTGAATGCGTTCCTGCCATTTGCAGTTATCTCCCTTTATCCTCAGAACTACGACAGAGACAACACACATTTTAAACATGTAATTGAGAAATTGAAAACATTTGAGAAACAATTATCTAAAACATGTTCTCTGTTCAAAAATGTGATTTGAATGTCAACTTCAACGATTGATTTGGATTAGAGCAATTGAAATTAGTTTAGGAAATTTGAATTTAAGAAAATCTTTTTATATGCAATTATAGGTAAGAAGACAAAAAATCTTTAAATAATCTAAATACAAACACTTTTTCTTATCTCGGTAAGAGAACATTTGAGAATACCGGTAATTCATTCTTTGGTGTATTTATAATTTCACAAATATCACATTCATTTTGATAACCCTTTCTTGAACATCAAATTCCAAAATACAAGAATGGAATTCTCAGAAAATTATTCAAAAATAGAAAAATGAAGTTCTTCCATTTTAATAAAAAAAAAACTCCAGAATTACTGAACAGATGCAGAAGCGTGTTGCGATGTCCATAACCCAGCTGCCGACCCCTTCTGCATTTCCTCTCATGTTTGTTTTCCAGAAATAGATTTTTCAAATACGGGTGGTCTGCCGCTCCATGCAACGAGCGCCCAGCAGAGGTTCGCAAGTACCGGAGCTCCCTCGCCCGGCCCTCCTTCTCCCAGTGGGCAAAGGGAGGCAACTCCACTTCTCCCATCTCCAACCACAACCCCGGCCTCCCCTATCGGAGGGGGAGGGGTGTCGCCCCAGGGAGGGGGTAACGGAAGCAACGCGTCGTCTACCAGTAGCCTCACTGTCGCCTCTGCAGAGAGGTAGCTGCATTAACTAATTAATAATTTTGGGATTGAATAATTAGATCGTACCTGATCAAATGGTCTATGAAGAAGAAAATACTTAAGAAAATGTCACTTGTCCACCTGGGGAGTGGAAGCTTACTTAGAGGATTAAAGGAATTTAAATTGAAGGATAAATGGATAAGATATTCTTTGTTTTAAAAGTAGTTTTTAATTGATCAGATAAGAACTTAAAGGGGAATACATCTTTAGTAATCATCGGTCAGTACATCATAATAATTGTTTACTTCTGTTTAGGTATAATAATTAGCCCTTTCCAGAACATTACTCCAGAGGGGGTTCGAAAACCACTTATGAAAAATGTTCCATGTCAATTTCAGCGATCTCCAAGGTTTTCCCCCTTAATAAGTGAAAATTTCTGGATTTGCCTGTGGGAATTGTTAAGCTAGTTAGCACGTCGTCGATTATTAGAGAAGTGTCTGAAATGAAAGTGTATGTCGGTAGTAACTTTAATCAAATGATATAGGTGTCTCCTCAAGTTCAAAAGCTGGAAAAAAACTAATATTTACTGCAAAGTAGTTTGATTAAATCTTTTTAAGTTTGCAAATGTAGAGGAAATCATTAATTTAAGGTATATCCTTAGAAGAGTGATAAAACCATTATATTCTTAATTTTCTAAAAAGGGGATGGGTAAAAAAGTATAATGCAAACACAGGGGCGGGTATTAATAATATTTCAAAACTTTGTACTAATTCAATAATATGCCTATTCTGTGAAGCCAGGGTTACTTTTTGCATGAATTTGTACAGTTATGCCTGTGTTCCAGTCCGAGTGGTTTACATTACGCTATAGCTCTGCTCTCAAACCCACACTTGCTTGCTGCTCTTGCAGTGTGACTTACTGACTCCTCCCTGCAACCCACATTTCAATGATTCATAATGCAGATATAACTTTAGGTCAAATTTTGTTAAATATGTCGTGTGATTTAATGGAAAGCAAAATAGTGTGATGTGATGGAATTTCATCATTAAAAACTCTTATTTAAAAAAATGCAATGTAATGGCTAATTTGGTTTCCATCAAGTATTTTGTCACTTTCAACATGGAAACCAAAAATATATTTTTGTGATTTTACCTTTTTGGTATCATTTTGAAGACATCTGTAAGAATGTTTTCTATGTTATTTTTAAGATTCTTATAGATTATGTTTCTAAGGTATGTTATTTGATACTTATGCATTTCACAGTTTTCATATTGCCTGATATTATAACATCTATTGCTTGTAAGAACACATGTTAAATCTTCTTGAACACAATTGATACTGATTGCTGGTTTGGGAATTATACATGCTAATGAAAATAGAATCACATTAAAATCTCTCCACATTATAAGAGAACCGTCTATGGATTGATATCTATTTTACTAAATAAGCAAGACAAAGAAATATTTTTTGAAATATTTGACATGAAAATAGCATCCCGATGTACAAATTTTGAGTTGCACATTTTCTTTGAAAGTATCATATATACAGATAATTTTGAGTCTTAATGATTTTTTAATTTGACGTTATGATAAATCTACCTGAAGCAACCTTTTTGCAGTATATTGTATTAACGTCAATGATGTAATGCTTCAGTATATTTCTTCAAAATTAAAATGCACGATGTCAGAAAACTGGTATTGCAAAAAACGTTCAATCCATAGACTGTGTATATTTCTCTCTGATTGCATCAACATGTAAATGCCTCCTGCCATGTCACGTATGTTATGCATGAACACTGCACTGTTGCAGCCCTGAGACGGGGGGAGCCAGTCCCAAAGTCCAGCGGCGGGTCAGTCGGAAGCCTGCACCGCCCCCTCCGTACAACGTGGCAGTGACTGCCACCTACAACGCCGGCTCCGGCACTGCCAACAACCGCAGCGGTCAGTCACAGACACAGTCTCAAACATGGCCTAGAAACGCCCCGTTAGCATCTCCCGAGTCTCCCTCTGAATCTGATAAGGAGGAGAACGACCGTGTGAGACCCTGTCCTCCCGAGAAACCCCCACCCCCTCATCAGCTCCACCCCCACCACGAGCGGCCCACAGGACCACCCCCCGACCGGCCGGCTGGGCCCCCTCCTGAACGACCCAAAGCCCCGCCCCCTAATGCCCCCGGTGGTCACCAGCGGTCCGCCTCAACCGGGGCAATGTTCACAGTGGTAGCACTGCCGGCGGCAGGGGGGGCGTCCAATGGACAAGGTACTGGTACGTTTACATCCTCCTCTCAGGAAAGTCTAGACAAGGAATCACTAACTGCAGTGCAGGCCACACCCTCTCTCCCCTCCCCCGGGTCTGCGGCTTCTGCCTCCGTTGCTGATAAGCATGCTAACTCTACCAGCAGTCATATCAAGTCTGCGTCTGCCGGCTCTCAGAGTATGAGGGTCACGCGACCCACCCCTCCTCCTCCCCCACCCCCCATCAACAAGGTCTCCGAGGAAACTCATCTGTGATTGGTCATTCACTAACAGTTCACTTCTCATTCTGTTACATGCATGCCGATTGGGTAATATCCTTATATCTCTCTATCTGCTGCAGCAAGCTGTATGTGATCACGACAACTTACGATATTTCTTGTCTTCAATCTCAGCAACAGTTACTTGTTTTCAAAAGATCCATCTTCAAAGAATTACACTCTCAAATTGTATCATCTTGATAAATATTGCAAAATTCTCCAAAAAAGTATATGTAACATCAACTGTTGATACAATACTGTGATGTGTCAACTGATAACAATAAAGTGACAGTTCCCGCCATTTTGTCAGGGGAGGTAAGTTCTGTATTACCTCTCACCTTGATTTAGATTTCCTATAATCCAGTAAGCAGAGGGGAGTTCTTTTCTGCTACACACTCTTTTTTCATTTAGATTTTATATAAAAAATCCTCTTTGTAATTAAAATTTTAAAATGTGTGACAAATTTCTGATGGATGATTTTTGTGTGAACAGACAACTGTTGTTAAAATCAGACAAGCAAAAGGGGCCTCCGGTTATGTTTGAAAACTTATTCACTTCGTTGTATTATCATCTCAGCTCTCTATATCGGTATGGCTTTCATCGATTTATAAATCCATATCATCTCCTTAGTTCATCTTATGCTATTGTATTGTTATATATTATGTAGTCGTATCATTGTTAATACGCAATTTTTCTCAGAAAAACTTTCCTCTCTGTGCAATGTTGCAAAGAACAAGATCTTCGTAATAATTCTATATATATATTTCATTTGTATATATCTGTGTTATTCAGTATTACATTTCCTTGCATATTCTATGTATAAATAGTCGCTACGAGATAAAAAAAATCTAAATGTTGTGAAGCTTTAGAAAGTAGTATTCTTAAAAGTGGATAATAATTTAAGAAGTGCAAATCTGCGTATTTGGTGCTTTATTTATGAAGACAGCGCCTTAACCCAGAAACATACAGCACACTTGTGACAAGTCAAATATCATTAATGTTCATTAATGTTTAATTTCAATCCATAGATCTGAAATGTATTGAATATTTAAATTTATTCTGAGGATGATTTAAGGCTCTTAAAAGATCTCATGTAAATCTAGATTCAGAGAATACACATTCTTTATGCCAATTGTCAAGGACAGCTATGAAGAAAACAGTTGAACAAAGCAAATAAATAAATGGAAATATTTTAATTTCACAAAGATGTAAATAAAAATTTACATTTTCACATAAAAAATCCAGCAATTGTGACTGAGACTTTACTAATTCCCATATGAATCAAATTGATGTACCGGGTATTACAAAAAGAAGATGTAAACACTACTCTTTGGAAAGACATCAAAAATAAAATATAAAAATGATAGTTTTGACAAAGGCAATGATCTCTTGAATAATACTGTGTCCAAAAATGATTCTCCAAATATGAGTTATTTTGTGAACTTTTATAAATGTCGTATTTTGACGCACATGCTGTATGTTTGTGGATGCATGTCGGTCTGATCTTCAATGTTCTATGTGTTGTGTGATGGGTAGCATTCACAGTAATGCATCATGCTCTATCAGATATTTATGTCCGTACGACTACTCCAAATCCCCTGATTTTGTACCACGTTTGACTCGTAACCTTAACATAACCATCCAATGAAATGACTT
The DNA here is from genome assembly GCA_936450465.1 of Gibbula magus. Classification (NCBI taxonomy): domain Eukaryota; kingdom Metazoa; phylum Mollusca; class Gastropoda; order Trochida; family Trochidae; genus Gibbula; species Gibbula magus. Next base: position 84,545,806 of record OW388290.1, read on the forward strand.
AAAATCATACAATATTGAAGAAGACCAATGAGCCATCTATGGCGGGATAGCGCAGTGGTTAGCGTGTTCGGATTCCAATCAAGATGTTCGTGGTTTGAATCCGGCCAGGGGCATGGCAATTTAGTCTACAGTAGAGAACTGTTCTACACGTAGTAAGGTTTGGGTGCAATGCTACACTGAATTTCAGTGCAGTACCGCCCATGGTTCGCTAGTTGCTCGCAGGTTTCATCGCAATACATAGCCACGTGGCCTTGCAGGCTTTCTCCCTGTCATAATACTAGCAGTCGCGATATAAGTGAAATAATCTTGAAAGCAGCATTAAACCCTAACTCATCCTCAACCTCACCAATGAGCAAACATCAACTTTGGGTTTTCATTGGTTGAGAATATACATGATATTAAAAGCTTTGTGTAACCTGTCTGTAAGTATTACGTGTCAAATGCATCTCACACAATCAGGGGATTTGGAGAAGTCTTATGGAAGCAAATACACTGATGGAACAGGATGACAGTAACGGTGCTATCGTTTTCTAGATGAGCAAGTTAGCATTCGACTGTGACCTGCCGTTAGCTGAACCCAGATCTCGCGATTGAGTGAGTTCTTTGTTTTTGTTTTTTTTATCTAGAAGATTCGCCAGAAGACTAGTGTTTTGTCAGCAGATAGACAAGCTAGTAGGTTACATATTTATATACATATGTGATATACCCCTGCACTGTACATACCTATATACCTATAAACATGTATATATTGATAATATATCCATATTGCTGAGAGCTTATTTAATGTTAACCCTTCGTCAGAATTATAATGTTGAACAAGTTACTATGACAGTTTAGGGGTTAAAATGTCGAATGTTTGTAAATATTTTAGCACTTTAGTCCTTGCTTGGCGATCCTTAATAATTGAAGGTTTCTGTTCAATCTTCTTCACTCCTGGAAAAAATTTCATGAAATTTAATTACGTCTTTTAATTCATGTCAGCCAGTTAACATTTTACCCTCTGAACCCATGATGATTTTAGAATTTCTAATCCTTTTTTCAGCCATTTGATTTCTTTTTATGGAGCCAGAAGGAAAGTTCTGCCTCATATGAAGTTAGTGACAAGTTCTACCATTCAAATTCATTTAAAATTCATAGGAAAAAATTGAAGTTAACTTTTCTGGCAGAGACGCGAAGAAGATTGTAACACGATCTTGTTTATTGAGGACGTTGTTGGCTAAAGCTTTGCAGTAGCAAGTTTTTGATTATCTTCGTGCTTCAAACACATGCAGCTTACTTCCTCGTGTGTCAGTATCACAAAGTTATCTGTCAGCGGCAGTGTGATCGCTTCTGCTTCAACATACAACAGAACATACAGTTCTGCAATTTCTATTTACCTGTTTTGTTTCCTTCAATCACAAGCAATTAAGATATAAGTAATATTTGAGAATGTATGTGCAAATCATTTTATCTCACCGTGGTCAGTGTCATCAATTACATTACCGTTATTTTCCCGAAAAGTTTAAAATTCATGTTCATCAATACATGTTTGAAAATTGTTGACAGATTAAATTTTATTTATAAAGTTGGAGACTTAGAGTGCAAAATAGATTTCTTTATCATCTTTTATTACATTACAAAGAATATGAATTATGAACACAAAATATTACTCTGTAATCTTTACATAGAAAGCAATTTAGCTTACACTGAGGAAGAATATTTGTAACCAATGCAAGCTTTGTGATCTATTTACATTATGCAGTTAACAATAGAGAGAACAGCTTATTAAAGTCTTAAGTGCCTCTTATGAAATCCAGTGGAAGTAAAAATGATCAAAATAGTTTATGTGTATTGATAAATGTATATGTAATAGCTAACAAATTATAGGTGCTAATAAATAGTGTTATTATCAAAAATTGGATACATGGTGCATTAATGAAATAGTGACAAAATTCAAAGTTATATGTTAGTTTAAGAATAATTTTCTGTTTTTGACCTTTCTAGTCTGAAATCTTTCTTTATGGATTGGATATATACATTTTTGGATGATTGATTGATTGATATTTATTCAAAGAAACATGTCTTAATTTGGGGCTCCATAGTGTTAGAAAAGGGAGATTACTCTAATTGTCAACTAACCTCCAGTTATCTGCCCTTGTCTTGTTCTAGCCAGATTTTTTAGAACCACTTGCTCTAACAAATTCTAATTTGAGGAGTTTAAGTTAGATTTAAGGAAATGTTTATAACATTTCCAAATCAAATCACAGGCAGAATATGGGATCAAAGACGGGTGTAGTGGGCTGATCGCTTATTGGTGTTTTAGATATTGTTGTGTATCAGTCATCAGAAGATTTGTTTCATATTCCATTTATCAATTTCCACAAAATTGTCACCTTTTTCCTAAAACTCTTCAAGTAGCCAGGGTCTACTCTGAGAAGTTTGTAAATATAAATTTATAAATCTTCATTTTCTTCTTGTCAACTGATGCATGACAATTAACATAACAGCATGATGTAGAATGTGTAATTAGCGACTAATGAAACTAATTAATATGCCTGTTGTTGTCTTTATTACAAAAATGATCTTCAAGCAAAATGTTGTTTGTTTGCTTTGGACTTTGTGATATGCATAACTATTGTGATAAACCTTTTTCAGTCCAAATCTTTGTCCGTTTGTCCGTGAGGTTGTGACCATGCATTGTTTTTAGACAGCGAATATCATCAGTGACTCCGATTTGCGAAGCCTACTTGCACTAAGATAAACACGTGTCATGTAGAACACTTTTGTTTATCTAAGTTCAACAACGGCTTTGACATTCTGGGGAAAAAAATTTGTCATCAATACATTTTTTTTAAAAACAACGAGCATGGCATGAATATATTAATATAGAAAATTGTTGGGGAATATTTATATAGTCATTCATTATCTTTACATTTGGTATGCATGATGAAAAGAGTAATCGTCAAGGAAATAACATTGATCTTAGTAGAGATGTTTATGTCATGTTAGAGATAGAATGTCACTCACTCATTTCTCATTTCATTCATAATGGAAGAGCAAACATCTATATATTCAAGTTCTCGATGATCACATCTTCTGCACGCATCAGGTCATATATGCACTTTTAGAAAATGCATATTGACCCTTGCGACAACTCGAAGGGATTTCTGAGACAGGAAGTAACACGACTATTGAGCTATGATGTAGACCAATCAAATGCGCGTTTATAAATCACGCACAGACACGTTGGATGAACGTTTCTTCTTTTGATTTGAATTACCCGTGCTACGCTGATTAGGCTCGATTAATTAGTGGTAAAACTAAATCACAACGTGTGGGTAAATGAAACAAACCACAATTTATTCAAGATCTGATAATAGCTCTCTTGTTGAATTTTCACATTGAAGTTAAAATCCGTTTTGAAACTTATATTATGCAAATGAGCTTAACATCCAAGATGAAAAATCCCAACGTATTATAAGCAATTTGTGCAGCTGTCGGTGCATTGCCAACTTTTGGATCGATTGGGTGGGTAACGACCAAATTGATTGGTCAATAGAGGGGACGTAACTCTCTTTGGACTACAGGTGGCGCTGACCCTGTCTCAGAAATCCCTTCGAGTTGTCGCATGGGTCAATATGCATTTTCTAAAATGCGTGCAGAAGATGCGATGATCAAGGTTCTGTAATGGTCAACTTAAGGGACATTAAGTATATCGTTATGTCAATCGTTGTAATGGGGACTTTTGCTGAAAATTATCAATTTAATGCTAGTTCATTCAGTGTAGTGACAATATAAAGGTGAAAGTAAAAATATTCAATGGCTCTTAAAAGGAACGTAGGACTGAAGTATATTTGTAGACATTCCAGGGGAAACTCGTTATATTGCAATGAGTAATGGGAAGCAATTGAGGGGGTTTGCTGTGTTCAGTGGTTTTAGCCGAGACAGTAACTTGTACAGAAAACTCAAACTCAACTCTTCCAAGGGAGGTTGATTAGTTCAGTTCTTCAATCCTAACCTCTGTTGCATTTGGACAATATTCGCGATTCTTGCAGAGTCCCATGGTGGTGAAAGTTTGCAATACTGGTAATATCCTTACTTTTGTCCAATTCAAACAAATCAAGTCAAACATTGTTTTACTTCTGCCACCGAATTCTTTTCTTGCGAACGATATGTGCGCATCCTACAGATGAAGCAACTCTATACAATTATGGACTGGTGAATTCGGTCAATACCTGTTTTTATGGACCCCGAAAAAAACAATATTGACCGCGAACTTCATCCTTGGTCAATATTGTTTTCTCGGGTCCATCACAGTCCATAATTGTTTTATTATGAATTTAATACAGAAACGAAAGGATATGATTTTGTGATTTGGTTTGAACAGCTGGGACTATGGTCAAATGACGTCATGATAACAATAGCATGATGTCATGCTACAATCGATTGACGTCATGCAACAATCGTTTGACGTCACTCAAGTCAATACGGCTTTTGGTCGGACTCGGGCTGGAGTCAACATACTTTTCTGTCGACCCGACCGCCTCTACACCAATCAGATCGTTGGAAAAACATGCTCACATAATAATAGTCATTATGACTGTTACAGAATGCTCAGTTTGAAACAACGTTGCTGAACTCAGGATTCTGTTTCTAGCCAAGAAAGTGCTTGATATGCAACAGAGGTTATGATGGGAGAACTGAGTGGAGTAACCTCTGTAGGTTGACTGATGTACCTCGGGTTATAAACCAGAACCACAGTACATTGCAGGATATAATAGTGATGGTCAAGTTTTTAGTCCACCATTTTCGGCTCTCAGTTGAGAAAAACTGTCATATTTATATGTGCTCTTTATGGTTAATTGATGTATTGTTTGCTCTTCGAATGTTTTTATCACAGATATTGATAAGCTTACGAAATGCCACCAACAATCTTTTTCAAAGATTCACTGATAAAATTGGTATTAGATAACCCTTGCTGAGTCGGTGATGGTCAGTCAGATTTTCCTTGAACTTTGCCAATTAATGATTTGAGGACTGGTTTGGTATTTACACTTTAGCTGCGCCAAACCATTCTGAATGGCCAATTAACAGGAATTACAACTCGGAATAATCCACTGAACATTCTGGGGCCCTCAGGTGAAGGGTTAATCATTCATTGGGTTCAGCATGTTACATAAATTTAGTTTTTGTGGTATTCGATGTAAACATTTGCTTATTATTGTCTGTGGTAAATTCATTCTGTTCATCTCATTGTTCACCAGGCATCTGAAATAACACCTTACATCACACGTCAAATGTGACTAGTTATACACTGTATATCTTCATAATGAGAAATAATTTTACTAAGCTTGCCAAATATATCAAACAAGATTACACAATCATTACTAAATAAAACAGCATTAACAAAATCTCAGATTGTAAATTTGTTTTTGCAAAGTTATCTTCTTCTTTTTTTTCCAAATTCTATTTCTTTGCATCCGAACATATTTTAGGGAAATTCATTCACAAATACTGTTAACATTGTTCTAGTTTCAAGGGAAAAAGAAATATCAGCATCATAACGATTCAACGATTAGATTTGATGTAACAAGTATAAGAGTTTGACACGCTAACGGATATGTTGGTTCTTTCAGAAACTGGTGTTGTCTTGTGAAGAACGTACTAACCCTGGTATATAATCTTGCTTGTTGTATTCTTGTTTCAGGGAAGAGAAATCTAGGCCGTGGCACGTTAGTTTAGCAGACTAGGGTTTGTATATATCCATCCGTGCCGGGGGGAACCTCAATCTAAAGTCAAAGGGTAGCTCATAACCCTTGCCCAGTCAAACCCCAAAATCCAGCTTGACTAGGCTTATATCTTGTGTCCATGACGTTAAACTCCACAAGAAACTTTTGAAACTCTTCGGTCGAATTGCTCTTGGTTTCACTGCAATGTCCAGCCATGTCGTTGTTGCAGGCTTTCCCCCTGCAATAGTTCCAGCTGTCATAATAAATGTGAATACTCTATATGGCAGTTCTAAATCTCCAACATCTCATCTCTCCGGCAGTAACCATCTTGAGTCACCTAAACATTTCTTAGTCAACATACCAAGTCACAATAAATATTAACTCGTTTGTCCATAATTTAAGCTCTAAACAACCCTTCAGGCTCATTAGGTCATGTTTGTCATTGTTTCCAAAGCTACTATTATTTCTTAACAAAACTCTCCTGTAGGTATACTAGGCCATTCTGACTTGTATGTGTTGAAAGTCGCATGAAAAATTTCCTCATTTACCTCTTGCAATGCCCCAGATTTGCCAAGAACCATATTACTCTGGGTCTCTAATAAGCACTAGGTTTCCATTAAGTGCGCTTCCAAAAAACAACTGTTGGCCGGGTCTCTTGACAACAACTGATTTTGCCACATGTTTACAACAGCGTATTCAGATAAAATACCAATGGGGAGTATTTTTTTCATTAAAGCTGAAAGCTCTGGGTATCTGTTAGTCTGCAGAGTTCATAAATGTGTGCTTGTTTATTGTGGAAAAACGGTAACCCAAAAATACAGAAGCATCATTAGTGGCCAATTTTGCTCCAATACTGAAGATTCAGGGATAAGTTCTTATCTATCCGTAAAAAGTTAGAAATATGTGAAAATTTGAATGGAAGTTTTAAAGTATTCCATCTCCTTTATTTTTTTTTATAGACTCAATGATGCTTTTCTATGGATTTTTATGAACCCAAGACATAAGATTACTCAATTTGTTTTTAAGATGAAATATTCTTATCAGAAATAAGCCAAGAGGGGAGGCAAATATATTAACTTATTTGGCCATGTTTGGCTTGTATCTGTGTCTACTGTGAGATTTTAAGATGTGAAGAAATCATTTTCAAACCATCTACCATATTCGTTTGTCTTTATCTAACTTATTTCGCCTACTAGGGCTGTTTTATTGTCTAATGATTCTCAAAGTGACTAATGTCGTTATTTGTTAGGCTGTGTGAACTATTTCCAAAATTGATGAACAAAAAGTGCTAATATGGTAAAATATTATTTTTGTGCCAAAAGGAAATTTGGAAATTTTGCTGTTATTTTGTTTATTGTGGAACTATGTCACAACTTGTCTTCAGTTGGAGTTTGTTTATGTATGTATAGCTTTATGTACCATTTTCTGTTTTAATGTTCAAGCTTATGCTTTTTCTTCGCAACAATGGAGTCTATCATTGAATTTCACGCTATTGACAAAATCTGTAAAATTGTTAAGTTTCTTAAATATAAATCCTCCTAGTCTTGGAATACAACCAGTATAAATAGTCTAAAGGGTTCCTCAGGCCGTAGAGATCAAACTATTTTTAAAAATACAATATGTTAAAAATGTTATACACTCATTCTCAATGAAAGTGCACAATTGAAAATGTGCATTTCACAAAAATCGAAAGTCTGCATTAGAAGTGTTAATATGTGTTACCCCAATGTCCTCTGTTCATTAAATAAGATTATGAAGTTTGAGCAAATAATTCCTACCAGATGTCCTATAATTGCTGTCCAAACATGACATGTCAATATGTCTCAGTAGGCCTATTTTACGTTATATATAACGTTATTTGTTTCAGGTAATGAACCATATACGTCAATAATTATATATTATCTAACAGTAAACATGTAACAAGTTTCAGTTTGATTTAAATTGGTCAAATGGGTTAATTTCTTAAACTCTGCTTAATTTTTGTTATCTCATTACCATCTTATTTTAAGTTTGCGTACCTTATGCAATGTATTACTTTTAACGTCAAATATCAAAGAAACCTCGGGTGTAGTTTTTAAACAAAAATATCATCCACGGGATTCGAACATGTACTTCGAAAATGAACGTAACAGAAAACATTGACAGTAACCACTAGACCATTTGGCTCATCTAACAAAAGTGTAACAATTTTCGCTCTTATCATATCTATGTTGAACAATGTATACAATACCCGGGCCGGGCCGTGCCAGTTTATTCGTTCGGTGACGTTATTTTCATAGACTTGCATGTCCAGACTAAACAATTTTCAAGAAATGAGTTCTGTTAGGGTCAATTTAAATCTATCCAGCTTGATTGGAAATCATCTCCGCTTGAAGTACATACTTTAAATTAACTTTTCCGATGACAATTTGATTAATGTCATTAGATTTACCTACATGTTTACATAGTCTTTGAATAAAAACGTTTCCCATAGATCGTCATTTTCAATGATTTCACAACTATATAGGCCTATATGTTGGACAACTTACTGTCTTTCCTAACAAACATTAAACATACATATATCATGAGGATGTAGCCAAGATAATTATTTACAAAAGTGATTAATGTTTATAGGATCGGGCAAAAAGAATCGTATTTTCGAACAATATTTATCCGAGACTATTTAAACTCAATGGAAATAACGTCAACGTATGAATTTAAGTGGTACGAGTCTATTCTGCTTTTAAATAAATTGGAAACATTCACACTTAATTGCCTTCACTAACCGGTATCTATGAACACCAAAAAATGTATATGCCTATTATAAGATGTATATGTTGTATGAATCTTTTTTTATTTGAATGAAGGCGAAGTTTTGGCGTAAAAAGGCCTACTTAAATTGCATATAGGTACCGTAAATTTATTGAATAATCGCCTGCCTTGAACAATCGCCTGCCTTGAATAATCGCCGGGTCTAAGTCCTCTTTGACATAAATAATCGCTTGTCTTGAATAGGCCTAATCGCCGGGTTAATTTTAGTAAATGTAAACAAACTAATGTCTATCTCCTTTTCAAAAATTATTCCCGGCATAAGCATATTTACGCCATGCACTTGGTTAACAATATTAATAATTTAAAACATACTGAAATTATGTTTTTGTTATTATTTAAAATGTTCAGATATATTAGGGCTTATTTTATATTAGGGCTTCGAAAAGAATAATCGTCTTGAATGATCGCTGGATCAATTCTGGGTCAAATCGTTGGGTCAAATTAATAATCGCCTGGCGATTATTCAAGGACTGACGGTATATCTAGGCCCTATTACAGTGTTTGAAATATCAGCATCGGAAATAAAAAAATGAGTAAAAATAAAACACGCTAAAATTCGTTCCAAATCATATAATCACTTGTAACAACATATGGACAATATTATATGACGTCGCCCATGACACTACACAACGTTACACTCCTTATAGGCAGTCATAACGTATGATACCATAACGTAGAATACATAACGTAAAATACATTGGGATGTTTTATTGCAACGGAAAGTTTTTTGGACGTGTTAGCGCAATTGCTGGTGATTACAAGGAAACTTTACAACTTTACCGAGCTGTTACTATTACTTTTAGCAAGTTCCTATTTTACATTTTTGTAGGAGACACATAACGTAGAATACAGGCTTAACCATACGATTTTTCCTAAACGGTAGTTCTTTAATTTCTGAAAAATTAATACATTTAATATGACAATTGTTACTATTTTACTTTTCTTTATTATTCAACACACATGAATGACTGAATGTATTTAGGTTCACTGCAGATAACATTTATTTATCAGTTTATTTAAAATACATAACGTAGAATACATGAAAATAGCGACAGTAAACATTTGGTATTTTAAGAAATTTGAGAAAAGTGTTAACAGTTCTGCTTGCTGAAAATTCCTTAGTAAAGGTTATTCTATATTTGGACATGTGTTATCGCATCCATGACTTATGAGTGAATCTCAGTTCCTACGTCAACGTGACAGTTCTTGTTGGTGACATTGCTATTTTGACATGTTCCAAGATTACTAAGGCATCTCTAAAAAATATCAACAGTAAAATGTAACATTTTATGTGTCGTTCGTACTACGAATTCAATTTCCTTTTTCATCAATCTTACATTGCACCATATTAACGGTATATTCATTATATAAAAAGACGATTTATTAGGACGACACCATTATTGACTAATTGTGCACTTTCGTTGAGAATGAGTGTATAGTGACAACAATTGTGATATAATTTAGCAACATTTGACTTTCGACATTCATTTTCAAAACCACATTTTCATTTTCACAAGCCTTGATCATCTTTGTCACCAAAATCATTTTACATATTTATGAAGGGGAATAACTCTGAATAGTGTCCTCCATCTTGTTTTCATCAAGGGAAATAACTCTTCTAACATTGTTCTCATACATCAATTTGTCTCACTTCATCTTTGAATTCTGAGAAATATGAAAAAGTAGTTCAGGATTGTATTGTGATTAAGTGAAGGGCTCTTGCAAAGCAAAAAAAATTCTTTTTATCCAGATGTGATCGCTCGGCTTCTTGATCTGTGATTCTGTGATCTCAACAGGTTCTTTTTTTATTCTATCAAATCAGAGACCATAAACTGACCATTAAAGTTGTGTAAAACATTTTCATAAGTAATTCATTTACCATAATTAAGTGACTCTTGTCAAATGTGACAGTTTGGGATGCCATTTTGTTAACTTTTGGCTATTTGCTTTATTGTTCGTGATAAATGTTTAATGAAGTCACTAATCCATACTCATTCTGAAGAAGTCAGGACTGAAAGAATCGAATGATGATTTTAATGCATTTTTATGGTCTTTGATATTCTGTGAAAGTGGTTGACTGTAAATGAGTCAATTTTGTCCATCATCATCGTTGGAATTTGTGTATTTTCTAATCCCGTAAAACAATGACATCTTTGTTTGCTATTGGAAATATGAATTGTCTTAGCTTCTTTTTGTCCATGATCAATATGGTATGGAATATGACAGTTAAATACCTCAAATTTGTTTAATTATTTGTATGTGCTGAAGTCATAATGTCAACATACTAAGAAGTCTTTGTGTTTATGTGAATTCGTATTCTTTGAAACTGTCAAGTCATGTTTTTAGATTAACAAATGGATTGGAGGAGGCATGTTGATGGATCCAAAGTAAATTACAGTAATCTTATCAAGATCATTTAAGATACCAGGTTATGAATATCGTTTTGAATAAACCTGGGACTTTTCGATGAAATAATTGTGACGTCTCGTATCAAAACCGACAGTTCAACTTCTCCACAAGTTGAAACAAAAACATGGATATCTACTTAGAACTGATGGAGTAAATAGCATAAAAACAGTCTATTTTCAAAGCTCTCTTAACACTAAGCTAGCTGTAAAGCCAATGCTGATGCGTGGTACTTATGACTAACTTAGCACTAAGCTAGTTGTAAGCCAATGCTGATGTGTGGTACTTATGACTTACTTAGCACTAAGATAGTTGTAAGCCAATGTTGATGCGTGGTACTTATGACAAACTTGGCACTAAGATAGTATTAAAAAACCTGGGCCCTGGATTACAGTCATTACCTTTCAAAACCTCTTTCAGACTATTACCATTCAAACCTTCTTAAATGAATTTTGACAAGGGAAAAAAACAATGAAAAGAAACGAAGATTGTCCTAGTGTTTGCTACAACATCTACTTCAAGAAATATTCCTGCTCAAGAAAGGATTTGTTGATTAATACAGTTGTGACCACTTAATCTCATTGAACATTCAGATTTCAATGCTCCTGAAAATTATGGTCTCTTTGAAGCTGAACACAGATTAGGATCTCGTACAAGATTTCAGTAACTTAAGAGCAACTTCCATATCTAAAGCTTGCTGCATTTCCCTTGGTTTCCGTGCTAGGAAACCAGAGCCCACTATGCATTTCAGGTGCAGCGCTCTACTATCTTAGAACGGAAAAGTGAGGGAAATACTGCAAGGCTTAAATCAGCCAGTTATTGAGACTGGCAAGAGTTATGCATTGCCAAGGGAAGTTGGTTAGGAGAGGCACAATGCTAAGTTTGTTTTATACAACTGGACCCCTCCATATGGACAAGTGTAATAGCTATGCATATTATTACTTATCATAATGCGGATTGTGTAATGAAGTATGTGTATGTATTTATGTACAGCTGTATCTTTCTGTTTGCTCACAGCTGTTCATCAGCTGTATTACTTACTGTATGCGAAATAATTTTTATGATGTAAAATTCTTTTATGATAGAAATGCTTGTACAGTTCTTTGCTTGACAATAAATATCATTTTATATGGTGGTCATGATCACATTCAATGGAGTGTTTTTGTTGTTTTTATTCCACCAGTATGTTTTACCGGGAAAAATAGATCCATTGGCACTGTAACTCATCAGCCTTCAGTTGTCAGAGGGTTAACAAATCTATATAATCCACATCGGCCAAGGTGTTTCAATTGTGAGGATTTTAAATCCTATGAAGAAGACAAAATTAGGCCTTTAGGGCGCAACTTTTGAGGCATCAATCTTCCTTTTATCCTCTCCATTGGCTCAGGAGTCTGTACACATGATTTCAGCTTTTGAGGTATTTTTGTTCAGCAAAAGATGACGAAGATAGGTTTGAAGGTCATGGCTTCTGTGGCCCTGATAAGGTCTTTAGGTCAGGACCCCTATTATTGGGGCCACAGAGTCACCAATTCTATTCATCAGAGTTTACAATTTACAATTGGCTCAGGAGTCAGTATGCAACACTTCAGCTGTCTAGAATGTTTTGTGTAAAAATAGGTTTTCAGGTCATGACCCCTGTGACCACAGGGTCACCCAATCTCGTTTTCTTGAACTTTTCGTATTGAAGAAGAAGATGAAGGTTTTTAGGTGGTGACTCTTGTGATCTATATTTGGGGCAACATTGTCACCAAAACTACAAATTATAGTCTCATTTGCCAAGGAATCTATACACAACATTTCATTATCCCCCCGCCACACGTTTAGCGAAGTGTGGGATATATTATTCGGCTGCATCCGTCCGTACGTACAAGTATACGTCTGTACGAAATGGAATAACTCAAATACTACTCACTGGATTCTTTTCATATTTTGCATATGGGTTCATCATATGGAGAGTAATGTTCCTACAGAGGTTTATGACCTTGACTTCATTTCAAGGTCACAAAGAGACTGCCATTTTACCCTTGTCAGCGGGATATCTCAAGAACCATTCACTGGATTCTCTTCATATCTTACACATAGCTACTCCAAGGAAAAACAAAGGGCTGATTACATTTTGGTGACCTTGACATTATTTTCAAGGTCACAGCGGAACTTTTAATTTTTTGACATGGTAATATACATATAAAGCTGGATTCACTGGATTCTCTTCATATCTTACACATACCGGTAGCTTCTCCAAGGGAAGACAAAGGGCGGATTAGATTTTTGTGACCTAAATCTAATCTCAAGGTCACAGCGGAACTTTGAGTTTGTCGACATGTTAAGCTTGACAGGGGAATGAATCGATATCACAAGAACTGTTCATTGGATTCTCATCATTATTTTACACCAGTGGTTCTTTTAGGGAAATTTTGCTGTTCCTGACATTATTTTTCAATTTTGAAGAATTAATTTTCGATGGAGGATCATGTCACCTTAGTGACAACTACTTGTTTCTAAGCCTTTTGTTCTTGAGATGAAGATGAAAATAGGTTTTTAGGTCATGGCCTGGGAGACCCTTATTTTGGGTCACAGGGTCACCGAATCTACAATTTAGAATCTCCATTGGCTAAAGACTCTGCACACAATATTACAACCTTCTAGGTATTTTCGTTCTGCAGAAGGAGATGAATATAAGCTCCCTGATTGGGGACAACAGAGTCTCTTCAATATATATAAAATCCTTATTTGCTTAAAAATATGTACACGAAATTTCAGCCTTCTAAGACTTTAGTTCTGGAAAAGACAAAAATAGGTTCACCAAAACAACTATTTATGATCTCGATCACCGTTCAGGCCTGATGAGATATAAAGTGATGGGTATCTGAAAGGTTCAGTACTTACAGAAGATACAATACATCACCTAAATCAGAAACATAAAATACGAAGACTGCTAAAAGCTTATCTTGAACACTGATAAATCCTCGCCGCTGCAATACTGCCGAAGCGGCGTTAAGCAATAATTCACTCACTCACTCCTTTACTTTATTCACGACAACTCCGTGCTTTATTCAAGCAAAAGACGCTTCTCGTCACTGTTAAACGATGTTGAAAATTATCTAGGAATAGAATTGTCAAAATTACAAGAAATATAATCAACGTTTCAAGTCCCAGAGAGTCGAGTGTCAAGAAATGCGATGCCGCAATGGCCTCGAACTTGTCGTCGCGACAGAGGACAGATAATCGATTCATATTCACAATAAAATTCCATGTTGCCCATGACCTCATTGCATTTCAAACGCCGGAAAGGACACAGATATGTCACTCGTGTTGAAGAAACGAGCAAAGTCGTTATTTTGTTCCCGTCTTCGTACTGTTACTCCACGCTGAAATAATCTTCGCATTCTGGTGAGGAATTTGGAGATCTTTGAAGGTTCTTCGACTTCTTGTGAATCTTCTGGACCAAACTGTTTGAAGACATCGACATCCATGTAAATTCTGCCGCTGTCAGAATTGCACGAGCTGCACGTGCTGTCGGACTCGCCCGTGCCAAGTGTGCACGTGCGACATTCATGCTTTTCATTGATGAAATCTATTGTTGATTCTTTGCTTCTTGACTGAAAAGGACATTATATTTTCGCAATTCAATTATGGTCAGAGCAGTGAAATTTCAACGGTTTAAAAGGGACATTGTTTTTCTATTCATTTCATATAGGCCACTCTCTTATACACTGCACACAGAAATTAAATTAAAAGAAATTAAAAGTCCTTTGTATCTAATCAAATATAAGAGTCTGCATTTTGCAGGAGAAAATTATTCCAGTTTTCCATGATTCTAATGAGCAAGAAAAGACAGATAAACAATGTAGTAAATTGATAATAAATAGGGTAGATTCGCACCCCTACCCCAACATCCATTTGAAATATTTACTGTACTGCAGTACGAATACTACTTTGAACATGTGCGTAACTAAATAAGATGTGTTAGCCTCTAAAATAAATATAGATGACATAAACTATCATTATAAATGGGAAATTTGAAAAAGTAAAATTTATGGTCCCTATGAAACGTTTCTCTCGGGGTTAAATCGACCGTTTTCCGAGGAATAAAAGCAAAATAATGCATCTACCGGGATACGAACTCATATCTTTCGGACGTTTCCTCCTTGTGGAGAGGAATCAACACAGTCTGATTAAAATCGACGGTTTTCCGTGGAATAAAAATGGCAAAATAGTGCATCTACCGGGATACGAACTCATATCAGTCGTAGGTTCCACGCCAAACCGTCTGATTACAGCCCATAGAATCGCGTGTTCGAGCGCAATTCAGGTAGCCAATCAAAAGATGCCCAACAAAATTAATGCTTTCGGTGCGAGAAGCTAGGGGCAGATAACTCCAAACAGCTATCCTTTTGTCTGTTCCCAGAGAGCGTTTGATTAGACAACACTCGGGTCGAGTCGGGTTAGGTTTGCGCATGCTCAGTGAGGATGGAGTGTTGTTTTAATCAGACGACAAGAACAAGACCCGCGCGTTTCAAAGATGGCGGCGTACACAGCAAGCTTTTCGTTTATTTTAAACGAAATGATGGAGAGCGATGATGAGGAAGCGATTGATAACACAATGATCAAATAATTATTTCACATTTCTTTTCAAAGAATCTAACATTAATAAAAAATATATCCTTGCCCATTCTCAGTGGCCGCCATCTTTGATGACGTCACAACACGCCTCACTCGCGCGAAAATGACGAGCCGACTCTTGACCTAGTTAGCGGTCCCGAGTGTGGTGTTCGTGGCGTTTGATTAGCGAATCCCACTCGACTCGACTCGAGTGTTGTCTAATCAAACGCAGCCCGAATGTTTTCAAAACAGCGACCGTTTAAATACTATGATGTGATTGGTCAGCTATTTGACTGGGCTTTGGCTGCGCTAAACTGGTTCGGAACACAAACCTATACGGGATGTTCTCAGACCTTGTCGCGAGGAATGTACAGAACCTGTTCGTATCTCGGTAGATATATTATGTTACAAATTTTATTCCTCGGAACAAGGTCGATTTTAATCAGACTGGGTATCAACAGAAACTGTTCGCATCCGGTAAATAGGCCTACATTATTTTGCAAATTATATTCCTCGGAACAAGGCCGATTTTAATCAGACTGCATTGTCACATCAGTTAAAACTGATTAGCATACTATTAGGAGAAATAACGAATTGATAGAACTATAAATTCTTCCAAGTATATTTCAATGTAGAAATTGAGAAGTTACACGGAGCAATCAAGATTTGTTAATTTGCTAATCATTATTGTTACCTTCTTCACAGATTCGTCGTTGTTGCGTGGTTGGTTTGTGATCGCTGTGTACATTTTCAATATAGTTTTCCGGAATTCCTCTTAAAAAAATTCAGAATATAGAGAGAAACTAATGTTACAATAAACCAAACCGAAAAACACTGGGAATCACTATGACGTCATGATATTCTTTCTGAACAAAGGCAATGACGTCACAGTTCATGGTAAAACGAGAAACGAAAACATATTCCATTTCAATGCAAACACAGCTTTCATTGAGTGTCAGTCGACCGAATGACTTTAAAGATCTCAGCATTTGACTGTAAATTAAGAGTCTTGCTAATTAGCAAATGTCCTTCAAATATGTCTGATGTAAATAACAGAAATAAACTATTTTCGTTTTTCTCTCTGATTTGGTCTTCTTAATTTATCAGGATATTTATGATCAACTGTTTTCACAAAATCAGATAACATATTTGGAGAAGAACATGTAAAAACTTGTATATTGTGTTATAATAAATTATACTTTTAAAAACATATTCCCCAAAAATTATAATATCACCCCCTGGAACCCTGTACTGCAGGGCTCCAGTGATAGTGATTTTGTACAGCGAGAGATGCAGTGATAGTGATCGGCCGGAGATTACAGACGTTAGTGCATCGGGTTGATGAAAATATCTAAATCCATCGACACAAACAAATCCTTACTTCCAGTAAGTTAAAAATTGATAAAGTTATCGGCAAGTTACTTTGGTAGCATTATATTAAACAGAGAAATATAGCCAGTATGTAAATAATAATTGATTAAAAAAAACAATGGAAAATTAAGTCGTAATTGTTAAAGTTAGGTGATCTTTTGGACAAAGTCTTTAGTTGTTTACTTCAATTTGTGAAAAATAGTTGAAGTGATCGTGATCGTTTGACTGTACATGTTCTGTACATGCCTTCAGTGATCGTGGTTTTTGGTTGCTGTGATCGAAATTAGGTTCACAAATATATGCGTCAAAGGCTTCAAAATAATGAAAATAACTGGCATTGAACTCCTGAATATGAGCTTCGTCTGCAAAGGAAGCGAAAAAGTAGTTGATTCCATTCAAAAGAACAAACATGAAGTAAAATCTGTAACCTATATCACAAACATGTAACATGGTAGTGCATTTGAGAAGTCACACCGTGCGTGACTTCTCAAATGCCATTTGTACTAATACCATCCTAGTGCCGTCACCATTTTGCCATCCTGTTAACTAATTTACTACTATTGGATATCAACACCGCTTAGAACTATTTGAGATTTGTCTATTTGACGTTTTTGTCGCACAATATTCAACTTCAAGCTGCTTAGTATACTGTCAAACACTTACCAACAACACAGCAAAACTAAACTAAAGAAGTGCCTATTAAATGAAATAATTCTCACATTAGTGTCCGTTAGTGTCCAATTTATTCACAAATCAATATTTTAAACGCATAAATTGTGTATTCCGAAATTCAGTTGCAATTATCAAACCTTTATATTGCGTTTAGGTGTAGCAAATTTGGTTTTGGTAAATGTGGCAATAATAATGCGATGTTTATTCTGGACATGTTGAGAAGAAAGGACATTTATTATGATTTTGACAACATAACCAGTTGACATGATTGTTGTTGAACGATTTAAAGATAAGAAACATTAGTTCTACCCTATGCAATGGCATCAGATAAGACGCCAGGAGGTGACAAATTAAGCATGCCATGAAATCGCATTTGTTCATTCAATGAACATGTCTATACGATGAAATGTCAAATCTCTCAGTAAATGGTTTTGCTGAGACTGACCAAAAGACCATTAAACCAATTTCAAATATGATTTTTATTTGGCTTTGAGCAACTATAGAAGAAGGAGTATGAGAAAATAAATGATTGATTTTTAGCTCATCAGGCCTGAAAGGCCCGATGGGCTTACGGCATGGGATGGCGTCCGTCCATCCGTCCGTAAACTTTTCGCTTTTTCGACTTCTTCTCCAGAACCACTGGGTCTAGGGATCTGAAATTGTGTATGCAGACTCCTTGGGCAATGGGGATTCTAAATTGTAGATTTGGTGATCCAGTGACCCCAAATAAGGGCCTCACAGGCCATAATCTAAAAACCTATTCTCATCTTCTTCTCCAGAACAAAAAGACCTAGAAGACTGAAATGTTGTGTACAGACTCTTTAGCCAATGGAGATTCTAAATTGTAAATTTGGTGACCCTGTGGCCCCAAATAAGGGCCTCAAAGGCCATGACCTAAAATCCCATTTTCATCTTCTTCTCCAGAACAAAAAGAACTAGAAGGCTGTAATATTGTGTGCAGAGTCTTTAGCCAATGGAGAATCTAAATTGTAGATTTGGTGACCCTCTGACCCCAAATAAAGGTCTCACAGGCCATGACCTAAAATCCACAGCCTATAAAACATGTTAAAATTGAATTTTGAACTGATATTTTATATGCACTTCATTCACTATTTAGTGGTTTCTTAATAAAATACCTGAGGGAGAGTCATCTCATCTTTTAGATATGTGAGTCCTAACTTGGGTTTGAGAAATGCAGAATTGAGAAAATAATAAATTTGCAGTTAATCTTATTCAGTAGGAATGTGAAATATATGTCGAAGATCAAGTCTCCATTATGGACATGTTTGTCAAATTGATGTAATCAATGTGAAATAAGAACTGTTAAATAGCCTATGAACTGAATATTGTGGATATTATAAAAAAAAAGGCCCTCACAGGTCAAAATCTATTTTCATCTTCTTCTCCAGAACAAACTAGAAGGAATATTGCGTTCAGAATGTTTAGATGTCTGGATGAAAAGGCTTAGAACCGTTAAAATTGTGCAAAGATTATTTAGCCAAGGTGATTCTAAATTGTACTATGTACCATGAGATTCATCACATTGCCTGTTCTCTCTAAGTCTTATACAGTTACATCAGTGCTGACAGTATTGAGTGGACTAGTCTATTGTTGCTAAGCAACAGTCAGCGACATTTATCCCATATGTTTTGCCATTAAAATTAAATGTTTATTTCTTTAAACGAAAGTAATCATGTACGGTGCATTTTGTTCTATTTTATGATGAATGAAACACGTGATTTGGTTTACGGAATCATCTTGAAAACGTGATACATGTATATCTAAATTCCTCTCATAGATGCCCAGGCCCTGATTAACATTAAGTCATAGGCGTAGGGCCGTATTGTCGAAAGAGTAAAGGGATGTAACAAGGTCAATAACCCATGTCTGTTTGAATTTCAGAATGTTGTCATCATATTATCCTTCAATATCATATACCAAGTCACAGCCATTACATTTTCCTTTAAAATAAGCCATTAAACATAAACATCCAATGCGTATTTACAAAGTTATGAATTTTAAAAGCTTGAGATATTAACAAAATACTGTAGTAAGCCCACCAAATTGATAAAAAAAAATAATTCACTTGAAATAATTTGTTTATATAAAACTGCTTAAAATATCCCATCAGCTAAAAGTGACCCAGTTTCAATGCCCATTACTTTGTGCATCAGATAACGCGAGAATTATAACATGACTGGCACTTTTTCGATAATTTGCCCCTGTGGCTGAGAACAAATTGAAAGTGCATTTTTTTCTCAAAAAGTGGTGTGAAAAGGGGGCTGTATTGTGTACACACCCAAGTATTATTTCATAAGCCCACATTTTAAATTGCTATGAGGTGTAAAATAAAGGATATGATAGAGTGTCATAGAGCTATGTACACATTATTTTTTCTTTCAAAAACACTGCATAAGAGTAACGTTTTTAAAACGTTTTGTGTTTGCTGGGTTTTTCCTTTCAAGTAATGAAATCATAACCTATCATGCTTCAATAAACTCAAGCCAGCATGTGATAAAGACATTCATTTTCAACTACTAGTATTCCCTGATATTTTTGAAATTGTCTGCCAAATTGTAATTTGAATGAATTGAATGACATTTTTCGGGTTTTACCAATACACGTGATAACCTTTGATAACCTCTTATAATAACACAAATTCCCCGCCTTTTGACCTAAACCGGATTTAGCGTGGTAGTTTTCTTAGAGTCGGGACCATAAAGGCCTTTAAGAAATATATCTAGTCGGGTGTTATTTTTCATGCGATACAAACCGGGCCCCTATTAGAGGATATACGGTAGTTAGAACAATGCTAGGACTTCCTAGTACTCCTCAATCCGTCCCCAGGATGCGAAGAGAGACAAAACAGCACTTTGAAGAGTTTGAGCACTCCTTCCATGGTTGGTGATTTTGAAAAGAGGAGTTAACTCCCTTGAAGTGAATAAAATCAAACCCGCTTTCTGAACAGATCTACACCAGTTTGCGATATAATAATTTTAACTAAACTTCTATTGAGTTACCAAACTATTTCTGGCCATATAATGACCGTTCAAAAACCATTAAACGGGAGTAAATCCGTTTATCCATCATCTATGCCATGTTTACAGCAAAATGACTATCTAAAATAAGAAGGCGAACATACCGAATTAGTGTGAAAGATACATTTTCGTTTGGATTGAAAAAGATATGAAACAAACCAAAAACTCACACTCGATGTGGTCAATCAAAATAGTTTGCTTTTATATTTATGATCACGCGTAAAACAGTTTTGGATAAGTATATAATAGCTACTTTGTTAATTTCACATGTTGCATCATGGAAGACTGCGAGTTACCTCCCTTGACCTACACTACACCCTGGCACAGTAGGGGTTAAGTACATGCGCACATTGGCTTGAAAATTCCAGTTCTTTTGTAACTGATATATTTTTTTATGACAGTGAGTTTTAAATAAATATATTTTGTAAAACGAATTTCCTTCGGGATGATAAAGTCTTATCTTATCTTATCTTAGATCACTCCTAAATTACCCTTTTCCATCCTTGTTGAGTTTTCCCCAGCTTACTAGTATGCCGTTGTCACTATCTATCCCTTATTCGACTTCAAGAGGCTTTGGCTTTTCGGTTTCTCCGTTTGTTTTTGTTTTTATTTCGTTATATTCACCCTACTAATGCCTATCATTAATATAAAGTCTACCCTCACGTAATGACAACTTCAAATGCTTAAATATTACCACTCAACCATCCTTTATATTTATTACTCAAATTTAAATATTTGTATATTGGAAAACCGTTTTTTTTTATGGTAATTTCAGTTCACTTATATTATCATATATATGTATTTATATATGTACATGTGTTTATTGTTACAGGCTGTCCTAATAATTATAATTAATGTAGGGTAAATTAGTCTTCAGTTTACCAGCAAGGTAACCCACGGAAGTAAAGGATGAGTTCTTTCAGGGTACTTGGAGCGACGATAACCCAAAATAAAACATAAAACTGTATGCGTCAATCCCAAATTTATATAACAAAAATTATTAACAATATTTAAAATTTTCCCCGAAATTACATGTCTGTTCTGTAAATGTTCCAAGAGCAATATTCAAAATCTATCTCTTCAATTCATTATTTCTTTATGTCTGTATCTGTCAAATCAAAGTAATAGATAGAAGACGAGTAGCAGTACATTATCGGGATATAAATGTACGGGTTTGGAAGGGTTCGCCGAGGCGTCAGCCGAGCCTAACCCTCTCAAACCCGTACATTTATATCCCGATAATATACTGCTACGAGTTCTCTATCTATCTTAGAGCACAGTCAAATGCTTGAGTCGTCAAGAAAATGTCTTAAAATGAATATATTTCAAATGAATTGTCAACAAATTTGGGAAACATTCTCTCGAACACAACATGCAAAACATTGACATTTCTCATTTCGATATGCAAATGTTAGGGACATTGACGTCATCATCAGTACTGTGAGAACTGAATTTGTATTCAGCAACATTTAGCAGTACCGTATTTCCTCTAATACAACCCGGGTCTTCATTAGAACCCGTGTTTCACGTAACAACTGAATACTCCGTGTTGCAATATAAAATAGTTATACACTCGTTTTGAGAGAAAATATTGGTTTGACCGTGTGAGATTCAGCATTACAGGTCCATGATAACAAATATCCGTTTTGTTCAGTTAATTCTCCTTTTACAATGCAAGTTGATAAAAAAACAACATTCCGACCAACTGTATAATGTTGGGATTAATGAGAATGTGAGGTAAATCTCCGTCCATGCATCTATAAACAATATGTTGGTTTTTTTTCAAATGAATTTCAGCAAAAATTCCACGAGATCACTAATTTTACCTTTCCAATAAGTCATCCCCAGAAGATTATAAATGTCAATTCATGTCTGAAAAAATATAACCCTACCTCCAATAGAACCCGGGCCTCTAAATGAAACAGAACCCCGGGGTTGTATTAGAGGAAATACCGTAATACATGTCATTGCCTACAAAGTCTGGGTGGTTTTTAGAATGAATCAGTCCACACAATGGCTTCATCATGGACAGTCCAAGGACAAGTACACTATTAATTTAGGAAAGGTAACTTTACTTTTTTACTCCTTACTTTTTAAAATGTGTATTTTTAAAATTCAAACTAATTTTCATTAGATTGGTTTATTTAATAAAAGTTGGGTTTTTTTCCAAATATTTTCCCATCAGGTTAAGTTGTTTGTTCAGCTGTATTTAATATGCGAGTTGTAATATCTATTGTTGCATATGCTTTTGTGCATCCCAGGTTACTGCAGCAATGAAATAATACTCGAACTGTCTATGGGAAAGGATGCAACGTCGTACTGGACATCGCTCGGACGGTGTGTGACGATACAGGGGTTTCAGTGAGACGACAATGCAGCCTCCATCCTCTAACATTTCAAGAAGGTAATTTTATATCACTTTCTTCTCATTGTTTATGTCGTTCTATATAAATTGATTATTCTGAATACTATTTCTTTATATCGTGTTTGAAAATATATAAGACATTGGTAACATGGTTTGATGCTTGTCGGTGTTTCACTTACTCTTGATATACATTTGTAAATGAAATACACTTGCAAAATCCCAATTGACCTCACATTACTTGCTTTATTTACATGCTTTAATTCTTCTTTTAGGAATATCAAGAAGACCCCGATCGACGGGAGCGATTTTTTCCTTCCGGAAAGGGAACACAGCAGATCATTTGCCAATGTAATAAATGTTTAATGGTGTATTATCTACATAAATAAAACAATCAGTTGACATTGTTTGTTGTTTTTATGGAAGTCTGTGAACCAGTTTTATGAGCATGATATCCGAACGCAACCAGACAACCGTACATCTATCGGGATATAAATGTACTCCACGTGACAACAATACAATCATATGATTGGACGAAAGCATTTGACTGTGCTCTAATAATAAATAAACTGTAAGAGTATATTAATCTGTAAGCAGGAGAAGACTCGCGTCCTCTCACTGCAAGCAACGAATCTACAATGCCGTCCAATACGACCCTGTGAAACGAAAATCTGCTGACTTGTCAATTTCAGCATGGTGCTGCGATGGACACCAAGGAGAACAACCTGTTTTCCGCGAAGCACTAGCGTTTTGGCGATGTGTTCTTAGACAGGAACATAACAAAATGAAATTCACATAACTTTAAACCAGTATTTAGTTTAGTTTAATTATATATGTTTATACATACTTGTCCTTATTTAATTATTGTTTAAAACATAACAGAATGGTAATCTTTGGATGACTTTAGATTCAAGTTGACAAAGAGGTGAGGTGAGGTGAGTTTGGGTTTAACGCCGCTTTCAAGAGTATTTCACTTATATCGCGGCTCCTAGCAATACGGCAGGGAGAAAGCCCACAACGCCATGTGGCTATGCATTGTGGTGAAACCTGAAAGCAACGGCTGGAATTCGCGAACCATGGCTGGTGCTACACTGAAATTCAGTGTAGCATTGCACCCAAACCTGACTGCGTGTAGAACAGTTCTCTACTGCAGACAAAGTTGCCGTGCCCCTGGACCTCTTGATCCGAAACCAAACGCGTTCCCCCCACCCCCCCCCCACATGTTGACAAAGAATAGCACATTCATTCAATTTCTTCTTTCCTTTTTCTTCTTGTTCCAGTTACATAGAACTATCCTTCATATAAAGAGAGTATAACCCGAGAAAGTGTGTCATATGACTTTTACTACACGAGTGTGAATTTTTGTATTGCCCAAGCGAGAGCAAAGGTTATAGACAAATTTGCACAGGTTTCATAAAAGTAATATGATACACTTTCAAGTGTAATAATTTCTTTAAAGCCATTCTATTCCGTTTGATTTGTGTAAAATTAGTCAGGAAACGACCCACTTCCCTTGCGCCGATGAGCTACAGTGAAAAAAATAGAGCCACTGGCTCTGTAGCTCATCAGGCTTTATATACATTAACTAATTCAAAATGTCAACAACTTTTCAGCTCTCTGGACCTTTTGGAACTGGAGAAGAAGATGAAAATAGGTTGTGACCCCTGTGACCCTATTTGGGGTCAGGGGGTCACCAATTTTACAATTTAAAATCCTTCAATCGCCAAGGAGTCTGAACACAAAATTTCAGCTCCCTAAACCAAGTGGTTCTGGAGAAGAAGACGAAAATACAAAAAGTTTACAGAGAGTCGGCCACCATGCCATGCCATAAGCCAATCGGGCCTTTCAGGCCAGATGAGCTAAAAATAAAGACATCAAAATGTTTCATTTGCACATCTTGTAATCGTTTGGTTTTGTCTTCTTTAGAAATAGAGTGAAGTGGAGCAATAACAAAATATTGGCTTAGGGGTTTTTGGTTGGGTAAAGCATGTATAAAGATAATGTGTAGGATAAAGCATTTTTTAAAAGAATGCCCAATTCCAGCAGGATATAAAATTAGTGAGCACAGGCTGCACAGCTCACTCATATACCTCGCTTTCAACATTGGTCAAAGAAAGAACAAGAGAATTAGTGAGCACAGCTCACTCATGATACCCCCGCTTTTAACATTGGTCAAAGAGAAATGTTTGAAAATAGCAAAAGTGCATCAATGTTTAAACTTTTGTATGAACAGACCATTATATATAAGTATTATTATAGAAGAGTAAGTATTACACTTGTAAGTATGTATTAGAAGTAAAAGTTGAAATTTTTTGAAAAATGGCATTAAATATGCAAATGGGGGTATGAAACATACAAAAGGCAGATGTACACATCATGGTGATTGTACATATCAAGTTTCGTAACATTTGAACAACTGGTTTCAGAGTTATGAGTGGAACAAAAAGTGTGAATGGTTAAGTCGAAAATGGAGATAATTTGCATAAATTATGCAAATGAGGGTATGAAACATTCAAAAGGCAGATGTACACATCGTGATGATTATATGTATCAAGTTACAAGACATTTGAACAATTAGTATTTGAGTTATGAGTGGAACAAAAACTGTGAATGGCAAAGTCGGAAAACGGAGAAAATTTGCATAAATTATGCAAATAAGGGTATGAAACATACAAAAGGCAGATGTTCACATCATGGTGATTGTACATATCAAGTTTCGTACAATTTGAACAATTAGTATTTGAGTTATTAGTGGAACAAAAACTGTGAATGGCAAAGTCGAAAAACGGAGAAAATTTGCATAAATTATGCAAATGAGGGTATGAAACATACAAAAGGCAGATGTACACATCATGGTGATTGTACATATAAAGTTTCGTACAATTTGAGCAACTGGTTTCAGAATTATGAGTGGAACAAAAACCGGACGGACGAACGGATGGACGAACGCACGGACGTGCTGACCGCTATATACCCCCGACTACTTCGTAGCGGGGGTATAAAAAAGCTTCAAAATAGCAAAAGGACATCAGTGTTTAGTCTTTTGTATGAACAGACCAAAGCAGTATTATGAAAGCAGATACACTTGTAAGAGTGCTTTAGAAGTGAAAATGTTTTTAATAGAAAATTGGCATATAATATGCAAATAAGGGTGTGAAACATACAAAGGCAGATGTACACATGGTGATTGTACATATCAAGTTTCGTAGAATTTGAACAACTAATGTCAGAGTTATGAGCGTAACAAAAGCTGGAGGGACAGACGCATGGATACGCTGTATAAAAAGACGGGTCATGTTTTATCCAACTTATAAACCAATAGAAACATTGGATAAATTAGTGTTTAATAAAAGATAAACTGGGGGAACACAAATATTTAGCTTTGTGTAGGTATTTCATCAATGTCGTTTTGTACACATCACCCCTGGGAAATAATGAATATTGACATTAGAAATATTGGAACAAGATGGAGTCTTAAAAGTCAAGCACCTCTAGCAAGAAATCAGATAAGTACTCCGACACTACAGTCATGTATTTCCAAGATTATTCTACAAATGAAAACTAAAACAATTATCACTTTTTGATATTTTATATTTTACATATATGCACAAACATGCATACAGACTGAGTTTGAGAAAAATGATATTAATTATCTCTGATTTCAATAATCAAATCTACATTTAGATTTTTACAGTGGAACAATTTGTCAGCCCTTTAAGAATCTTACAGTGCAACTAATTTGACTTGACTTTACACCCATTCACTAAACAGTTATTTTCCTTAAACATATACTATCAAAAGTATCCTATTCAGATACAGACACAAAGTCTTTTAAAAGCCAAAAGATTTTTGCTATTTTACAGCATTGCAAAGCCTATGCAATACAACTTCCTTCCGCAAGGCATATATCTCTGGCCAGTTTCGACTACTGGCTGATTTAAGCCTTGAATTATTTCCTTAATGTTATTATACCAGAAAATCAGAGCACTCTATGCTTTTCAGGTGCAGTGATCCACTTTCTTAGCATGGAATTCCGAAAAGCGAGGGAAATACTGCAAGACTTAAATCAGCTAGTAATGAAGACTGGCAAGAGTTATGCCTTGAGTAGGGAAGTTGATGGAATAGAACATTCTTATCAAAGTTACATCTTCAGTCTGATTAAAACCGACGGTATTCCGCGGTAAAAATGTGCAAAATAGTGCATCTACCGGGATACGAACTCATATCGTTCGGAGATTTCCACGCCAAACCGTCTGGAAACAGTCCGTAGACTAGCGTGTTCGAGCGCAATTCAGGTAGCCAATCAAAAGATGTCCAACAAATGCTTTCGGTGCGAGAAGATAGGGGCAGGTAACTCCAAACAGCTATCCTCTGGTCTGTTCCGAATGCTTTCAAAACAGTGACCGTTTAAAAACTACGTTGTGATTGGTCAGCTATTTGACTGGGCTTTGGCTGTGCTAAACTGGTTCGGAACATGCGCCTATACGGGGTGTTCTCAGACCTTGTGGCGAGGAATCTACAGAACCTGTTCGTATCCCGGTAGATATATTATTTTGCAAATTTTATTCCTCGGAACAAGGTCGATTTTAATCAGACTGGTTACATCTTGATACTCAAAGTTGCACACTTGCACACACAGCACTTATGGCTTAGACATTTTCTTTTCAATGGCAGCTCTGTAAAAGTCAAATATATTTTTCGCCGCAGTTTGAGCAGCAAGGCGACATTTATGGAACATATCGGTTGAGAGAGATCCTTTACTAACAATCGTCACCACATTCATGTTTTGGTTTTCTATGACCACCGTCAAACCAGCAACACTGTTCTCTTGCTGTTTTACATCCGGGTCAATAATGATGTCGCCTTCCGTATCCACGGTGACACAAACCCCGGCGACTTGGTATCGGAGGTTGACACATGCGTCCAACAACGCAAGACACGCTGCATTTACACAACATGCCAACATGGACCCAGAGTTCTGAACTTCCTGTACTGTCAATGATACACACGATCGTGGATGGAGCGTTCCCAAAATGGCCGTCTCCACTGTATTCCTAATGTAACGTTCGTGAAGTTTCTCAGCGCATCCTGGTAAACCTGATCGTGGTTTGTAAATAACTTCAACAGTTGTTCTGTCAACTATTTCACGAGCTATTTTAACTTCCCCAGGTCCATAAACAGCTGCGATGACACCAGTGTCACCTTGGTTGAAGGTCACGGTGCCATCAGGTCTTGACAGCACGCCAAGGTCACTTGTCATTGGTCGAAGTTCAGCCATTGTTCTGTAACATGCAAATAAGGCTTTAGACAATTTAGGCAAAAACATACCTTCAATATCCTTAAGCAGTTGAACATTTAAAGGCACTGTAGAACATTTTTGGCATATTATCTTTTCACAAAATTGCCATTTATTATTAAAGTACATACAATATATTGTTACGTTAACACATCTCATTACAAAACCCAACACGCCATATCCATGGAAAACGGTTATCTGTATTGGTGAGGTGAGTTGGGGTTTAACGCCGCTTTTCAAGAGTATTTCGCTTATATCACGGCTGCTAGTATTATTGCAGGGAGAAAGCCTGCAACGCCATGTGGTTATGCATTGCTGTGAAACATGCGAGCATCGGTTGGAACTAGCGAACCATGGGTGGTACTGCACTGAAATTCAGTGTTGCATTGCACCCAAACCTAACTGCGTGTAGAACAGTTCTCTACTGCAGACAAAGTTGCCGTGCCCCTGGCGGGATAAGAACCCCGGACCTCTTGATCCGAAGCCGAACGCGCTAACCACTGTGCTATCCCGCCCCATCTGTCTTGGTACAAAATGGTGCAACATATTAAGTGACAATTTGTGGAACTTTTCAGCGTAAGAGGTAGATTTGTAGGTAAGAGCACTTTATTTCACTTAAAATACCAACTTATTATGTTGACAACTTTATCATTAAAAGTGAACCAACCAATTTCTTGTTGAAGTTTTCAATCAATTTTTAACAGATACGTTTATAGATGGATATTATTACTCTCCCTGATTGAGTTGTTGTTTGCCATATTTATAACTATCACATTTTGTTATATCCTTACATTCCACATGATGCACATGGAGTGAGTATTACATATAAATTTTGTATTTTCACAGAAGTTGTTATCCAGAGAATATCCTGTTGTTTAGGTATGCCACTTTTAAATTCCTTTCAAAGACTTGAACAGATATGTAGGTGAACTGAAAGATAATTATTAACTGAATTTAATTTTCCATATTCCATCCTCAAAATTTTGACTTTACCACAAAATTTCAGCTTTGGGTACAGCTTTTCTGGTGAAGGCCTAATAAGCTAGAAATGTAAAACAAATATCATTTGGCTAATCATATCGAAATTTTTTTTAAAGTAATTCAACAAATTTTTTAACTTTGTTTGGCTCAAAAATTTTAAATTTGATTTATCTGCAGTCAAGCATGTCAAAAAGTTACCTTATAATTCAAAATTTTAAATTCCACCATAAATAAATCACATATATATATAACTGTTTAGACATTTAGTTTTACTTCAAAGAACAATTTACTGGACACTATTGACACCTCATAGTATAGCTGGAAGACATTTCAATTGTTAATTAAAAAGATCTGTTAAACAAACATCATTAATTAAGGGTATGTTCAATTGAATTGTAGGCTTAGGTAATTATCTAGGCTTATCCAATTTAACATCCAAGATATTGACACTAATTATCAGCTGGCAGGTATTGACACTTAACGATTTAATTAGTTACTTGGGTCTTATCTGCAACATAATGTTTTCTTTGCAAGTTTCCAAAATATATTTACTGTGAAAGATTTAGGAGCAAATATTTACTGAATGAATAATATTTGTCAGTTTACTAGATTTTAACAAACCTTGAAAGACTTGAAAAGCAATATAAACAGGATATTGACAAGGAATAGGAATAATGTCATTAAAACGATTGTGAAAAAGGTGATTTGATAAGGTTTAAATCTTATACTGCACTGTTAATTTTACAACATTGATTGTTTTGTTTTTTATATTCATATTTACTGGCATGACAGGTTTCATTTATTTACAATGGCATTTTATAAAGATATATACATAACATGCTGACAACAAACAGATTAAAACAGATATGGTTATTTATTGAAATTGTGTTTAGAGCCCGAAATGGTTTAGATTCTCTCACTATCAGTCTGTCTATTCAAAGCATTTGTAACAACTAAGTTTTTAAGGACTGTAAAACTTAATCTTGTAATAAATGAAGAAATGAAATCAACCATGTGTTGAAAGAACGACTACCTCTAGGTCAAAGAAGTAATTATGTCGGCCCCATTATGTATTTTTTCCCCCTCAAAATCTTATTCCTGAAGCAAGTTGTCTTGCCCGTCTTCCATGATTCAACACGTGCGAATCCTTTACAATTGAAAACGTGATGGTCGGAGTTTCAGAAATAGAAACAAGCGATTTGTGACCAAAATTAATAGTCTGTCGATTAATGGAATTAATTTGTTTTCGTGATAGTTATAGTCACGCATGATTAATCAGCCATGGTGTTTTTTGCTCAATATTTAGGAAATGTATTTCGCACTATTTTTCTTGTCGCGAACCAACAAGTGAGTGAAGGGGCTAAGTTGGTCACGTGTTCTGACGATGGGTTGGGTAAAAAATCCTTCGGAGAAGATGTGGAAAAGGGATAGTTACATAACACTATGAAAAAGATTTAGAAAATTTTACGTATATCAAAATATTTGCATCATTACACGTCTATAAATAAATATTAAAAGATTATTTTCAAGGATTTAAAATTAACAATGTATACTAACATAATTTTATAAATTAAAGCTACTTTTTGGATTTGTAATACATTCATGTACAATACATTATCGAAAACATTAGACGGAAGATTTCAACAAAATTTGAAAGTTCATCACCCACAGTATATCTGACAGATTTAATTTGTCAAGCAACTGTTAATCCAATGACTACTATATATCATGCGTTTATGATTAAAAAATTAATTAAAATATACATTGCATTTACTAAAATGTAACTAAAATAAACAAGAAAACAATATATCCAAATAGAATTATATTGATAAAAATTTTCAACGATATATATATTCAACCATCACCTGCCTGCTGAATGATGAACCTTTGATTAGAAATGTTTTTTTGCTATTTCTTTCGATTAATATCTTTTTTTAATATGACGGAAGCAAAACTGCATTTTTCTTTCAACACAATTATTTGTGTTGACACAAAATGATATTTTATGAAACATATTGAAGAAATGGGTAATAAATTGATATAGTGTAATTCTTCATTGTCCGTAAAGGATGAATGAGGACTTTTGGTGTAACTCAAGGGGAAAGTTTTCATGCGGT
Organism: Gibbula magus; assembly: GCA_936450465.1. Lineage (NCBI taxonomy): Eukaryota > Metazoa > Mollusca > Gastropoda > Trochida > Trochidae > Gibbula > Gibbula magus. The sequence goes on from OW388290.1 coordinate 84,577,170, forward strand.
GAGCACGTGTTTATATAGAGCCGAACAATCGATTGACTGTCATTGTCATACTTGCATTTTAGCTTTGAAATTTAAAGTGCTTGTTATTTAATAGACAAGTAGTCTAATTAATTAATGCCATCACCACCGAAGCGTGAACAATGAATTTTTCTAACTAATTGCAGCCAACTCGCGCAGGAATACTTTAATGACGTCACAGTTAATCGGCTCGCTCAGTCGCCATATCCTGCGGACAAGTGCTTTTAAGAAGACAGTTCAGACAACCGCAGGAAACACATTTTGCACAGACATGTCTTACAGAGATCGTGCGTTTGATTCTTCAGGTCGTTCTGACCGAAAAGGGTAAGTTTTATCAATTATTTGTTTATATTGTTCCTCTATTTGGATTAGAATCGTGTGTTGGTCAAATGGCTTCCTTTTAGGTGACAAACACTTTTTGCTTTGTCAGCTTACACTTTTTCACAAACATCAAAATCTACATGTAGGTAACCTAAGATGTTTAAATACTTTGAATGATTAAAGGAATATTTAAACTTGAACGGTTTTGGACGAAGGTTTGGTCCGATTGAAGGATTACCTCGTGGGTCACTTGGTACAGTCTAGTCAGAAATTCAAAATGGCTTCCTGCCTCGTGTTTGTATTCTTGATCGGATCTGAACAGAAGGATAGTTACTAAATTCTTTTCGAATTTCTTTGTTTTTTGGAAGTTGTAAATTTCGAGAAGTTATTTACAATTTTCAAGAAATTTTCGAACAAAGCTTCGAGTGAGTGACCTGTGGTCAAATGAAAAACTTGCACATTGGCTTTCACTATTAAAAAAATGGGAAACTTATATGAAAATAGTTTGTAATTGAGGATAAATAATCAATGGCTTCCTTTACTAAATACATTTGCCAAGGGATAAAGATAGGATTGAGAAATTAAGTTATGAATTTGAATGGGGTGTTCAGGTAATGAAATACTCAATATTCTGATAGATATTTGGTGAAAATTAAATGTAGTGATTTAATAAATGTCTTGTATTCATTCAGTTTTGGAGGCAGATCGGGTGACCGAGGTGGGTCCAGATTCAGCGGCGGTCGTGATGGCGGTAGAGGTGGATATGGCGATAGATATGGCGGAGGCAGCATGGGCAGGGGTGGCGGAAGACCATCTCTAAAAGGAATACAGCCCGGAGAGAGGCTACGAAAACCAAGATGGGACATGGATAGACTTCCGAAATTTGAAAAGAACTTTTACAGAGAACATCCTAATGTTGTAAACAGACCAGCAGTAAGTATTGTCACGTTTTTTATACTTCCAAAGTGAATTTACAAAAATTTAATATGACTTCAGTTCTGATCCAATATAAACAAGTCACTTTGATGGAGTGGAAAGTGTTTTTGATAATTTAGTTTCTGTTTATACATATGAGTCTTACGAAATTTGTCTTATTTCAGGAAGAAATTGCTGCATTCTACAATGAATTTCAAATCACAGTACGAGGTCGGGAATTGCCGAAACCAATCATGATGTTTGAAGAAGCTGCTCTCCCAGGTAATTTGATAAAAAAAAAAAAAGAAACTGAATAATTGTCAGAACAGAAAATAAGTGGCTAGTGAAAACCTATCATGATCCACTGAAATATCCTGTACGAAAGAAAAGTGAAATCGACATGTCACATTTATAACCAGATGGCATCTCCTATTCATAGCTTGTTTTTAGTGCCAAATCATTAGTTATCCATGCATGTTTTTCAGATTACGTCATGCATCAAATCAGAAGAAACAACTGGCAGAAACCAACACCAATTCAGGCTATGGGCTGGCCTATTGCCCTCTCTGGTAGAGACTGTGTTGGCATTGCACAGACTGGTTCAGGAAAAACACTTGGGGTGAGTTAATATGAAAAATTTGTCCTTGAAATAAAAGGATTTATTTTGTTCTCTCCACAACTGGGCAGATATATGCAACAGATGCAACACACATATCTGAGGGTTCCTCACTTTCAAAAGTACGGGTTAAATAAGTCTTGAGGTATCTGACTTGCCAAATTTGTTCTTTGAAAAAATCAATAAAAGTTAATGACTTTCTTAACTTGAAATAATTGGCTCATAACATTGCCATGACTTTTGCGCAAAGCTTGATGACTATGTACAAAAAAACAGCTGTAGGTCCGCGACTCACTGAAACAAACAATATTTCAGCCCCTGAAGTACAAGTATGTTGAAAGTTCTGATAGTATTAAGCTAGTGAAATATTTAATCAAATGTATCTTTTCTTTCAGTTCATGATGCCTGCAATTATCCATTTGACAAATCAACCTTATTTGGAGCCTGGTGATGGTCCAATTGTAAGTATTTATATCTGTTTACAAAACTGTTAAATTATTTGTAACATTGTCAAGAATACTCTTGATATGAAAATAAGCTTTGAAGTATAGGGACTTTGATATTCCCTATTTATTCTATTAGTAGAATATTTGAGTTACTCCATGAAAATAATATTACTGATTTTATTCCACAGTGTTTAGTACTGGTTCCCACAAGAGAACTGGCACAGCAGGTTCAAGAAGTAGCTAACGAGTTTGGCCATGCATCCAAGGTCCGCAATGTGTGTGTATACGGAGGTGCACCAAAGGGACCACAGATCAGAGATTTGGAGAGAGGTAAGATGTCATCGATTTACATAGGGCCTACCATGTGGTTTTCATCTAAATAAAAAAAATTAATTATACATAAGTTTTGAAAGATATTGAAGTAAAAAGGAATTTTTTTATACATTGACTTTTAATAGATCGGTCAATAACATTTTGGTGATATTTTCTAATCAAATGTTTTGTGGCTCCACAGGTGCTGAGATCTGTATTGCCACACCGGGACGACTCATTGACTTCCTGGAAGCAGGAAAGACCAACCTCAGACGGACCACCTACCTTGTTCTTGATGAAGCTGACAGAATGTTGGACATGGGTTTTGAACCACAGATCAGAAAAATTGTCGAACAAGTTCGAGTAAGTTTTGTACTTATCTTCACTAAACTTGGTTAAGACATTTCTTTTGCCAAAGTTAAAAGGTGACCTCTTTTCCTTGAATTAGTTTTGTATAACCATAAATATGGTTTAATAACAACTTTGAAGCACAATTATACAATTTTACCAAAATTAAACTTTGTTTTATTTCTTTAGCCTGACAGACAGACCTTGATGTGGAGTGCTACATGGCCGAAGGAAGTGCGGAAATTGGCAGAAGATTTCTTGAAGGACTACTGTCAAGTGAATATAGGAGCCCTCCAACTTAGTGCTAACCACAACATTCTTCAGATCATAGACGTATGCCAAGAATACGAAAAAGAGAACAAGTGAGTAGTCAAATCCATTGTTTCAGCAAGTTTTATTGACAAGATTCATTTTGATTCAAAATCCTCTAACTTTTCTCAGTAACAATGTAATTTTCTGTTAGTTGTCTTTTGCTCTTCTATGAGAATAAAGAATTGAATCGCTCATCTTGAGCACCAACATTCTCCTGCTACATTTTCAGTGCTATGTTTAATCCTTGTCCTGCTAAATATGAACAATTTTTGCAGACTGGTCAAACTTCTTGAAGGAATCATGCAGGAACGTGAGAACAAGACGTTGATATTTATGGAGACCAAGCGCAAATGTGATGACTTGTCCAGACGAATGAAAAGAGATGGGTAAGTAAAGGGAAATCAGCCCATTAACAAGTTCTAACTCTGCAGTTTAAGATCATCATTCATACTTTTAAAGTCTTTTTGTGTAACTTTGATTTCATCAATCTCTGTTACATGGCTTTGTTTGATTCTGTTTATATGGATTTGTTTTACGTATATTGTAGGTGGCCTGTGATGGCAATCCATGGAGATAAATCTCAACAGGAAAGAGATTGGGTTCTGAATGGTAAGAAAATTTAATCTTCTGTTTATGTGTCGTGTAAGATGTCCTATTGAATGTTAAATCAAATGTCAACAGCTAAAATGCTACTGCCTAATATTGATACAAGAAGCCACAAAGAAAGAATTATAAAATCAAATCATATAATTTCCAGGCATAAACACAATCATTCAATTTGTTTCAGAATTCAGATCTGGTAAAACACCTATTTTGGTGGCCACAGATGTCGCATCAAGAGGCTTAGGTATGTCTTTTATAAAAACCATCCAAATTATCAATTTTATTCGTGTATTGACTCGTAGCTTCACATTGCTTTCTTTTTTCACTTCAACTAAATTCATCAATAATTTCATCTGCTCTGTAATTAAATGATAGTTTCTTCTGCCTTCTGCCTTAATTTTCATGAAACTGTCTCTAATAATGAACTAGTTTATGTTGAAGAGCAGGTTATGGCCACTGCCGGCATGACTAACACTGAGGAGCAGAGAGGGAGAGAAGGGAAAAAAATCTGGCCTGTAGTTGTAGTAATGTCCAGTTTTGATTGTGTGGTGGCAAGGCACAACCTGTGTTCCCAGTCAACACAAAGGTGGTAATGATGGATGTGGAGGATTTTCTAAAATTTTCTTCCAAATTTATCTCGTCGCAGCTCTAGGCTGCTAACCGTAAAGACTAGGGTCTTTTATCGAACTCAGCTGGCATCCATCTCAAACCACAATGTGCTCCGTGCCACCTGGAAATCGGCCACATACATATGTCTGCTAGCATCTCTTCTCCCTCACTGATTGCAATCATGGAGTCATGTCGGAACCTGCTCGGTGGTAATCGTCAAATCGCATCACATGGGAACTTTGCTATGGAACCACGGCACAGACTGCTTAAACACGTACAGATGGCTCCAATCCTCAAAACATTTTGATAAACAATACATCAGGTTAACTACTTGGTTGGAATGTTATAGACAGCATAACCCCGGAAATGTAAAGCATCATGAGGATATGATGGCTTGTTTTGTTTGGAGATGCAGTAGCTATTGAACTGTCTGGACAGATGACAATCTGTACAGGGGGGGCTCTGCTTGGTGTCGCGTGTTGGCGCGGACACTTGGGGATATAGTGAGGGTTGAGGAGCCGGCGTGGTGTGGAATCGTGGCTGTGTGTATTCTGTGGTGCCGCAAAGTACCAAGTCTAGAAGATGCATGCTCCCTGGACTATCAATGAATGAGTCTCTAGCGCAGTTGACATGTTAAACATGGTGTTGGGGCACCCTTGGGTTCCAGTATTTTATCCAGCTGCTTGAGGAGGTAAGGTAGGTGACTTACAAGGTGAGTTATCATTAACTTAACCCAGGGTTAGTTTGTAAGCCCCAATTGCCACCAGCTGCAAACCATTCTAGTGTCGGATCAGGGGAGTGTGCATTGAGTATAGAGGTGTGATGTTGAGGTGTTGTTGAGTTGACAGGAGCAGGTGAAGAAACAGTTCTGGGCAATGCTTACCCCCCAAGCATCATTCGTCTCTGTTAACTGTATCTCTCAGTGTGGTAGTGCTATTTAACAGAAAGTAATGATCATCCTTTTTAATTGTAGCATGTTGCCATATCAATACATACCTCAATCTGTAGGTTGTGCATTATCGGATTACAGAATGTAATGAGTGAATTCAATTCTCAATGGTGCTTGGGGTCCTATCGCATTTTTCCACCCAGTCATTAATAGTTCCTTACATTACAGAGTGCAGTTACTTTACTTTTCCCTTGAGCCCCATCTAATCTTGTGTTCAACTTTCTCTCTCTCCCTGTTGTGGCTGTGTTGACAAACACGCTGTGACACAAACAGATGTGGAAGACATTAAATTTGTGATAAACTTTGACTACCCTGCCTGCTCTGAGGACTATGTCCACCGCATTGGCCGGACAGGCCGAAGCAACAACACTGGCACTGCCTACACATTCTTCACTCCTAACAATAGCAAGCAGGTCAACGACCTTGTCTCTGTGCTTCGAGAGGCCAACCAGAATATCAGCCCCAAACTACTTCAGTTGGCAGATTCGCACAGAGGAGGCATGGGCAAAGGTCAGTACAGAAACAGATTTAATAGACCACGGAACAGCAACTATTACTAGAGGTATGAGGTTCTTTGGTTATTTTTTAAAGCAGTGTTGCACCCTCAACAAAGCGGAGGAAGAAGTCCTGATTTATTTCTACTCTTTATAAACTTACTTTCACGATTCATCCTTTCTTGTCAAGACTTTCAGTTTTTTTGTGGGGGAAACACTGCTTGGTGGAGGTCGTTATTTCAGTCACAAATTAAAGATGAAAAGTTTGCACCCTGCATGCTGTTCACTGTTGACCTCAAATAAATTTCATTTTCATAAATGGTTAAATCTATTAAATTTTGCATCTATTTTATAATAACTTGTAATTTTAAAGTTCACTTCACTTCACTATATAACAACTACTTCTGTGTTTGCCTTGTTTAGCAATCACTAGAATCCTGCAAATTTCTTGTTTCAGGTCGCAGCAGGTGGAAGGGTAGAGATGATAGTAGAAGCGGGGGTCGCGGAGGGTATGGTCGGGACAGCTACAGTAGCAGAGATAGTGGGAGGGGTGGAGGTGATAGAGGTCGGGGTGGGTCCAGCTATGGGGGGTCAGGAGGCTATGGAAGTATGGGTGGTAGCAGTAGCAGCAGCCAGGGTGGGTATGGCCAGGGATCATCGGGTGGATCTAGAGGTGGGTATGCAGGGGCATCCGGCAGAGGTAGCTTCAGCCAGAGGAATGATAGGTTTTCTAGTCAGCAGCCACCACAGGGACCAAGCGGGGCAGCAAAGCCACCAACTTCAACATATGGACAGATGCCATCTCGTGGCGTAATGCCACCAAAACCTCAGTCTGTCGTGCAGCAGCCCTATGGAGCACGGCCACCTATGAATGGTTACAACGCATCAAGTGCCCCACCCCCTAAGCCCCCACAATCAGCAGCCCCCCCACCCCCAGCAGCACCACAGCAGCCACAACAGGGAGCTCCTAAGATGCAGGATCTGCAGAACATGGCTTTCATGTACAGCCAGTGGATGAACCAGTCAGGTGCCCAACCTCCCCCTCCCCCTAGCGGCCCGGCCGCTCCCCCTCCACCACCCCCTCCTAGCTACTAGTGTTCATGGACAGGCAGACCCTCTCACTGTTGATACTCTTTAACTTATGGTCATTGAAGTTAATATCAGTGCTCTGGTGGCAATGATTCATTATACTGTAAAGTAATACATTGTTTTAGTTCATTCATTTTAAAAACTATTTTTTCTTTTTTTTGTCATTTTAACTCATTTGTCATTAATGTTATGTATGTCCAACATTTGTTGAAATATTGTCTTCACACTGAAAAGAAATAAAATTGTAAATTGTGAATATTTGTTTGATCATTTAAGTTTAAACTGAACCGGTTTCATGAGTTTGGTGAATCTGGTTGAAATGGTACACTTGACCTTTCATTTATACTGAGGTACAGAACCAAGATTGCAACTTGTCACACACAACATTCTTCGAAAACAAAAGTGAATACACCCTTTGCAGTGAAAGAAAATTACAGTGGTTTAAATGATTTATTTACGGACCAATTCCTAGTTTGATGCACAAACAACTCCAATCTACATTTTGCAACTAACTCCACATCCCTTATTTTAACTCTTAAACAGCTCAAGGACCCATATTTTCGAAGCTCTCTTGGCGCTAAGATAGTCGCAAGTAATTGTTAATGTATGGCACTTACGACTATCTAAGCGCTAAGATGGCTTCGAAAATATGGGCCCAGGAGTAAACCCTTTCCAGTAATATCTGTTAAAGCTGTAAATACCTTATTGCGCAATGTTGAACTGAAGTTGCCCACGTCTCTAGCAGTGACTTCATGGACGGGCACAAAGATGCATGTTTACAAAACTTGGTGATCAAATACCATTTCGAGCTTGCAGAAAGATTCTTGATTCAATCAATTTTCCACCTAGTCAAAACAAAATTTAAATGTTCACTCTTTGTTTGCTCTACTTGAACGAACCGTATATGCATAGGATAAAATGCCAAAGGGTGTTTTAAAACCTGCAACCCGAGGTATAAACACGAGCGGCATTAGCCCAGGGGTAAGGGTTTTAATTCTCAAAACTCCCTTTGGCATGTTTTTATCAAGCTTACAGACCGACCCATGGTTACATTTTTATGTTTCATCAATTCTGTAAAATATCCCCCTTTGAAAGGCCGTAGGTGTAAGGAATAACTTGTGAAGCAACCAGAACAGTGGTAACATCGCTAGGCTTGGTGTGTAGGAGTATGGAGGTTACAGGTTCGAGACCGGCTATTGGAAAAACATTTGTAGATGAGACATAACAAGCACTAACTTTCATCTTAAACTTAACATCTCTGTATTTGTTATAGATGTTTGAAGAGGGGCGTTAAGATTATTGCCCGGGGAAGAGGTTAATTGGTACAATCCCCGGGATAATACATCCACAGGTGTGACGTCACTGAGGTTTGTAAGAATTGTCAATGAAGTGATAGAAGCTCTGAGCTGTGCAAAAATAACTTTTCATTCAGTTTAGAAAGTGGACCCAATTGTGAGAAGTTAAATTTCTTGAACATATAGTGAAGCAAGTCTGTAGGTGGACATACATTGCCTCCATGGGCAAGTATAAATTATCGAAGGTTGAGTATTGCATCAAATTTCGTATTGCGATATATACCTGTATTGAAATACATTCAGTGAACTCTACATTCAGTAAAATGCCTTTCAAATCTTTCGAAAAATAGACCATTAGTCAAAATTATCAGTTAATTTTGATGGCATTTATTCAGAAAACATTAGTAATTCAGTTCAACGCATTATTCCACCGAAAGAAGTGAAAAAGTTATTTTCACTGAAAATTTGTTGGTGCGATATGAAAAATCTTATTGCAATATATTGGTAATGCGATATTGTCCGTGGTGGCACGTGGTCCTGTGCATAGCTCAGTTGACCGCTATCAGTGAAGTTCAGCAACAATGGGTAGGTTGCTGGAGAAACAGAGTTTGAAGGGTCATTCCCTGCCCCACACCGAGACATGAGTTGAGAGACTTGTGGTGTCGCCCTGGGTAAGTGACTTATTTCGAAGTGTGCCTCTGTCCACCCAGCAGTAAAATGGGTACCTGGTATGATACGATGGTAGTCTGAATTTGAACCCTGACAGGCAACCGGTTGTAATCTCCTTCGGGAGTGTTCTGTACTCGTGGACCAGGGGTAATATGTCGGTCGCGCCATGAGCAGGTATTAGTACCTGAAAGTAGCGCGTTATAAATATCCACATTATTATTATCATTATTGCTCAGCCTTAATTATCAGTTTCATTGTCCAAACACTTCTCAGAGCCACATGTGCAATCTCATTCTCTTCCCACTGTTTACTCCCTTCAGATTTCAAATTCTAATCTCTTATTCGCTGGCAAAAAGAGTCCTGATTGGTTGCATTTGAATGTAGCTGTGCAATCCACAACGGCGTTGTCATAATGATAAAATAAAGTAAGATAACAAATTTCTCGTCCTTGAAATGCTTTTTGGTTTTTGGTGAAACAATAGATCATAAACATGCTGATAAATAACTAAGACAAATACCAAAAATATTTCACTGTATGCTAATTGGCAAGAGTTAAAAGCAAGGATATAGAAAGGATATAGAAAGAGGTTCCCCTTTCCCTATTATGGAATTTTGTTGGAGCCAAGAAATTCAGCCCTTCTAGAACAGAGGTTAGGATCGGACATCTGAAGGGAGTAACTTCTGTGGGAAGAGATTGGTGCAATCTAACCTATAATGATACGGGTCATTCTCAAAACTTGGACAAATATCCGTCAGTAGAATTTTTCTTGGAAAATGTATCTTAAATATTTCTTCAAAATACATATTATCAAAGAAGAAAGTTTATTATGTAAGCATATTTTCCAGCGATCTGATTGGTCGAGAGGCCATCACGTGACCGTCGAAAGAAAAGTATATTGACTCCAGCCTGAGTCCGACCAAAAGTCGTATTGACTTGAGTGACGTAAAAAGGATTGTTGCATGACGTCATGCTATTGTAACCATGACGTCATCTGACCGTAGTTCCAGCTGTTCAAACCGAATTGCATTTTTGACTGTATTTCATTGTTTTCTTTTTGTTCCTTTGTCAAATACATAATAAAACAAGTGTTTGCCACTAACATGGCAATGCCCCCCGCCAGTGACATTGAGTTAGTAAGACACATCATTGGAGCTACTTTATATATTGCATTACTGGTAAAAAGTGCCATGATCAGCAAATTTTAAGTCTTTGGGTGCTTGGGTTCATAAGATATCGCGTAAACAAGAGTTCAAAAAGTGGTCAAAGTGTCGTGGTGACCTTGAAAATAAGGTCAAGGTCACCAAATTGACTGGTGTCTGCGTCATCCTCAAATGTAGACTGACACCAAATTTGAAAACATTTGGCCCAACAGGTCATGATATATCGCGTAAGCAAGAGTTTGAAAAGTGGTCAAAGTGTCACGGTGGCCTTGAAAAAAGGTCAAGGTCACCAAAATGGACTGGTGTCTGAGTCTTCGCCCAATGTAGGCTGACACCTATTTTGAAAACTTTGGGTCCAACCGGTCATAATAAATGGTGAAAACAAGAGTTCGAAAAGTGGTCAAAGTGTTGTAGTGACTTTGAAAATAAGGTCAAGGTCATCAAAATCCCCTGGTGTCTGCGTCATCTTCCAGTGTAGACTGACACCAAGTTTGAAGACTTTGAGTCCAACCGGTTTATATTGCGTTAACAAGAGTTAGACAAAGAGTCATCAGAAGATGGCATATCCCACCGGTTCCACAAAATTTGTAAAACACATCTTTTACAGATACTTGTGTATCTACTACCGTACTTCAGTTAGTGGGTATTACAGAGTTTCAGGAATGTTAAGGGTTTTAGACTTCTGCTCCAGAAGCAGTCAAAATCGACAACAACCAACATCCCTCTCATGTTTCTATGGAAACAGAAAAAAATTAATTTTTCAGAAAAAATCTGATAATATCAAAATGCACCACTTCAGTCAATGGGTAATACACATGCAAAGTTTCAGGAAGATATGATGAACGGTTTTGGAGCTGTGCTCCGGAAACGAACCTGTCTCTGAACAAAGTCCAAATTCAATAAGTTTCTATGGAAACGAAAAAGAAAGAAATAAAATTCAGAAATCTGAAAATATCAAAAGGCACCACTTCAGTTAGTGGGTAATACACATGCAAAGTTTCAGGAAGATATGATGAACGGTTTTGGAGCTGTGCTCCGGAAACGAACCTGTCTCTGAACAAAGTCCAACTTCAACATGTTTCTATGGAACCGAAAAAAAAAAAAAAATTCAGAAATCTGAAAATATCAAAAGGCACCACTTCAGTTAGTGGGTAATACACATGCAAAGTTTCAGGAAGATATGATGAACGGTTTTGGAGCTGTGCTCCGGAAACGAACCTGTCTCTGAACAAAGTCCAAATTCAATAAGTTTCTATGGAAACGAAAAAGAAAGAAATAAAATTCAGAAATCTGAAAATATCAAAAGGCACCACTTCAGTTAGTGGGTAATACACATGCAAAGTTTCAGGAAGATATGATGAACGGTTTTGGAGCTGTGCTCCGGAAACGAACCTGTCTCTGAACAAAGTCCAACTTCAACATGTTTCTATGGAACCGAAAAAAAAAAAAAAATTCAGAAATCTGAAAATATCAAAAGGCACCACTTCAGTTAGTGGGTAATACACATGCAAAGTTTCAGGAAGATATGATGAACGGTTTTGGAGCTGTGCTCCGGAAACGAACCTGTCTCTGAACAAAGTCCAACTTCAACATGTTTCTATGGCAACGAAAAAAAAAAAAAAAATTTCAGAAATAAGAAGATATCAAAAGGCACCACTTCAGTTGGTGGGTAATACACATGCAAAGTTTCAGAAAGATATCATGAATGGTTTTCGAGTTCTGCTCCGGAAACGAAATGTTTCGGACAGACGGACGGACGGACAGACGGACGGGGCGATGACTATATCCGACAGTATTACATACGGTGGGATAAAAAGTGGTCAAAGTGGTCACAGTGAACTTGACATATGATCAAGGTCACCAAAATCAACTGGTGTCTGTGTCTTTCCCCAATGTAGGCTGACAACTAATTTCAAGACTTTGGATGCAATGTTTCATGAGATATCGCGTTAACAAGAGTTCAAAGAGTGGTCAAAGTGTTGTGGTGACCTTGAAAATAAGCCAAGGTCACCAAAATTGACTGGTGTCTGTGTCTTCCCACAATGTAGGCAGACACCAAATTTGAAGACTTTGGATGCAACGCTTCATGAGATATCGTGTAAACAAGAGTTCAAAAAGTGGTCAAAGTGTCGTGGTGACCTTGAAAATAAGGCCAAGGTCACCAAAATTGACTGGTGTCTGCGTCTTCCCACAATGTAGGCAGACATCAAGTTTGAAGACTTTGGATGCAACGCTTCATGATATATCGCGTAAACAAGAAATGTGACGTACGGACGGACGCCGCTGAATTCATAGTCCCCCGTTCCGCGTTGCGGCGGGGGACAACAATTATGGACTGGTGATTTGGTCAATACCTGTTTTTATGAACCCGAGAAAACAATATTGACCGCAGACTTCGTCCTTGGTCGATATTGTTTTCTCGGGTCCATAAAAACAGGTATTGACCTCATCACCAGTCTATAATTGTATAATGTTGTTCATCATAAAGATGTATAATATTGTAAGTGTTAGTTATTTTGGGGGGAAATTGGGTGTTTTATCCTCATTTTTGAAGAAAAACCAATGTCAGGGGACAGCAACGTGACTTTTCGGAACCAAAAACTTTAAATTCCAAGACATTCATATATATTTTTTCAGCATTTAATATGGAAAACAAGTTTCACAAACACATTTGTAAAAAAATATTAAAATCTTTAAAATATAATGAAAACAATGAGTGTCCAAAATGTCACAGTCAGTGGTGTAACGGATTATAAAATTGTGATATAAATGATTTTCTTCCTTTGAAACAAATTATAAATACTAACTCACTCCCCCCCCCCCCCCCCCTTTGCTGATGGCTTCTTCTTCAAAGCAGTAGTTTCAGTGAGGCCAGCTTTGAATTACTGTAAACGTTTGATGCAATTTTGTGAGCCTACTATGAAGCATATATCTTTTTATCGAGTCAGTCGTGTAACACTGATTACTTCCTGATATGTATTTATTCAATAAATTGGCTGTTGCAAGTGAATTAATACTAATGAAACATCACCATTTATGTCACTTGTTTAGTGGTTAGGGAGCATTAATTGTTGTAAAAGTTAATAAAAGTGTGAAAGGGGCAGTGGTGTCACATGGAAAATGTTGATGTTTTTAGTATTTTCGTAAAAACTTTTAACATCTATGTGTTCAGAAGTTGCTATTGAACATTCAAGATTTTTTATTAACAATTAAAGACACTAAATATGGCTTAAACTTTGAGTTAGGTCAAGAAAAGTCAGTGTTGTAACAAAATTATGTCAGTTGTGGAACAGTATTTTTTTAATTTATCAATTTTATCGATGCTAATATGTTTCTGTTGTAAACTTTTACAATATGAGTGTTCATAACAATCTGTTGAAACATTCAAATCTATAAATTAGCAATTAAAGGCAATAATTTTGGGTATATCTTTGGAAAAAAATCAAGGAAAATCAGTGGTGTAACAAAATTATGTCAGTGGTGTAACAGTATTCTTTAAATTTGTACATTTTATTGATGCTAATATGTGTTTGTTGTAAACTTTTAAAATCTGAGTGTTCATAACTTTCTTTTGAAACATTCAAATCTATAAATTAGCAATTAAAGCCACTAAACTTTGGTATATCTTTGGAATAAAATCAAGGAAAATCAGTGGTGTAACCAAAAATATCAGTGGTGTAACAATAAAACATGTCATTGGTGTAACAACATTACTACAATATGTTCAATTTATTTATTCTAATATATATGAAAACTTTTTATATCTATGTTTTCAGAATTTGCCATTGGGCCTTTAAAATGTGTTAATTAGCAATTTAAGGCAATTAGTTTGGATTTATATTGAGAATCATCCTCGATAATCCAGCGCTTTTGTTCCGATAAATCTACACACAAGCGCTGGAAAACAGTAAGGGTATTTATCCCTAACCTGGTTACCTCCTCTTGGGTCCATGTTATCCAATCAGAAACGAAACGCAGACACTATCTGCGTAAACAACTCGACCAATCAAAACGCATCACTACCGTTGTTTATAGAAACAAACATGGCGGCGGCCGACTCACTCGATTGCGATAAAGTTTGTAACAAATTCAGCGTAGAAAACCTGACAGAAACTCAAAAGAAAGTTTTAAGAAGTCTGTACGAGAAGAAGGGTGTATTCATGTCCATCAAAACGGGTGGAGGTAAATGATTAAAATCCCTGTGCTACCAGGCGTTCCCAATCATCTGCGAAAGCTAAGATCCTGACACGAGAGTGCTTGTTATTTCACCCTTGATTTCAAGTGATCTCATTGGTTGTTAGAAAGCAAGCGTTTCGCTGAGTCATTGCGAAGGGAGGTAACTAGGTTAAGGATTAATACCCTTACTGTTTTTCAGCGCTTGTGTGTAGATTTATCGGAACAAAAGCGCTGGATTATCGAGGATGATTGAGAATAAGGTCAAGAAAAATCAGTGGTGTAACAAAAATATCAGTGGTGTAACATGCATCTTCGCTAAGATTTAATCATTTTAAGTAGAAGATTTTACAGTTAGACTGTCATATGCTGTGCTATTATATTCTAAGCTTTGAAATCAATGTATAAAACATGTACATTCTTAACCTATAAAAGAGCTTTGTGAAAAATATCATTTGTTAGCAATTCGTTCTTCTCACATCAAGATGGTTTTGCCAAATTTACAAATAAGTCTGTGAAAATAAGGAGACAAGTTCAATCATGTTTGAAAAAAGAAATAATTTGTGGATAATGACAAAAGGAGAAATTTCCTTATGTCACATCAAAATGTGAAAAAATAATTTTTTTGCCCGTTACACCACTGACAATTTTTTTCCAGTGAATACATGGAAAACTTAAGTTGAAAAATATTGTATTTCTTTCATGCGTGCAAATTATCAAGATTGCATTTCTTCATATGTTGACCTTTGAAAAAGATAAAAATAACATTCAGTTGGACACTTTGAATTTCTGTTTTTTTCCATTGTATGAATCTGGTCTTTTTTGGAGAATGATCCATACTGTGAGGGTTAAGAACATCAAGGAATTTCACGATACCCAGTATCGGTAAAAAAAATGGACACTTGTTATAGCAATAGAGGTTTGGGGGTAAAGGCCATTTAAGGGGTCAACACTGTTGGTGCTTATTTTGCTGATTAAACTGTCTTTGGTTTTATTGACATTTTCAAACCACTATACTGGTACTCACTGGATGTGTCTGTTTTTCAAAACACCTTTTCTGAAGCACTCATGAAATTTGTAACATGCTCGAATTGAATACGCCGGTTTCACCAACCTTACATTCACTTTGGTTTGGCGCACTTTGGAATAACAATATCTGAATATGCCTTTTGTTTATCAGGCCTAAAGGGCTTATAACATGGCATCCGTCCATCCGCAAACATTTTCGACTTCTCAACCATTGGCCCCAGAGAACTAAACAATTTTAAACACTCCTTGGTCAATTAGGATTCCAAATTGTAGATTTGTTGATTCTGTGGCCCCAAATAAGGCCATGACCTTCAAACCTATTTCATCGACTTCTCCTTTTGAAAGGTCCAAGTAAGTTGAAATGTGTACTGACCCTTGACCAATAGATATAATGAATTGTATATTTGGTGATCTTGCCCCAAATAAGGGTCAAAAACTAAAAACCTATTTATTTAATCATCTCTGGTATCAAGAGGAAGTCCTTCTGGAAAATTTACATTTGGTGTAGTTTTAAAGTCTGCCACAAAGCATGTTTGCCTCAAGCCTTGCACTGGGAGAGACGGCAGAGATTATGAAATGGATAACACCTGAATACTAGGGCGTTCTAGCAAAGAGAGACCTTTGCCCTAGGGTCTTCGCGAAGGCCTATCTTTGCTAGAACGCCTGAGGATGAGGGTGTTATCTATTTTATATACCAAAAAAACCCACCTAATGTGAGTGCATTGTCTAAATGTTTGAACTACAGTAAAGGTGATCCAAGTAACATAAATCTATGATATGATCACATGATAACCTAGGGCTACCACAAGAAAGATTTTTGCAAGACTTCTATGACATAGTGAACAAGTGCTTAAAGAGAAGACAAAAACAAGAAACTCATATTTATAGTTTATTCATTTGTCAGAATGTTCAAAACAGTCTTATTTTGATGTAGTTTCAAAGCATGATTTCCTTGTTCAATATTCAGTCAAAACATGAAAACAGAACGTTAATGTTCATCAGTATTCAAGAAAAAATGTAAATGATCCAAATCTCAGAGTTTACTGCTGTTGTTGAGGCTGCTGCTGGGTTTTCAAGGTTCGGGAAATCTGGAAAGATAAAATGAAAAGGATTCATTATCATTTTACCAGCTATTTCACGATTGTCAATTTCTGACGATAAACAAGAGGTGACTTCTTCAAAATAGTTTGTTACTTAGCAATTCAACCTCTAAAGGTGTCAATTTCATTTATCTCTAACTCAGTTGAGATGAGGTGAGGTGAGTTAGGGTTTAACGCCGCTTTCAAGAGTATATCACGGCTGCTAGTATTATTGCAGGGAGAAAGCCTGCAACGCCATGTGACTATGCATTGCGTTGAAACCTGCGAGCAACGGCTGTAACTAGCGAACCATGGGTGGTACTGCACTGAAATTCAGTGTAGTATTGCACCCAAACCTCACTGCGTGTAGAACAGTTCTCTACTGCAGACAAAGTTGCCGTGCCCCTGGCGGGATTCGAACCACGGACCTCTTGATCAGAAGCCGAACGCCCTAACTCAGTTGAAGCAATTCATATGAGGTTAACAGAGTTTATATACCCCCACCGTTACATTTGTAGTCAAGACGATGAACCATTTGAGCCTTAACTCTTTCACCACTAAGAAACATGAAGGCTTATACGTTTGCTGGCCCCTGTAGAGGTGAGGTGAGTTGGGGCTTAACGCCGCTTTCAAGAGTATTTCACTTATATCGCGGCTTAATAGCTAAGAATGTGCCCCATTAGCAAAAACTAATGTTTGACTCCCGTATAAAAATACCCTCACTGCTGCACAGAACCTCACACTTAGCTCCTCATTAACTGAAACTAATTGGGCTTTGCAGCTATGCAGTGTATTACAATGGGTAGCAACTAACACTGCTTTCAAGAGTATTTCTCTTACATCACAGTTGTAAGTATTATGGAAGCCCGTAACACCATGTGGCTATGCATAGCAGGAACTAGCGATTGATGGGTGATACTGCACTGAAATACAGTGAGCACTACACCTAAACCTTACTGCACGTAGAACATTTCTCTACAGCAGACAATGTTGCCGTGCCCCTGGCAGGGGCAGGATTAAAACCAAACTCTATTGAAGCTGAACACGCTATCCATTGTGCTATCCTACCCTCTGTTCAGATGAATGGGCGGACTGACAAATGATGACTACATACCCCTAATACTTTGTTTGTAGGTTACAAAAAGGTTTATGTATGAAATTAGGTCAGAATTAAATCCAATACCTCTCCAGGTCTCACTAAGTTTTATACTTTTATTAATAACTAACCTCTTCAAACTTGTGAATCTGCCTAATGAAAAAGTCTCCGTATCTTCTAGCGACCTTAGTGTCCGCTATGTGTATCATATCCTGAAATCAAACCATGTATGTATGAAATTTAATAAAATAGACATGGAAATAAAATCGATCATAAGTATGATGTTCTGGATTTGTTAGGATCATCAAAAAGATTGCCTTGTAACAACAAATTAGAAACATGAATACATACATATGTGGAAATTGAGAGAAAATTCAAAGAATAATATCAATCTTTACAGAGCCATGAATAAAATCATGATTTTAAGGAATTCCAGATATAAAGATATAATGCAAATAAAAACTGACTGTAATTCAACTAAATTCTACATTACATGTGTATGATATCACATGAGGTGAATTGTCACATACAAAGGAAGGAAAACTTCTAATGCTTATTCACCTTGTCAATGTAGAAATCTACTTCAGAAGCCGACTGAAACTCTCCTTCTAGACCGCTGGTTCCCTTCGTCCATACCAGGTTCTTCATCTTGTGCTATACAGAGAAGGCAGGATATCTTTATCATCAAAATCACTTCATATATTTTATACAACTTATATATACTTGCCATAGTGTCATTATTTATAAACAAGCAATAACTGGTCATCAAAGTGATTAAATTAATGGTCTCCATCTTTTTAATTGGTAGATAATGATCATAATTATTACAACTACAAGTGGAGCAATATTCTGGGGCTGCTTTCACAAAGCAACCTTTACTAAGGTTAACTTAAACTTCCATTCTTTAACATTGCACTAAGGTTACCTTAGTGACTTACGATCACCTTAGTGCTTTGTGAAAGGGGGCCCTGAAGTGTTATAGAGACAATTCAGGTCCCTTATTACTGGATGACCAAAGCAAGGTACTTAGCAGGGCACCCCTTAGATGCGTGCACCATTGTTTTGATTGCAGTTTCAATGGTGATTTTAAAAATTTTCACATGACGTAAAATGACTACATGTGCTTACCTTGAAGCACATAAGATGAGTCCTCAGCTCGTCTTCCGTCTGGAAAATAACAATATACATGATAAATTTCGCTCATTGAAAGATGCAGTTTGAAAATGGAGTGTCTATGTCTTGGGTTATTTCTTCATTAAACCTAATAGAATCAAACGGCTCAATCAAATCTCAAAGATACAAGATTTATTCCTAAATAGTCTATGATTGTACTTACCACATCCATGAAAATAGCCAACTTGGAGATGGGCAGAGTTGTGTACAACTTCAGGTAGCTGAAAGAAAAGAGCAATAATTGTAAAACAAGGCAGAGTTGATCGCCTTCATACAGTATATATAAAATAGAAAACATAATCTAGTCAATCATGTCAATGAATAACAATGATTGTTTTTAATGAAAATATTTTTTAATTATTTGAACCGTGGAGTTAAAGCAATGAAAGGCACAACAATAGCATATAGGCAACATCCAAAGTAAAGTTTTTAAGTTAAAGAGTTTTTATTTTATGTCCCAGAAATGACACAAATGACACAGAGTTAAACCCTTTTTGGTCAAAATTTCAGAAGTTATTTGTGAGAAATATATGGGTTACTTCCATAACAAATTTGACGTTTCCCAGTCAAATAGTTTTTTTTAGATATTCTCCGGAAACGAGACAAAGTAAAAAAAATCGGACCATTTTTGGTCAAAATTTAAAAAATGATTTGGACCTTAGAGTCAATACCCCTAAAAGGCACAACAGCACTTTATGGGTTACTTCCATACCAAATTTGAACTTTCCAAGTCACATAGTTTTTGAGCAGGGATGCAGATTCAAATTTTTGCCAGTCGCACATTTCATCTTTGACCCAGAAAAACGAACCCGGAAGTAATAAAAATTTTATGAATAAAGTATCAGTAAGTATTACTATTTGTTGGTTCTTCATTCATTGCATACTATTAAACATAACACGAAAGCAATTAACGATAACTATTTATTTATCATTAACATGCATAAAATGGTTCATAATTTAAAATCAATGTTTACCAACTACGATTTACCGGGTGCCAGTGGTGCTAGTTTGAGCGAGTTTACAAGCGAATTTGCGTCAAGATAGACGAGAAAATTTAATTGCACATAGTTCATCATAAGTTCAAATCATGGACCAAATGATATGTACCTTCTAAATAATCATTTTAAATTCAAAGGAACTCGTTTTCAATAGCGATATAATTTACGTAAACTCACAACTCGGACCGTTTTTGGTCAAAATTTCAAAAATTATTTGAACCTTGAAAGTTGAGACCCCTTAAAGGCACAACAGTACCATATAGGTTACTTCCAAACCAAATTTATATATCATATAGTTTTTTAGATATGCTCCGGAAACAATTTCGGACGGACATGCGGAGCGCTATATACCTCTGACTACGTCGTAGCGGGGGTATAAATACTATACAGTATCTCTATGACTTATAGTCTAACTCTGCTGGTATGTATAGCCAGGGAAATCAGAGCCAACAGATTAAGCATGCAACTGGCTGTACGTACCTCCTGATGGTGGGGATGAGGATCTGTTGTCTCACTTCCTCCTGGAACACCGTCAGCTGCAGCTGGAACGGCTCCTGGATACAAACAGTCAGTGTTAGTCTACATTCATATAGTGATGATAGTTTGTCTTCCCAGTGTAACATCACATCAATTAGTAAGGGGGAGGCATATAACATATGTTGCAGAGGTGGAAAATGAGACCTGAAAATAATTTCTTTAACAATTTCTGACACATTATCCAAGCAACAACCAATGTCCTTTCCTGACAATGTGTAGAGCCCTCGAAGAGCCTAGATGAAATTAAGTAGTTTGTTATCATGTATATATCAGCTTTTATTATCACTGACTAACTCAACTCTTTTAACTGCATGTAGAAGTTTTCTACCTCAGAGATGCACAACAGGGAAACTAAATGTGATTGGTCACCTTGTGGTAGTTGTTGCCGCCTGCATCGTAGTTGGGGGGTACCGGGGAGAGGAACTTGGGGCAGGCAAACGAGAAGGACTGCTCAAACTCAGATATGTCACTGAAAGCAGAAACATTTAATGTTGATTCAAGATATGTTTAGATGATATAGTACTTGTAGTAAGCCTTTACCACAGCAGATCAAGTTTTTAATTAAATTAGTACATTGCGCAGTATCATTAAGACATGTCTCTTTGGAAAAAATGCTGGTTTAAAAGGAGACAGTGCATAAGTAGACAGTGTACCATTTGCGTAAGTTTGAATTTTCGATCAAATGATGCAAAATAATTATTATAATTCTCAACTGTATGTGAACACACAGAGGTTCTGTTCCAAGTAACCTATCTTAATTCAACGATACTGCTGCTTCATCACAAACTCAGGATTCTCTTTAGGTAGCACCAAAACACTGTTGAGTAGTCTCTTTTGAGAGGGACTGGTGTAAACTGATCGAACAGATTGATGTAACCGTGGTTACTTCTCAGGTTTCAGTTTGAGTGATAGTTTACCCCTTCTGGAGTCTTAGCATCTTGTCGGCAAACTTCTCGCGGAGCTGAGAGTGAACACTCTCGTCAATCCTCATTGGATGCAGCACAAGGCAGATAGCCAACAGCGTGTACATCTTCTCATTCTGCTTGGAAATCTGAAACACAACAGGAGTGTTGTTGTTAACAACCTAAGAGAAACTATAAAATGATTGTGGTTGGTTACTTGAATTAACAAGAGTTTGAAATGTGGCCTAAGGGTAGTGATGACCTTGAAAATATACGTTGTCATCAAATATGAAGACATTTGTTATAGCGGTTCATGAGATTTGTAACATTGACATTTACATCATCTTACTGTTGTCAATTAGCCAATCAAAAACATCTGTAACATGCAAAATGTAAATAAGTACAGTGAATGTCACCAGCATACAGATTTCTAGTTCGTCTAGCATTATTGCAGCAATCAGCAGTGATCAATTTTCTGGCCACAAATGACGAAAAGGCAAGCAAGATGGTGGCCTCAAACCAATGACTGTTTCCATCACTGCATCAGAATATCCAACCCTTGTACCCTTACAGAGGCCAGGAAAAGTATCTGTCTGGTTTCTCAGTGAGTTTACCTGATCATAGAGGGAAGCCCTGTTCTGGAACATGGACTTGGTCCTCTGTATGTAGAGGAGGATATTGGAGAAGGTTCGGATTGCGTCCTGGTATCTACGCATCATCATGTACGCAAACCCCACGTAGTAGAATGTGGTGATCTGACATGCCGGCACTCTTGAGTACAGGTTCTGGAAACGTGACATTTAATTTCTCATAAAAAAGAAAACAAAATGGCTTCAGTAAAATTTTTCCTACACAGTTCTGATAAAACCAACAAAATGTAGATTAACGTCTAAATTTTAAACATGCATTTAGATTTTAAAGCTACGAAGATAATCCTTGCAACTATATGAGTGAAGTATTCTTTACAATATTGATACACCTTTCCCATCATCACCAAATCTAGTCACGAAAATCAATTTTAGCAAATTAAACCAATATTCATTTTCATATCAAAGGTGTCGATCCATCATTTCTTTGTCGTATCATAATTACAACAGCTAATCGTTGATATTGGAAGTAAAATTATTTTCCAAAATTTTTTTTAACTACAAGTTTGGAAAGAAGACAAGCATACTTATGGATGATCAACTTCTTTATTTAACAATGCCAATGTTTCGGTATAGATTCTTAAACTGTAATCAAGCATACAGATTTGGGATGACAGGCTACAGGCATCGATAGTGTGGATGGAGGTGAGAGAGTGAGCGTGTATGTTAGGGATGGGGTGAAATTGTATTGTGTAATCAAGTAAGTAAACCGACACTAACCTTCTTGTTGAAGTCGATGTTCTCGAGGACCTTGAGAGCCTGGTAGTAGTCCCCGAGGAGAGAGTGGAGACGCAGCAGTCCGATGAGACTGAAGTAGCCCAGCATCTTGTACAGGGAGTGTTGTCCGAACTCTCCAGCCACACTCTCCGCATCACCTGCAGACAAACATTGCCACTTCAACAGTATGTTTACAGAATAAAGTGAAAATGCATTCTGTAAAAGTTTCAGAAAACAGCAGGCTTTCAGTGATGAAAAGCTTTCAACCTACTCAAAGATGTACAGCAACATTTTCTTCTCGCTTTGACAGATAATGATAAGTCAGTTTAGGATCCAGGAATTTTCAAAGGGGGTCAAATGAAGGTTCAACCAGGCGATTCATCAAATTGACATGCAAAATATTTCGAAAGTTGGATCTAACCCGCTGAACAACCCTCTGGATCCATCACTGTAAGTTAGAATTCAAAAGTCTAGTAAACATTTAATTAAAATTTGTTTGTACCTCCACTGATGTAGACCTCCAACTGACGATTGATGTTAGACTTTTCCACCAAGGAGTGTAGAACGTTCAGCACACTGTGGACATTCCAGATCTGAAAAACAGCAAAAGATTCTTGCTATGAATTGTCCAGGATGAAATCATGGCATGTGGTCCTGTGCATAGATCAGTTGGCAGGTATGAGTCAAGTTGAGCAACAATGGGCTCCCTTCCCTGTATGGGTGACCTGGTTAAAGGTGGATAATCAGAATTTGAAGAATCAATTCCCTTCCACACACAGGGACATGTAACTTTTGGTATTATCTTTGGCAAGTGGCTATTGAAAGTGAGCATCTGAACACTCAGCAGAAAAAGCTACCCTACCGCCAGCCAATTGCTAGTTAGTTCCTGATCTCGCAAGTTGCAAAATTGGTCAGCAAGTCTGTCTGGCTTGTTGGATTTTGATAAACAAAGTGTCTAAACACTGCAGGGCCTGGTATATGGTGAGAAGGGCTGGTTGATATTCTAACCATAAGCCCTGCAAGGCAAGTAGAGAGTGAAAGGTATTTCGTACACTGATTGGGTCCCTGGTTTGAGAAGTTCAAGAAAGAATCAGCTCACCTTGGGGTTTGACCTGAGAACATCGATCTCCTCATCAGGCTTCTTGTTCAGCTTGCACCGGTAGATACTGAAGGACTGGAACTAGAACACAATACTAGACATATAACAGTCTGTAGGTCACCACACTGCATGATATTTCTGGTTTCTGATTTCTGGTTCATAAAGTGAACATGTTGCAATTGGAGGTGTATAAAATATGCTTGATTGGAGGTGTATAAAATATGCTTGATTGAAGGTGTATAAAATATGCTTGATTGGAGGTGTATAAAATATGCTTGATTGGAGGTGTATAAAATATGCTTGATTGGAGGTGTATAAAATATGATTGATTGGAGGTGTATAAAATATGCTTGATTGGAGATGTATAAAATATGCTTGATTGGAGGTGTATAAAATATGCTTGAAAACTAGGCTGTTGAAACAGCAATATTCAAATAGTCAGAACCGTTTTTCTGCATGATTTGGTTCACTTAAAAATCTTCCAGATAACGAGTCATGCGGTTATCTGAATCAGGCTTATATCTACCAAAGACAATGAAAATATTTTCACTTGAAAATCTTGTTGATGGCAGGGTTTCCAGATATATAGGGTCCCATAGGGTTTTGACTATTTTCATTTAAATGAAAAATTAAAGAACAGTTTCAAACTCTCTCAAGAAGGTATTTTAGAGACTGCAATCAGACATGAGACTGACCTGATAGATGAACTCATCAATGATGTCCCACAGCCACTGGTTGGGCAGCTCAATGTGCACTGGGCCCTCTGCATCTGAGAAGCAATAATACAGGACAGCTGTACCATACTGTTAGCTAGTTAATTATTCTGATTAACATAACAATTACTTCATATCACAAGCTGTAGCAGCTGAGAAAAACAAAACTTTACTCAAGTCTAACTTTCATTAAATCTTGTGATAATGAAATCATACTAAATGAAAAATATGCTTTTTTCTAATTTTTCAGGAATGAGATGCTTGTGTATTGTTAATATTGCTTTGGCTTGTTTGCAAAGTAATACTTCTGTAAAACCAATATGAAATTTTGGGACACGAGGAGTGGTAATGTGATTTGGGGTTTAACACTGCTTTCACATATATCATGGCTGTTAGTATTATTGCAGGGAGAAAGCCTGCAAAGCCATGGTGGCTGGCTATGCATTGAGGCGAAACATGCGAGCATTGGCTGGTACTGGTTTGAAACTTAGTGAAGCATTGCACCCAAACCTTACTGCAAGTAGAACAGTTCTCTACTGCAGACAAAGTTGAGGACAATGTTCATGGACCTTTTGGTCCTAACCAAAAAGCTTTGGGATATGATTATTTTTGGTATTGGGACTCACTGAGGATGAAGTTGAAGAGGTTGCAGTAGTTGTAGTAGGACTCGAACCTCTGTTCCAGGGTCGGACCACTCTAAAAACAAACAAAATTTGAAACAAACATAAATTTGTTAAAATCATTTTTTGATTTACATCAATATAGACTATGACAAACATTTTAGAATAGATTCCCCATTGATTAAAATTGTATTGCTGTTCAAGTTTTTATAAATTCAAAGTTGAATTGACAAAAATGAAACATAACTAAACTTTAGCACTTTAATATTTTGGGATATTATCCCAGCTAGTGGCCAATACTGGATCATTCCCTTTTTAATTATTAGGTCTTCAAGACGTATGTCGTGAAGACCTATTGTTTTTATCCGAGTTTTCCTTATTATTTGTACTTTTTTGTGGATCGCGTCCAGACTTAACGCCTGGAGCGAATTTCACGAAATTTTCAGAGATGATAGCCTGTGACCTGAAGTTGTGCACCTCGAAGCCCGATTTTCGATTTTCGACTTCTGTCGTGAGTTATCTCCCCTGGAAGTTGAAACTTCAAACCTCAATAGCTCGAAAACTTACCAAGATATTTTCATAAAACTTTCACCAAAATGTGGGCAACAACATTCCCCATCCACTAGGACTAGTGCGGATTTCGGCCGTAATAATAGATTTTTTGCTATTTCGAAAAAACTGAAAATTTGGTGAACTTTCGCGGTTTTGAGGGTACACGTCTTCAAAAATCTTCTTCTAAATAACGGCAATACATACAGACACATATTGTAGCTCATTCTGAAGCTTAAGGACTGCTGTTTATATGAATCTATCAACCTCAGTTCTATCTCAAACAGTTTCAGAGGCACAGCAATTTGAAAATTGAACTTTTTGAAAAGGGGATTTTCGGCCTTTGACTTTAAAGGGACATTACTCTATAACAGATGAAGTTATATCAAATGTACTTATTGCCCTCTCTTACCAATAACTGGTTTAACAATTCCATAACAGATCAATATCATATAAAAGTTAATAGTTTGGGCATAATTTGAGCGTATTCCCAAAACAGTGAAATATTTTGATTTTGAGACTTTTTGAGGTGTTCATCCTTTGGGGAATTATTGATAATGAACCACTGAAGCTAGGAAGACTTTAAATAGATCACGGTGATGTAGAAACTTCATTTATTAAGGACAATATTTTTCAAGCTCAAATCTGTCCTGGTTTTCTTGTGACAAGTCATAGAAGTTTGTCATTTTTAAAAAATCGTCATTTTCAACAAAGTTGAAAGGTTCAAAACTGTTTGAATTCTTATGCTATTGAAATTTTACATACACCTGCCTATGCATAAATTCGAGAAGAACAACTTTTATGTTGACCGCTTTCATCAAAAAGTTGATAGTTAAGCCTCGAACATCGCAAATGATGTCTAGGGGTCCTAATTTAAGCATTTTGGACTATTTTCTTGACTATTCAGAACAGCATAACGCATTTATTATGTATGCAATCCAACTGATGATTACATCTTCTTAAGTGGAAATTAAAGCACAACATTTTCTATGTTGCACCTTAGTATGGAAATATTAACCATTTTGTCTTAATCGTGAGAAATGTAATGTAGGGGTCCATTAATATGTGATTTTTCCGTTTTCAGAGGGGTACCTTCTTTGGAGAATTTTTGTAAAAAAACTACTGAAGATAGAGACATGTTTGATAGCTCATTTTAAAGCGGAGAAACAGACGAATAACCCTAAGTCCAACATGGAGTTCTAGGTCAAGCAGAAGTCTTGAAGACCTAAGTATTGACGCGTCAATCCTAGTTTTATTATTATTATTATTCTTTGTACCAAATTTTGTGCAGCAGATTTCTCAGTAACGGCTGGGCCGATTTGCATGAAATTTTCAGGGAGGGTAGCCTGTAATCAAACTTAGAAGGAATTTTCTTACTTTTTGGATTTTCGACTTCTTTTGTGAGTTATCTCCCCTTGAAGTTGAAACTTCAAACCTCAATAGCTCGAAAACTTACAAAGATATTTTCAAAAAACTTTCACCAAAATGTGGGCAACAACTTTCACAATCGATTAGGCCCAGTGCGGATTTCGGCCGTAATGATAGATTTTTCGCTATTTCGAAAAAACTGAAAATTTGGTGCACTTTCGCGGGTTTGAGGGTACGCGTCTTCAAAAATCTTCTTCTAAATCACGGCAATACATACAACATCGTGCAGTAGCTCATTCGAAAGCTAAAAGAATGCTGCAAAAAGTAATCCCCCCAACCCTTGCTCTATTTTTAACGGTTAACGAGCTACAGCAATTTGAAAATTGAACTTTTTCAAAAACTTATTTTTAGGGCGTGCATTCAAAGGGACATAACTCTCTTATAAATGAAGTTATATCAAAGTTGCTGACTTCAATCTCTTTCTAATAACTAGATTAACAATTCCATAACACATCATTATCATATAAAAGTTATTAGTCTGGGCATAATTTGAGCATATTCCCAAAACAGTGAAATATTTTGATTTGGTGACTTTTTGAGGTGTATATCATTTGGGGAATTATTGATAATGAACCACTGAAGATAGGAAGACTTGAAATAGATCATGGTGATGTAGAAACGTCATTTATTAAGGACACTATTTTTCAAGCTCGTATCTCTCTTAGTTTTTTGGTGACAAGTCATAGAAGTTTGTCATTTTTAAAAAATCGCCATTTTCAACAAAGTTGAAAGGTTCATAACTGCTTAACTTCTTATGCTATTGAAATTTTACATACACCTACGTATGAACAATTTCAATAAGAACAACTTTTATGTTGACAGCTTTCATCAAAAAGTTGATAGTTAAGCCTCGAACATCGCAAGCGATGTCTAGGGGTCCAGATTTAAGCATTTTTGAGTATTTTCTTGAATATTCAGAACAGCATAACGCATTTATTATGTATGCAATCTAACTGATGATTACATCTTCTTAAGTGTAAATTAAAGCACAACATTTTCTATGTTGCACCTTAATATCGAAATATTAACCATTTTGTCTTAATCGTGAGAAATGTAATGTAGGGGTCCATTAATATGTGATTTTTCCGTTTTCAGAGGGGTACCTTCTTTGGAGATTTTTTGTAAAAAAACTACTGAAGATAAAGACATGTTTGATAGCTCATTTTAAAGCGGAGAAACAGACGAATAACCCTGAGTCCAACATGGAGTTCAAGGTCAAGCAGAAGTCTTGAAGACCTAAGTATTGACGTGTCAATCCTAGTTAATATGTTGTGATTACTGTGAGCTGGACACACACAATGGTCTAACACTAAGTTCATCAGCTCATGTTTTAAATATATAATACTAAACGATGTCCCGTTTGATAACATGTTTATGAAATGAGTGAATGGTTTGGTATTTTAACGAGCGAAAGGGAGTTAAATACCGCTGCCATTCACGAGATTCATAAATATGTTATCAAACTGGACCGAGTTTAGTATTTTATTTATTACTCAATTATGTAAATAGCACTGAATTGCAAGAAAACCGTCGTTAGTGACGCTCACTTGCAAATAGGTCACCCGCTATTGCAGTCGCGCGGCAAACATTGTGATGTCAACCAAAAACGACTTTGACGGCACGTGCCGATTATGATGTTACGGCAGCACGCGGTGGTATCACACGAATGTAACCAACTGATTGTTATCTACTGAGTGATCTCACCACGGTTGAGTAATAAAGGATTACTTACGGTCACTCGGGCGTAGATATGCCTGTAGTACAGCTCCTTGTACAAGATCAGAAACACCTGGTCTGGTGAGAGAATATTCCATTATTACAATAAATATTTTAACTTGTATGCCTTTCTTTCAAAAGATATGGCCTTATGTACAATCTTTGAAGCAGGCAGGCAAGGGATGATGCTACAAGATGCCTTATTACTTGATGGAGAAGCATACAACATATTTATCTTGCCAAAAAAAACCAAGTATATTACTAATGAACACAAAAACGATTTTCCAGCGCAATATACTGCATCTGCCAGTATATATATATCATTTGACAATTGTTACACTGCCTCTAGGTCATGACTTTGCAAGGTATTTTTTAAATTAATTTTGTTATTCCAGAACCCCTGCTGCAACTAAATCTGGAGATTCATGGAAAATGTAGGGAAATGTTATCGTCTGTCAGCCAAATAAGAAAAGAGGATTCTTAGAATCTCTTTGTTTTAAAACACATGATTTAAGGGAGGTCAAATATTTAATGTATTATTTGAAAATAACAGCATCAAACCATAATTTTTGCTTGATTATCGTGATACATGTCAGATTCAAATCTTGTTAGTGTTAAACCTACCATTGCTGACAATAGGAGCGATGTGCTCCGCTTCAGGCCAGGGCGAGTTCTTGAAGAACCGGTCTGTCAGTTTGTTGAATCTGGAGTAGAATGTCATCTTTAGTTTCTAGAAAAAGGCTGTGTATTATATAATTGGTAACGAAACATATGATTATATAATGAAAATATAATATGTATTTGCACAAAAGCAGTAGAAAGTCAAATTTTACTGCAGTATTTACCAAGACTAAGAACTTACCCGCTCTCATATGCATTCTGTATCTCGTACAGGTTGCAGTCGTTGATGCACTTCTGGAAGTGGACAAG